>JAVLUX010000036.1:1910000-3110000 GCA_032164185.1 Moxostoma hubbsi | reverse complement strand
GAGCGATGATCGCAATGTCTGAATTATCAAAGACGTGATTTGAGAGAAGCGCCGAAGCGTCGCCAATGTCAGCGAGATATCTGCGATTCCAAATCGCTCAATGTGTTTTGACTGAATACAACTGCAGCGTTGACCTACAGCCAATGAGAGAGCAAGAAATGGGGCAGTGAGGAGTCCTGATGTACCTGCAACAGAACATCAACTAGCATGGCTGCGGTATCAAGAAAGTCTCATTGGACCAAAGAAATGGAGGAAAAATGTGTGGAACATTGGCAGGAGCACCAGTGCCTAATTATGTTTCATCTGAACTGTACCACAACCGGGTGGAGAAAGAGAAGAGTTGGAGAGAAATTGCTGATTCTTTTGGACAGTCAGGTAAGTAAATAGGTAGATTTTTCAGTAGGAGGTACTTTTTCATATTGTAACCAATAAAAAATATGATCCTTTTAGGCGATTAAAACATACACATCATATTCTGATATGATGTTTTTGTATCTCGAATCACATCTCGCATGTACTCTGTTGTGAAACGTAATTTGGAGTCCAGGCAGAGTAGTTGGGGATTCGTCAATAGTGAAATGTCTTGTAATGTGTTCACCCCTGTCGCGGATTCGTCATATCATTTGAAAACGCTACGACTTCCATGGCAAGACGGACAGATGTGTAATATGAATGGTACTACGATCTGAATGGTACAGACTCTCTTAAACGATACCAATGCCACTAGCAGTGCCATCTTGAGAGTCAAAAAACTTATCAGTAACTGTTGTCAAGGGCTCGAATGGAGCACCCGAGAGTGCCTCTAAAACAACAGATAAATCCCATAAAGAAACTGGACGGGACGAAAAGGTTTAAGCCTGCGTACCCGTGCATAAAGCGAAAGACAAGAGAATGTCTACTGACAGAGACTCCACTGATAAGTGCATGTTCAGCCGCTATAGTGGCACTTTAATCTTTAGACTTTAAGCGTTGCTAGGGCAACCACAGCCCCAAAATGCTCCTGCAAAAAATCCATCACTGTACTGACAGGGCACTGAACTGGATTTTCACTTTGCACTGTACACCATGAAGCAAAAATACACATCTTAAGCTTAGTGGTGTAAGAATTTTGAATTGTATCAACCACAGCTGGTGATAACCAATCATTCAAAAGAGTGCCCCATTGAAGGGCCACACCCATAACTTCCACAAGTCCGGCAGGTGGTGCCAAATGCTGCCCTGTGCCTAAGACAACATGTTCGCTCTGAATTGAATCTCCCAAGTCATCTGTTCCAGGGGAGAGACCAGAGTCGAAAAGCATACTTGAGATGGCCAATACAGCGCAACTAACAGAAGCAGAACCCGATCCTCCCGAACCCTCAGCAGAACTGCACGCAAAAGACTGATCGGTGGAAACAAGTAAAGACACACTCTTGGCCACTGATGCGCCAGCATATCAATGCCCAGTGGTGCCAGAGGCAAGAGATAAAACCAGAGGTGACAGTGTGACATCTCGCTTGAAGTGAACAGGTCCACTTCCACTCTGAACCTCCTCCAGATTTGTTCCATAATCTGATGATGTAATGTCCATTCTCCCAGTGTCAGATTATGTCTGGACAGGAGATCTACTCCCAAATTCAACCAGCCTGGAACATGCATGTCTCGTAGAGATAGTACATTGTCCCCTGCCCACAGAAGAATGCGACGTGCCAGCTTTAAGCATGTGTGGTTAAAGTCCTGTTCCAGCGACTTCAATCAAAGCAAACATTTTGCCGCTTAGGGGCTAAACAAGGAGTTAACTTCTGTGACTCATCAAGATAGTCCAAAATGCTTGCATCTTCACTCTTTATTTAATGA
Organism: Moxostoma hubbsi; assembly: GCA_032164185.1. NCBI lineage: Eukaryota > Metazoa > Chordata > Actinopteri > Cypriniformes > Catostomidae > Moxostoma > Moxostoma hubbsi. The sequence continues at coordinate 3,108,164 of JAVLUX010000036.1, read as the reverse complement.
TCATCCAACATGCAAAGATCGTTGCATTTAAAAACATAAGTTCAGGTGATTGGTGTTATTAAAAGACATTTTGATACCTTGAAACCATTTGTACGGTGAACAAAAAATATGTGCTCCCAGCTCACCCACTCCCTACTACACATACAGCCACAGGTGCAACCTGGCTAATCAACGATACGCACACTGATCCCATAGTCACATGACATTTTAGAATTTAAACGGAGATCATACAAATTACATGGCTCCTACAAGTTCCTTTGTGGAGTTCATCCAGCACTGAAAAGGTCTTGCATGCAAAATGCCCAAGGGAATGACAGCAGGCACCACAATCATGAGCCCCAAAAGTCTTAAATATTCTCACAAGGAAAACACATCCAAACCTGAACATTGCTAGACACTGGCGTAATGACAGAATGCGAGCTGGAGACAGGAGAGGGGGCCTTTGTACCTCTATTACTGTGACTGGTTCAATGGGATTTAATAATGTTTCTACCTTTATTGTATTCAGGCATAAATGATGAGCACCCTGGAATGCATTTTCAGCAGGGACGCTGACAGAATAAACCTTTTCCCTGGTATTTTGAATGGGGAAGAGTGTGTGAACATTGGGGGGAATGCTTATTTGACAAAACTGGTTTGCAACAACATCCCCAGCATCCTTTATGGGGGGACAACGTGTGGTGCTTATGTTCACTGTGTGTTTTGTAAACACTTATGCTTGATGAACCTTGAATTCCGTTATGCATGTCTCGAGACCTTTAGTTATGAAGACAGAGGCTGAATTTGGGAAACTTTTTTTTGACGTTCACTCCCCAGAGCAAGCTGTGGGGGAAAACTGAACCATATTCTGGATGTCAGGCATTAGAGGCGTGTACAATGGTGAACTCATCCTGATACTGACCGTAGGGTAAACAGGGGAGAAAAGGATACATTTATACAATCCAATTTCATTCACTGAATGGGGACTCACCCTTCGTTACACAGCAACCCCGTAAGCTCATGTGTAGATAAGCCTATTTTTATTGTACATTGAGTTATATTATGCATGCCCTGAGACCTTTGGTCATGGAGGCAGAGGCAAAACTAAAGCTGAAAATATTCAATGCTTGTTTGCCAGCGCAAATTAAGGGGCAATCTGAGCTAAATTGGTGTACTGAAAAATGGGTTATACACTAAACACATCCCATCATATAATGGGGGGGACAACATGTAGTCCTTGCTTTTGCACACCGTATAGAACATTTTGTTAAGAATACAATGGTGGGTCATGGTATTTCTTTTGCATGCATTGTTCAGCAGAAAATGGCCAGCAAATTTTCTGGAACAAGTGGGGATAACATCTCGTGGTGAGAAATTGTGAGCATGGATGCAGAGCTGTTGTCCTCATCGGTCCCTTGTAATGTTTGGGGAAAAAAACATTGAAATTGCTTTTATATTTATGCCTGTGCCATAGCTCCCTAGTGGGCTTCGCTTGAGCACCATCAGCCAATAAATTGGCGTGATTGTATAAAGGTTTCAGACCACGTGACACTTGGACGGTGTCCAATAGCAATCATATGCAGCTTGAGTTCTCCTACAGGGAAGTCATTTTGTAAGTGCAAGATTAGATTTTGTGTACACAAAAATGTATTGCATGCACATAGTAAAGCAATGTATCTTCTTGCAAAGATTAATAATTTTTTTTTGCCTGTGCTAGATCTTACTCATTCTCTCTCCTCATATATATTATCTGAATTTGCTCAGAACTTTAAACTGCTCGTTTGCTTTTCCAACCATATTCTGACAAGTCCCACCTCTTATGTCAAAATTGGCTATTAAAAGCTTCTTACAAGCACTCTGTAATTGGGCAGTTGAGGTAGCTACAGCAACCATGCACATCTTAGTGTAAATGTAGCAGAAGAGACAACAGGCACAATGCTCCAAGATCAGTGCACACTTTATATAATGTCTGCAGTTATCATTCTAAAAGATATTTACCGCATGGATTATAGACATACCAGGAATACTGTAATGTAAGTTTTTCAAAATATATTAGCCTGGGATCATGCAATGCTAAGGATTTCTTTCTAGATTTTAAATCATCTTGCAGTCTCAAACAACTGAGGTTCAATCTAATGTACATTTAATTTACCCCAAACTATGACAGGAGACATAATTAGACATAATTGGTCATCAAACATCATAAAAACAGCATACTGAACATTTCAAGATAACCCACAGCTTTGAAATGCAAACAGAAACTGCTTTTCTAATTTATTATCAAGAATAGAATTTTAATTAAGGCAATATTTATAATATTCATAATATTTATAATATACAAGGCTGTCGAAAACATAGGAGAGAACACACTAAAGAAGGTGAACAAAATAACATAATATTTCATATAATTATAACTAAAAGAAGAAGGTTCAGTGGTTTCTGATCCATGGTAGACTGTAATCTGGTCCCATTTATTTTAATAAACTGCTCTTTCAGGATAGCTGATGGGATAGATAGAAGTCGAATTAAGTTCCCCATTACTACACTATTACGTCTTAAAGAGTTTTACACATGGGAGATATTAAATTAATATAATTTCAGATGAAAGTGTTTGCTAACATGACAAGCTAGTAGCGATGTAAGTATAACTTGGTAACATAGATAACAAAATACTAGCCAAGAGAACCATACTAAGCGTGCTAGCCTGATAGTTAGCTAGCTAGTAAGCCTGTTGGCAGTGTACAGACTAAAATATATATTTAATAAAGGTTTAATAAATCAGTTAATTCAACAAAAGAGCTGCTGTCATGTGGTCAGTGTGTTACACATTTCCTTTCTTGAAAACAAACTATCCCGTTCTCCTCTTCCTCTTGTTTTTATTAGCGGTATGATTTCTGATTTGCTGAAATTCTGGCACATTATAATGCTGTGAACTTGTAGAGCAAACAAGCAGTCAAAGCGATGAGTGCAATCAGAGTGGGCAGAAGGAGAGTGTGAGTGAGATCTTGCACATGCAAAAAACAGTAGAGTTTCATACATTTTGTTTGCTCAAAGTGAATTCATCTTTGCAAGAAGATACATTGCTTTACAAAACTGAGTTCATTTGCATGCAATAAAATAAATATATTGTGTGCTCAAAATAAAATCTTGCATGCTCAAAGTCTAATTTTGCACACAGAAATTTTTTGAGCTCTCAAAATATATTGCACGCTCAAAATATAATTTTGTGAGTGAAGAATTGTGGCACACATATAACTCCATACTCATGTGGCTGCCTTGTTGAGATCACATGACCTACCGAATACTACTCACTCCCTCACAGGAATCCTCCTATTTTCTGACACTTTCACTCACTGAAGTTATTATAGCTGAGGCTGACTGTTAATAGTGCATTTATTTTACATCGGTAACAAAAAGCTTTGTGTGATGCTGCAACAAAATTAACTATGGACTTGGGGTAAAGATGTTTTGAAAGTGATAATACTGGCCAAAAAACATTTATATGTGAAGTGAATTTCTCCTTTTTTGTCTGTTACCTAACATTTGATTTACTTCTTAATATTCTACTGTAGGTCTGTCTAGTGATGGTTTACTGTAGTTCTGCCGCAGACACTTTAGATGTCAGATTTCTGTTTTTACTGTCTAAGATGTGTGTTGTTGAATGTTTACCTAATATGTAACTATGAAGTGGTTAGCACTTAGTTACTGCACCTTTTAGGAAATTTAGTATTTAGTTCTTTCTAGTCACAATGTATTATGATTTCATTTAATATACAAATTGTGTGAAAAGAAATGTTAAATGATTTTATGGAAACAAATTATGCGCATGATGTCCTGTTTCTTGTTTATATAACAGAACTCGGTTTAGTTCACTTACAACGTACTATATGTGAAACCACCCCTTTGTGTAATCTTGCGATACCTCATTTGATTTACCTCTCCAGATCCCTTTTCACAATATCTCACATTTTTTATAACAACTTCTGTATTATTCTGCTATTACCAAATGAACGGTGTACAAAGAATTACATTTATTTTTGCCAAAATGAATTAACAGGTTCACAAAAACTCCAAAGGTGAAATATTATAAATGTTAAAAAATATATATATATTTATAAACTGTTTTATTAAAACAACTGAAGAATTGTTTTTGTTGTGTTTGTTTAGATGTTCTTGAAAGTGTTACATAGCCTGTTTTCAATACCAAAACAATGTGGTATTTATAACATTACTAAAAAAAGACAGTTGTCATGTTTGAAGAGAGCAGGATCTAGATGATGCTTAATAAATAAATCAAATACAAAAACAGGGTAAACACTGGAACAGAGCAAGACAAGGAACTGGGAAACAAAATAAACGTTACAAACAAGATAGCGACTGGAATATGAACTGGAGAAAAACACATCAACTGACAAAGACTGAGCAGACATCATAACATTATATACACAAGGATTAATGGGGTAATGAAAACAGGTGAGAACTATTGGGAACAGCTGTGAGTGATGAGGGCAATGAACTATGGGGAATGTAGTCCGGGGAAAATAGAAGACAGAGGCTAAACACAAGGCAAACAATAGTGAATCATGACAACAGTCATGAGGAAATTGACTGAATTCATAATTTATGTGAGACTGTGAAGTCTTGGCTCACTATGTGTACCTGATAAACCACCAACATCCATCTTCTTGAGATTTTTGGCCTCCATTATGTTAACGGTGAGTTTACCGGCAGTGGGCACATAACGCAGAGAAATACAGACATCTCCGAGTTTCTCCTGCCGTAGAGCAAGACAAGGAAAGAGAGAATAGGAACAAATAAAGATGTTAAATTGAGGTAATAAATGATGATCTGGTGATGAAGTACAATTCAAGACTGCTATGCAAAATATAGATAGGAAAGAAAATTAACCTCCTCCTTATCTCCATTTTCGAGATCCCTCCATTCGTGCAGCGGCTGCGCGAGGTCAACGCTGTTTATAGGAATCGTTATCTGGCCGATGACATCATGTTTACCAAACCGGTCAAAATCAAACACCTGAAGTATTAAAGTTTTACCACCCAGCTCAGCATATGGAATCTATAACACAAAAGAAAGACACACAACCCAAAATGACTTCAGTAAAAAAGTATTTTTGTTTTTTAGCTGACGTCACAAATTTCTCTACATTTTTCAATTGGTCCTCTCCAACAACCTGGTATTAAACACCCACCATGCACTATCCAATCAATTCCCATTAGATAAAGTCACACCCTCAATATTTTTCTTAACGTCCTGTTTCATTGAGAAATGCATCAGTTGAATATTGAATATAGACATGAATATTATAAATGCTTTAAACCAATTCAGCATTCAGAAACTTTGGATGCCACTGTACAAAACGAGAAACCAGATCCTTTCACACGTCATACTGTTTTTGAAAAACACACCTGAGCACAGATATATCTGCATATTCATTTATAACACAAATATTTAAGTTAGGTCAGAACCTGCTGATGCACTATATCAATACAAATTTGGAAAAAGAGAGACCTTAAAAACAAAGGTCTCATTGAAAACAGGACAGAGGTTTTTGCGCTGCACTTTGGTCTCAAACTTCTTCTTCTTGTCTGGAAGCAGGTAAACTTTCACATAAGGGTCAGACGTGCCACCGATATCCATCGCAGGAAGATCTTGAGCCTGAAGGACTCCAACTATCAACTGTCAACACAAAATAAACACATGGTATTCATTTTCTTAAAGTATACACATACTGTATATATATATATATATATATATATATATATATATATATGACATGGCAATTACTTGATTGTGATTGGTTAATGCCAGCATTTTATAAATATTTGTGAGTAATGACTGTACAGTACATTATCCCTTACAAATGGATAAACATTAGCCCTTTCCCTTGTGATGTTTTCTTGTTGAATTAAGATGGATTCAATTTACTTTAATTCCATGAAATACTCATTAAGGTACTTAAAGGTGAGTAGTTTGGGCTAGTCATGTGATCTCAAAAAGAACCCCTAGACAAGCTGCAGCGCAGTGCCATGTAAAATACAGTAAAATACATTTTTTTTAATATAATAATATTTTATTACTGTGCTGATATACTGATCAGTGTTCAACTCTTATGAGTGTACACAAGTACTATTCATTTATTTAGGGGTAAATCTTTTTTAATTTGGAAAAACTTGATTTCACCTTTAACATACAGTAAGTACCAAATATTCAGCCTGATCTAATGAAAATAACGTTACCGAGGTGAAATGTCCACTGTGTGGCACTAAACTTCCACAAAGATGAGGTTTTTAAGACACAAAAATTACAATTCTCTCATCATTTACACACCCTCATCTCATCCCAAATGTGTATGACTTTCTTTCTTCTCCTGAACACAAACAAAGATTTTTTTTAGGAGAATATAGTGAAAAATTGTTAATGGTGGCCAGAACTTTGAAACTCTAAAAAAAGCACATAAAAGTAATCTATAAAACTCCAGTGGTTAAATCTATGATAGGTGTGGGTGAGAAACAGATGCTGCCTTTATATGCCTTTTGGAGTTTCAAAGTCACCATTTACATGCATTGTATGGACCTACAGAGCTGAAATATTCTTCTAAAAATCTTCATTTGTGTTCTGAAGAAGAAAGAAATTCTTCTGGGGTGGCATGAGGGTGAGTAAATGATGAGGGAATTTTAATTTTTTGGGTGAAATATTCCTTTAATGCTCTCTAAAGTTTTAAATCGCAAAACATACCTCCGTCCCTAAACCCTAAACCTAACCGATCTTGTCAAGCATGCTAACATGCTCTTCGGGACTCGTACCCCGCTCCTTTACATCACAAGTGCAACACTCAGTGGAGCTACCGCACAATTGGATCACACTTGAACCAGTTTGTAAATGTAGGTGGCTATGTAAAGCAAACGTTAAAATGTTTCAACGTACAAGTAATGTGCTACAGTAAAAGTGTTCAGATGTCATAAGATAGCAGTGAAAATTGTATGAAGAACAAGGTGAAAAGTGTGAACTGATAATCTGCCGCTTGACTCGTGATTTGTGTGAAAGGGAATAAAAGTCTTTGTTGTTGTAGCGCCTCTAGTGTCACCAGGAAACTGCTGTGATATCCACAAAGAGTAATGTCAAAATGATTTTGCAAAAATATACATCTTGTAGAGTAACGTGATTCCATGGGTCCGGGTTGATAAATATTTGAACAGAAACACTACCTGAGCATCGGTGAAGTTGTAATCCAAAGAGAATTCCAGTTTTCCCAAGTTCTCCTGCTCTTCTTTTTGTTCCTCACCCTCCTTTTTCTCTGCTTCAACCTGCAAAGATGGATAGACCCAATTTTATTTTGTTTTATTTTTTTTTATTTTTTTTACTAAAAACAGACAAAAACACCTAGTAAGAAAATGATTTTGTTTCCATGCATTCATGAAACACAAGCATGACAATTGTTTTGTGTAAATTTTTCATGAATCAATTCTTCCGTAAAGAATGGTTTTAATAACAATACAAACCAATTTGTTCTGCTGATGTTTCATGAGTAAGGCCCAATGTTTTAGTTCTAGAGTCGAACAAAGAAAAGTCTGATTGTTGAGCAACGGTGACACGAGAGGGTTTAACTGGGAGACCCTAAAATGAGTCAGGAGCCTTTCTCAATCAATGTGCCAAATTACACAATTTAATCCAATTGTTCTATGAGCAGATGGAGAAAAATGTTCACTAACAAAAAGCTATTTAAGCTACACATTTTAGTGCTTGGGCCCTTCTTCATAAACATAAAAATGAAAATGCTTGTGTACTTCTTGCCATTAATCTATCTAAGGTATTGTATTGTGTCACACACTGTATAGCCTTTGCACAAATTACAGCTTAAAATGTTTAAACACAACTTTGATTGTTGGTTGTTGTTTTTTTTTTCACCTTTTGTTCTCCTTCCCCCTCTCCTGCAGCCCCTTCTGTTCGTTTTCGTCCCGCTCTCTTCCTCTCACGAGCTTTCTTGGATTTCTTCTTCTTGCCAAAGCATTTCTTGAACATACAGTATGTAAAACACACCACCAGAGCCAGAACCACCAGCACTATGGCTCCCACAGCCCACACCGGCACTATAGAGAGCAAAGAGTCAGTCTCCATGGAAACAAGTACAAGGCATCACAAGGACAATGTTCACTTAGTGTCTTATCAGATCAACTCAGTGTGCTCAGTTTTAAACACATCACTTTTTAAATTAAATGATTATATTAAATGATAAAATATAAAGCAAAATGCTTCATTGATGTAATTTGACTTCTAAATAAGTACAGGTAAATTGCAGGTAATGGTACAGCAAATAAATGAAAAGCATGAAAAGCATTTACAAATTAAATCTGTTCATCCCACATTTTATTGATACTGTTTGCTGTCAGTTATGGAAATTAATAGAAAAAAAGGCATGCAAAATCTTCTCTTTATTAAATTCTCATCCATTGTGCTGTTTCATTCACAGGTCAGATTATTCTTCTCACCCTCTTTCTCACTTCTCATGGACAAAAGATGAAACACCATAATTTGTCTGCACCAATATTTACTACTACTCTATAATTTAGTACAGTGTGCATGATCTCAGTACAGCTTTAATGATTCAAATGAATATACATTATATGGTAGTAGTGTACTGCACAGGTAGTTCCAGTTATTTTTCCTCTCAGTTTGGAATGCCCAATTTCCAATGCGGTTTTGAAGTCCTCGTGGTCGTGTAGTTGCTCAATCCAGGTAGCGGAGTACGAATCCCAGCTACCTCCACATCTGAGACCATCAACCCGCACATCTTATCACATGGTGAGTGTGTTGCCACAGAGACATAGTGTGTGTAGAGGCTTCACACTCAATTTACCATGCACCCCACCGAGAACGAACCAAGTGACAACAAGGAGGTTACCCCATGTGACTCTACCCTCCCTAGCAACTGGGCCAATTTGGTTGCTAAGGAGACCTGGCTGAAGTCACTCAGCACACCCTGGGATTCAAACTAGTGTGATAGTCAGTGTCTTTACCACTGAACTACTCGTTTCAAAGCAGTTTTAAAGAAGATCAGGCATTAACAGAAGATAAAACTGTAATATCTATAATGTCTTAGTCATCATTGTGTAGTTTGATCAAATACGAAGGATTCTGACATTCTCCGTTCTATATTAATGCACCTACTCTGCTGTCCTCTGTAATGAAACATCACAAGATTTTTATGCCTGACAATCTCTGGATGTAAATATATTGTAGCAAGTCTGATGAGTCTAAAAGCCGGGATTACACATCACATCACAAAACTCAACGTCAAGTCATGCAGTGCCATCTTTATATCAACTGTGAAGCGCTACAAAAAAAAAACCCAAAAATGGAAGTGATACTAGTGTTATCATGCATGCTCATCAGCCCTGTATTACTGAGTCTGGCCTGAAGATAACTAGTAATGCGCATGCACTTTCCTCTTACACACCCATAAGGCTTGAAATCAAAGTATGGTTTGACATTCAGCGATGCTTTGCACATAGGGGGGACCCATCAAGATAAGGGCAAGATAAGGCAAGATGATTTGAATTGTAACAAACATTGTTTTATATTGCTGCACTGCTTTGAACACCCGCTTGAGGGTGCAGTTCGATCACACATCGCTGACTGAAGTTCTGAATGCCGACTATTTTATAAAATGTGGTTTAGTAATCACGCAAGGCCATATCATGATTTCATTCTTAAATTCAATTGAATGGTTTTCCCTCATCTTATCATGTAAATGACACTTTTACACAGTCATGTCTGTAACAGAGAGATGCCACGTCCGTAATGCTATTTTTCCTCATTTATGTGAAAATAAATAACAGAGTAACAGAGTGTGTGGTCCGCAAAAAAACTAAATTATTTGTACAGCTTTTTTTTTATTAATTCCAGAGGTGTAGCCAAGACAAGACCCTCCAAGACCCAGACCAAGACTAGATCCCTCAAGACCCAGATCCAGACCAAGACCTGTCGGTTCAAGAACCAGGCAGTACATTTTAATGAACCAAGATGCTGAATTTATTGCAGCAATCATTTATAATATTCAACAGTTATGTTTTAACACCTTTTCATTTGTTACTTCATTAAGCAAGGAACAACAAGTCAACAATAAAACTTTACCACAATTTGGTTTCAGGTTTTCCTGACAAAGACTATGTTTATATGGTCTCAAGAGGTCTAGAGACCAAGACCAAAAGATCAAGACTCCAACCCTGATTAATTCTAATAAATGTAATCTTATCTCACTACTTTATCTCTGTGTCTGACTTAGAATGGGTACAACTCTAAATCTATTGTCACGTAGATACAGTTAACCATTATTATTCTTGGGGGTCTACTATAGACTCATAGCCCCCCCCAAAAAAAAAAAAAAAAAAAAAATATATATATATATATATATATATATATATGTGGTTAGTTGTGTGTTGATGCCATGGAGAATAGCGTGAAGCCTCTACACGTGCTATGCCTTCGCTTTCACACAGTGAAACGTGTGAAAATCCCAGTAAATCAGCAGTTACAGAAATACTCAAACCAGATTGTCTGGCACCAACACTCATGCGATGGTCTAAATCATAGAGATCACATTTTTCCCCATTATGATGGTTGATGTGAACATTAACTGAAGCTCCTGACATGTATCTGAATTATTTCATGCATCGCACTGCTGCCTCACAATTGGCTGATTAGATAATTGTATGAAGAGCCCTCAATGCAATTCAAACAGGAGATCCCATGCTGCGTTTGTAATGCATTCGAATGGAAGAGCCCTTACTACGATTCGAACGAGAGAGCCTGTGCTGCGTTTGTACAGGAGAGCCATACTGTGTTTGAATGGGAGAGCCCTCGTGGTGCATGTAGTGACTCTCACTGCATTCGAATGGAAGAGATCTTACTGTAATTCGAACAGGTGAGCCCTCAACCTGCATGTGGCGACACTCGCTGCAGTAGAATGGGAGAGCCATCCTGCGATTCAATCGGGAAAGCCCATGGCGTGCACGTGGACTCTCGCTGCATTCAAATGGAAGAGCCCTTGCTGCGATATGAACGGGAGAACCTGTGCTACGATTCGAATGGGAGAGCCCACGATCTGGACATGGTGACTCTCGCTGCATTTGAATGGGAGAGCCTGTGCTGCATTCAAATGAAGTGATTAACTTTGCTTTAAAATGAGAGCCCTCCCCCTGTGGCTGAATCTGCAGGCATGGGCCCACACAGCATTCAGCAGTAGAGCACTTGATTCTTGTGAATGTGAAATATGCTGCGTTAGGCTGAATCCTCGTGCACGGGACCACACAGCGTTCAACAGGAAAGTTTACGCTGCATATAAACGAGAACTAACAATGTGATACAAACGGACTAAGTCATCAAGCGCGGCATTTGACGGGAGGGCGTATAGTAGGCTATATTCAAATGAAATTGACTGATGTAGAGATGCAGGCTTACGTTGACCTGTTTTGGGAAGACCTGAATCAGCCTGATTGTTGTTGTCAATCACTAAGTGGGTAATGGTTCATTTGGTATGAGTGGCATAATATGGGATGATTAAGCAGAAAAACACATCTTCCAGGTCATGCATCTAAGCATAATGGCACTGTAAATGTAACAGACCGCGGTTGTGTCATGTGAATGGCGCATTTGTGCTGCTTCGGAAATGTGTTGAGCAGTAGTATGGGTGACGTGACTACGGTGTCACCAAGCTTGAGCACACTGCCTGAGGAGAGGATTTGCGGTGAGGTACCGGAGTGGTACATATGAGTTGGAGGAGAAAGGGTCTAGCAGTTGTAAAGTTGGGGCTTGTTATGGCTGTGGAGAGGCATTGATGAAAGACGCTTCAGCATAAGCATGGTAAAATACTGAGGCTGCAGTGGATTGGTATTAGAGACATTATTGAATGTGTCCGAAGGAACCTGAACAGTGGTCGGACATAAATTGCATCAGTCTGCAGCTAACATTGTAGCTAGCCGGGGCTCAAGGTTGGGCAGGCATTTGCTTTCTGCTGAGATAACGGCTGAGCCCAGCACTATGATAGTGGATGTACACTGTTGGAAACATTGGAAGCAGCACTACCACTACTTGCTGCTTCCTAGAGGGATGGGTCTATGAATAATATAACAGTTACGGATAATGTAAATAAAAATATGTAAAACATGCATTTGCAGAAACACCTAGCATTAATAAGTGCTGGCAATTGGGACAAATAGTTTAGCCATGATTGTAAAAGGGCTCTTGCAGGAGCAGAGTTTAAAGCAGTTGTTTTGCACAATGGTGTTGCAAGACACCTGCAAACGCGTTTGTTCAAACGCTTGTTGAGGGAAACATTCACCGTTCTATATTCTATATTCTAAAGTAGCGTCTGTGGACACCTTAAACTTAATTGTTTGTGATTAAATGTCTGGAACATTTGTGAAGCGATGTCAGGATACATGCTGGCATATGCATATGTACAATGTCATTTAAAGTTGTGATTTTTCATTAAATTAGAACGCACCTGAAAATAAGTGCCAAGATGAATACCATGGTCCAATATTTATTTAACTTAAGTGTACGGTTTGGAGCTTTGCAGATTGTTCTCCAACGTAATGCGAGTAATTCAATTAATTGGAGTGGGGTGACTCATCTCATTATGATGAGGACGTACAAAATCATTTGGAGTTTATGCCTTAGAATTAGATTTAATAAATACTGTATAAGAGCACCGTTTTGCAGTAGTGTGGTGAATAAATCCAAGTTATTTATATTAATAACCTCTTATGGGTGGTGCCAAATGCTGGAAGAACTGTCGCAGCAGGGATGTAAGCAGCCATTTATATGCTTATTCTGGTGTCGGATTAATTGAACATGGTCCTCCTGAACTTTGTAATGAAACTCCATTAAGTGCAGGACAAGGAAAGGCTTATTTTCCATCATTGAATGAGAGGATAGTAAAGAAAAATGAAGAACAGACATGATGCTCTTTTTTTCAGTTTTACTTTTAGAGTATTTTGTTACACCTATAACTATCAGCCTGGTTTTAGACCACAGCATAGCACAGAGTCTGCATTGCTCAAAGTATTAAATGATCTATTGCTTTCTGTTGACTCTTGTAATTGTGCTGTTCTAATTTTTCTCGATCTCAGTGCGGCATTTGATACTCTTGATCATGGCATTCTTTTAAATCGTCTAGAGCTTATTGAGATTCAGGGTCGCGCTTTAAATTGGTTTGCTTCCTATTTAAAGGATCAAACCTTTTCCGAGACTGGAATTTTTCATCCTCTCATGCACCAGTTTTGTATGGAGTCCCACAGGGCCCAATTCTGGGTCCAGTTTTGTTTTCTTTATATATGCTCCATCTGTATTCAATTTTTAGGAATTATAATATAGCATACCACTGCTACGCAGATGATACTCAGTGTTATGTTCCCTTACATCCAAAGGATGTTTCAAGTCTACAGTTTTTACTTTGGCCAACAGCTGTTGTTTTTAAAAGTGCTTTATAAATAAATATAACTGACTGACTGACACCTGGGTTTGTATCTACATTGAAACCAGGAAGTCACCGTAATTGTTCCCTTAAGCAGTGAAGAGCGTGATTCGGAGGTTGCACTTTTCCCTCTATCATATCGCTTTGGCGATGTTTCCTGGACATAAATGGAGCTCACACATGCCTATATGCACTACAACACTTGCCTCTTTGGCCACTGGGAGCAGTGTTTTACATTTCGGTAAGCATATACGATTTGTTCTAGAGAAAAGTCGACCTACTCTTTCTGATTTCACAGTGAGATCAGGCTAAAAAGAAACATTACTTTTATATTTCTATGGTTTTCTAATGTGGGTTGATATTGTCAAAGATAAAGACATCAGCAGATCTGCTAATGCTCTTTGCTCAGATTTCAAAAACTTTCAAAGTAAAGTTTTTATTTTCAAAGTAAAGTTAATCAAAACCTTGTTAGTTGAGGGTGTGAGATCATGTTTGTTTTCAGCCAGATCTTAAAAAATAATTTATGCCAGACATTAAAATGTTAATTAAATGCCTCTTTTAATGTAATAAAATACTATTTTAATGTAAGTGAACAAATATTATTAACATTTATGTGTATATTTCTTGTTAACAAGTTAGTTACAATGAAAGTGTTGTAAGATAAGTAAGATAAGTGGTAAGATAAATCAGAAAAAAGTTTTCATCTGGATAATCTGGCCCTCCGCAAGAAAGTAGTTGAATAGCCCTGCTGTATAGTATAAAACCAACAAGTTTATTGATTTCATTTTTAAATAAACATATGTTGTGAACAAAAACACTCTCACAGTATATATATTTGGAATTTTTTTTATCAAGTTTAATACTAACAAGGAGAGTTTCTGCACTTTTTTTCTTCCACTTCAAGCACTGCATTTAATGCCACACATTATTATGATGCAACTCATCATTTTTTATTTGTCCAAAAACTTTTATTTGTCATTATTTCATTAGGAATAAATGTAGGTACTCACATGGAAGATGTTCCAGCTCATTCATGAACTTGTTCTTCATGTTTTCATAGTCGTGATGTGTTGGAGGAGCAGGATGTGGCTCATGTTCTGGTTTTGGTTCTTCTGGTTCAGCAGTCCGCCGAATGCGGTCACTTGTACGTACAAACCTCATGCCAGATGCCTGTCAAGAATCACACTATCATGAAATGTGCACACAAAAGGTGTCATGTAAATATCGTCATTTACAGCTCAGTTCTCCAGAATAATTTATTCTGATTCTGCTCAGTCAACCATCAGCTAATTGTACATGATCCCTTACATAAGCCTCTCATATTGGAAACAAAGAAGGGACTCAAAATGAGATTCTACTTTTTATATACAAAATAAAATATTTAGGAACCAAAACATTTGTCATTAACTCTTAAATGCATACCTTTGGGTCTTTAGTGACCCAGGACCACATTTCACTACTTTTACCTCATACCTTTTCTGTGTTATGTTCCCAAATCTTTAGTACTTCTCAAATTTTCTCTTATGAATAGTGTAACAAAAAAAAAAATTAAGAAAATTTTCTAATTGCTTACTTACCAAAAGAGTAAAGGGTCGTTAGTGACCCAAGATATGTAAGTGTTGCAGTACATATAAATGTGCAAATCATATTATTTTTTTATTTCATATCTATTTAAGTTTACTATCACATGATATCTACTTTGTTTATTACAAGATAAATTAGTTCTATATTCATACAAATAACTACAGTACATCATGTTGATTTTCTGCACAAAGATGGTGAATTATCAGTCTCCCATATACACATACAAATCACACATGCAATTTGTTATTTAATCTGCCGCTGTTGTCTCAGTGACTGACTTGATTTACATTTAACATTGCTATTTGATGGAAAAGAAACATGGAAGTAGCAAGTACTACACATGAACAGTTTGATATGACTATTGATATTTGAGTGTACCACTGAAATGATGTACGTTGTGCATCTATTTAGACTCTATATGTGACTGAGAAAATACATATGTGTAACTTGAGTATCTTATGTGTTATGTGTAGCTCAATATTTCAGCCAGTTACATCATCTCTTTGATACTGTATATGAAAAAAAAAAAAAAAAAATAGAATATATTCTATTCTATCATTTTCGAATAGACTTTAAAATGCACATACATTTTTACACAGTATGGGCATTTTGCAGATCCATTTGTGATAGATATACATGCCAGTTTGCTATAGACCCAATGTATGTGATAAAGTTTTGGTGAAACACCAGTGCATTTAAGGATTACAATATAAATCGTGACTTGAAATAAGAAAGTAGGGAAGGTGATCTGAACACGACGCAGACTAAAAGTAATTCTTCGTGCCCAAGGGCACAACAGGTCTTTCTGAGAGCATGTGCACTACCCACTGCACCACATCTCTGACAGATACCACAATTATTCCATTCAATCTTGATTTTCACTGTAATTGGCAAAGAGAGACTATGTTTCCTTGGAAGAATATAAGTAGAAGAGTTCAAGATCAGTTAAAACCATTAGCACAAATGGACTTGTGCAGTAAATTCACATAATACACTGAATATTGTCTCTTTTCACACATTCATGTTAAAGCTGAATAGCTGAATATATACACAAAATATTTAAGAATAGTCAAATGTGAAATCAGCCACATTGGGAAGCATGTAACAGTCTGCTCTGGGAAATGGCTTGTAATAAACAAACTAAATAATGTCCTTGTGAAAATGTAAAAATGGGTGAGTTAAGTTTAGGGGTAGGGTTGCGAGATAGAATATATCAAAGGGACGTCCCACCGTGTGTGTGTGTGTGTGTGTGTGTGTGTGTGTGTGTGTGTGTGTGTGTGTGTGTGTGTGTGTGTGTTTGTTTACACGTTTATGCTACATTTTGGGGACCAAATGTCCCCACAAGGATAGTAAAACCTGAGATCACCTACATTGTGGGGTCCAGACAGCAGTCCCCATGACAAGTGAACATACTAAACAATGTTTTTTGAAAACGTTTCTGTGAGGGTTATGTTTTGGGGCAGAGTTATGGTTAGGGGATAGAAATTATCGTTAAATCTGTATGAAATCCAAAAATGCATGGAAGGCCATTTCTAGTGCCCCATAATGCTTTAAAATCATACTAAACGATGTTTTATTGAAAATGTAAAAATGCAGAAAGTTTGTTGTGAGTGTGTGTGTTTTTGTGTGTGTGTGTATGAGTGTGTGTGTGTGTATGTGTGTGTGTGTACCCCAAAGCCAGACGACAAACATGGCTGACTGTAATCCAGAATGTATTTAGCCTCCTCTGCAATACAGTTCACCCACCATTAACCCCCCCGTCTTCTGCTCTCTCTCTCTCTCTCTCTCTCTCTCTCTCTCTCTCTCTCTCTCTCTCTCTGTCTGTCTATCTGTGTGTGTGTGTGTGTGTGTGTGTGTGTGTGTGTGTGTGTGTCTCTTTATCTGTCTCTCTCTCATGTAAAACAAGATTATGGACAAAATGAATGTAAAATAAACAGAACTAAATCTCAGATAAGCAATGGACCTTTTTAGCAATGGTGGCTTTCTTACTTTCACTCATTTATTGATTTTTATAAATGCTTATCTATTAAGGCTATTTGTTGTCCTATTTAACACTTTTTACGTATATTTGTGTGTGTGTGTGTGTGTGTGTGAGCGTGTATTTATCACTTTGTGGGTACCATATGTCCCCATAAGGATAGTAAAACCCAAAATGTTTGACTTTGTGGGGACATTTTGTTGGTCTCCATGAGGAAAACAGCTTATAAATCATACAAAATGAAGTTTTTTTGTGAGGGTTAGGTTTAGGGGATAGAATATATAGGTCATAGAGTATAAAAATAATTATGTCTATGGAAAGTCCTCATAAAACATGGAAACCCAACGTGTGTGTGTGTGTGTGTGTGTGTGTGTGTGTGTGTGTGTGTGTGTGTGTGTGTGTGATTTGATTTTGTAGGTGGTATAACCTGTGTGTGAGCATTTCATGTTATGCATATTATGAGTATGCAAGTATTTATGCTATGTATATGTCCAAGTTAACTTGTTATGACTCACCCTACAGTATATTATACATGTGAATGCTTAATATTCGTATTAATATAAATATATTAATATAAACACATATTAAATAAACATACACTTATAATAAATATGCGTTATGCTATAAATAACATTATTAAAATAAAGTTCATGATCACTGCGTTGGTAAAGGCGCGCGTCTTGTGCGGTGGAATGCGCGCGTCATTTGCGCTGATCTTCAGCAACAGGTTATGATGCTGACGCAGAGTTATAGTCTATTCGCATCGCCTCACATTATTTCACAAAACAGAAGTTTTGTGTCATTTAACTTTAGTAATCTATAGGCTAATAATGTCGCAATTGCTGATGTATTTCCATTCAAGTCCGTAAATAGGATAAAAACGGAAGTATTCTCTAGACGAACGATAAAGGTGAACAGATCGCGTCTTACCTGATTCAGTTTATTTCTCCGAATCTTGTGCTTTATAGATGACGAGGAAACCCCTTAAGTTAACATGAAGATGATGCCCAGCGAGCAGTCTGTCCTCAGGCAGACATGTTGATGTGTCTGTCTGCATCTATATTGTGATAAGTGTAGTGCTGCTGGTTTAACCCCCTCCCCATCAGCTTTAAGCTCAAGTGCTTTCAAATCATTAAAGCACCACTAATCTCTCCCCCTCCCCATCACATCTGTTGCTGCAGCATATTTATTCAGAAATTCAACAATCATAAACCCGATTTCTGTTTGGATTAAATTTAAACAACGTTACCATCATCAAAGTTTGGTTCGTTCTTTTCACCATTGATGAATATGTTTCACCAGTGACGCTCATTTTCTCTGAGAGCTCTTATTTATTGCACAGCATCAACTGCCCTTCTACTAATCCACATAAAACATCGTGCTCGACATCATTGTTCCCATCTGGGGCGCGTTGTGGATGAAAATAGCCTTTCTGTCCAGTTAATCTGGTTGATCGCGGATTAAATGTATTTTTTTTTTCAATCAATAAAACAAGTTGCCATTATGCTTCCATTCTCTCAGCTGTCTCAAAAGTGAGATAGATATGTTTTGGGGGGCATAAGAGACACACTCCAAACACAAAGCATGTCATAAATCATTGGCTGAAAATGATGGTAGTGTTTGTGATAGACAGGATCAGATTGGCCATTTAGAAGTGGCGGGACTCATCCCACTTGGCTGTAAACAGGCAGATGCACATTATGCTGGCGTGTAAAAAGTACTCAAAGAAATTAAACTTAAGTGAAAGTATGGATACTGAGTGAAAATTGTCCTCAATTAAAAATCCAAGTATCGGGGGCCTGGATAGCTCAGTGAGTATTGACGCTGACTATCACCCCTGGAGTCATGAGTTTGAATCCAGGGTGTGCTGTGAGACTCCTGCCAGGTTTCCTAAGCAACCAAAATTGGCCCAGTTGCTAGGGAGTCACATGGGGTAACCTTGTGGTCGCGGTTAGTGGTTCTCGCTCTCAATGGGGCATGTGGTGAGTTGTGTGTGGATCGTGGAGAGTATCATGAGCCTCCACATGCTGTGAGTCTCCACGGTGTCATGCACAACATGTCATGGTATAAAATGCGCAGATTGACTGTCTCAGAAGCAGAGGCAACAGAGACTTGTCCTCCACCACCCTGATTGAGGTGAGTAACCGTGCCACCACGAGGACCTACTAAGTAGAGGGAATTGGGCATTCCAAATTTGGGAGAAACGGAAATAAAAAAAAAATACATAAATAGAAAAAAGTCCAAGTATCTAGCCAAAAACATACTTGAGTGAAAATAAAAAAGTATTCACATTAAACTGTACTTAAGTATTAAAAAAGTGAAAAGAATGTTTTTTTTTTCCTAGCAAGAATGAAATCAAGATAGATGTTGTTAAATTAGATTGGTTTGTTAAATTGCCTTTTTACTGTCTCTGATGACTGTCATATTTCTCCCCAGTGGCATTTGCAACCTTGTCATTGAATAATGTTACAATAACATTGGTCAGTAACATTGGTTGTCTGCCAATCGCAATGTTGGTGGTTTGATTCCCGGCCCACATGACTCCACATGCCGAAGTCCTTGAGCAAAACACTGAACCCCAAGTAGCTCCCAATGGCTAGTGCCTTGCATGCAGCTCTGCTGTTATTGGTGTATGAATGTGTGTGTGAATGGGTGAATGAGACGCAGTGTAAAGCACTTTGGTAACCTCTAAGGTTAAAATAAAGTGCAATATAAGTGCAGACCATTTAACATTTACCAATAACTACATTTTTGCAAAATAATTTTTATGTAGCTTGTTGTATAAATAACACAACAATTTCCTGGTGAAATGTACCAGTAGAGGCAGATTATCAGTTCATAAATATTAACTTTTTGCTGTTCCTCGCACAATGCTATCTTGTTGCATATAAATACTTTTACTATATCATATAACACATTTTCAAATTCAAATTGTGCGGTAGCTCAACTGATCGAATGTTGCGTTGGCGATACAAAGGACCGGGCTATGAGTATTGAGGAGCACGTGAGATGACACGTGAGCTGAAAGAGTCCTAGAAGCACCTCAAAATGACGTGGTTGCTTCAGATATTGTATCTTTCTTCTCACATTTGCTTTTTCTGACACTGTTGGTTAGGTTTAGGTTTAAGGTTTAGGGTAGGGAGGTCAGTTTTGTTGATTTAAATTTTTATAAACATTAACCTTTAAAACTTCATCTGTTTGGGAGAACATTTCACTCGCTTTTAGCGCCACACCGTGGACATTTTACTTCGGAATTGCCTTGAGACATGTAATGAACCACATAATTTATTTTTCTTTGAAAATGATGTTGATTAATGGAGAAAAATAACCTTGGGAGAAACCAGACTCACTGTGGGGGTCAGTTCCCCTCTGACTAACAACATGAATATAATGTAAATATTACTTATTTATGAGCAGTACAAGTCATGGTTTCAACTAAATAAGTGTTGAAGGCCATTGTTTAAACAAAGATTTTGTATGAACTGCAAGATTAATGAAGTTCATCCTGGATTAACAGCAGAAGTTCACACAGATGCAATTGACCTTATTTAGTTGGCTGATGAAGGCTTTTATTGGCAATTCATTGATAGTTTATGCATTCCATTTCAAGATCGTAGTCCATCAATAGACCGAGGTGATGCAGGCAGAGATCAGGGATGTGGCCGGTAATTTCGGTGAGGTTCAGTGTGGTCCATCCTAAATCCAAGCTTCAGACAATGGCATATGAAGTATCCCATGTCTTATGGTTGGAGTTGGCGTCAGTTCATCCTCTGAAGTCCATCATAATATACTGAAGTGATGTCTGGCTGGCACAGGCTGCATTTAGTCATCATCATTCAGCGACACGTAGCAATGGAGTCCAACATGAACCAGAAATGGTGCTGGATCCAGCCGGTTCTGGTGACCTCAGGATAGGAGTCCCGAGGTTGAGACAGGGAAACAAATAAAATATAATATAAGCATAGATGCCATTCAATTTATTGCAGAGTTATAAATCATGATCAATGTTTCTGGTTTCTGGTTCCGGCAGACTAAACTAAAGCAGCCTAATTGTGGCTTGGAGGATAAATTAGGTGCATGCCTGGCTAAATATATGAGTCTTTAGTCTAGACTTAAACTGAGGGAGTGTGTCTGCATCTCGAACAGTGTTAGGGAGACTATTCCATAGTTTAGGAACCAAATATGAAAAGGATCTACCTCCTTTTAAAGTTATATTATAGTTATGTTAAATTATATGTAAATTAATGTCAGTTTCTCACTTTGTGCTAATAGTTTTGAATGAATACATCACACACAGTGGGGCGGTCACATGCGGTCTAGTCGCACAAATATTTCAAGGTATCCGAAACTCAAATCAGATCAGAAATCCCGCCTTTGCAGATGGTCAGAACTCCACATATCCGACGTGTGACACCCCATTTGTATATGACTGACCTCTGATCTGTCATCTCTCCTTTGTCAGGTGCAGTAAAAAGGCAGCATCAGTCCAGTAAGACAAAAGAAAATGACCTGCAAAAATGTAATGTGTACTTTTCAAGTTTAAATACAATTTTGAGGAGTAAAAAGTATTTTATTCCTTTGGAAATGTAATTAAGTAAAAGTACAAGTATTCCATTTAAATTGTACTCGAGTAAAGTACAAATCCCCCAAAAATAATACTTAAGTGTTATACTTAAATATTTGTACTCAATTACTTTACACCCCTGACATTACTATATAAAAATAAATAATTCAATAAAAATGTAAATAGCCATTTTAATGAATAAATCCAATTTAAAATATTCTATTATTGTACTAATATAATATATTTATATATTTAATACAGTTTGTAATATATTTCAATTCTGAACATTAATCCCCCAACCCTAGTGCTTCATTCCTAAATTTTTCAAGTGCCCAGTTTGGTCATCTTGGACTTCAGTGTCACTTAGTGGCGTGGATGCAGCACCATTCAAATGCAACATTTTGAATTTACAGATGCCCATGTAAAAATGCAATATTCACAGTAAGCCATGATTGATTTAATCTATAAGTGAAAGTGTCCTATAACAAATTAAGTGAGCAGTATTCGGCTGGTCATGTGATGCTAACATGGCAGCTCCCATGAGGTGACCTTCTCCATAGAATAAAACAGCTTTTACAATGTGACTGATAGGACTGGAGTCTTGTGAGTGCTCATGATTTTAAACATGTTTCAAAACTGCAAAGACGTAAAGAGCAGAACGCAGGGGTCTCGAGACAGTTGTAGTTTATTTTACCCTGACATGGCGTCTAAAAAGCATGACAGTCCTGAGTCAGATGTGGCACATTAATGCAATGGTCAAAGACATTTGTCCAAACTGTAGTATGTTTACATAGGAAAACGATAAAAAACAGTGTGAAGGGTTTTGAATCCCTTGCATGTTGGGTGTGAATGATTTATCCCTAAATGTTGTAAATGAATTTCAAGTACAATGAGGTCTGTTATTACAACCTACCCTACTACCAGAGTGGATTGTACTCCGTACATGGATTTTTAGCCTTTAGTGCATGAAATTGTGCTGATCAAGTGCCTTTTTCTGCCATTTTAAAAGTTAAACTGTTTTTACTAGTCTACTTGTTGCTGAAAGGGTTAACTCAACAATCCAATGTGGTTGTGTCCCATCCCCGCCAAAAGAGGTGGAGCTGCATCTCGCAACCATTTGCAATTGACATTCACCTGCAGGTGAAACATTGCTTTACTGCCTCTGGACTTAAACACCTTTCTTTCAGGTAAGAGTTCTGCTACAAATTATCCATCTTCTACTGTTAAACATGTGCACTTGAGAGATCTTATTTCATACATGATTTCTTCAAGATATATAATGAAACCAACATGTAATTTATTTCTTGGTTCACAACACAAGCTGAAAATAGCACACATGAGAACTGGACTTTGAACGCTTGGTGAATGTTCAGTGATAAGGCAACAAGACCAAACTGTGAACATTAATTATTAATGAAAGCAACTTGGATCTTTTGGCATTTTAAAAGGCTAATAAGTACATGATGATGATATACACAATGAACAAAATTCAGCACACACACCCAAATCACGAGCTTGACTCAAAGGCTTTTTATGCAGTTTGTTTGGTGTATTCATGCACTCAATGCTTTGTGCGTGTACTCTTCTTTTGTTCAGTATGCAATAGGAAACTGAGTAAATACAAATCTATAAAAGAAATGTTTTTAATTTTTAAAGTGTCATTTGTGAGTTATTTTTTGTTTCATTTTGTTCTTTTTTGAGGTCCATAATAATCTTAGTCTAAACTATGAAATGTGCTGTGAAAACTGACTGATCAGGGATCTTGTTAAAAAAAAGTGTGTAAACTGAGCTACCACTAGGCTTTCTTCTCAGAAAGTACCAGAATCTTCAAGTTTCAAGACTTTATCAAAAGAAAAATAACAAAGTCTTGAAACTTGAAGATTCTGGTACTTTCTGAGAAGAAAGCCTAGTGGTAGCTCAGTTTACAGTGCTGTTAGGTGTACTCCGCACTGTTTCAGTCTTTAGCGTTAGTTAGGTGGGTAACACTTTACATAAAAGGGATAGTTCACCCAAAAATGAAAATTCTCTCATCATTTATTCACCCACATGCCATCACAGATTTTGATTTTCTTTCTTCAGCAGAACACAAATGAAGATTTCTAGAAGAATATATCAGTTCTGTAGGTCAATACAATACAAGTGAATGGTGATCATATCTTTGTATCTCCAAAAATCACATAAAGGCAGTATAAAAGTAATCCATAAGACTCCAGTGTTTAAATCCATGTCTTCAGAAGTGATATGACAGGTGTGGGGAAGAAACAAAACAATATTTAAGTTATTTTTTACCCTAAATCTTCACTTTAACTTTCACTTTCAGCTGTGTAAGTGAAACTAAACAGGCACCACATGAGATTTAAGTTTGAGATCTAAAAGTGAAAGTGGAGATTTAGAGTAAAACCTTTTTCTTTTCTTTTTTTGTAATTTTTTATCTGTTTCTCCCCCACACCTATTATACTGCTTCTGAAGATTTAACCACTTGAGTCTTATGAATTACTTTATGTTTCCTTCATGTGATTTTTGGATTACAAAGGTCTGATCACCATTCACTTGCATTGTATGGACCTACAGAGCTGAACTATGCTTCTAAAAATCGTAATTTGTGTTCTGAAGAAGAAAAAAAGTCAAACACATCTGTGATGGCATGAGGGTGAGTAAATGATGAGAGAATTTTTGTTTTTGAATGAACTATCCCTTTAATGTTCCATTTGTTAGGGGTTTATAAAGGGGTTCATTAATGACAAATGTATCCGATATGTGTAATCCCTGATGTGTGGTTAAAACTACACGAGTAGAGACTTTCATGCAATATTTGATGAATAGTGAGCATTTTAACTCGCATGCTTAATAACAATCATTCAACATTAATAACATGTGAAAATGTACCTTAATGTAAAGCAGACACACAAGAAACATTTGTTAAGGAGATAACAATATTATAAATCTATGTACATAATGATCAGTAAGGTTTAATGATCATCAGGATTTATTATATGATATCTGCTGTGAATGAACATGAAGAGCTGAAAAGTGTTCTTGCAGAGGACTTTATGTAAAGCCATTATTTTGACACTAGCATGACAAAAAAAAGTGACAACACAAGTGAGTCAAGACATACATTAATGCATATAACCGAACTGTAGCAAAAGTGACATAAATCATGAATTAGGGCATTTTATGCTTTAATTAATATAAATGTATGTATTAAACATTTATAACGTGGAAGTTAAAATGTTGACTATATCACAAGTATTGCATGAAAGTCACCCCTTTTTATTCATGTTGTTATAACCGTATATCAATGATTTATAATGCAATTGTAAATTACTTACTGGTAATTAATAAATCATTTTATAAAACCTTAACAAATGGAACATTATTGTAAAGAGTAACGGCAAGATCACACATCCTCCGCGAGCAGGGCGTGAGCGGCACATTTTTGTTTCGGCACCCACATTAACAGATTATACCGTTCCCACTTCAAGTGTGAGTCGCAAGGTGACGCATCCAAGAGGCGTCGCGGATGAGTGGATGTTTCGCCGTTGAGCCTATTTTTGCCACATATCTCACGCTGAGCTCATGTTGTGCAGTACAACACTAAAATATAAGGTGATTATAGAAAAGACACATGAGCAACTCAAAATAATTCAAACCGAACCTAGTACACTACAATTTATATGTCTGCATGCAAGTAAACTCAATAAAATAACTTATTAAAGAAAAGAATTAATAAACTGTCGGCCCGTTTGCCATTCTGTGTATATATGTGTACAGTTTAGACACAACATTAACCAATCACAACTAAGTGTGCTGATAAAGATGCCCTTTGTTGTCCTTGAAGCAGCAATAACCTCAGCTTAATACAAACTTGTCAATGAAAAAATTGGGCGTAGGACCCCATAGATAACTTTATTTCCTGCGCAGAGGCACTGCTGTTTCTCGTGGAAGAGACTTAGCCAATGTGAACGTCCATCACGACCGCCTCACTCTCACACCGCTCATGCCTCACTCACGCCACATTCATGGAGGATGTGTGAACCCGGCGTAACACTTTACAAAAATGTTCCATTTGTTCACATTGGTTAATGCATTAGGTATCATGAACCATCAATGAACAATCTAATTTTACCTGGATGCCATGAATTCAACCATTAGTTCATGATGTCACTGTGTTTTTCCTCAGTGATGTCATCCTCCACTCCCCTACTGTCTGAGGAGCTGTTCCAATGTTCAGTGTGTCTGGATGTGTTCACCCAACCTGTTTCCCTCCCTTGTGGTCATACGTTTTGTCAGTCATGTATTCTTGCTCAGTGGACAGCATCTGGCTCCTCACACTGCCCAAAATGCTCAACAGTCTTCCAGGAAACACCGGAGCTGTGTGAAAATAATTTTGCCCGTGAGATGGCAGAGCAGATCCGTAGGCAGAGGAGTCAGAGGGAATCGGAGCAACGCTCAGTGACATCGGACAACATTTTATGTGATATGTGTCCATTGGAGAAAGCATCACCTGCAGTAAAATCATGTCTGGTGTGTGTGGCATCATACTGTGAGGAACATGTGAAATTACACACCTCCAGGTTCTCCAGTCATGCACTGGTGCAGCCGCAGCACAGAATGGACGAGAGAATTTGCAGTAAACATGAAAGACCGTTGGAGCTTTACTGCAGATACGACCAGACCTGTGTGTGTGTGCTGTGTACGAATGCAGAACACCACACACATCACACTATACCCGTGGAGCGAGAATGGGCAGAGAGAAAGGTTTGCCCAAAAAGCTGCTATTACATGTCTGTAATAACTGTCATTTATAAACAGTGTGATTATCAAAACATGCATGTTCAAATTGTGTTAGTCGTACCTTAGTTATGATTGAACCCTTCACCTACATCCACCCAATCACAATGCACATTTTTGTGTGATATGAATTTCACTGTAGGTGTACTGCTGAAAGGGATAGTTCACCCCAAAATGAACAGAGAGGTCATAGATTTGTGTGAGGAACAGACCAAAATTGACAGCTTGATTTCATGAAAATTAGGTGACTATGGCGACATTTTTGCAAAATGAGAATACGCGGCTGTTCTGAGGTGAAATGTCAACTGTGTGTCGCTACAAGTGAGTGAAATGTTCTCCCAAACAGATGAGGTTTTTATGGTTAATGCTCTTTCATGTTTTAAATAAAAATACAGATCTCCCTACTCTAAAATAAAAATAAAAAGTCCAGATAATTTTGCAAAAACGTAGGAATAGCAACGTGACTCTATGAGACCATGTTGTAAATTTAAGTTGTAATTCACTGATAATCTCAGCGGCCCTTTGTCGAAGCTCTGAAATCTCTTTCACGTGCACTTGCAATTCCAATTTGCTGCTTTTGGACACGTCACACAAAGTTTGATGGCACGAATGTGAAAAGTCCAATAACAAACAAGATTTGGGAGCTACTATTTGTGGTGGGAGCAAGAGTGTTTGTGTGTGTATGTGTGTGAGTTAAATCAACTATGCATTTTCATTGAAAAGAAGCCTGCTAAATTACAATAGCTATTGTATAATAATAGCTATAATTATGTTTTAAACATCTATTTTAGAGCTAATATGTCTTAAACAGCAGCTTGAGTAATTTATTTTACAGGGTACAATGGGGCTAAATCCCCACGAGGAGGTTACCCCATGTGAATCTACCCTCCCTTGCAACCGGGCCAATTTGGTTGCTTTGGAGACCTGGCTGGAGATTTTTGTCCCACTGTTTACATTCACGACTGCGTTTACAATAATTCCTCACCAAGATGGGCATTGGCAGAATTATAAAGTGAATTTGACCATTTAGGCATGTACCAACATTAGCGCTCTCAGAGCAAACGCACATTTAAAGCACACAGACATTAGCCAGCCGTCAATCAAACAGCACGCAGCTTCAGACAGCAGGAAATTAAAAGTCAATCTTATATATTTTATCTAGATCAACCAACCAGTGGTTGTCTTGCTATCACAGTTGATGTAATGAACACCCCTGTTCTAGATGTTGAACATTGGCTAAGTAGAGAAAATGATTTAAAAGTTTATCCCGATATCGATGACATATCTTTTTTTCCGATAAACTATTAATAACATTGCAATTATCTCTCACAGCAGCCCAATAATCTCAGTGACAGATAGTTAAACTACAGGCTAAGTTGTAGTCACAGAATCTAGTGAGCATAAATATAAAATTTAACTTGAAATATTTCTTCAAATTAGAGGCAGGATTAATGCTGATATCTGGCTTGAGCAAGTTAAACTCACATGACACGATCATGCAATTGGCCTTTTTCACTGCAAAAAGCTATTTCAGGTATTAAACTGTTTTTGAGACATCCACAGCTGCCATTCAAGTTTTTTATTTGTAATATGATGGGAGGCACAAGACTCTCCCTAGTCAGTCATGTTGATGGTTAAAAATTAAATCAGGACAGGGAAGTAATGAACACAGACAGAGGCAGTAAAAATAGCAAAGTAAAAGTACAGTTACAGCACTGTACTCAAGTAAAAGTAAATGTATACGTATGTATTAAATGTAAAAAAATCCTGGGAAAAACTACTTAATTACAGTAATGTGAGTATTTACTTAAGTAAAAGTACTGCTACTGAAGCAATAATTCACTTGAGTACAAGTAGAACAAATGAGAAATATTATGAGTAAATTAGTAATTGCCGAAAAACCACTCAAGTAATTATGTTACAAGTTACTTTAAGAAAATTACATTATATATAGTATATATGCTTCCATTTTTTGAACACAAGGACATTTTTATTCTTGAAAGAAATTGATGCTTCCTTTCATCATGGATGCATTAAATTGCATTAAAATTCTGCCAAAATCATTAACTGCAAATATTTTCTTATTATTAGAACAATTGAAAATGTTTTGCGCTACCATGCAGAAATCCCAATACAGTGGATTTTTCCCCATTTGCTGAGGTATTTAATTTTTACAAGTTGCTTTACACTTGCAAAGTCAAATATTGGTTTTAACAATAGGGAAAAAGAAACACATTTCTCCTGAAATTCTATATTGTCTTAAAGTCTATTGTTTTAGAGAGATGAAGGCTATTCCATGCATTACTGTTTTGAAAAAATAAATAAATAAATAAAGAATCACATACTCAAGAAGTTTATACGGCCTATGCATCCAACATGCATCCGAAGTGAGTGCCTTTGTTGGTCTCTACTCCTGTTATAGGAGGTTTGTAAGAAATGTTGCCATCATTGCTGGTCCCCTACATGCGCTCACACAGAAAGGTGCGGTTTTCCAGTGGTCGAGTGAATGTGAGGATGCTTTCCAATCGTTGAAACACTCCCTCACTAGTCTTTCCATTGTGGCTCATCCATATTTACACATATTTATCCATATTTACACAGCCTTTTATGTTGTACACAAATGCCTCTCAGGACTGTTTAGGTTCAGTGCTGGCTCAGGTTCAGGATAAGGAGTGTGTAATTGCATACGCAGGTCACACTCTCATTCCTTTGGAAAGGAAATGGTCAACTTATGAACGTGAGCTTTGGGCTGTGGTATGGTCAGTCAGACATTTCAGACATTTCTTGACAGGAGCTCCATACAAAGTTGTCACTGACCACAAACCCTTGTTGAATTTGAAGAAGGCCCCCCAGTTAATAATGATTCAATGGGTAGAAGAGCACTTTGATTACTTGAACTGGATGTTCACGACTTCACCATCCTTCACAGAGAAGGAAAGCAGCATTGAAATGCCGATTCCATGTCCAAGCGTCCTTGTTCGCCTGTGAAAAAAACAAAAGCAATTCAGTGTGTAATTTCAAGACCCAACATTGATGTAGGAGTCCCCTCTTCTAACGAAATGCAGAACATTTGTGATGTTCTTCCTGACACTGGTCTGACACTATCGGTGACACTATATGACACTACGACTTAAAAGAATTGCAAGCTCAGCAAAGGCTGATTTTTGGGGTCATCCCCATCAACCTGGATGAGGGAATGGGGCAAGGAGAGGGAAACAAAGAACAATTAAAATGTGTGTGTGGGGGGGGGGGGGGGGGGGGTACTCTTGCAACAGGCCCCCACAAAACCACTACAATTTAAAAAGGAGAGGGAAAAGGCCAACGCAAAGCGGCAGCGAGAGAGAGAGGAGAGAGAGATAAAAATTAAAAAAAAACTTACTCGCCGATTCTCCGATACACCGTAGCTTGTTCCTCGGCCACTCCTCCACCCTCTAACGGACAACAGCCACGCCTCTCCAGGCAGATCTGAGGCAGTCCTCCAGCCACTGGTTGACGGAACGCCCTGCCGTGTTCTCGGGGAGCCGAAGGGGACTCCCCCACCCCTGACAGCGGTTCTCCCGCTCCAGGCGGTCGGTCGTGATCCCCTCCCCGCTCGTGGACGGCGGTCTCCAACCCCTCCACATTTCAGCGGCTGGTAGGGGCATCCTCCGCCCCTGGCAGCGGCCCTGTCCGCTCCAGGCGGTCGGCTAGGAGCCCCTTTTCCTCTCGCGGTCGGCGGCCGCTGTGCCAGGTGGCTGTGCTCCTCGTCCCCCGGCAGATGGCCGCGGCTGCTCTGTTGGGGTGGACGGTAGTGACGAGAACTCTACTACGCATATCTCTCTTCCTTCCCAGGTTTCGGCACCAATGTAAAGAAGTTCGCCCTCACGGGCAAGGAAGAGGCAAGAAACCGGCTTGACATCCAAATAAAGGTCTACTGTAGAACTCAAAAGACAAACACATAAGATGACGGACATGTCCGTAAGGATCTCTCTCTCCCACCCCGCCCTCTGCGATCGGCCTTTATCCCTCTCGGTGGCTTGATTAGCCTAATACGGGACCGGGCGTGTTGAGTCACACTGGCATTACATGTCTCGAAATATAGAAGATAAGGGTAAAAATAATGTTCAGTGAAAAGTCAAAAGAAGATTGCAATGTATGTAATTGTAACTATATCAGATATTATTAATAAAACATGGGAACTCATTGCGTAGGCAATTTATGCCTCCATTTTTTTAATTTCTAGGATGTTTTTGTCAAATTTGGTGGCATTTTTGTCCCTAGTGCCTGTTAATTTTCAACACTATTGACATTGTATCTTTCTAAGGTATTTAAATGATTGTTTTATACATATAGTTCCAAGTAAACATGATATCCCCACATATATGTCAAACTAGATTATTTTAATGTTTAATGTTGACAGTTAAAACATTGCCCACCTTAAAAACAAGTGAAGTTTGATCAGTGGTTAAACATGTTCAGAATGTTCCTCAAACCTGAATGAATGGCTCCTTTCCAGAATAAAATGAAATATGCAGAAAATCACAGTATTAAAGTTTTTATATAGTGACAGGGCAGAAAGTCTTGTAGAAGTAGTTTATGCAAGCTGCTGTGCTCATGATGATATACCTTGAGGGCTTCCGTCATGCCATGCACAGTGTGTTTTAGTTTATAACCAGATTTAGAGCTTATAAATTTCTTCTTCCCGAAAATTCCGAAATATTATGTATTTCAAATTCTGATATCAAATATATTTTTTTCCACTTAAGATTACTGGCCAAAGTTAAGCCTCTTCTTTTTTTAAGGATTTTGAGACTGATGACCCCGATGATTTTGGGGTTATGCGGGCATTTGTTTCTTTGCGTCTAGATCACTGTAATTCCCTTTATGTAGGAGTCAGCCAGTCATCTTTGTCACAAGTGCAAATGGTTCAAAATGCTGCAGCTAGACTCTTGACGGGCACTCATAAATTAGATCACATCTCCCCAATATTAGCATCTCTTCATTGGCTGCCGGTCCATTATAGAATAAATTTTAAGATCTTATTGTTTGTTTTTAAATATTTAAACAGGTTAGCAACCTGCTATCTTACACTTATTCAAGCCCCTTAAATATCTTATGTTATCTGATCAGAGGAATTTGAGTGTCCCTAGATTCATACTCAATCTAAAAGGGAACTGCACATTTGCAGTAGTGGCAGCAAAGCTTTGGAACAGATTACCCCTGCATATTAGAACAGCTCCAACACTGTTATCTTTTAAATCTCAATTGAAAAATGATCTTTTCTCCAAGGCTTTTAATTAACCATGAGATGTGATTTGTTTGTCCCTTGTTTAGTATGCTTATTTGATGTATTTCTAATTACACTTGTTACTGTTTTTTGTTTTCTATTCTCTCCTGTACTTTACTTATTTTATCAACCCGTAATATCATGAAAAGTTGCACATAATTTACGAGACGGCTATTTCGTATGGTCTCACACGATGTTGTTCACGTAAACTCATATGACTTCATCTTGTTCAAATGCCCAGATGTCTAATGCGGAAGTAAGGGCATGTTTCGTACATTAATATTACACCCTTACCCAAACCCCTTATCTAATCTTAACCAATCAGTAGAGTGTCTAAACATGATAGGAAGCTGTTGTGTGTGACAGAAGCAAGTAATTGTCACGTATTAGGTGGAAACGATGTCTAGCGACGTCATTGGCTGTATTGAAAGTCGTAGGAATTCAAACTAGTGCAGTTGTGCGATATCATACGATTAGCCAAATTTAGTCATACGATTTCACCGTGAGAGTATGTTGTATTTTATTGTACAGCACATTGGTCAACAGTCCGTAGTTTTTAAATGTGCTTTATAAATAAATTGCCTTGCCTATTATTTGAAATTTGTAATTGTCGTGAAGTTGAATACTTAATTTGTAATAAACTCAAGTAAAAGTACTTTTATTTATTTATACTTAAAAAGTAGAAATATGTGAAGAATTTACTCAAGTAATGTAACAAGAGTAGTTGTAATTTGATACTTTTCACATCTCCTTTACTGTTGTAAAACCATGGTTAATTTTCATAAGGATTAATCTTGATCTTACTACAGTAACAATTTCATTACAATAGTTTTCGTTTTACTGAATTATTTCTTTGGTTTCACTATATTAAAATATGGTAACTATAGTAAAATCATGCTTAATTTTGTAATAACTATGGTTTTCTGTACAAATTACATGGTTAATCTTTGGTTACCATAGGTTACTGTAGAATAACTTTGGTTAATCTTTGTAACCTAAAATCATTGCGAGAGAACACACAACTAATGCAAGGGAATGCAAAACTATTTTAGAAAATGTATTCATTATGTCCTTTAAGTGAAGCACTATTCTGTTAGCTGCTGTTTTTTTTCTTTCTCCCTGTCCTCCTCATGCCTCCTTTGTTTTATATTAGTATTCTGATTTTTTTCATATAGACTCAGTTATTGAAGACACAGTCTGATCTGAAGCTGATGATTAAGGCGAGAGGGAGTAAAGTTGAGGAGCTCAAACGCTGTATCAAACTAAGCAAAGTAAGTGCCTGCAAAAACATATATTTTTTTTTATTTAGCAGACACTTTTATAAAATAGCAACTTATACATGAATCTCTTCACAACTGCAGAGGAATCATGCTTCAATTACTAGTTTATATTAGAAATTCAGTTGAAAAGTGTACAGTCACCATTATGTCATCTGCAGAGCGTGAAGTAGATCTACTGAAAGGTCAATTGATGTTGCAATGCTCTGAGCTGCGTCCTATAGTGTTTGTAGAGTAATGCAGTTCACCAGAACTCTCCCCATATTTCATGGAATATATATCTGAAGAGAAAATATATATATATAAAGTCTAGATTTAACATTTTAAAAAGTTGAAGCAAATCATATTTACAAAAAAGGCTCTTTGTTGCTTGTGTTGTTTTTGCAATAGGAGCACTCAGACAGAGAGATGACACACAGTGTGGAGGTCTTCACTGCCCTGCAGAAGTTTATAGAGAGAAGCCAGTCTGAACTGCTCAGAAACATGAAACACAAACAGAAAACTGCAGAGAGACATATGGAGACTCTCATTAAAGAACTGGAGGTGGAGATCATGAAACTAAATGCTAAAAACACAGAACTGGAAAAGCTTTCATGTTCTGAAGATCACCTCTACCTCATACAGGTTACTCTCATGTGCTTTTATCACTTCAAGCTCATGACGTGCAGGTTACTTATCCCTTTATTGTCATTAGTACATGCTAACAAGAGTAAATATTAATGTACTGGATCGATTTCACAACATTTGAAACGTCTCAGGTTACTTAACTGTAACACCTGTTCCCGTGTGCAACACGTCAACGAAATTGATCAAAATTTATAGCCTCTGCTGGTGACATCATTGGATGCACCTGTAGCAGAGCTATAAATTGATGTGTCACAGGTGCATCGTCAGGTATTTTGTCTGAAGAGCAGTCCTGGGGCATCCCAGTGTGGCAATGAAGCGCAGCATCTCGTTCCGCTTTTATCAGGGAATAGGGGTTACAGTTAAGTAACCCGAGACGTTCCCTGTCAAAAAGCCACACTTTGATGCTGTGCTGATTTAGTGATTTGGGAGCGAGAATACCCACGCCGCTGCACTATTGATGTCCAGACACTTTACGGTTGTGTAGTTGTGTTCACAAGAGCGCGAGAGGTCTCAGACATGAGCTTGTGATGTTGACTCAAGGACATAAGTGCCCGGAGTGGCACATCCAAACTATTAATTCTTATGAATGTGTGTGGAGAGGACCAACCTGCCACATCACAAACATGCTGCAGAGGGACACCTCTAGCCAAGGCTTTAGAGGATGTGATGCTTTTGGTAGAGTGAGCCCTGATACCTACTGGTGAAGCTTGACCGTGTGCCTCGTAGGCCAAGGCAATATCGTCCCTCACCCAATGCAACAGTCTGCTTTGTGGCGGCCACCCCCCTGTTGCGGCTCCCATGGAAAACGAATAGTTGCCCTGACTGATGCCAGTGGTTAGTGCGGTGAACATAAGTCTGAAGGGCACGGACTGGATAAAGTCTGTGAAGATTTTCCTGCTCCGGCGTTGTAAACGGCGGGGAGCAGAAGGCTCCGAGAGTGACCGGATGTACAGTCGAGAAAGGAACCTTAGGCAGGTAGTCAGGATGAGGGTGCAAAATTGCTTTAGCCATTCCTGGGGCAAAATCTAAGCAGGCTGGCAAGAGAGACAGAGCCTGTAGATCCCCAATTCTTTTTAGAGAAGTAATTGCTATAAGAAAAACCATCTTGAGAGTCAGAAGTTTATCAGACGCTGACTCTAGAGGTTCGAAGGGGGTCTCAACCAGACCCTCAAGGACTATTGCTAAGTCCCATGAAGGGATCCTGGTCCTAGCAGGATGTCTCAGTTGCATGGCTCCACGAATGAAGTGAGCGAGCAGAGAATGTCTCCCCAACGGCACCCCATCAGTCAAGGCGTGGCAAGCCGATAGAGCGGCCATGTAAACCCTAAAAGAGTGGTGGGGCATGTGCTTGCTGAAAATTTTCCCTGCAGAAAGTCCAGAACTGAAGCAATCTGGCAGTTAACTGGATCTGCATTTTGTGCACTGCACCATCTTTCAAAGACACCCCATTTATTGGCATAACTTCTAGTAGAGGGAGCCCTAGCACTTAGAATGGTATCGATAACTTCAGGTGAAAACCCAGTGTCCCTCAGTTGGTACCCATCAGGGGGCAAACATGAAGGTTCCACAGTTCAGGCCGGGGATTAAATATTGTCCCCTGCACCTGGGACAGAAGGTCCCTCCTGTCCGGAATCGCCCAAGGTGAGCTGTCGAGGAGAGACATTATCTCCGAGAACCATACTCTGACCCTGTTCGGCCAACGCGGCGCTATCAGTAAGAGGCAAGACCCTTGCTGGCGAACTCTGACCAAGACTCCTGGGAGCAGAGAAACTGGAGGAAACGCATACAGGTGCATTCTGGGCCATGTATGTGCCATCGCGTCCAGACCCAGGGGGCAGGGTGACTCAGAGAGAAGTAGAGGGGACATTGCGCTGTCTGTTGGGAGGCAAAGAGGTCTACTTCTACCCTGTAAAATCTCACCCAGATTTGTTCCACTACCTAGGGGTGGAGTTTCCACTCCCATGTCAGTATTTTCTGTCTGGACAGTAAATCTGCTCCCACATTCAGGCATCCAGGGAAATAAACTGCTTTGATTAACAGGAGCTGGCCCTGGGTCCAAAGAAGAATCTGCCATGCCAGTCTGTTGAGCTGGCGTGAACGTAGACCTCCTTGATGGTTTATGTAAGAGATTACTGCTGTGTTGTCCACCCACACCAGGCCATGGCAGCCTCTCAAATACTGGAGGAAGTATTTCAGAGCCAGAAATACTGCCATCAACTCGAGGCAGTTGATGTGCCAATCGAGCTGATGACACTCCCATTCCCCTTGAGCTGGACGACCACTTAAGACAACACCCCAGCCCATCAGGGAGGCATCTGTCATTAGCAATTTGCGACAGCAAGGTGCACGTAGAGTGAGACCCAAAGTGAGGAACCGGGGTCTGAACCACATAGAAAGGGTATGAAGCATGTGGCGTGTAACCCTTATCTGCCTTAGGAGACTGGCCCTTGGATGAAATCCCCTGGATTTGAGCTACAACTGAAACAGTCTCATGTGAAGAAGGCCCAAAGGGATCACAGAGGACGCAGATGCCATGAGACCTAGTATTCGCTGATACTGATGAACAGTGCAACCTTGGCCTAGCCTGACTTTGCTCAGGGTGTTCTGAATTGACACAATTCGAGCGGGAGACAATTGTGCCCGCATCATGATCGAATTCAATACAATGCCCAGATTTCCTGAGTGGAAGCGAGAACGCTCTTTTTGACGTTGAATCTCAGCCCCAGAGAAACCAGATGAGCTAAGATGATATCCCTGTGCTGAACTGCCAGTTCTTGTGACTGTGCTAGTATCAGCCAGTCGTCTATGTAATTCAGAATGCGGATGCCTCGGAGTCGCAAAGGAGCCAGTGCTGCATCCATGCATTTCGTGAATGTGCAGGGTTGATAGGGCTTGGCCGAATGGAAGAACCCGATATTGGATATCTTCGCACCCGAAAGCGAACCTCAGGAACTTCCTGTGTTGTGGCAGAATTTCTATATGAATATATGCATCCATGAGATTGATTGTGACCAACCAATTGTGATGTTGGATTTGAGACACGACCGTCTTGACAGTTAGCATGAACTTGAACACCCTGCTTGAGCGATTCAAGCCTCGAAGGTCTAAAATCGAACGCATCCCCCCACCCTTCTTGGGAACCAAGATGTATCTGTATATGTCTCTTTCTTTGGAAGGGGAACATGTTCTATGGCCCCTTTGACCAAGAGATTTTGCAGTTCTTTCCACAGTAGACATGCTTGTTCCGGTTTCACGGTAGTGGAAACCACGCCAGTGAAATGCGGAGGACGGCAATCGAATTGAATTCTGTAGCCTTTTTCTACTGTTCTTAGAACCTACATAGAAACACCTGGCAGTAGCTTCCGCACTTCCCCCGCTTTCTTTGTTTATCAGTCATTCTTTTTCTTCTTTTTTTCTTTTTTTTTTACAGAAAAGAGAAGGAGAAAGGTTTCTGCGCACTGCCTAACAATTCTAACTCCTAACAGAGGACAGTAGAAAGTTCTGACAGTCGAGAAGCACAACACACACAGAATGATCTGAAGACAAAAGATCTGATGATGCACCTGTGACGCATCTATTTATAGCCCTACTACAGGTGCATCCAATGATGTCACCAGCAGAGACTATACATTTTGGTCAATTTCATTGACGTGTTGCACACATATTCACAGCTGGTCACACCTAAAATTGTTCCCAAAGCACTAAATCAGCACAGCATCAAAGTGTAGATTTTGACAGGGAACATCGCACACAACTTTCATAATAATAATAATAATAATAATAATAATAAAGACATTCTGTTTACATGTTCAGTGAAATAGATTGAAGTAATGAAGTCTGTGACTGATGTTGATGACTATAATTATAGCCTACATTGTGTCTATGGCTCTCGCCAGGTCTTCCCTAGCTCACATGTGGTGCCTCGGTGTAAGAGCTGGTCTCAGGTCAGTGTGCACACTGCTCATGGTCTGGAGTTACTGAGAGAAACACTGATGGCTACAGAACAACTACTGAGGACTCAGATATACACTGCCACACAGAGAGGTTACTGCTACTTTGTCATTTTTATTAAGATTTATTTTCTAAGCTGAAAAACAGAATTTTTTCTACACTTTCTGTTAAAATTAAATACTTTTAAAATGTTGAAATAAATAGAGCCTGAGCTTAGTTGAAATAAGTTGACTGTGGTAACTATGGCGACACTTTTGCAAAATGATATCATATGGTTCCTTGCACGTATTGTGGCAGTTCTGAGGTGAAATGTCCACTGTGTGTCGTGAAAAGCAAGTTACAAGTTTTTTTTCTCCAAACAGATTAGGATTTAAGGTTAAATCAACAAAAACTCTCTTCCCTTTACCTTAAACCTACCTGATAGTGTTATAAAAGCAAATGTGAGTTGAAAAACATGATTGTTGGAGCAACCACATAATTTTGTGGTGCTTCTATGACACTTCCGGGTCACGTGTTGACTTGCGAGCTCTTCAGGAGTTATACCCCGCTCCTTTACATCACAAGTGCAATGCTTTATCAGTTGAGCGCAATTTGATCCCATTTGAACACGCTTGTAAATGTGTCACATTACAAGTCATGCACTATAGTAAAAGTTTTTAGATGTTATAAGATAGAATTGTGTGTTTTTGAACTGATAATCTGCTGTTTTACTCGTGATTTGTGTGAATAATAGTCGCTGTTGTTGTAGTGCCTCTAGTGTTCATTTCACCAGAAAACTGCTGTGTTTCCTACAACAAACCACATAAAAATGATTTTGCAAGGGAAATTAATGTGATTCTATGAGACCAGGTAAAATAATTAAATTAAATAAATGTACATTTAATTGTACATATTATTAAAATATGTTTTTGTTTAACGATGCTTGATCTGACCTAATGACTGATATTAATAAATGTCTTACAAATGTTCATATTCTGATTTCTTTCTCACAGAACTTGAGGCAGTATCCCAATATGCAGGTACTGTTAAATAAGATTCTATGAAATTTGTAGTCTTTCCATAGCCTCTGACTAAAAAACTCTATCTATTTAACATTGAATTTGGCCTCACATTTTAATTTTATTGTTCATATGTGAAAATCTGTGAATCTTCATTTGAATCTTTGATTGATCTTCAACATTTACTTGAATCTTGAACAATCTTAAACCTTTTTTTGAATCATTTTAAAAGGTCCCTGCTGAAAAAACAGCACAGCTGGTCCCCATCATGTTGTGCTATAAATGGTGGTGCTTCAAGGCTTTTTGACTAGTTTAGCCAGCTTGATTTCCTTGGTTAATGTCTCGGTTACTTCCGTAACATTGGTTCCCTGAAAGGACGGAAGGAGACGTTCTGTTAGAAGCTAATGCCTAGGCATAACCCATCAGCCGGTGAAAAACACTCCTAAAATCTCCATGCTCTATATCCCATCCTCTCGTGTCTCACTCATACGGCCTATCAGGAGCTGATGAGGAACATTAGTGGGAGGAAAGAGGAGTGGCCCCTTCTTTCAGACTGAAATCATTTCCTAGATTATGTTGAGTTTCATGTGTTTGCCATGAACACAATCAATCCCAGTGAGCACTGTGTCAATGAAGCGCAGCCCACATTATATACCGCACTCGCACTGTACGGGTAGCCACTTAATACGGAGAAAAAGGAGACATGCAACACCTGAGCCTTCGACAAACCCTCTTCAAATTTCTGCTCTCTATCTCCCCTCCTCTCAAGTATTAAGGCCTTTTCACACCAAATGCGAACCTTCGGCGCAAATTCTCGCCGCGATTAAATATTTTTTTTTACAGAAACAATGGATTACCAATGAGCCCTTCACATCTGGAACGAATGTACGCACCGAATCGCGCACAGGCAAAGCAAAGCTTTTTTTAGAGTGAGTGTGTATATTTTTTTTCCTTCTCCCGCCAAAGAAATGCCCCTATCAATAACATTTGAGCTGTGAATCACTTGTCAGAAGCTGCTACAGTTCCCAAAACCAGCTGAACAGGTGGCGCTAATGCACAAAAGCTGTTTTGACCACCAATCAAACGCTGAAGGATCTCCTAATCAGTGAAGACATGTTTCATTTGCATCGAACGCCTTAAAAACAGAAACTGTTTTGTCTATGGTTTCTCTTAATATGTAAATAATATTGCTGTATCACTGTCCTGCATCCCCTTTAAAAGCTCTCTGATATTACATGGATTGTCTTCATAATGTATTCCATATTGCTGTATTTTTCCTTTGCATTAATCTTACGTGAGTTCTCTTATATCTCTAATATAACATATTGCTGCATAGTATCCTTTCCCTATCACCTTTTTTAATAAACTGCATGGATCTTAAGTGTTTTTATATACCAAAATATGGAAGCATCTCCTCAAAATATGTATTTCTGCGCTGTTGTTAACAATCATGAACGGCTGTCGTTAGCAAGTATTAATGTCTAATAATGGGTCAGACTGAAGATGGTTCGTTGGATGAGGTATTTAAGCGTTGAAATCCCATCACGTTTAGTTAGTAACATCTTTTGAGCAAATTTAGATACACATGCAATAAGATAAAATCAGTATAGATCAAACTGACAACATCCAACAATTATTATACTGTATGTGTCCATTACGCAGTGAATACAAACATGAACTTAACATCAGAGCTGGTCAACCCATTAGGCGACTGCCTAGGGAGGCATCACTTCGGGGGCGCTGATCTACCGAGCCAATTTTAGCATGTCCAATCTGTGTCAAATAAAATGAGCCCTTTCTAATCACCCCTCAGACTATGTACACATGATAATACTGCCAGTCAACTCATGTTTTCTTTCTCGTTGAGCAACTATTCATCACTACTGCAGTTTGTAGAGAAGTTTTATTTTTTCGATCTGCTTATAATGTCTCCCTTCTTCTCATGGTCCGTCATTTCAGAGAACCAGCATTACCAGGAAAACCATAGCCTACTGGTCGACTTGCTTTGCCAGTTCTCAACCAACAAGTTTTACTAGGGAACAATATAGCTATACTGGTCAAGCAGCTAGAGCAGCACCAAACCAGCAATAACTAGCATAAACCAGCCTAGGTCACCATTGAATCTTGCATGCTGGTTAAGCCTGTCTTTTCAGCAGGAGTCTCTATGCACTTGAGAATTGATAATGCTGCTACATTTGCATCTATACTTCATTAGTTTGTAAGTTTATAGAAATGCACTTTGTATTGTCTTTAAAAACCTGCTGACAGATTCCATACCTATCAAACCTTCAAGACCTGTTCTGGTCTTAAAAAAGTGCAGTTTTAGGGAAAATAATATTGTATAAAACTCTACCTATCAAAAAACACTGATGGACTTATATGCTATATACACATCTTGCAGTGAATATAACCCTTGATCCTGATACTGCAAACCCCTGGCTGGTGGTGTCTACAGACAGGAAGTGTGTGAGGGATGGCAGTGTGGAGCAAAATGTCCCAAACAACATTCAGCGTTTCGACACCGCACCCTGCGTCCTGTCAAGAGAGTCTGTCTCAAGAGGAAGGAACTATTGGGAAGTGGGCGTGGCCAGTAAATCAGCATGGGATCTGGGTGTGGCCAAACAGTCAGTGAACAGGAAGGGTTTGGTGACCCTGAGCCCAGATGACGGGTACTGGGCGGTGTGTCTGAGAGAAGGAAGCGAGTACAGG
This sequence comes from Moxostoma hubbsi, assembly GCA_032164185.1. NCBI lineage: Eukaryota > Metazoa > Chordata > Actinopteri > Cypriniformes > Catostomidae > Moxostoma > Moxostoma hubbsi. The sequence goes on along the minus strand of JAVLUX010000036.1, from coordinate 3,066,942 downwards.
GCCTGTGACCGCCAGTCAGTGCTTCTGCCGCTGCAAACACAGCCACAGAGTATAGGCATATATGTGGATTATGAAGATGGACGGGTGTCGTTTTATGATCCGAGTGCTTGTGCTCATATCTATTCCTTCACTGGACACAGCTTTCAAGAAAACTTACTGGCCTACCTCAACCCAGACATTAATGATTCAGGAAATAACAAAGCCCCATTGGTTTTACATCCTGTTAATCTTGCCAATGATACGGTCACAATATGAAGGCAAAGTGCTAATAAAAAACACAGGGTTGGTGATATAAGCAAAAAGTTTAATTGCAATATTCTTGACATTTTTATTGATAATGAAATATTTATCATGATATAATTTATTATTATTTTTTAAAGAAACGTGATTCAAAAACAAAAAAAAAATAAAAAAAATAATGAAAGTTCCTTTTTAATTTAAAACTAAGTCCAATGCAGAGGTAGACCTGTCATTTTCATTGCATTGAAGCAACTATATCAATACAAATAAACAAAACGTTTTGTTTCCATTGATCATGGTATAAATATTGGAGGGGTTATACTTGCTTCTTTTGATTATTGGAGGGTTATCTCTTGAATCTACATCCTTGTATGCACCTGCATTGATTCTGAAGCACCTCCTTTATGTAGCTATTTGTTTTGAATTTAGTCCTCTATTGGATACTGGAAAGCTTTCTGGCAACTCTGCACCCTGCTTTATTTTACTTCCGTGTTCCAAAACCAGGAAGTGTAAAAAGGTGTATTTGTAGTGTAACCTCTGATTGGAGTGTGCACACTCGAGCAGAAACTTGAAAATTCAACCAGTTGACTCATTTCTACCTGTATATCGAATTAACCAGTATATCGCCCACCCCTATAACTATATTTCAAAATTATTTCAAATGATGTCAAATGAAACAGTCAAATATAGATGAATGGTAAGAGTTAATTTGAGCAGATAAGCTTTTTACATTTTAATAAAAAAAAAAAAAAACATAAGTCCATGTCCAATGTGTTTAATCATGTCCAATACACAAAAAGCATACTGTATTTTACCCCAGATTTGTCATAGATAATACATTTAATAAATTGTATATTTTTAATGCCCGTGTCACACATACTTGCTCTTGTGCTACTCGCACACTTCTAGACTTTTTGCAGAATAATAAAAACATTTATATTATTTATAAAAAAAAAAAAAACAGTTGATCATTGTTTTCTTTATGAAATTGAGATCGATTGATTGAATATGTACTTTATTTTGTGAACAAGTATCCCCCCCACCTACACACACACACACTAAATCTTCCTTTCATCCCAGTCTTGTAATCTGATTTACTCCACTGGCCTCCTGTTCTTTCCTTTACTACTAACACAACAACCAATCAGATTAGATCATGAGACGGGTTACTCTAACTACAACCAATCACATTACGCAGGTTAACCTCAGAATCATGCCAACTGAGTGCAAAATACAAGTTGTTCCATGTTGAAGGGGAAATATTACATATTTGCATTCTTGCACACTGTATCTGTACTTAAGAAATGCTGTGATATCTGTCAGTGTGGCATTAGAGAAAGAAGTGATTGACAGCAGAAGTGGAGGAGGAGGTGCAGAGAGAGAGAGAGAGAGAGATTAAGCAGATTAAAGGTGGATTGATGAAACAGCGTCTTTTAAAGAATATTGGAAGAGATACTTCCAATCAGTGCTGAAACAGGCAGAAGTTGATGATGAGTGGACTGTGAGGAAGACAGGAAAGCATGAAGACTATATTTCCACCGCTCTAAAGCTTTACACAGAGCACAGGAGACACAGATAGACAGGTATGTGCGTACACAGTTAATTTATCTTGTATGTGTCATCTAATAACTTCTCTCCTGCATCGTCATTGTAATCATCCAGGTTTGGCAGTTTGTGGTTATTAGTTGTATTAAGTATATGTTGCTATAATACTCTTAAACGTGACTTGTTGTCACACAGGAAATTGTCACAAGGCCTATGAATTGGGTTTTGAGTCTAATTACACAAATGCTTGTTTTGTCTCTCAGTGGTTTTAAAAACTTCTAGTTCAAATTTTTTTAACACACACACACACACACACACACAAACGCGCGCGCACACACACACGCACACACATATTTGTATATATTTTTTTTAGATTATTTATTTTATTTAGATTTTATTTACATTGTTGTTTCATTAGTTAACTATAAAGGTTGAAAATCCCTGGTTTATAAATAACAGAATATTATACAATCCACTGGTGTATTTTACTACTCCAATATGCACATTTGCTTTAAATGTTGGCCGAGGATTTAATTTTAAAATTATATTGTAAACTAGAGCATTGAAATTGAATTGTTTTGTAATTTTTTTTGTGTGACAGGATGAGAAGTTACAAAAATATACTGTACCTTAAAAATATCTGTTGAGATCTTGGATGCCTCCTATCTGTGATGACATCACTTTCTGAATCCCTCGACTCACAAAGACGGTGATTGGTTGGAACTGCTAGTGTTTATGATGTCATTGGCTGTGGATGAGACGGCCAGTGACCTCCCCGTGAGGGACGTGGGCTTGAGAGGACTCATACCTGTTCTCACAGGTTTGAAAACTTATGAAACTGTGTTTTTTTTGTGTTGAGAGAATCCATATGTATACTTGCATGGGTATTTGTGAGTTTGTTTCTATGTGTAGATATGTTCAGAGTCAATGTACACTCAGTGATTGTACGTTTATTTAAGACACAATTCAGGATACGAAGAGCTGGAGAAGACCACCACAGGTGCTCAAGATAAAGGGTAAAACATGCAGACATGATAGTAACATGCTCAAAACACACTTAGTTCTTAATAGGTTTCACAAACTTTTCTCTGTCTGCAGATCGTCAGCGTTGGTTCAGAGTACCACGTGAGCAGCTTGAAGATCAGTGTCTACGTTTACAGGAGGAAAACACACTTCTAAAACAACACAGCCGCACACAAGAGCAAAAACTACGCAGGTGCACAGCACACTCTTTACAAAAATTTTCAGTAGGCCAATAAATCCAGAAAATTATGGACTGTGAAAAGACATTAAGATATTGAAAAGGGATAGTTCACCTAAAAGTGAAAATTCTCTCATCATTTACTCACCCTCATGCCATCCCAGATGTGTTTGACTTTCTTTCTTCAGCAGAACACAAATAAAGATTTATTAAGAATATTTAATCTCTGTAGGTCCATACAATGCAAGTGAATGGGTGCCAAAATGTTGACCCTCCAAAGTCCACATAAAGGCAGCATAAAAGTACTCCATAAGGCTCCAGTGGAGTAGTCCATGTCTTTTGAAGTGACAGGTGTGGCTGAGTAACAGATTCATATTTAAGTAATTTTTCCTTCATTTTCAATGTCACGTCCTTCTTCTTTTGTTTTTGGTGATTCAAATTCTTCATGTATATCATCTCCTACTGGGCAGGTAGGAGAATTTATGATAAAAAGTTTCTCACCAACACCTATTATATTGTGTGTGAACACATGGATTTAACCACTGGAGTCATTTGGATTACTTTTATGATCCATTTATGTTGATTTTGGAGGTTCAAATTGCTGGCACCCATTCACTTGCATTATATGGACCTACAGAACTGAATAATCCCGCCATCCCAAACTATTTTCTATCTCCATATTTACGTTATTTACACACTAGAGTTGATATGTGCCAATGCAGTGACATGGTTGGAGGAGTCAATAATATATTATTTCTTTAATCTAAGACTCCTTTAATCTAAAAGTCTTCTGTCTCAATTTTTCAGGTTCTCAACTAAACTGCTACGATTGAAGCATGGACATCAGGCTGGTGGGAGGGATGCAGAGCTGGAGGACATGATTCAAGAGCTGGAGGCTCGTGTAGCGACTCTTGAGAGCCAAAAGGGGGCGCTGCAGAGTAAACTCAATTTAGCCAAGCAACATATCTTAGACCTAAGGGTCAGAACCCATACCAGGCCACGGACAGGTGAGGAGTCACTACAACAAAGTGCCATGATGTTACTGTGGAACATGAAAAATTATAATACCATGATATTCCTTGAAATCCCTTTGAATACCATGTAAATACCATGGTACATGAAAGTGGGAATCATTCACTATAATAATACCCAAATATTTACCATGGTATCATCACACTTTGTGTGGTGTGTATATGTTCTGTACTCCTAATTTCAGTTCGTATGAGATGAATATCTACTGTCTATCTTTCTGTCTTCCTCTCTTAGGGCGAGGTGTGGATGGCGATGGAGGGGTCCGTCGCACTGCTCAAACCGCTCCTGCCCGCTGCGGACTCATCTGTCTGGATGACACTAGAGGAGAGATAGACAGAGTGTAAGTGTGCCAGATTTACAGTGATTCATGTAGATAATGGCTATGGTTGATACACAATAATATATTGTCCTCAATACAAATCTCCGTCTTTCTTGCTTTTTCCTCTATATATAAGCAGGCTTTCATTACTCAGGTTTGTTGCCCGTTTTTATGTGTACTGGGCTTTTGCTACACATTTGATAAATATAAAATATAAAACCTGCCAAAACAGTATACTTCTGTGCTCCTTACCAGCATCTCAGCTCAGACACATACACTGTTCATAAAAAGAAATATAAAGAACATGCTGCTTTCCCTCCAAACAACTTTACCAGTATATATCTTGCCTGATATTTAGACACTGAACACATATGCACCTTGATGATCCATAAACATGATAGAACACTGCTGCCCTGATTTTTTGGCAGATTGCAATGCAATACAATATAATACATTGCATATGCATCATTCAGCTCCATATCTGGCTTTTTCCTCCATATTTCTGTTGTTCTATTTCTTTCTCTCTCTCCCAGTAGATCTACTATTATAGAGACACAGCATGGGAGGGTGGCAGATATGGAGTTAACTCAGTCTCTTAGAGAAACACTCAGAGACAAAGAGAAAGAAATTGAAGGTATCATCAAAGACTTACGCAAACAACAAGCTGACGGACACAGGTAGGAAAACTTTTTCATCGCATAGAGACGTATAGTACTTCTAATGGATTTTGAAAGAGTAAACTTGTTATATTATAACTAATGTGTGTGTGTGAGGTCTTCACGGGTCCACCCGAAACCGGGGACCCGGGACCCGACCAGGGACCCGTACGGGTTTGGGTCCATATTTTAAACAGTCATCTGGGTCCGGATCAGGTCCCATTCTTGTACTTCGGGTCCTGGGTCTGTTTAACATCTGCAGTGACACTATGACTTTATCTTTGTATTAAATAAACAAAGACGAAAGTGATTAAATCATAAAGTAATACAAGACACGTTTGCCTTGAACCTAAAACTGAGATCTATTTTTTCTCTTTAGGCAGCATAAATATGACCAAAACAATATACAAACACATTCGATAAGAACACACATTTGGCAGCATTTTTTGGAACACAAGAATTTTTTAGGCTTATTTATTATGATGATTATTATAATTATCTTTACATTTAATTGTCTTTAGTTATTAAGTTGTATGCTAGTAATTTGCAATATGTTGCTGCATACTGATACTTGCGGGATGGTAAATGGATGTGAAAAAAGGTTCCCGACCCCTGTTATAGTTCAAAAGGGCAAACAGTGAAAGTTATCGTATTATGCAAAGTCACGTTTGTCATTCGCCTCCGTGACTGTAATTGGACTTTTAAAGCTGAAATAAGGAGTGGATTATACATGCTCTTTCATTCAGTGAGAGAGGAACAACATGGATGTTATTATGCCATCTTTCTTGGCAAGGAGGTTGGATTGTATGCATCACGGTCAGGTACAGGAGAGAAGGCTACTAACGTAACATTAGGTAAGACACAAAGGTTTATTTTCACAACTTGTAAATTAACTTGTTAATAGCAATTAGCTGTGGGATCTGTGCCGATCGGGTTGAATTGGGTCTGTATGTCCCGGCCGGGTCTGGATCCAGATTTCAAATAATAGACTGGTCTGACTGGGCACACATATTCTGACCCATGAAGACCTCTAGTGTATATATATATATATATATATATTATTTGTATTTTTTATTTTATTTATTTATTTTTCAATTCGGATTTTCAGGCTCACAATTAAAGACAATGTAGATGTGATCAGACTGCAGAAGCAGCTCTCTGAAAAGAGCGCCACCCTTCTGGTCATTCAGGAAAAGTTCACTGCTCTTCAGGAGGTGAGCGGTAGAACGAAGCTTTGGAACATTTTAAAATATATATTGTTTAAAACTACTTATTTGTGTCTATCCCTTTGCATTCCATTGTTTTCTGTGTCTATTGAGAGGGCAAAGTTGTTCCCCTACATGTACTAGTGCAGTGGTCAGGAACACTGATCATTGGGAACAATAGTACTCAGTGTTTTGTATGGCTTCCTTATCTGCCAAACCAAGCTTAGGTCATGAAGCATCACACAAATTAATGTTGATAAAATGTGTTAAATAAGAGAGACATGCAAAATATGCAGAACTATAGCTTCTTAGGAAACAGAGTTCCTGACTAGTGCCAGCACCAGCACTGCCCACTTAATGGCTAATGTTTCCCGATTTATGTAAGTATAATGTCTCTGTTTGTGGCTCGAGAGAAAAAACCACAGCACCTGCTAATATAAGAAAAGTACTAGGGTGACCAGATGTTCCAATAAAACCGGTACAATCCGGATTTTACGAACAACATCCCACGATCTGATGGACTTACAGTTGGGATGCCTTTTGATAATTTGTCTTTAGCTTAAATAAAGGTTTTACTGAAATAGCTGTTCTTCATGCTTTTCAGTTATGAGACGACAACAGCGAATAAGGTGAAAATTGAACATCCCTTCAGTTTCAGTGACTAATTTTCTCCAATCATCTCATTGCGATACACTTCCCTCCTCCCCTCCGCCTCCTCTTACCTCTTTCATTGTCTGAAAAAAGCCCACTGACTTGCTAGAAGCCAAAAATCAGGGATGGATGGGTGTTACAGTAGTGTCATACAGTACAGGTCAGGTAAATCAAATTGCAAATAAAAATATGTGGCTAATGCAATATATTCTGTACCTCCACTGACATATAGTGAAATCACATCTTTGTACCAACAAGACATTTTTTGGTATGGTATCCTGGTCCCCCTAGAAAGCATGTACCTGTGCTTTATTTGTGGGAAGTCAAGTGGTTGCTGTATCTTAAGGCAAGGCAAATTTATTTATATAGCACATTTCATACACAATGGCAATTTGTGTATGAAAAAAAAAATATTAAAAAATGATAAAGAATATACAAGATACAATTAATTTTAAAACCAATTAAGAACAAGAACTACTACTTAAGGTAGTATATACAGGTAATTTTAAAGCCCTTTCCGAATGGTGAGCCCTTTTCAACATAAGTAGCTTGTGTTGAAAAGCCAAAGACAGCCCCCCTCAGCTCCTCCAACATTCAGTACAGCAGGGGCTGACTACCTGCTCCTGGAAGGGTACCTTCTAGCAGAGTTTGGCTCCAACTTTAAACAAACACCAAAACCAGCAAATCAATGTGTTCTGGATTACTTAAAATTACAAACAGATGCCTTAGACCTGGGTTGGAAATAAATTCTGCAGAATGGTAGCCCTTCAGGAGCAGGGTTGGCTTCCCCTGCTCTAGAGCCAAAGCAGGTTCTCCACCAGCTCTCAGAATGAACAAATTTATCACGTTGTCAGATATTGGCAAAGCGATGTTTGGATCATCCCAGAATGTTTATTCATTTTTGAAATGTGGAAGGTGCTCCTCATAGGCCAAACATGTGGGTTAATAGCCAACTGGAATACTAAAGGCCATGGTTCTCCTTTGCTAAAGGGTCAAGCATTATCCAATGTCCCTTGATGACATCCAGAGTAGAGGTAAATGAAGGCTTACCTACTTGTTCCATCAACTTGTCCATTTTTTCTCCAAAAGCAGGGAACTGCTGAGTGGGATCAACAGATCTTTCCATGAGGCATATATTTTAGAGCTGCTTCTCCTCCTTTGGCTGGGTTGGAAGGATTCTCATTGTCCTGACTTTAACTTCCCTTTGCTTGACAGAGATGGCAGTGTTTTAGCAAGAATGAACAAATTCTTGCTATATGTAGGTTATGGGGATCCAGCCTCTTTGTTTAGGTGCCTTCTGAAGGCAGAGCCAAGCTCACCATGCCACACAGTTCTGTTTATTTGAAACATATATTCTGTCGGGGACAGCAAGTGGATCGCAAAGGATTAGGCACGGACACAAAATTTAATACACTTTTAATACTGCAACATTTAACATGCTCTTTAATTTTTCTAAAAAAAAAAATCTATTTTTTTAGTGCTGTAGATCAATTAAAAGTGCACTGTTGTCCATTGTAGTGTTGTGTAGATCTGTCCACTTTATAAGCAATGCAATTGTATTTTCAAGCTGTGCATTAAAACAGATGATTCTCCTTTTCATTGGGCTCTTCTTTGAGGCTTATGAGAACCAGCTAGAGGAGGTGAGCTATCTTCATATTCAAAACTATCATACAAACATTTAATTACCAGTTCTGAACCAGATTAAGAAAGAATATATGAGAAAAAAACAGTATGCACACAACTAACCTTTACAGAGAAAATGTTGATACTTGCAATCAAATATGTGTGCTACTATGTTTAGTTTTGGCTTGTATGGGTAAATACAGGACCAAAGGGCTTTAAAGGAGAGCCAAAGCACTCTGCTGGAGAAGGTGGAGGAACTGAGTGATCAGTTGAAGCAGGAGAAGCAGAGAGTATTGACACTGGAGGGCCAGCTCAACACTGCCACACTTTCACTACACGCTCTGGGGGAGGTACTGCTCAGTTGTTACAGTTGCACTTTATTCAAACATTTCTTGTTTCTTATGCTAATGATTGTTGCTTAGCTTCAGGAGAGAGTTTCAGACCTGGAAGGGGAGAGGAACCTCTTAAAGAAGAGCTATGATTCACTTCTGGAGAGGTCAGTATTTCATATGTTATCCACATTGGGGGACAAACAGAAATGTTGTCTTGGGCCATGGAATAAAAATGTAATCTTAGAGGGAAAATTCAGCCTCTGGGATTACTTCTTTGTTTCCACTGGACTAGAATCCATGCTCACGGAAAGGGCTATCAGTCGCAGAACAGGAAAAGGGGAACACAGTTGAATTGATGGAACGATGTCTGATGGGAGATTGCTCTTGTCAGTGACTTGAAACGATGTCAGGGTATCAAAACATTCCCGAGCAACAATGTTGTGTTTCTGTGTGATCATGTTGCCTCTAAATCTATGAACAAAACTAGAAAAAGAAAGTACAATACAGACTAGATTAAATGCATAATCACTTTCAACGAGGATCAACATGGTTTGTGCCAACAATTTTGTTTTTTTGTGCTGAAATATTGCAGAGTGTGAAACCATCAAGACATTTAGAAATAATTTACAAATGAATGCATTTGCAAAATTGTCACTTTTCCAATGACGTCTTTGTCATGTTGTTGGACCTATGCATTTTGCCACTGTATTGGGCCCCTAGTTGGTCTCAGAGACTGTTTAGCCCAAGACAGAGCACTTGTGCTAAATAAATGGGAGAAATTGGAACACTCAATATGGCAGATGTAAAAAATTAATTTAGATACAGACATCGCCTGTCAGTTAATTCATGAATGTGCATGCGCATTAAATGGTCTAGTCTGTAAAAACTATATTTTAGCAAGATATGATCTAAAGAAGCACAAGTTATTATACCATTGCTGATTTGAAATACATTATTTGATTGTAATCTTGACAAACATTGTGAGGATTTAAGTCTTTCCCCATTAAATTAGATAGGAGCTGCACTTTTATGGCGCTTGTATGCATAAAAAAAAGCTGACTGGCAGCATTCCCAAGATGGCCACTGTGTGCACTGACTAGCCTTGAAACAGACTTTGTAGATGTCCAATGTAAAATCTGAGTCCTGAAATAAAATCAGTTGAGTACCACTGCACTATGTTATAGCCTTCTTGTCAGACCTGGTGGACCCCATGAATTCAAGTGATGACCATAATTGCACACTTACAATATTTTTTTTAAAGTGCACCTATTATGGTTTTTAAACATGCCTGATTTTGTTTTAAAGGTCTCATACAATAGTTTTGCATGCATCCAAGTTAAAAAAAAACAATTCAAATTGAGCATTACCTTTTTTTCCCCAATGTCAAAAACGACTCGTTCAATGATCTGTTCTAAAGCATTCATTCTAAACCCCTGCTGTCAGAGAGACTACTCTGCTCTGATTGGTCAGATGTCTTAGTCCGTTGTAATTGGTCTACCACTTAGTGTAGTGTTTGAGGGCGGGTCAAAGCTGTTTGTGAGCAGCCAATGTAGACCAGAGGTGGGTTTTTTGTTACCAAATGATGTAGGTTAGTACAGGAAGTAAGTCTGGATTACTAACAACTCATTTTAGGTGTTCAAAATTGGTTCTTTCTTTTGGGAGTCAATAACTCCATAGGTCATGCACTTTGATTTTTGAAACTTTGCAGACTTTTTTTACATTCACAAACAGCTATATAACACACTAAAAAAAGGTAATATTTGAAAAACCATAATAGGTGCTCTTTAATGAAAAGAAAGCATTGCTTGATTTCTGTAAATAAAAGCTTTCAAGCTTTAAGTTCATTTCAATGGTTTCCACCATAGCACCATGTCTGCCCAGAGTCATCAAGAAGAACACAAAGATAGGGAGGAGAGAACAAAGGAACTGTTGAGAGAGGAGAGGTGGAGAGAGGAGGTACAGAAGCTTGAAGAAAAACTGGAAGAAGAAAGGAACATGAGGAAAATGCTGGAGCAGGAGAAGGAAAAATTGAGACATGAGAATGAAGAAGTTCAGAAGGAGAAGGAGCGAGATAGAGGTAAGATTCATGCAGACTTTTGACCATAAGCATAAAGTCTGAACCACTTTACAGTTTATTCTGACCCATAACTACTCACACAGAAAGAGTCTCTCTGACTGGCATATAAAGTAATCAACTACAATAAAATGTTTGTGACATTGAGGGGCAAGCATATCTTAAATCAATAATACAACACACTTGTTACAGTATCAGTCCAAAAGGAAGTATTGAACCATCTCATTGACAATCTCTACACTGCAAACAGAGCAAAATCAAGTTGTGCTTGTCGATATATTGTTTATTTTATATCTTCAATACATTTCAAAGATTTGATGCCCTGAACTTTACAAATTTTGGTAAATCCAGGAACTAGTTCTTCATCCAAAGCGCTTATGGTACCTTGTTCCTTATAAGCAAAACCTTGTTTCCCAGTGGACTGAAAAAGTACACCCTACCTGAGAATCAGAATGGAACTACAACTGTCTGTGTACATCTACAAAATATACTGCATGCTTAGGGTTTTTCATCTCTTTAATAAATTTAATGTGATTTTCTTCAGACATGGTTATGTTCCTTAGAGAAAAACAAGACTGCTTGGAGCAAGAAGTCCTGCAACACCGACAGGAAGTCACATTGTTGCAAGAGAAACTGGACTCAGTTACAAAAGTAAAATTTACTGTTTCCTGCTGAAATTTACTTCACAAGACATTACATTTATTAGTGTACACTTTTTCACTCTAGCGCCATATTAGATTTTTGATAGTAATGAAAATGAGACTGTGAGGTATAGACTTAAGGCCCTAGTATACTTCATACAAAATCAAACAGTGTGTGGGTGTGGCATCATTTTAAACAAAATCTGGCCAAACAAAGGTGTTTTTAAATGGCAGATGCTATTTGCACCCTGCTGCAAATAATGCTATGTGCTATTTACACCCAGTGCATATAGTGTCAGAGACTATTTGCACTCATATTTAAATACTAACATACAGTATATGGGCATCACTGCAGTGTGTTTATTGTGTTTATTTAGAGCCCTACAGACACACTACATTAACCCCTACCCTAAACCTAGCTTTAACCTTAGCAAAAAATAACCTTGGTTTTACTACAGTAACCATAGTTTCACCATGGTGCTTTTTAGTAAAATTATTGTAGCCCAACCACAAAAGTATCTATGGTTACTATATTACCACCATATTAGTAACACCATGGTTAATTGCATTAAAACTATGGTTTCTGCCAAAAACATGATTACTGCAATATTGATATAGTATTACAGCGATGCATTTTACACACAAGCGACTCAAGCCACAGGAGTAAGAGGAAGGGAGCAAGTAGAATCGACAGACCTCGCCTCCGGATCACACTGTTTTCTGGACTCATCACTGCGATGAAATCAACATTTATATAAACGTTTATTTATTATTGTAAGCAGTATTGTATGGTAAGAAAAAATGAGGGAAAAAAGGTGGAATCGAATCGTGGTCGCTAGGACAACACTGCACATTCACAACGTCTTTATACCCCATGCCACTGCAGCGACACCTTTTGTCTACAGTAGTTTGTCGTACATTTCTGTGATTCTACCAGACTATTGGGGTGAAAATAACTGCACTGTGTGGCAGATGCTATTTAAACTTTGAGAAGAACTTCCTCCTGGCTGCTAAACACCTTTTTCCTGCCATTGGTCCACGTCATCGGTAGGTGTGACATGCAGCTCCACCTACTTTGAGGCCTACGACCAATTCCCATTTAGTCAGTTAAGATCAGTCAATATGATCACACCAGCAAGAGTTATTAACAAGATGGTGCACTCTTTCGCTGTGATGAGGAGGAGGGTGGGGCTGGGCTGTGACTACGCATGCCCTGAACCCAGTCAGGATAATCAGCCGAGGAGAGGGATAAATATAGCCGCATGCGGCAGTTTGGGAGAGAGCCACATGCAGCTGCCGTGTGTGCATTTGTGTGTGTTACTTTTTTTTAAAATTTAAATATGACTTTGACTGTCAGCCGGTTCCCGCCTCCTCCTTTCCCATTTTAACCCGTTACATTCGCGTATAGACATTTTACAAGAGTGTTGTGCAATTATTATTTTTTTTGTTTGTTTGTTTGTTAATTAGTCTACAAAAGTAATTCAATCTACTCAAATACTCTTAAGTGCCTCTGTTACTGTCTGTTGTTTGATATGCTGCTTCACTTATGTTGCCGTTTGCAGCAAAGGACATTTACACATTAGCCCTAGGTAATAAATGCCTCTTATCATTGTTTTGCCTATATTCTACCCATTAACTCTCTTTTATACACCCATATTTGCAGTAATATCAGTGTCATCATAAATTACAATAACAAAGTGTAATTGGCACATATCATGGCCACGTATTAACACCATGAATGCAAAATGTAAACATGATTAAATACACATTATATTCTGATTAATGACACATTATATACCGCATATACTTTGTTTTAAATCATCATGGAGTAGTTAAAACAGCTTCTTTTACTGATCTTGTTTGAATTCTACTCATAGAATGAGGCAGGAAATCAATGAAAACATATTATAATGTCACATTAGTTAAACTTTTACATGTAGTCTTTAGCGCCCACATATTTAAATGTACTTCTAAATTTATTGTACTTCTAAAGGCCTTCTCCGGCGGTGTGGAGGGTGTCTGAATATTCGCAAAGAGAATATCGTTGCTCGGCTGTTTCAAACTTATTTTTGACTCTTAGCAGAGAACGAATTAGAACTTCACTGTGAGCATGCCAGGGCCTGTACAGTCTCTTAAATGACATGCACATTATAAAGCTTCTAGATCACATTTAATTTTCCACAACTCATGTTTTATGGAGTTTTTTGTCTACTGATTTTTTTAAACAAATGTACAACCCCTTGAAGAGACTGCAAGTCTAACCCTCACAGCCTTGTTGTCATTCCTGTCAAAAACTGAAGATAGCAATTTTGTGAATAACATCTATAATTATTGTGATTTTTTTTCTGTTTTTTTATTTGTATTCATTATCAGGAGTTTGATATGAGTGTGGAAGATCTGAGTGAAACTCTGTTGCAAATTAAGGTAAAATGTTTAATCTGTATGTTTAGTAAATGAATAGCTCACACAAAACAGAAAATTATGTTGTAATTTACTCACCCTCATATCATCCCAAATCTTTAGCTCCAAAAATGAAAATTATTGAATAAATCTTTATTCACTGGATATCTTCACCTTTCCCATAGCCCACAAATGTCATTGCCTAGCTGACTTATTCTCATTTGGTTAAGACACACATGAGATGCCATTTGATGTCAATAAACCTGCCGTGACGTGTCAACATGACAGTTTCAAATACGCAAACAGAAATGATTATTGAGTGCTATGTGAGGTATAAATATTATCAGTGAATAATGACTTCAATTTGGGTCTGTTCCTCACTCAAAGTACTTTACACAAAATGTAAATTTTGAGTTTGGAGTGGAGTCCAAATTTTGAGTTTGGAGTGGATACTGATACAAGCAAAAAAAAAATATATATATTATATCTTGTCATTCTATCTTTTTGTTTCCATATTTTCTCTCTTATTTTTTCCTTTTTGTACCCCGCCATTCATGTTTTCATAGGCCTTCAGAATGCAGCGTGACACTCAAGGAGTTATGAGCTCCTTTAACACTGATGGAAAGTTAGAAGACACATCTCGGGACTTAACTGCTGTTCAGGCCTCATATGCAGAGACTGTTCTAGAACTCCAGAAAACTAGAGAGTTACTGTTACTACAGCATCGCCTAAATGCTGACATCCAGGTACACACTATAAAAGAAGGTGTCATATTAAAACTACTGCATTATGTTTAATATTTCAGTTAGTCTTTATGCACCAAAACAACTCCTACTCCCATTTTATTTTACAGAATGAGATGAAGACAGTTATTGAGAAATCTGAAAGAGAAAGAGAAGAGAATAGGAGGAGGGCTGGTGAGAAAGACAAATTGTTGAAAAGCAGAGGCCTTCAAATCAGCAATTTACAAGGTTAGAGGAGCAATTATTGCAGAATTTATGCTATATGGTGACACCAGTTCTAGTTGTTAAATGGGGAAGGTGTACCAAGTGCTATAATACTTTCAGTAACTATAAGGTTTTGAGTCAGAATTCAGATACACAAATATGTGTTCCCCTTCTGTCACTCACTCGACGTTGTGTCAGTGTAGTAACACTAGGAGTCTCTCTTGAAAGCCTCGGTTACCTCTTATCTTTGAGAAAAGGCCAATAAGAAGTGGCGAACAAAATTTGCATGCCCCTCCCCTGGACAAACGGGTATAAAAGGAGGGCCGCGTGTGTCTGTTCAGACAGATTTTTTCTTCGGAGCCGAGCGGTTGTGTTTCGGCGAGCTGAGTAAAACCCACTGGTGTTCCACTCACATCTAAAGAGCATAATCTGTTGGAGATACAGCGCATTTCAGCAGCCTATCTGTTCTTCTGATAGCCCTTTAAAAAGAGTATATACTGTATTTCTCTAAAAGAGTAAGCACATCTTGATGACACATCTTTCTCAAGATACCCTTTACCTCTCCGCTTCTGACAGCCACGGGCGGTGCCAGCATTTGTGGTTGGTTCATGTTCTCACTGTGAGAACATGACCATGGCAACGTTGCGGTCACGTCTTTCCATCTTCCAGGGGAAAGCCACTCTGTCCACACCCCCCCCCCCCCCCCTCCCCCAGCATCACGCCTTCTACCCACGGATATACGGGCCGACATGGCTGGCGCTGGAGGCGATTTTGGTAGTTTAACGTGCGCGGATACCAAGCTGTCCGCTATGCTTGCCTGGGCAGGCGATGTCCATCCTTGTGGTCCAGGAATATCCTATGGCTGAACGTGATCAAGATGCGCAAAGTTGAAAAAGCTCGCTTTCTCAGCGCCCCCGTCTCCCAGCTTGGCCTATTTGGTGACACCGTTGAGGACTGTGCCCAGCAGTTCTCAGTGGTGAAAAAACAGACGGATTCCATCCAACACATCTAGACAGGGAACTGGTGCTCAGGCACCTCAGCCGTTTAGGGCTTCGGGTCAACAGGGAAAAGAGCAAGCTATCCCCGGTTCAGAGCATCTCTTTCTTGGCAAGGAGTTAGACTCTAAACTGCCTGAGTACGTTCAGACTGGGCACAGCGGTTCCACTGAAACAATTTCAGAGGCTCCTGGGGCTTATGGCATCCTCAGCGATGGTCGCACCACTCGGGTTGATGCATGTGAGACCGCTTCAGCACTGGCTTCAGACTTGAGTGACCCTCAACCCCTTCCTGCTGTCACTTATTCAGCCCTTGGAAAGACCTCAGTTTTCTATAGATAGGAGTCCCCCAACAGCAGGTACTCAGACGCGTCGTAGTTATTACAGACAGCTCCAAGTCGGCAGGGGCGCCGTGTTCAATGGGCATGCAGCCGCTGGCTCCTGGATAGGGCTGCGGATCGGTTGGTTCATCAACTGCCAAGAGTTACCCTGCGCAGATTCCTGCCGTTGATCTGTGGCAGTACGTGTTGATCCGCTCAGACAACACAGTGACAGTAGCGTATATAAATCGCCAAGGCAGGGTTCGCTCTCATTGCATGTCACAACTTGCCTGCCATCTCCACCTTTGGAGTCAGCAGTGGCTGAGGTTGCTGCACACCACTCATGTTCCAGGTGACCTCAATGCACCAGCGGACATGCTGTCCCTGCAGGTAATGCTCAGTGGAGAGTGGAGACTCCACCCTCAGGTGGTCCAGCTGATTTGGGGTTGGTTGGGCAGAGCACAGGTAGATCTGTTTGCCTCCCAAGAATCCACCCACTGCCCGCACTGGTACTCTCTGACAGAAGCCCCCCTCGGCACAGATGCGCTGGCACACAGCTGGCCCCGGGAGCTGCACAAGTACGCATTTCCCCCAGTGAGCCTACTTGCACTAGTCCTGTGCAAGGTCAGGAAAGACGAGGAACAATTCACTCTCGGACTTGGTTCTTGGATCTCACACTCTTCTGCGACAGCACCTACCTGGTGGATTCCCCTGTGGAAGGACCTTCTTTCTCAGGGATGGGGCACCCTCTGGCATCCACGCCCAGACCTCTGGAACCTCCATGTCTGGCCTTTGGACAGGATTGGGAAGATCTAAGCGGTCTACCATCAGCCGTCCTAGACATGATTTAGCTTTATGCCCTAATGCGCCGCTTCTTCACAAATTGGTGTTCTTTGAGCTGAAGACCCACAGAGATGCGCAGTCATGTCAGTGCTCTTATTGCTGCAGGAGAGGCTGGAGGAGTGGCTGTCCCCCTCCAACTTGAAGGTTCCTTGAAGACCTGATCATCAGGTTCCTTAGAGGCGCCCGGAGTCTGAACCCTCCTAGGCCATGCCTGTTTCCCTCATGGGATCTCTCCATGGTCCTCTCGGGCCTTTGGAGAGCCCCGTTTGAGCCACTAGATTCAGTCAAACTAAAGGCCCTCTCCTTGAAGATGGCCTTCCTGATCACGCTCACTTCCATTAAGAGTGTTGGGGACCTACAAGCGTTCTCTGTCAGTGACACTTGCCTGGAGTTTGGTCCGGCAGATTCTCAAGTCATCCTGAGACCCCAAACGAGCTACGTGCCCAAGGTTCCTATGACCCCTTTCAGTGATCAGGTAGTGAACCTGCAAGCACTGCCCTGGAGGAGGCAGACCCAGCCTTAGTGTTGCTGTGTCCGGTGCGTACTTTGCGCACCTATTTGGATCATACGCAGAGATTAAGACACTCTGAGCAGCTCTTTGTCTGTTTTGGTGGACAGCGGAAAGGGAGCATTGTCTCCAAACAGAGGCTTGCCCTCTAGATCGCGGACGCCATTGAGTTGGCCTACCAGACCAGATTAAGAAAACACAGTTTCACAATGAATAAGACACCCTATGCCTTTGGGCATCATACATTATGTCGCAGTTAATTAATAATACGAACTGACATTTTAAAACACATCCACACACGAAAGCCAGAACTTTAAACGACACTTAATGCTCAAACAAGTTAAATGAACATCTCCTGAACAGACATTCAAAAATCATAATTTTTCTGAAAAATTACCTGGAAAAATCTATCTAAAAATATTTATATGCAATTTAAATGCTGCTTGCAATAAATTTAGTCAGGGTACACGGTTATGCTACGTTCCATTCAAGTTGGATGTGGGATATTCCTACTTGATATCTCCGACCATAAATGCATTCCATTTCCCGCTCCTGTTAGCTTAGCAGGGGTTTGACTCTCATTAGAGATGTCTCCTAGCAACCCAACCGATAAACAATGCTTCAGCACTAGCATTTGTGCTTCAGGTGTACGATTATCAAAAGAGATTATAATTTTTTATACACCTGTTTCAACAGGGGTTTATTAAACAAGCTTTAATATCATGTAACGTGGAAACAAACTCATTTATTGATATTACTTAATAAAGTGAATATTTATCACTTAATGTGTAAATCACCACAGTGTCCACATGTTTGTGTGACATCATGCACCAGCATCTCGGCGAGAATTGAGAATTTCTGCACGAGCCTACAAGTTGTTATTCTGACTTCAAGATGCATTCCGTTGCACTTTTTACAGTTGTAAAATCTGACTTTCCGAGTTGAATGAAACGCAGCACTACTTTTCAAAACTTGATCGGACACTGAATGCTCCAGCAACATAATTTACACTTAGAAAACTCCTGATGTTGCTATAACACTTATTTACTTGAAGTGAAAATCAGTCCTCTTTTCCTGTTTAATAAATGAAGCAATCACACGGTCATGTAGAACATCTCGTGTTTTTAAATCCATAAGGATCTCTTTCTCAATGGCGATAAGGGCAGTGATGACAGCCGACTTGAGTCACTCAAGGCCAGCTGGAAGGCCTCGACCAAGACATATCCTAAAGACTACACCCACCAAGAACAAATAAATCAATCTGATTGGCTGATGAATCTGACAATCTGACTTTAGTTGCTCAATTATTTTCACTGTTGAGGGATTCTGTGGAAATTCTGAAAGTCTGACGGGGTGAAGCTCAGACTCACATGCTGCTTCAGACATGTGATTTGTGAAATAGTTGCTTGTAAGCATTCTGACTGGATAAACTTTTCATTTTTGCTCTATTTGTTAAGAGTGGAAAGTGATTAAAATACTAGGGCAAAAAGGTGATTGAGAATGAAAGGATGAAAAATATTTATTTATTTGGCATGTTCGGCCAGCAGAGAAGGCTTTGCTGACCCTAAGAAATCGCCACTGTATGGCGGTCATTTTAGGCAATCAAATATTATTGCTACTGTTTCAATTGGTGTATGTTGCCGTAATTGCTGCTTGCAGCATATTATTAATATAGTTTCTATTAATAATCTAAGTGTAACAATGGCATTGTTTCCTCTATCATTTCAGCTCAGGTCAAGGAGTTAGTGTACAGCCCCAAAAACTATAAACGGACCATCCCACTGCAGTACACCTGGACCGGACTGGAACAACAGTCAGTTCAACCCACTGAAGAGAGCAGCATATTCACACACTTGCGTGGGGGGGAATCTCTTCTGGAGATCCATCTTACTGGGGCTACCTTTACACCGCTGGGACTGAGAGTCATGGGACAAGACACAAGAGAGCACCAAGGGGTCGTAACATTTTGCACATATGGCTTCCTTGACTTTGAGACGCTCTCAACTCCATTAATGTCAGGTGGACAGCCAAACTATGGCTTCACTTCGCATTACGCACTTTCTTCCTTTGACCTGGAGAAGATCAGGCTTCAGGGTGGGTCTATCACCGTTGAACTGCACCAGGCACTTGGAGGGGTGCGATTTATGACTCGTGGGGGAGCGAGGGTCTATCTGATGGAGGCAATACAGCGCAGAAGTGAACGAATGAAAAACAGAGCCAACATCACTGGTAAGACAAAATTAAAAAGGACACATGCATTTTGCAGTTAAAGGATCAGTTAAATAAATTAAATTAAATTAAAATTATATCATTATTGACATGTTGTTCCAGAACGGTTTGTTGTTATTTGAGACACAAAAGGTGAATTTTTGAAGAATCTTACAAGGCACCAATATGGACAAAAAGGACAAAACACTCTTTTAATGCATCACATTGTAAATAGTTCATATGACGCATGTGTTATATTCTGAATTTGAAACCATAGAAAAGCTTTGTATGAGCAACGGACCAAAATTTTTTGGTGATGGGCGAAGCAAATATTATATTAATCTTGATTTTGCAGCTTTATAAGCACTAAATTTACATCTCATGTGGAATGAGAATGCGTGCGGGGTGAATGAAGACTGGTTTCATGTGTCTGTTGCACGATCCACTTCACTCAAGTGATGGGCTCTGCTCTATCCTCCTCGTGTCAACTGGGCTAATGTCAATATGCAATCTCTGGTGAAAGGATAGCACAGAGCTGATCACATGTATGATTAAACTGGGCTTCCCTCGATATCGTAGCACAGACAACAAAACTTATGTGACCCATTTTAATTTTACATCATAATTCACTGTTTTAAAGCCCTATGGAGCAATTCAACCATTCAAACGTTTATACAGCTCCGACATTCTGAACAGCACTTACAAGGGAAAGAAAAAACACCAGCACCAATTACAGGACTTTTCACATCTACACTTCAACACTAACATTTATCACAGCAAACTGTAACAGAATTTTTCATTACAACTGTTGCAGTTGTATTTGAAAAAAATAAGTTTATAAATGTGTTTAGGCTATTATTTTTTCCATGACATATAAATTCTTTATTTTTCAAGAAAGGTAGTTAGGAGCCAGACAAGTTTTTTTCTTGCGATTATGGCATCACAAATGCAAATGTTAAACAGTGAAAGAACAATGGTAAAAATCAAGTGCAATATAGAATAAAAGTCTGCACCTTTCAAATTGATCAACAGAATCTTGTGTAATAGGCTACTGTAATACATTTTCTGTTCTTCTAATGATGTTTGAGATTAGGAAACAAACCGGCCTGGTTTTCCATCAGATATTTCTAGAATCAAAATGATTACTAAATCATTAAGAGTCAGATGAAAGGAAAATAATATCAGTTATGGAGTAGAACACTTACACTATAGACTCTTAAGTGGTTTTAACTCATGAATATTACATTTAGGCCCATAGAAATAAGGTGTTATGTTAGTTTGATTTCCCACAGCACCTTGAAGTACAAAAACTCTTGATTTCAGAAGTTTCTAGATGCTCAGATGATCAAAAATGCAACTAAATATCTTAAATATTAAAAAATTACATAATTGATGACCGTGTACGTCAGCCACCACTAAAGACCATTTTTGACCCAGGAAAAGCCCTGTCTTATAATTTTTCACTCTATGTATAGATTTAAAAATGCAGTATTGGAACTGTTTTTCAAGTGTGGAATAACCAAACAGGGTACGTCACTTTTTTTTAATACTGGTAGCTTCCCAAGCTACAAGCCTCTCAAAACTTAAAGTAGTTAAACTACAGTAAAGCTACTCTTTTGAAAAAAGTTAAAGTAGAAGCTACTAACAAGAAGAATGTGCAAAGTTCAATAATATCACCTGATAGTTATATACTTATGTAATTAACATTCCCTTATGAAAATTAACGATGGATTTACTACAGTAACTATAGTTTAAGGTATTTGTAGTAAAACCATGGTTATTTTTGTAAGGGTTAAACAAATAGGGTGACAACTAGGCTTAAGATCGATGCTTTTTTTTATCTACATTTTTCAGAAAGAAAAAGGGCTACTCGTTGCACAATAGTTTTTGTCTCTTATTTGATATATTTCTTAACACAACTCTTAACACAACTTTGGTAAAGCGTGAGCGGCAGGGTAACTTAAAGGGGGCCGCACACCGGATGCGTCTGGTGGACAACATGGCACGCTCTAAAATTAGAAATAATTATTTTCTATAAAGGTACGCACACCACCATTTGCCGTCTAATGTCAGTGACTCTGGAGGAGGCTGCTTGAAATTCTGCAGCACCACAGGTGCAACTCACAAAGTTTTCCATTAAATTCGACCCAAATCATTATCAAAGGGCATTGATTATTTACTCTAGCCATCACTGGATGATATATTGTGTACATGTATCTTTCATATGGCCTACATAATGTATTTTCAAATATAAGTATATCTTTTTGTGGTTTGACAGCTTGAAGAAAACCTCAAAGGCTACATACATACATACATACATACATGCATGCATGCATGCATGCATACATACATACATACATACATGCATGCATGCATGCATACATACATACATACATGCATGCATGCATGCATGCATGCATGCATGCATGCATACATACATACATACATATATACATGCATACATACATATACATACGTTCAGTTTGTGTAGTTACATCAGTTTCATGCACTAAACTGTAAACAACACAACATCACTTCTGTTCATTCTTGAAAAAGTACTAAAACCTTCATAACGTTTGTGTTTGGTGACTAGATTCACAACTTTGGACTCCCACCTGCACGTCCTTCAGTATTAAGTACAGTAAATGTTACGTGTATATCAGCCCCTTGTGGTCTCCCAAAGCTATTACACCTGAATACATTAAACAGAAAGCCAACTGACAGTGAATTAGAAAGCACACAACTTAGGCTTCTTATTTATTTGTTGGCTACTGTTAATATATCGACTGCTTTAAAATGTATCAAGAAAATAACAAGTTGATCAGTAATCGATGTATCGATATTTTATGAGATTCCTTGTGACATTTAATAGAACATAACACACTATATTATATAATTGATTTCAAATCTAGTGATAAACAGCAGCAAATGTTGCTTGTTCTTTTACATGAACTGTCTGAAAGAACTGACTCACTAAAATTAATCGGTGTTCCCAACACTAAAACTATTCGTCGGTTTAAGAAAGTGACGTCTTTATCCCTTGAACATTACCTACTAGGTGTCGAACTCATTCAAAACAACAGCGGGAAGTGCTTCATTCATAGTGACTTTAACACAGTTAACTGTACTTACATTTACATGATTGTTAAGAAATGTCATCATTAAAATTTGGTCCATGTTGTTCGGTGGGTGGATGCAGTGTTGGGAAGCTATTCACAAAATGTAACTACTCAACAGAAAAATTAGTTAAGCTAAGCTAAAAGCTACTCTTCAGAAAAACTACATGCAAAAGTATGTGTATATGAATAGTAAACACCAGATACAAGGCATGATGAAGCGGTGTAGCTTTTGTAAAAAGTGCACCGCTACCTAGTCAAAAATATAGCTTCGCTACTTGATTTAAAAACTAGTGAAGCTACCAACTCGCTACTCAGAAATGTTGTTAAGCTACAAATAGCGAAGCTACTGCCCATCGCTGGTTAGAAGCTCCCTAGATGCCTTTGACACAATGTCGAGTGAGTGACAGAAGGGGAAATTATATTATATTTAGTGTATACACTTCCATTTTTAGAACACAAAGACATTTGAAAGACAAGGATGCATTAAATTGACCAAAAATACTGCCAAAATCATTAACTGCTAATTATTATTATTACGGTTTAAAATAATTCTTTAAGAGGTATTTATTCCATTTGTTTCTTTACCCGTGATGGCAAACATATACCACCTATTCATATACCACCTATATCACCTATTCCTTACAAAAGCATTCTAAAGTGCTAATTTGATACTTAAGTACATTTTCTAATTATTAGAACAATTGAAAATGCAGAAATCACAATACAGTGGTATTTAAAAATAGGGGAAAAGAAAAACATTTATCCTGAAATTCTAATTTCTCTTAAAGTATATTGTTTTAGAGAGATGAAGGCTGTTTCATGCATTACTGGTTTGCAAAAAAAATAAAAAATCATCTCTAACCAGAATAGAGAAGAAAGTGGACGGCTAGATGCACAACAAAAAGACAAATAATCACAGTCTTTAGTTTGAGAAACAAACTCCTCACAGGTCCTAATCTAGCAGCTTCTATATGCCAAAGACCTGCATTGCTGCAAGATGATTCTTGGACAAACAGCAATAATACAACATTTATTTAAATAGAAATAGCCATTTGTAACATTCATTTCTGAACTAAATAATGTGCATTGTGACTGAAACACATTCCTATTTCATATTTATTCTCATTCACATATGTCCAAGTATTTTGGCTAAGTTATCATACTGTACAAAACTGATATAATGTAATCTATGTAAGGAGGAAATGTATCCTCTATAATATTGCTGCAATTATCCAGATATGGAATGAAATTATTATCAACCCCTACATGTCAAAGGCAAAAATAATAATTTCACACAGTGTTTAATGAGAGATATGCTTGAGTCAAGCACTAAAAGTGTTTCAAACAGAGCGCGTTTTAGTTTATAACCAGATTTAGCACGTATAACTTTCTCTTATCAAATTTCAGAAATATAATTTGATGTAAATATTATGTTTTTTTTTTTTTTTTACTTTGTAATTGTGGTGAAAATGAACTGTAGTGAAGTTGAATACATTTTAATAAACTAAAGTAAAAGTACTATTAGTTCTTTATACCTAAAAAAAGTAGAAAATATTTTAAAATATACTCAAGTACTGTAATGAGAGTAGTTCTAATTCCTTACTTTCCACCTCTGCTCATTGGAGCTTTTCCACTGAAAAAAAAAAAGAAAAAAAAAAACTACAATAAACAGCAAAATTGCAGCATATGGAGCGTTTGGAAGAGTAAATAATGTTTTTTTTTTTTTTTTTTTTTTTTTTGCATGATCGTTTACTATAACAGCCTTTGAATGATGGTTATTTGAACATATCCGATGTCACTATTTTCCTAAAGTTTTTGTGTCTCTTTATTTATAACATTTGGCACTACACCTGACATACTTTTGGATCATGTTCTATGTTGTTCTCCTCTGCAGGGGCTGAAGGAGAGGTTATTGGAATCCTTGAGTTCTGGGTATGTTTACATCCACAGGTGGACCTTACAGAACAACAGCTGGAAAGAGCAACAAGTACAACAGCTGTAAGACACAGCAGAGTTTCAGATTGGACTCATTGGGAACAACAGGTAAATGCTTTAACAATGAAAATTCTGTTGTCATTTACTCTGAACCCAAATGACTTTCTTTCTTCTATGGAACACAAGAGGAAATGTTATGGAGAATCTCCAAGCTGCTCTTTACCATACAATAAAAACATGCAAACCTGGTCTCATAGATTCGTGTAACTATACCTACGTGTTTGAGAAATTATTTATACGTTCAATTTTATACATTATTTTATAAAGGCTTGTTGTGCATATCAAAGCAGTTTGATGAACACTAGAGGCATTAAAACAAGTTGTATTCCTTTTCACAGAAATCACAAATAAAACAACATATTATCAGTTCATCAACACATACTTTTCACCTTGTTTCTCACACAATGCTATTTAATGACACCTAAACACCTTTACTAAAATGCATTACTTTTAAGATGATACATTGTAACGTTTGCATAACCAATTACATTTACAAGCTTGTTCAAGCATAATCAAGTTCAGTGGTATCTCGACTGATAGAGCGTTGCACTTGCAATGTAAAGGACCAGGGTATGTCCACATGAGTCCACACTTTCATAACACTATTGGTTAGGTTTAGGTTTAAGGTTTAGGGTAGGTTTATGGCCAAAGTCATGTCATTTTCATGAGATCAGAACAAATCAAGCTAATTTTTAGGGACTAGTCTCCTGTGACTGGAGATCAGGGTGTGTTGGTCTCGGAATTGTGTTAAAATTATTTGAATTAATTATGACCAAAGCACTTGTGTTGTCTGTGTTTCAGGAGATATTTGATTATGGTGGTGGGATACCCAATGAGCTTGAGGTTGTACTGGAGCGTTGTGTGGGCCTCAGTACACGCTGGCCAGGACTACTTCCTGATGCATACTTAACTTACCGCCTTTATGACCTGCCACTCCATGCCACACCCATCATTCACTGCTGTGCGGACCCTGTCTTTGTAGACTCGGCAATCTATCCATTAGCTGTAACTATGGATGTATTGGAATATCTGAATGTGGGCAGTCTGTGGGTGTATGTGTTCGATGACAGTGAAAGTCAGACTCCTCCTACTTATCTGGCAAAGACACCAATCCCACTACAGGCCCTTGCGTCAGGCCGACCAATCAGAGGTAAGCTACTCCATAAAATCAGCCTGCAAGAGTGTGGCTAGACTCATAATAAACTCGTCGTCTTATTTCCAGTATTTTCCCCATTCATTTAATTAGGGATTGCATCCTTCATAAGAGTTCTAAGCCATGAACCAAACCAACCAGCTCCGAGGTGAATCACAACATTGAAACTTTAATTAGATGCAAATAATATGATAATAAAAAAAAGGTGTAAGACTGTGTACTTAAAATCTATAATGAGGCAATGAACTACAATCCCATGAAACAATGCAAATTATGTAATCCAACTGAAAAAAATATAAAACTATTGATTTAAAGTTGTTGATTGTGAGTATAGAAACAATATATTTTTATTTTATTGCAAAATATTTAGATTTTTCCAAACGTACAAGTAGTTTGAATGTGTAAGGTGGGCGACTCGATTGCATCATTCACAGTGCGTCATGGTCGCTACAAAGCTCTTTTGGTGTGCTTTGTTTGCTGCAACTCACTAATTGGTGGATCTTAACCTCCAGGATCATGGGTGCTGTAGTTCTTCACTAGAAATCCCACTATTAAACACAATATATTAAAAATAATGAGGAATAACCTGGACTGATGGCTTCAGCAGATGCATGTAACATCAATTAACTTTAAAGGTTTATAGGTTATCGTTAAAAAACAAATGCTCTATGGAAAGAATGAATGGTATTTTTTACTTCCGGAACCAGTCTTTTGCACTATTCAGCTAAAAATTTTTTTTGCATTGATTCAAATCTTTTGAATCCGTTCACCAAACATTATTACACCAGTAGGTGGTGACCAGTGAGTGACACAGTCACACTAATTCATTATTTACCAAATTATAACTAGCTAATTCTATAACAGTTCTATGTTTGTGTGTTAGCATTGTGCTCTTTGGTCTGTAAGTCGCTCCAAATGGCATTGAGTGACAAATCTTGTGCTGAGTCTGAACACATGCATTCCCAAGTTTATGCAGCCTTGACAACAAAAGATAGAATTATTATTATTATTTTTAACTGGGCTTGACTTTTACCAAGCTATAGAAAATGGACAACAATAACCTAAACAATTACGTTGACTAGGAATAGATGGAATACACAGATGTTTTACAAATTAAGAAAAAATCTACAGAATTTGGAAGAATGCATGTAAACATGGTCAAATTTGTTAACCAGAGCTAGATTAAACTCTTATTGGTAACAGGTTTTACAACCAAACATCCAAAAATCCTTCAAGAAAAATTTTATTTAAAATGGCTAAAAGTCATATTTGTCTGGAAATCAAACTTCATGAATTGAAATGGAACAGAATCATCTATTCACAAATTACTAAAGGGCATTCACATAGGATGCCTTTTTAAAAGTTAAAAAAATAAGTTTTTGACTTACAGCATATTAAATACACAACACACATGTGCAATATGCTACAAAAAATGTGAGATGTATCGCAACAGTTGAAGACATCTGTCTAGCACATGTCCACATACATGTCCTGTGTGAACAGCCCCTGAGACAAAGGTTAACTGGTGGGTAATGGTTACTATGTTCCCCTCGGTCAGGTGATTATGTGCTAAGAGACCCTGCTGGCAGTCCCAGAGGAATAGTGAGGGTCACTCTCAAATGGAAATACCCTTTCCAGTCACCTGAGACACCCTCAAAACAAAGAGAAAGTGAAGGACCAGAGAATGAAAGGATTATGCCCAGCACTGAGGTACCACAGAGACCCATTGCAAAGCCCAGGGTAAGTGTCTATGAAAGAGAAGACAATGAAAGTAAAACAGTGAATGCACTGTAAGTGACAGCCCATTTCATCCACAGCTCAAACACCAAAAAAGAAATGTTATGCATTTTTTTTCCAATTTCACTTTATATTTTGAGAGTGCATAAATTATTTAAGAACTAAATTATGAAATACAGATGAAAACATCCTGGTTACTTCCGTAACCTCTGTTCCCTGTATTTGCATGCCACTCCCCGAACGTACGGGTATAAAGGAGGAGCATGCATACTGCTCATTCAGGTTTTGTGCTGAGGAACCGAGAGTAAGGTCCCAGCCGTTTCAGCGGGTAGACCAGCATTGTGGCAGGAGGGACACAACGTCTCGTTCCCTCCATCAGGCAACGGAGGTTACGCCCGGGGGGGGGGGGGGGGGGGGGGGGGTGTATTTTGAGTGAAAATACGTCACATAGTCTTGCCGACTCTTTTTCGTTGGAAGTGATTCATGTGGAGAAAACTCAAGGTAGGTCCTACCCAATGGGAGAGGAGTTTCTACCAACATAGTGACTGGGGCAGAGCGCCCCATGTGGAGCCGCTGGGGCGTGCTTTCCTATGAACGTGAGCCGCGACCGCAACGTTGCCATGGTCATGTCCTCACAATGAGGACATGACGCCTCCACGAAGAATGTCTCCGCGTGGGCAGCGCCCAAGCACGAGAGACAGTGATCGTGGCCGTCTGAAGTTGAGAGATAACGACCGCACCCAGGAATAACACACAAATGGAAGGAAAAGATGTTCATTTGTGTTCCGCTCTTTTAGAATATACTCTTTTAGTTTTGAAAAATACTCTTTTAGAATATATTCTGGTTTTGGCCGAAGCCCCCAAAGACTGGGTGCACCAGTCAGATCCAGCTGAGACGAATGGGAAGCCGTGGGAATTCAGCTCAGTTCAGCTCAGTTAACATCAACCGCTTGGCGGCCTATGATCTATACCCGCATGTTAAGGGGAGTGGCATGCAAATACCACTCGCCAATTCCCATTGGCCTTTTCATCAAATATCAGAGATGTCTCAGGCCCCCAAGAGTGACCCCTAGTGTCACTTCATTACCACAACGTCGAGTGAGTGACAGATAGGGAAATGTAAATTTAAGTTACCTGTATATGTAAATCTTTTTGTAAAGTGGTAAATGCAAATTACCCTAAGGTAA
This sequence comes from Moxostoma hubbsi, assembly GCA_032164185.1. Taxonomy (NCBI): domain Eukaryota; kingdom Metazoa; phylum Chordata; class Actinopteri; order Cypriniformes; family Catostomidae; genus Moxostoma; species Moxostoma hubbsi. The sequence continues at coordinate 3,038,011 of JAVLUX010000036.1, read as the reverse complement.
AATGATCAATCTGCATCAGTCTGTTCCAAAAATCTAGTTATCTGTGTATATAGGCAGCATTTTAATGCATTATAGGTGCTCCCAACGCAAAGACTCTTCCAAATTGTAAGAATATGTTGTACAAATATGCTGCCCCCTAAGATACCTTTTAAATTCTTAGGCAGCATTCCAAATATCCATGACACAGAAAGCAACCCCTTAAAATTGACTATTTTACACATTATTTGTGTTTATTAGCTTAAAACATGCTAACACTTTTGAATGCTAAGTAAATCAATTGTGAGTCGAGTCTCTAGTGTGGTTTACATGAGAAACACAGGGTCTGTTCCAGAATGTAGTGAGCTGCCTTACTGTCCCCTACCTGCTTAGGCAGCTGTCTTCTATGGCAGCATCCTAACTGAAATGGAGTCTCATAAGAGAGCAATTTGGAACTCTCGTCATAGGTAGTGCTTCTCACACCAGCGCACAGGAGATTCAACTCACAACAAATTTCAATACAAGTGACAGGAGAGGAATGACACAATAATCTATACATACAGCACACACACATTTAGGGTAAAATAGACAGTTTTCTATCACATTAAACTTTATTTGTCAATACTTTTTGGTATTAAATTTATTGTAAGTATACTTATGATGGAAATTTCTCTCGCTCTGTCTGCCATCTTGTATTTATTTTTTCACCGAACTTATCACAGTGCATTCTGGGATTGCCTACCTTTGGAAGTATACATACCATGCTTCCTTTTTGAAAATGGAAGCTTTAGCATAAGTTCTGCCAGGAAGACTCAATTGTTACGTCACTCATTACCTTCTCATCTATCCAATCGCGTTCTAACACTTGCAGTATAAAAGATGGGTACTTACACATGTCTGAGTTCACAGATGCTGACGCTTTCGTTCTCCTCCACCCTCCCCACCACCAAGATGATCCCTTCCTTCCTACGCACCACCACCAGGATGGTCCCTTCCCATTACCTCACTGGGGGTCGGCTGCGCCCCTGCCTACATCGCCAGGCAGGAAATGCAGAGTCCGGATCCCCGGATTGCGAGCTACGGATGGGGCCTACGCCAAAGAACTTCTATCTTTATATTGTTTGCTGAGCTGTAAATAAATGGTTAATTGTTCAGTATTATTCTCCCGAGTCTTTCTGGTAGAACTGTCAAACACAAGATATTTTATGAGGCAGCATAATTATGATACCTTCCTTTTGGAACAGCCTTTGCATCAGGAGTGCACCTATGATGTCTTAAAGTGCCGTCTCTGGAGGATGCTCACTATGTTTTGGAACAGAACACTATTTGTATGACGGATGAGTTGCTGCCTAAGTAGAGCATTCCAAATCGTTCACTTATGAGGCTCCATATCAGTTAAAGTGCTGCCTTGGATAGATGCAGCTAATGTAGTCAATAGACGGTAAGGCTACTCACTAGGTTTTGGAAAAGAGCCACAGTTACAAAATCTAAATTGAATAGAATCTGCAAAATGGCAGGTAAAATATCATTAAAATATACTCTTTTGAATTCAAAATATCATCTACTCTACAAACATACTCATCATACTTGCCTTATTCACTCTATGATCCAATGCTTTCAGTCTCAGCTACGGCATCCCCCAGTCCATGGACCCAAGACCACTCATCCTCATCCATCCACACCCATCAGAACCCCTGAGAGAGGCTCAGCCACACCCCTTCAATCACAGTCTAGTTCAGTCCAACAATCAAGGGCAATTAGACGAAAACAACACTGCCCTGCAGCATTGCCCATTCAGGACAAAGTCAAACCCACAACATCAGCTTACCTGACTCCTGCGATGTCTGTCAAGTTACCAGAGTCAGATGGAATTATAGAGTTCAGAGCATCAGTGTCGGAGCCGAGCACCCCTCGCAGCCAAAAGAGCTCTCAGAGTGACTCGCAAGTACAGGTAAACATATGTGCAAGTAATGCAACAGGACGATTAAGTGCCTATTAAGTATTTAAATCATAATTAAGTCTGAATACCAGTGTTGGGGAAGATACTTTAAATTATGAGTAGCTTGACAAGCTATAGTTTCAAAATCGATAAACTACTACATTTAATTATTTAAGGTTAAAATGCTAATTGTTGATAATTTGGTTTTCTTTAGCGGCACTGTTAATGTCAGATATATTTAATGTAATTGTAACTGCTAGATTATAGTAAGATACTCTTCAATTTATTGATCTGAATCTATTTCCAGATATCTGAAATATCAAATCTAACATCATGTTAAAATTAATGAAATTAGCATTTTTACCATAGTTGCAATGTAACTGTTGATATCAGGAATGGATATTTGTACTAGAAATAATGTAATTATTGATATCAAAAATCTTAATTTTTACTAGTAAGAAGTACAGAGTTGATATGTGTATTTGGAATTTTAACAAGTATGAAATGTATTAAATATCTATAACTGCGCTTTGAACAGGAGCAGTTGACATAATTCTAATAGTTAAAATGAAGTTAAAGATATCAAGAAATATAGATTTTACTTGAAATTCCATTTTTGAAATCAAGAATGTACAAGTAATAATCTCACTTTTGAGATCAAATTTTTTACTAGTGCAAACCTTATTACTGACATCAAAAATGAGCCCTGCGTGTTCTAGTAGTTATTCCATTTCTGATGTCAAGAATTGAATTTTATATATATAATCCATATCCTGCACATGATTAAATGATGAAAAGGCTTTTGATAAACTACAGTTACCAATTTAAAAAAAGTGGTTAGATGAACTACAGGTAACTTTTACTATTTACTATTTAAGTTCATAGTAGCTTTTTTATAAATTATGTAATTTTATAATTCAAGGTCTATTTATCGGGCATAAAAAATGTGGATCTCATTAAGGGTGACAGCATTAAATGTATAATATATATTTCTATAAAACAAACAGATACATTTTCGCTTAATAATAAAAAAAGAAACCTCAAATTAATTGAACTGCATTTTTAAATCTATTACACAAGAGTGAATAATTCAGCAAAGATGTGTTTAAAAGTGAATCTGCAGTTGTCCCTCATTCTGTTTTGAAGAAAATTGAGATGAAGGAACAAGATGATGAAGAGGATGAGACAGAAGACAGAAGTAAGAACTGTTCTCAACAATCACAAATGCATTACAGAAGTTATAAATCAATGGTCTAAAAGTTCTTTTAACTTCCTGTCCAAAACAGCTCAAAGTGACATTGATGCTCTTCAGTCGGATGAATCGAAAGATTCAAGTGGAAGTGATGTCATCGTCATTCCTCGCCTATCAAAGCCATGTAAAAAGGTGACAATCAAACAGTTCTCTAATAAAAATATTGCTTAAAGTTGAAAACATATACAAAATAATACTAGTCATTTAGGGCAAAAAAATTACTATATTGCTGTGGCGATAACCTCGGTACTCAAGGGGGCGATAAAGTTACCTTCAAATGTTGTCACTCAGGTAGTGAGCTATAAAAATGTCAAAGGTGTTTACAGCAAGATTCTCTTCAAACTTTTGCTCCGCCATGACAGTAGTTCATATGAAAGAGAAAAGCTGACCACAGAAGATGACCACAGAGTTTACGGCTAATTTACATATGTTGCATTATGATTTGTGGTCTGGCAAATTTTGGAACAGAACAATGTGTGATATTGAAGTTGTGTATCTAGAAGCCACATATTTTTTTATACAGTATATTAAGATAACAACCTCTTTGGCTCTACAATAGGAGAGACAGTAATGGTCAACTAGCATGTTACAACAGTCATATAAGAGAAGTCACTGTTTGTGGATACCATATAAATCAATGGGGAGAGATGTAAGGTGACATTTTCCTGTCTCAAAATCGTCTGTGACTTCTCTTATAAACAGAAATTGTATCATAGTACATTGTAAACTCCATACATAGTTCATTCCAAAATGATTCTATAGTGTAAAACATGTTGACGATTAGCAGAAAGGCGGTCAGTTCATTAAGTGTTGAGCTGTTTCCTCACAGAAGCAGCTTATTCAGCACACTGAAGCATATCCTCCATAGACATCCATTCAAAAAGATCGGCCTCTTGTCTCCTCACCAGTGTACCACCATAGAATGTCTATGGGACCGTCACATTATGCTATTTTAGGCTAAGCTTGTAGGCTCCCCTATTAGAAGGGCTCTGCTAAAAGTGTTTGCATTCTCTTATTTGCGTTAAGTAATTTGTTGGCCTTAAAGAGGGAAGAGTATGTACTGAAGTACATAAAATCAAACATTTGTCTTTGTGTCTCACAGGGAGACAGACTCAGGGTGGAAATCCTGTCACTCTCTTTTAATCCCTTCTCTAATGTTGCACATGACCAATCAGTGCATCAAGTCTATGTAGAGTACCGCCTCCTTGGTATTCCCATGGAAACAACAGAAACCCCCATGTCTCTGCGCAAACCAACAGGGGGGGAAGAGATACACTATAACTTTACAAGAGGTGAGTACAGTGAGGTGAAATTAGCCCTAGACTGTGTCCAAACTAGGTGTGACACAATAAATGCAACACTGTTTTGTCAGTTTCTATTTCTGTCACATTATGCTCAATAGCTCCACCCCCACTGAAATCTTGCTTATAGCTCCTCATAGCTTTATATAAAACATAAAATATGCTGATGAAGAATAATTGCACATTGATCCATAATTCTAAGATGTACTCTCCTCTCTTTTTTTCACACGTTTTCCCCTCTCATAGTGATCCATGTGGATTCCATGGAAGCAGCTCCTCTGAGACATTACCTTTACACCATGCTGGAAGGCACTGACCCAAACCACGGCAGGTAAAGAGAGATACTTTGAGACGGATGGAAAAGCAACCAACAATGAGAGATAAAATAACAGTGAACAATAATGTCATGTTATTACAATTTAAGGTTTATAAAGGAAATCTTCGAACTCTTTAATACATGGGTCTTTCGCCAAACATCATTACACACCTCGAGTCTTTAGCGATCAGAACATACCTCTTTAAAAAAAATGGATCAACAAAAAAAGCCTGATTGTGTAAAAATGTCAAAACCTTTCCAAGACCATTAGAAAAAAGTAAGGGATAATGTGCAGTAAGCCGCTCGTTATAACAAAATAAAAAGGGTTCATTTTGTGATAATGACCGGCATACTACATCCTCCCACTTATTAAGCAGCTAACTAACAAATAAAATGAATTAATAAATAAAAGGATACTAAATAAAGATTTCCACTGATATTATGTTATTATGTGAGAAGAAATACATTTACTCGAGAAACAGCACATTTCCACCTCCTGTTCGTGTCAGAGTTTGCTGTTGGTGTTTATTTCAGGATGCAAACTCCTCACCTTTTGGCAAAATTTGCAGTTTTGAAACTAAATTTAGTCACTTTTGTGATTAGTGCAGATCTGAAGGGGTTTCTTTTAGTTAAATATTACCTTATAATCTCTGAGCATCCTGAGACCCCAGTTATCGAACGAATGTATATTCACTGAGAACACGGTGAACACCTTAACATAAACTAGCGCTCTCAATCAAAGGAAATGCCATTTTTTCTCTTCAAAATACATGTATTCAATGTTTATTAGGCACATCTCCTGCTTTCTTGCATGACAAACTAATACAATTGCACCTCTGTGATGCTTTCTGCAACACTTGTAATGTGGAGGGCATGGTTTGATAACAAAACACTCAAGGGGTCTGTCTGCATCCTGCAAGACTACGACAAGGCACGCAAATAACTATTAGGGCACAATAACTAACTAATAGTTATTGTGTTCTATAACTATTGCTCTGACATCTACATGGTATCACTTTAAACCCCCTGGGGGCATTTTACCCCAAGTGTGGGAGCTTGTGTGGAGTAAAAGGCTCCCTCACCACCTTTTTTTTTAACTGAATTTTAAATTAAACAACCTTCCATAGCCCCATTGTACCCTATGTCTTGCAAAAGTTGATGTCACATTCATTCACTGTGTTTGTTTTGTTTACTTGTGGTCCAGCAGCAAACCCTACACCTACACAAATATGAAAAAAGGAAAAGTTTGTAAAATTATTAAATATACTGCAACTTAAAAGTTATAATCAATGCAATAATACCACTGTATCACTAAGAGGATAAATGTGATGAAAATGAAGAGGAGATAAAGCTATCGGTATGCTAAGGTAATAGGCTAACTGTTTAGTTTGTGTGCCAGCTGGAGAAAACAAATCAGAGAAATGTATAATTTCTCCACTTATTTTGTTTAATAATATATGTGCAGCCAGTGGATTAGAAAAGAAACAACACAGATAAAAAAATGCATTTTGGGGTTTTATTCTGACGGCAATCGATTGGGCTGTATTGTCTGTAAAAATAAAAAAATAAGAAAATACAGAAACTGAATTACGTTAGAGGCCAGTCTTCACATGTATGCAAAACAATGTCAATCTCCCCACATGCATTCCATATGCATCCCAAATAATTATCAAATGATGAACAAAACTGGGAGCTTTCTTGCTCAATATACAGTTGAAGTCAGACGTTTACATAAACTTATGTTGAAGTCATTAAAACTCATTTTTTAACCACTCCACAGACTTAATATTAGCAAACTATAGTTTTAGCAAGTCGTTTAGGACATCTACTTTGTGCATGACACAAGTCATTTTTCCAACAATTGTTTACAGACCGATTGTTTCACTTTTCATTGACTATATCATAATTCCAGTGGGTCAGAACATCCTCTAAGTTAACTGTGCCTTTAAGCAGCTTGAAAAATTCCTGAAAATAATTTCAAACCTTTAGACAAATAGCCAATTAGTTCTGACAGGAGGTGAACATGTGGATTTATTTTAAGGCCTACCTTCAAACTCAGTGCCTCTTTGCTTGACATTATGGGAAAATCAAAAGAAATCAGCCAAGACCTCATAAAAAAAATTGTGGTCCACCACAAGTCTGGTTTATCCTTGGAACAATTTCCAAATTACTGAAAGTACCACATTCATGTGTACAAACAATAGTATGCAAGTATAAAAACCATGGGACATGCAGCCATAATACTGCTCAGGAAGGAGATGCATTCTGTCTCCTAGAGATTAATGTAATTTGGAAAGTGCAAATCAATCCCAGAACAGCTAAGGACCTTGTGAAGATGCTGGAGGAAACAGGTAGACAAGTATCTATATCCACAGTCAAACAACTCATATATTGACATAACCCAAAAGGCTGCTCAGAAAGGAATAAGTCACTGCTCCAAAACCGCCATAAAAAATCCAAACTACAGTTTGCAAGTGCACATGGGGACAAAGATCTTACTTTTTGGAGAAATAGCCGCTGGTCTGATGACAAAAATTTTACTGTTTGGCCATAATGACCATCGTTATGTTTGGAGGAAAAAGGGTGAAGCTTGCAAGTTGAAGAACACCATCCCAACCGTGAAGCATGGGGGTTGTTGTGGGTGTGCTTTGCTGCAGAAGTGACTGGTGCACTTCACAAAATAGATGGCATCATGAGGAAAGAAAATTATGTGGAAATATTGAAGCAACATCTAAAGACATCAGCCAGGAAGTTAATGCTTGGTCGCAAATGGGTCTTCCAAATGAACAATGACCTCCAAAATTTGTGAAAAAAAGTCTTAAGGACAACAAAGTTGGAGTGGCCATCACAAAGCCCTGTCGTCAATCCGACAGAAAATTTGTGGGTAGAACTGAAAAAGCATGTGCGAGCAAGGCCTACAAACCTGACTCAGTTACACCAGTTCTGTCTGGAGGAATGGGACAAAATTCCAGCAATTTATTGTGAGAAGCTTGTGGAAGGATTCCCAAAACATTTGACCCAAGTTAAACAATTTAAAGGCAATGCTACCAAATACAAACTTCTGACCCACTGGGACTGTGATGAAAGAAAATCTGAAATAAATCATTCTCTATTCTATTATTTTGACATTTCACAATCTTAAAATGAATTATGTATCTTAACTGACCTAAGACAGGGAATGTTTTCTACGATTAAATGTCAGGAATTATGAAAAACTGAGTTTTAATGTGTTTAGCTAAGGTGTATGTAAACTTCTGACTTCAACTGTATGTTGTCACATTTCTTACACAAGAGAGTAATGCAGACAGATGCAATTGGGTGGTTTTGTGCTCATGATATGCAGTTTTCAGTGGTTCACATGAATTGTGAAGGCAAAGTGCTGTAGGCTCACCCATTCAGGCAATTCAAAACAAAGCATCTTGGAGCATCTTAATTTATTATTAAAACTTTAAAATGTGACATAATATCATAGAAATAGAGGTCACAGCATTTCTTCAGATTTTGTTATGTGCATGCATGCAAGTGCAGTGGACAGAAAAAGCTCCCGGTGAAAGTGAAGTAAATACGACATGTTCAACACAAATCCTCAAAAAAAGATTAATTCATATTAAAATTATAAACTTGACTGCACAATAATAAGTTACATTTAACTGGGTTATAACATAAGTGAGTGAAGTTGTAGTTTTTGCACACCCTATTCATTCACAATTTAGTTTTAATAAAAATATGTAGGTAAATGTTACTACTTTATTTTTGTATTGGTGCATATCAAATTCAATTAAACACCATTTTAGCAAACAAATATGGATAGAGTGAGTGAATGAGGTCCCGGGTCACTGAAGAACCAAAGAATGCATTTAAGAGTTACTCTTAATCTGTAGGTTTCTATCCTCTTATAATAGATTGAAGTTCACAGTGGTCAGTGAGCCAATGAATGAGCAGGATGAATGTGAGGATGTCGGATATGCCTACTTGGATTTACGGGAACTACTTCTAACTGGACATGATGTTATTGAACATCAAATCAATGGTGAGTTTCGATAAATTTGAAATGCTTTGAAGTATACGTTAAAACATAAATTAATGTATTTACGGAAACACTCTTAAACAATTTAATCTCTGTCCTTCCATCAGTTATCAGTGTGGATGACGAGGAAGAAGTGGTGGGAAAGCTGAAGGTATCTGTTGAGGCTGCACAGGCCCTTACTGGAATCTATGAGGAATATCATCAGACTGAAAAGAGTGATAGAAGAGTACTGAAAAACAGATCAGAGGAGGAGGAGATGGAGAAACATGATGAGATGCATGTGCTTGATTTTGATGTTGACAGTGATTTTTACTGAAAATCTTGAATCTTAAAATATACTTCAACATGTGGCAAGCACAATCCAATAAGAAGGAAGTGAATTGTAGACTGTGCAAAGTAGAATGGTGACAAAGTTTGATAAGGCTGACTTTATATATTTAATTTAAGAAAAGTGTTGCTGGATACATATTAAAGGTTTAGTTAAAACTGTGCTTTTCCAGCTGTGCTGATTCCAGCTGTCTCACTCTTGTATCTTATGAAAAAGGCTGAATAATAAACAACTCAGGTGAGCTGTTTGTGTTTGAATTTACTCAGCATCATTCAGCAGGTGTATCTCACACCAGATCACCTGACATGACAACATCAAGGAGATACCGGCTGACCTTCCACTCAGACAACCTGAACCCAAGGCTTTTTATTTTCTTCATTATGAATGGAGAAAGCGCTGAGCCAGCCAAAAAATGCTGCCTTCAAGTGCACCAGGGAAGCTCCAACATCCAAGTTGTGCATTATTTATTACAACATCTTATGCATTCCAGTTGGATACAAAATACGAAAGTCAAACTTAAACAAATGCACAATGAACGGCAGCAAAAGCTCTTTTTTCTGTTGTACCGGTGAATAAGCATGAGCGAATACTCTTGCATCACTTTTACACAACCTTTATGGTTAATTAATGCGTGGTTAATTTGCTTAAAACAAACATGAAGGGTGAGTCATTAGTAGATGTCAAATATATCACATTAATATTACTGAAATAAAGCACTGACACTGAAATGTCTTGGCAAAATCATTGCTTTCATGAGAACACGTCCCTTCCAACTCGGCAACTCAGGTATCACCAAGAATTCCAAGTTTCCATTTGGTAGATATAACTTGGTCATTCATGTGTTCGGAACTCGTAATTACGATATTTCCAGCTCCACTTTTCTTTTAGAATAACCCACCCCCAAACCTCACATTTCTTTCTAAACGGGTGATTCTTGGCTAAAAAAAAGGTGCAAAATGGACGAAACATTATACCCATAGTGAAAAGTCTGGGCAATAATTTTATGGCTGACTAAACCAAGACTATTATATTGCCAGCTAACACTCAATATTCTTTTCTACATTGTATACCAACAGATTACATTATAAGAAATACATAAATGTGGAAAATCTGATACATTTAACCCTCCTTTTGCATTCAGTATCTGCATGCACCTTTTGCATTCGCAGATCAATCTTGACCCGGTGGAATTTAAGCTTATAAATCATACATCATACATAACCCGATGGTTTTCATCTAAAACTATATTGTAAGTCATTAATAAGTTATTAACTGTTCATACATTTACAAAGATTGATATTTTTGGCACATTGACAAATTTAAAGGTTACTAATTAATATGCATTTTATTTAAGAAATTACATTTCAAAATATACATTAATTACATTAAAACCATTGTGATACATGTGAAGACATTTTTATCAACATTTCTGTGAAATATTATTGAAATATTAATAAATTAAATACATCTAATATGTGAATTACTAGTTCCCCGTCTGTCGCTCACTTCGACGAAGAAGCGACACTAGGGGTCTCTCTTGAGCGCCGAAAGATACCTCTGATCTATGAAAAAAGGCCAATGAGAGTTGGCGAACAGTATTTGCATACTCCGCCTCCGGATACGGATATAAAGGCGAGAGAAATACGCTCGTTCATTCAGTAATTTTCTTCGGAGCCGATGGTCGTGTGTATGCAGTCAGCTGCGAGTAACACAACTGATCCTGCTTCTGATCCTCTGACGCTCTGCTTTGCTGTTGGATTTACGGCGCACTACAGCGGCTTTTCTCTTCACTGCCGGCGTGCAGTTTGCCCCTGGGCGCTTCGACAGCGCAGAGTTAAAAGAGTTGAAAGAGTGATTTTCTCTGTAAAAGAGTTTATTTCTCTGAAAGAGCATTACACAGCGGCGTTGAACGTCCTTTTCAGGACGCGTCTTTATAAAGATGTAATTTCCGCCCCTGTGTAGTTTCTGGATGCGGTGATTTCTCCCCACCTCTCTCGGTCATAAAACACTGTCTTGTATGCCTGGGCTGCGATCACACGCAGGCAGTGTTTTGTGAATGGTTCATGTTCTCAGTGCGAGAACATAGCCATGGCAACATTGCGGTCGTGTGGCTTTCTTTTGTAATGAGAGAAAGCCGTTTCAGCCGCCCCCCGCGCCTCGCCTCCTTCCTACGGGATTGACGCAGGCGCCGCGGGCGATGAACACGATTTGGGGACAATGACGGGCTCTGTTCGCCGGGTAAACCCCCTCGAACCTCCCGCCTCCCCGGCACGCTTGTTTGCTTCCGTCTGAGTTCGGGATGAGCATTCTCTCCAATGGTTCATCTTCTCAGTGTGAGAACATGGCCGTTATAGCATTGCGGTCGCACGGCTTTCTTTTGTAATGAGAGAAAGCCACTTCAGCCGCCCCCCGCGCTCCGCCTTTTTCCTACGGGATCGGCGCAGGCGCCGCGGGCGATGAAGGCGATTTGGGGAATATGACGGGCTCTGTTCGCCGGGTAAACCCCCTCGAACCGCCCGCCTCCCCGGCACGCTTGCTTGCCTCAGAATTGGATGACATCACCGCTGCATCGGAGAGTGTTACAGCGGCATCGGATGCTGATCGCTCGCCTGGGCCGCCACCTTCGGGTCTGCCGCCCAGCCTGAGCCTGACGCACGGAGATCCGCTATGCTTTCCCGGGCTACTTGATCGGTCCCGCGGGCGGGTGCGCCGCTCACAGCCACGCCCCCCCGTTCCTTTTCTCCCGGACGTGCACGACGAGTTGAGCAAAGCCAAGGCTTCTTCGCTCCTCCGCTCTCACTACCCTCGCGGTGGAATGGTCCCAGACCGCTTCCACTCTGCACGCCACGGCCCTTCCTGCAACCAACGCCAGGCCAAGGCACTTCAAAACTTGCACCTTGGGTAGTCCTGTTCTTGATGTGCTGCAGGAACTGCGCTGGATGACCAACCTCGCCCCCGGGCCACGGAGGTCAGAAGCGCCGGCACTCGAACAGGCGATGGCCACCCCTTGTGGTCCAGAAACGCACCTGTGGACTGGACCTGGTCGAAATGCGGGAGGCAGACAAGGCACACCTTCTCTCACACCCCCGTCCCCCAGCTCCGTCCATTCGGCGCCACTGTTGACGACTCTGCCCAGCAGTCCTCAGCGGTGAGGCAGACAGAGGCCACTGCACATCCTGCCCCGCCGCAAGCCTGCCGCCATGGGCCATGCCCCGTCTGCTCGCCGACGGGCGTCCTCCTGCGGCTATGAAACACCCTGCTCTGCCTCAACGGGCCCAGCTCTCAGCCCCAGCGTCGAGCACTCCGCAGGAAGCGGACGCCCCCGTCTCACGGACCCCCTCGAGGACCCGGAAGGCTCCCAGGCTGTCCGTAGACGTTTGACCCAGGGACCAAGATGTTAGCTCCGGAGGCTGGTAAGACCGCTCCGTCCCCGGTGGAGGGCCGGGAGGAGAATTTTTTTCTTGTCGAATTAATTTTCACATTCTCATATTCTCTGTAATGAGCTATTTCCTTTTGTCTCTGGGTCACCTGGCCCGCAAATGCCGTTCACATGGCACTTTGCCCCCAGATATCAACAGTCCTGGCTTCCTGGACACGGACCACCCGTCTTCAGCCCCACGACTGTCCCCCGGCCGGCCGGTTCCGACGAGTCTAGAGGACGCCTACCCAGGACCTCCTCCTCAGTCGCTAACCCGCCCCCTGCCGGGTGTGCGGAGCAAGGTAAGTGCTTTGAGTCTTTTCTCAGCACCTCAGCCGCGGGTCGCCTCATCGCCGCCCAACGCTGCCCTACCTGCTCCGCCCCGCTGCGAAGCCCCGCCGGGTACGTCAAAATGAATCGTCCCTTTGGTGCCCCTAGCGCAGAGGTTGGACGCGTGGCTTTCACTTCCCAACCCGTCTCGCTGGCTGGCCCGGACCATCCGACTCGGTTACGCAATTCAGTTTGCCAGGCCCCCGCCCCCCTTCATGGGCGTCCGCTTTTCCGCAGTACACGGCGAACACGCCCACTCCCTGCGCGTGGAAATCGCAACTCTTCTGGCCAAAGACGCGATAGAGCCTGTCCCTCCAACCGAGATGAAGAAGGGTTTCTACAGCCCTTACTTCATCGTACCCAAGAAAAGCGGCGGCTTACGACCAATCTTGGACCTGCGAGTTCTCAACCGAGCGTTGCACAAACTCCCGTTCAAAATGCTCACGCTTAACCTGCGTCCGGCATCTAGATTGGTTCGCAGCGGTAGACCTGAAGGACGCGTACTTCCACGTCTCCATCCTGCCCCGACACCGCCCCTACCTGCGGTTTGCGTTCGGGGGCCAGATGTATCAGTACAAAGTCCTCCCCTTCGGCTTGTCTCTGTCCTCTCGCGAGAGTTACTATGCACCCACAGAGACCAGGTGCTCAGGCACCTCAGCCGTCTGGGGCTTCAGGTCAACTGGGAAAAGAGCCAGCTCACTCCAGTTCAGAGCATCACTTTTCTCGGGATGGAGTTAGACTCGGTCTCAATGTCAGCACGTCTCACCAACGAGCGTGCCCAGTCAGTGTTGAACTGCCTCGCCGCCTTCAGGCCAGGCACAGCGGTCCCCTTAAAACTTTTCCAGAGGCTCCTGGGGCATATGGCATCCTCCGCGGCGGTCGCGCCGCTGGGGTTGATGCATATGAGACCGCTCCAACACTGGCTCCAGACCCGAGTCCCGAGACGAGCATGGCGCCACGGCACGCACCGGGTAACAATCACCCCCGCCTGCCGTCAGACATTCAACCCCTGGACAGACCCCTGTTTTCTTACGGGCTGGAGTGCCCCTACAGAAGGTGTCCAGATGCGTCCTGGTCACGACCGACGCCTTCAGATTGGGTTAGAGTGCCTTTTGCAACGGGCACGCAGCCTCAGGCCGTTGGAAAGGGGCCCAGCTGCGTTGGCACATCAACTGCCTCGAGTTGTTGACCGTCCTTTTGGCCCTGCAGAAGTTTCTCCCGTTAATTCGGGACGAACATATCCTAGTCAGGTCGGACAGCACCACTGTGGTCACGTACATAAATCGCCAAGGCGGCGTACGCTCCCGTCACATGTCACAACTCGCCCGTCGTCTCCTCCTTTGGAGCCAGCACCGACTCAAGTCGCTGCATGCCACTCACATCCCCGGCAACCTCAATGTGATAGCGGATGCGCTGTCATGACAACGCTTGCCTGGCGGAGAGTGGAGGCTTCACCCCCACTCGGTTCAGCTGATTTGGGAACGGTTCGGCAAGGCCAGCTAGACCCCTCTGCCTCCCGAGAGACCTCCCACTGCCCGCTCTGGTACGCCCGTTCAGAGGCTCCCCTCGGGGCAGATGCACTGGCACACAGCTGGCCGGCTGGGCTGCGCAAGTACGCATTCCCCCAGTGAGCCTTCTTGCACAGGTGCTGTGCAAGGTCAGGGGGGACGAGGAGCAAGTCACTCTCATGGCTCCTTACTGGCCCACTCGGGCCTGGTTCTTGGACCTTGTACTCCTCGTGACAGCCCCTCCCTGGCGAATTCCCCTGAGGAAGGACCTTCTTTCTCAGGGACGGGGCACGCTCTGGCATCCGCACCCAGACCTTTGGAACCTCCACGTCTGGCCCCCGAACGGGATGCGGAAGATCTAGCTGGTCTACCACCCACGGTCGTAGCCACGTTCAACCAAGCCAGACCCCCTTCTACCAGGCAACTCTACGCCCTGAAATGGCGTCTGTTCGTAAATTGGTGTTCTTCCCGGGCAGAAGACCCACAGAGGTGCGCAGTTAGGTCTGTGCTCCTGTTCCTACAGGAGAGGTTGGGGGGGAGGCTGTCCCCATCCACCTTGAAGGTGTACGTTGCCACTATCGCAGCTCACCACGACCCAGTAGACAGCAAGTCTCTGGGTAAGCACGACTTAACCGTCAGGTTCCCAAGAGGTGCCCGGAGGTTAAACCCCTCCCGGCCAAACCTGTTCCCCTCCTGGGATCTCTCGGTGGTCCTCGCCGGTCTTCAGAGATCACCCCCCGAGTCGCTAGAATCAGTTGGCTCAGGGCCCTCTCCTGAAAAGACGGCCCTGCTGATCGCGCTCACTTCCATCAAGAGGGTCCGGGACCTGCAAGCGTTCCCTACTAACGACACTTGCCTGGAGCTCGGTCCGGCAGATACTCATGTGATCCTAAGACCTCGACTGGGCTATGTGCCCATGGTTCATACCATGCCCTCTGGAGATCAGGTAGTGAACCTACAAGCGCTGCCCTGGGAGGAGGCAGACCCAGCCCTCTCACTGTCGTGTCCGGTACGTGCCTTGCGTGCCTACCTGGAACGCACCCAGAGCTTCAGGTGCTCTGAGCAGCTCTTTGTCTGCTTTGGAGGACAGCAGAAAGGGAACACTGTCTCCAAACAGAGGTGTCTCACTGGGTGGTGGATGCCATTCAGTTGGCCTATCACACCCAGGCCATGCCCCCCCTTACGGGTTCGAGCCCACTCCACTAGGAGCGTGGCATCCTCATGGGCACTGGCGAGGGGCACCTCCCTAGCAGACATTTGTAGAGCTGCGGGCTGGGCAGCACCTAACACCCTTACGATCTCAGGGTTGAGTCAGTCTCGTCCCGTGTTCTCTCAGGTCCGAGCCCGTAGAACTCGGTACACGTCGACGATCTGACCGGGTGAACTGCTTGTTCCAGCGCCGTTTCCCTCTGCCAAGGCAAAACAGTGCGCTTTTGTCCCAGAGGACCTAGGTCCCTGGTTGCTTCCTCCCTAGCCCTTCGGGCCCGCAGCAGTTCAGCGGAGGAACGTGCTGGTCCAGTCCACTACGGGTACCTCCGGCTACCCCTACTGGAATAGGTGCTCCACAGATCAGGCCTCCTATGGGACTCCTCCTGTGTGTATTTCCGTGGTACGGTCACCTTACGAGCTGACCCGCGTCTCCCTTAGGCAGTCCTTCGCTGCCCTCCGGTCGCCGTGTTGTAGCAACTCCCCACTCCTCGAGGTTGGATCTACCACCGCACCATTTCCTCCCACATGCCTAAAGTGGCCATGTGATGTATTTTGCCACCTTTACCTCCCCTGCTGGGTGGGTGTGGCCTCCGCAGGGTCTTTTCCCCCTGAAAGAATAGGAATAAGACCCCCTTCCCTCGATGCGGTAAGGGCCCCGGCTGCTCTTGCTCTATGCCGAGAAAACATAGAGAGAAAAGAGGCCCAGCCAGGCTTGGCCCGTTCCCTAGTTGGGAGCGTCACCTTGTTCCCCCCTGGGTAACCAAAAGGATGCTGACGCTTTTTCGGGGCATTGGGGAAGAGTACGTGCAGCCTGAACACAGTTGGTCGCTTGTGCACGTGCAAATACCTGCCCGCTTCTGTGTCAGCAGTACACGTACACGGCTCAGCGCATGGCGAGTTTTGAAGTGGACCCCTAGTGTCGCTTCTTCGACACGACGTCGAAGTGAGCGACTGACGGGGAACGTCTCGGTTACGTATGTAACCTCCATTCCCTGATGGAGGGAACGAGACGTCGTGTCTTCCCGGCCACGTCGCTGAGCCGAGCCGCTGAGGTGCCCGGAACACTCCCGGCTCCTCAGAAAAATCCTGAATGAACGAGCGTATTTCTCTTGCCTTTATATCCGTATCCGGAGGCGGAGTATGCAAATACTGTTCGCCAACTCTCATTGGCCTTTTTTCATAGATCAGAGGTATCTTTCGGCGCTCAAGAGAGACCCCTAGTGTCGCTTCTTCGACACGACGTCTTGTTCCCTCCATCAGGGAACGGAGGTTACATACGTAACCGAGACGTTATTTGAATACATTTCCTATTACTTATGAATGAAACCTATGTCAACTTGGTCAAAGGAGGAAAAACACTCTATTAAAAATAAAAAAATAAATAAAAAATAACTACATAGAAAATGAATTAACCACTAACAAAAGCCTTCATCAGCCAAAATCAAAGAATAATACATCTATGTTTATTTCATCAGATAATGCAGGATAACTTCTAGGACTTTAACACTAAAACTTAGTTCATACAAAATAACTTTATTTAATCATTGACCCACAACAATAACTTAGTTTATTCATTTTAACCACTAATAGTTCTAAACATAAATCTTAAATTCATTATCTGTTAAAGCATAATTTCATGCACAGCTGCTTTGAAGCAACACCTTTTGAGAAAAGCGCTATATAAATAAATTTGGTTCCCGTACTAAAAACGATGTGGCATTTAAAATTACTATCAACCTCTCCTCTGGGTCAAAAATCACCCAAATGCAATATAAGGGTTAATTACCTGTCAAAAATCCTAAATTCCAATCTGAAGCTCAAGTGCTTTGTTGTTAAAGAGAACAGCTAGCTAGCTGACTATAATGACATTTTTTTTGCAATACATGCTGTTTTCTCCACGTACAATATAGTAGAATATGCAATAAACTGTTACAGATATACATAAAACATGTAAATGACTGGAACTGCAACAGCTAACAAGGTAGCTGTATTTCGAAAAAAGGAATTACCTAGCATTCACTACTGAAACTGTCTCTAGGTTGAATGATTATGGGTTATCTCAACTCAACTCGGGTATTAAAACAAGACAATCAGTTGTAATTATTATTTAGGGTTAGGTTATTTTCCAAAAGGATGGGAAGGCAGAGTACAATCCCTGCACGGCACAATCTTTTTAATGCAGTATGGTGTTTTTCAACAGCCTCTTATTTCTGGTACAATAACAGTGATATGCCTCACAGATTCAATGCAAACAAGTCTCAGCTTCCACTTTGTTCTATGTCTTATTTTATATCTACTGTGACAATTAAATTTTACAACAAATCCGTCTTGTTTTAATATGCAACTGGTATAACATATACAGTTCTGTGGCACGGTGGAGGGCGGGGCCGGGTCGTGATTCAACACACCCGGTCCCGTATAGGGCTAATCAAGCCTCCAAGAGGGTTAAAGGCCGACCGCGGATGATGTGCGTGAGAGAGAGATCATTCACGGACATGTCCGTTGTCCTATGTGTTAGTCTTTTGAGTTTTCCGTTAAAACTATAATTTATACGTTAAGCCGGTTTCTCGCCTCTTCCTTGCCCGTGAACATGAACTTCTTTACAAGTACCTATAATGTCTTTTTGTCTCTTAAAACACTCTTAAAAATAAAGGTTCGGAAGATGGCGGCATGAGTAGTCCATTAGTTACTGCACTGCATATGTTAGTTTGCTATAATTAACTATAATATACAGTATTGTGAAGTATGCAGACGAAACTCGATGACCTGGAGTGTTTGGCATTCCTGAACATCCAACAACATTTATTGAATCACTCCTGCTTGAGGAATTTGGTTAGGAGAGTTTCCCCAAACCTCCTAGTTGATAGAGCTCATCGCTCTTTGGCTCCCCCGGCGAAAGAAAAAAAACCTCTGAGAACTTTCGTCATCCAGATGCACCATATCCAGATTAGAGAACTGATCCTGTGACTATCGAGAAAGAAGGGGCAGTTATCAAACAAAGGCACTCAGATTAATTTCTACTTGGACGTCAGCGCATTTATGGCCAGACGGAGGGCAGCGTTTAACCCAGTCAAATCTCAACTCTGTGGAACTGGTGCAGATGTTCTGCCTGCTTTTCCCTGCCTAGCTGAGAATAACCTACAATGGAGTAAAGCACTTTTCTATACAACACAACAAGTCACAGAGTTAATTTGGGTGAATATAACCACTAGGGAGGTAAATCAAATGAGTTATCGCAAGATTACACATAAGGGTAGTTTCACATATAGTATGTTTTAAGTTGATGCAAATGACCTTTTGGTGTTCACAATGTAAGTGGACATTACATTTACATTTATGCATTTGGCAGACGCTGTTATCCAAAGCGACTTACAGGGCCCTTATTACAGGGACAATCCCCCCAGAGCAACCTGGAGTTAAGTGCCTTGCACAAGAACACAATGGTGGTGGCCGTGGGGTTCAAACCAGCGACCTTCTGATTAGCTGCCCTGTGCTCTAGCCACTACGCCACCACCACTCAATCACATAAAAAGATGTAGTGTGTTCTCTCAATGACAGTCAGACGAAGATGATATTTGAGGCAGATCCTGGCGAGATAGGGTGTGGGGCATGGCCTGGAGAGACAGGGCTTGGAGCATGGCCTGAAAAAACAGGGCATGGAGGATGAGACCAGGGCGGAGCCAGTGGAGGTGGAGCCACGAGAGGCTCGAGGGGCTGAGCCATGGAAGGTGGACCCATGAGAGGGTCGAGGGGCGAAACTGGAGAACTGGGAACCTGGAGAGTAGCCGAAGGCTCGAAGGGCCAGGGTGGAGCCGGAGGCTCGGAGGACCAAGGCAGGGACACTTGACATGGCAGATGTGGTAACATGACATGACAAGGTAGGAAGGCAACATGGCATAACTTGGCCACTGAGACTTGCAACACTAGCTCTGGCATGAACGAGGCTTGCAATGCTGGTGCTGGGATGGATGAGGCTTGCAATGCTGGCTCTGGGATGGACAAGGCTTGCAACTCTGGCTTGTTGGCTGTGGCAGGTGTGGGCGCTGGCTCGTTGGCCGTGGCAGGCGTGGACATTGGCTCGTTGGCCATGGCAGGCATGGTCATTGGCTCGTTGGCCGTGGCAGGGGTGGTCGATGGCGCCTTGGTCATGGCAGGCATGGCCGTTGGCTCGTTGGCAATGGCAGGCATGGACATTGGCTCGTGGAACATGGCAGGCATGGGCCTGGACTGTGGAGCAGAGGTGGGCCTGGACCGTGGAGCAGAGGCAGGACTGTGACATGGTATGGAGCAGACTGAAGCTCTGCTGTGACAGGTCATGGAGCAGACTGAGTCTGCTCTGTTACGTGGCATGGAGCAGACTGAGGCTTGGTTGTGATAGGGCATGGAGCAGACTGAGGCTGCCCTGTTACATGGCATGGAGCAGGCTGAGGCTTGGCTATGACAGGACATGGAGCAGACTCAGGATCCAGGGCAGAAGATGTTGCAAGCTCGGCGGCCATGATGTGGGGCCCTGGCTCGGCGGCCATGATGGGGAACCTTGGCTCAGCGGCTATGATGGGGAACCCTGTCTTGGTGGCCATGATGAGGAACCCTTGCTCGGCGGCCATTGTAGGAGTGCATAGTTCCTCATTAGCCTTTCCGACAGTGAAAGTAGTACCACTTTCATGTTGATGTTGATGTATTGCACCAGACTGAAGGTACTCTGACCACCAGGCATCAGAGACAACACCGGCTCATTCAAGCCTGTCCAGAAGATGTGTATGAGGGCGATCCCATTAAACCCAACCTGGTTGGACAAAGTGCAGTAGTCTTCTACGTATTCCTCCAGGGGACAATGCCCCTGAAGTAGGCGCATGAGATGAACTGCTCCAAGTGCTCTCTGAGCGGTATACGTGTATATGTGAACAACCCAAGTGGCCCCAGATCCCCCTAAAAGGACCCAAAAGTGAACCTCCTGATACAACAATAACGGAATATGAGTACGGTTCATTTGTCTGAGTATGGTTCATTTATGGGTCCTTTTGTGGTTCGATTGATTTTTGCGGTGTGAAAGCGAAGATGTAGCAGTCCGCTTTGTATTTTATGACATACATACCTCGTGACTTGCCAGACATAGCTGCATTAACATATTTCTTTATCCAGTCACAATTTACTGTCCACATATGGGAATTTTAAGCGACTATAGATATACCTTGATAACCATTACCTGTTTAGTGTCTCATATTCCATTCTTGTTGTATTATTTGAGCACCTAAAATGAACGGACCAACTGCATTCAGAGCAGAGCAGCACTTTAAGCAAATTGCTGATCATAATAATCACAATTATGTATGAAAAATTATTTTCAGCCAAATTTCAGAAATGTGACAGCCCTAGCTGCAATGGGGTCTGAGTTCTTAAGGAGCTGTGGTGTGAACAACAAGGGGTCTGCGACAACAATAATGTGAAGAGGACCAAAAAGAAACTGGGTCCTCTTTTGTCACGTTTAATGTGTTTTTGTTCATGTATTGTGTTCATGTCTTTATTTTGGAAGACTTGTGTTTCCTGGTCATGTGATTTCCTGTTTCCCTCCATGTTCTTGTGTTTTGTTTTCATTGGTTTATTGTCTTGTTAACTTGTTATCAGCTCTAGTTTGTCATTGGTTTAAGTTTATTAGTCTTGTTTTCTTGTTAATAGTTCTGTCTGTTCATTGGTTGTCTTGTTACCCTTGTCCATGTATTTAAACCCTCATGTTTGCCATGGTCCTGCATATTCTTAATCCATTCTATATACTGAGTCTGACAGTTCCTTCAGCTTACTTATTTCTTGTCTGTTCGCATGAATTGAAAGTGAAATGATTTGCCCTGTGGGCCTTAAGGGTCTCCACAACACTGACCTCAAGGTTTCTGGAGTATCATTTGCTTCCAAGAACAACTGTCTAGAACAAGTCTTCTTGGAGACAAAAACATAACAAATTTGTCAGGTGTGTCATTCCAGGAATTCCAAAAGGATTACTCAGGTGAAATCTACATTTGGATTCATCCTATATAACCTTCAGGATATTGACTTCTTTTTTTTTTTTCATCTTTATACACTTCAGAGAGTCCCAATGACCCCCTTTGGATGCCTTCTTTTTAAAATTGAACATACCCTCAGTTAAGGACCACCTTAGTTCTGATCTTGGGGGTCCAATAAAGCTAACGGAAGTCATGAAGGCTATTACAACAATGGAGGGTATCAAATCTTCAGGGCTGGATGGCTTTCTGGTAACATTTTTCAAGAAGTTGTCAAGTTTATTGTCCCCATTACTTGTATCAGTATATAACCGGCAGCCGGTTCAGCCGGCAGCCATATCACCCTGTAGCCCAAGACTCGTTGCCCACTGAAGCTAAGCAGGGCTGAGCTTGGTTAGTACCTGGATGGGAGACCTCACAATAAAATCAGGTTGCTGCTGGAAGAGGTGTTGTGAGACCTGCAGGGGGTGCTCTCCCTGTGGTCTGTGTGGGTCGTAACGCCCCAGTATAGTGACAGGGACACTATACTGTAAAAAGAGCTCCGTCTTTCGGATGAGACGTTAAACCGAGGCCCTGACTCTCTGTGGTCATTAAAAATCCCAGGATGTCTTTCGAAAAAAGAGTAGGGGTGTAACCCCGGTGTCCTGGACAAATTTGCCCCTTGGCCTCTGTCCATCATGGCCTCCTAATCATCCCTGTTACTGATTGGCTTCATCACTCTGTCTCCTCTCCACCAGTAAGCTGGTGTGTGGTGGGTGTACTGGCGCAATATGGCTGCCGTCGCATCATCCAAGTGGATGCTGCACATTGGTGGTGGTTGAGGAGATTCCCCCCTTCCTTGTAAAGCGCTTTGAGGTTACTGATAAAGCGCTATATAAATGTAACTAATTATTATTATTATTATAACAAATAATTGTCTAAAGGCTATCTCCCTCTAAATCTAACACAAGCTTCAGTATCTCTTCTGGATCTGCAAATCATACCAGACAATTTATCTTTTAAATGTTGATTTTACAATACTAACAAAAACGCTTGCACTACATTTAGAGCCTGTTCTACCTTCAATAATCTCTGCTGAACAAACTGAATTCATTTGTGGGCATAATCCATTTTATAATTTACTGTGATTGTTTAATATATTTTGTACACTATCTAACCATGATACACAGGGATTTATAGTCTCTCTGGATGCCAAAAAGGCTTTTGACAGGGTGGATTTGGACTATCTTTTCTTTAGTCTTAAAAATATGGCTTCCCACCTGAATTTATTGCATGGATTAAGTTATTGTACTCCTCCTCAGTTGCCTGTACAAATAATATATACTCTGAGTACATATGTCATACAATGGAATACAAGACAGGGCTACCCTTTATCTCTGCTGTTTCTCCTCTGCTATCTCCATCGAACCATTAGCTATCTCACTTCATCAGTGTTCCAGTTTTAACAGTATTATTTGTAAGAGCTCAGAACACAAAATCTCACTATATACCAACGATATTATTTTGTAAGTATCTAATCCCATTTTGTCTGTACACTATATTCTATCAATTATAGAGTCATTTGGCAAGTTTTTAAGGTATAAGAGTGAGTAATTTTCCATTCACTCATCCACTAACATTTTAGAGTTGCATCTGAAAGTTTGAAATACATGGGCATATCGGTAACTTACTCTTTCAATGTCCTGTTTAAAGCAACATTTTGCCCACTCTTCGAACATTGTAACGGACTTTGAGAGATGGTCCATCGGATTAGGAAATCTTTTCTATAGAGACCTAAGAGCCAAGGTGGGATAGCTTTGCCTAATTTTCTATATTATTATTGGGCAAGTAATATGCATAAGATCTTAGGGATGCCTTCCCAAGATCATCAATGTACTCCTGTCTGGGTATAGGAAGAAAAATCATACTCTCAGTTCTCCCTTAGATCTCTGGCA
Source organism: Moxostoma hubbsi (assembly GCA_032164185.1). Classification (NCBI taxonomy): domain Eukaryota; kingdom Metazoa; phylum Chordata; class Actinopteri; order Cypriniformes; family Catostomidae; genus Moxostoma; species Moxostoma hubbsi. The sequence continues at coordinate 3,014,480 of JAVLUX010000036.1, read as the reverse complement.
TGTGCATATCTACCCCTAATTGTAAAGAATTATGTTAATCCCTTAAATTCAGTAGTCACACATTGTCTAAGTATTTGGTCTCGGTTTTGGAAACACTTTGGTTTGCAGACAGCTTCTATTTTAGGTCCCATCGCATCCAGTTGTTTCTACCTTCTAATACTAGATCTACCTATTCATCCCTAGATGAAGAGACTATATATATATATATATATATATATATATATATATATATATATATATATATACATTTTCAGACTACTTTTGTAAAGTTTAGCATTTTGTTTGATTTGTTTGAGGTTATTTTATATACCTGAAATGAGCAGAAGAACAAGTAATAACCTAATTGTTTGTGTGTGTGTGTGTGTGTGTGTGTGTGTGTGTGTGTGTGTGTGTGTGTGTGCTGTGTGTGTTTGTGTGTGTGTGTGTGTGTGTGTGTGTGTGTGTGAGAGAGAGAGAGAGAGAGAGAGAGAGAGAGAGAGAGAACATTTTACACAATTAAAGTATCTAGCCAATAACTTGATTGAAAGGAAAAAATAAATATTTACATTAAAAGTAACTTTTTTCCTAGATAGAATGAAATCAAGAGAGGAGATTGTGTGAGAGAGGATGTTGTACATTTCTTTAATGTTGAAAAAAGTGTTGTAAAGTCACTTTTTACACTCTCTGATGTTATATTTCTCCCCCAGTGGCATCCACAACCTGGTCAAAGAATCATGTTACAATAGCTACATTTTTGCAAAATTATTTTTATGTGTCCTGTTGTACGTAACACAGCAATTTCCTTATGAAATGAACAATAGAGACGCTAAAACAACAATTACATTTATCCCTTTTCACTCAAATCACGAGTAAAATGGCAGATTATCAGTTCATAAACATTTACTTTTCGCTCTGTTCCTTACACAATGCTATCTTATGACATATAAAGACTTTTACTATAGAGCATGACACATTTTAATGTTTGCATTTTATAACCAATTACATTTACAAGCTTGTTTAAATGGGTTATGAAAATAAGAATCACATTTTCCTTGATATTTAGGCATTTAAGAGGAAACTTTATTATGAAAACATCCTGTAAATCTCAGAACGCAAAACTTTCTCCCCAGTCCATGGGGCATTTATAGTTGCCACCCTGCTGAAACATCTCGTTTTGAAATCTGTCTGTTCGTGATGTCATGAAATATTGCACATTTGTATTTACAATCCCACAACATGCGTCATCGTATCCGTAGCCCCGTTCACTGATGTTAGTTCGACAGAACACCTAAGGGGAACCATCTGGACTATTTTTAATTATTTTGGATAATTTTTTTTATAAGAATATGAACTACACAGACTCTTTGATCACTGCCATATATCTTGCTGCTTTTAAAATACGCGGTGACAAGTTACAACTTTGAAATTTCAGCTGCTGCCTCTGTCATAGACATGTTCTTTCACCCATCTGCACTATTTCTAATTGCTGTTGTATGTAAACATAGGCCTTCTTTGAAGATGGACCACACCGATTTGCATCTCTGTGTGCCTTCAGTATGTGTGTGTGTCATTTCACCGTTCTTTGTACTATGATGAGTTCATCTTTTTCGGATTATGTCCGAAAAAGTCTTGTCTATAATGTTAGCAACCGTAACAGTGGGCGTTTACATTAATGTTTTAAGAAAGCGCTTAGACCAAACCCGTATAGACAAGAGGGCCAAAAGCAGGGTGGAATATGATCAAAACTTTTATAAAATTATCATTGGACTTCAGGGATGATAATACAATTATATTAAAAAAAGCACTTCATGACCCCTTTAAGTGTGATCAAATTGCATGGTAGCTCAACTGATAGAGTGTTGCACATGTTGCATAAAAAAGATCAGGGTACAAATCCTGAAGAACACGAGTAGTAAATATAATATACCTTGTGACAAAATGATTGACAGGTTATGATTGATGACTTAATTGATCACCTTTGACCTTTCCCCCCCTCCCCATCCCCACACCACCCCTCATACTTTGTGCCAAAAATGATTGATGGTCTATGATTGATGACATGTTTGGTGCCCCCTTTGACCTCCCTCCCCACCCCACCCCTCCGGCAGTTGTACAGGCTGTGGTATGAATTGGTTGGTCAGCTGTTTTGATACCCCCCTGCGCTGTAGCCGATCCCATCTGTGTATTTAAAAGAGGTTAGGTCTGTTCATTGCAACATGTACATATTTTGTGATTTCCACTTGAGCAATGGCACCCCCCAGAAGTCCTAAAACCCCGTTGGTAAATGATGTAGAAACAAATGCTAAGCTAGATTGGGCTCCGAGGAAAAGATATGGGCCATGCATAACCAGGGATCTCCATGATCCTTTAGGAACTCTGAAATATGAATTTCATCTAGACGATGCTCGTTTGTGCATGTACGACTTTGACAGAACATCTCATTCTGTTAAGTTATTCAACAGGGGCGATGCAATGTATTTCACGGAAAAGGACTGGGATGTGTTTTACAATCGTGTTTGGAGGGGTCTGAATGATTCTGGAGATGCACCTTTATTCATTGCAGAGGCTGTTGGTGACCATACTATCAAGAGGCTGGATGACCATGGATACGTACTTACCAGTGAGAATATGCGGGGTATCAATGACGAGTGTGTCCTTCCACAGAGACAGATCACATGAAGTTTTTGTTTCAGTGGAAAGATGTGCCTATCCTGAATGATGTTTTTTTCAAAGATAGACAAACTGTTTAAATGGAATGATGCATATGACCAATACAATATAATTAAGGTCAGACTGTTTGACCCCGAAAAGTGTGGGGAAGTTCGCAGGACGACCCCCTTGTAACACCGCCCACATTCTATAGACCTTAAAAGCGGCTGGTTCCCATTCTCATTTCAAACCAAAAGCGCAAATCATCATGTCTCAACACGATACTACAGAATCTGCTGGGGCCTTCGCATCATCCGATGACACATCTACTTCAGCAAGGCGTGATGCCCCTGGAGGGAATCCTATCACCGGCCATTGGCTTGACAAGTTTCGCATGGATCTTGGCTATCACAATCTAACGTTCATTTCATCTCACGGACCAGGACACACACTTCCAGATGAATCGACTGGGGGATGACGATACTGATGATGTTGTTTATGTAAAGAGTGTCAATTTTATAAAAGCAGTCATAGTGGTCATTCTGGAGCATCTCCTCGGCTTGAAGTTAAAAGCGTTGTGCTATGGTTGTGAAGTGGATCACCCCAGCCAGGTACAGCACACGTGTTTGTATGATTGTTTAAATGACTGGCGTCCTGTTGCCCTCACCCCCATCATCAGCAAATGCTTTGAGAGGTTGATCAGAGATCACATCTGCTCTGTTCTGCCCACCTCTTTGGACCCATTGCAGTTTGCCTACCGTAAAAACCGCTCCACTGATGATGCTATTGCATCTACAATACACACTGCTCTTTCCCACCTGGAAAAAAGGAACACATATGTGAGAATGCTGTTTGTAGACTACAGTTCAGCATTTAACACCATAGTGCCCTCCAAGCTTGATGTGAAACTCCGGGCTCTGGGCTTAAACAGCTCGCTGTGCAGCTGGATCCTGGATTTCCTCTCAGGCAGACGTCAGGTGGTTAGAATGGGCAGCAACATCTCCTCACCACTGACCCTCAACACTGGAGCCCCGCAGGGCTGTGTTCTCAGCCCACTCCTGTATTCCCTTTACACACATGACTGTGTGGCGACACATAGCTCCAATGCCATCATTAAGTTTGCTGACGATACGACGGTTGTAGGTCTGATCACTGACAATGATGAAACAGCCTACAGAGAGGAGGTGCACACTCTGACATGCTGGTGTCAGGAGCACAACCTCTCCCTCAACGTCAGTAAAACCAAGGAGCTTGTGGTGGACTTCAGGAAGAAAGACAGAGAACACAGCCCCATCACCATTAATGGAGCACCGGTGGAGAGAGTCAGCAGTTTCAAGTTCCTCGGTGTCCACATTACTGAGGAACTCACATGGTCCGTCCACACTGAGGCCGTTGTGAAGAAGGCTCACCAGCGCCTCTTCTTCCTGAGACGGCTGAGGAAGTTTGGAATGAACCAACACATCCTCACACTGTTCTACACTAGTACTGTTGAGAGCATCTTGACTGGCTGCATCACCGCCTGGTACGGCAATAGCACCGCCCACAACCGCAAAGACCTGCAAAGGGTGCTGCGAACGGCCAGAAACATCATCGGAGGTGAGCTTCCCTCCCTCCAGGATATATATAACAGACGGTGTGTGAAGAAAGCTCGGAGGATTATCAAAGACTCCAGCCACCCGAGTCATGGGCTGCTCTCACTGCTGCCATCAGGCAGGCGGTATCGCAGCATCAGGACCCGCACCACCCGACTACATGACAGCTTCTTCCCACAAGCAATAAGACTTTTGAACACATGATCTCTCACGATCAACAATCAGCACTGCACTTTATTAATCATCACTCTGTCAATATATTCTCCCAATTCAGTTAGTGTATATATATATATTTATACCCGTATCTAGTGTGTGTATTCTACATTGTGTGTATTGTGTACATTTGTTATGTAAATTGTTGTGTAGGTATGTGTACATTTGTTATGTAAATTGTTGTGTAAGTTTGTTATGTAAATTGTTTTGTGTGTTGTTTATTGTAAAGTGGTTTATGTCTCGTCACTGTCATTACTGCTATGTTGCTCGGAACTGCACACAAGAATTTCACCTGCTGTTGCACTCGTGTACACAGTAGTGTGACAATAAAGTGATTTGATTTGATTTGATTTTATTTGATTTGATCCTGACAAGTATTTCTTTTTCACACATTTTGAAGAAATTTCCTGTAAAGTGTTTAAACCGATGTTAAAACAAGTCATCGGCTGTGCTTTGAAATCATTTGGATTGATACTGACTCCTCAGAGAATCCGTGGAATTATCGAAACCGTGTTGTGTGAACTAAGAGAGGAGCCACACATTCTACAGAGACTGCGTGAAATCCGTGAGAATCTGGTGAGTGATAGCGGTGAACAGGCTGTCTATGACACAGTGGACTGGTGGAAAGACAGTCCGACTGGCTCCTTATTTTGACGCTAACATGGGTATCTGCTGCAGTGTTACTGGTCTGTTTAAATTTATGAACAAAGCAAGCTTGTAAAGGACCCCTATATTAACAAACGAGTGGTCTGTCTAAAGAAGCACATGGATATAGTCAGAGGTATATCAAACGAATGGACTGAAATGATACAACGCTGTGTCTGCCAGAATGATTCGTCCTGTGTGTTTCTTAAAAACATTCTATATTCAGTGTTTGAATGCAATAATGATTGTAAAATTGGCAATATAATATGTTTATGTACATATGTAACTGATATGTGTGTGATATTATTGTCAAGAAACGATCAGAGTTCTAGACATGTCTTTGAAAATGTTAATATTCTGGTAAATCACCTGATTGATAAAAATTCTGATACATGTGTTAATTTCCTACAATATCTCGACAATGCATGATGTTGGTGTTTCTATTTTAACTGTATAAGTATGCTTTGTACTGTGTGATTACCCTGATTTAAAATAAAAGGTTTTTTTTATAGAATCATTGTCTCATTATTTACGCGGTGTCTGATCTGGTAACATGACCGAACAACTGCATAAGGTGTACTACACTCCATCTAACCCCGGCTCTTTAGGGGGTGTAAATAGATTAAAACGTGGTGTATAAGAGGAAAGTGGTGATTTGCTAAGTGGTAAAGATGTTTCAGACTGGTTAGCCAGTCAAGATGCTTATACACTCCACAAACCACTACGTCATAATTTTAAAAGGAATAGGGTCGTTGTTTATGGTATTGACACACAGTTTCAAATGGATCTGGTAGATATGTCAATATATTCTATGGAAAATGACAATACTAAATTTCTGCTTACATGTATAGATGTCTTTAGCAAATATGCATGGGTGCGTTGTCTAAAGAACAAGACTGGAATGGCTGTGACCAATGCATTTAATTCAATACTACAAGAGGGTAGAGTCCCTCAGAAAATTCAGACTGACAAGGGGAAGGAGTTTTTTAACAAGCATTTCCAACAACTAACTAAAAAGCACAACATTTACCATTTCAGCACAGGGAGTGAATTGAAGGCAAGCATTATTGAACGCTTTAATAGAACATTAAAAGGACGGATGTGGCGATATTTAACAGCTATAAACTCTAAACGCTACATCGACGTTTTACAAGACTTTATTCAAGGATACAACAGTAGTTATCACAGAAGTATTAAAATGCGCCCTGTAGATGTCAACAAAGAAAATGAACCGGTCGTCTATGACAATTTATATGGTAATGTGTGTAAGAAGACGCCTGTATTTAAATACAAAATCGGCGACGTGGTTAGAATATCAAAGATGAGGGGGCCTTTTACCAAGGGGTATGAACAAAACTACACAGATGAATTTTTTACTATAACCAAATGTATGCCACGTCAACCACCAGTCTACAAGCTATCTGATTATGACGGGGAGGTTATCGACGGCTCATTTTATGAAGAGGAGCTACAAAAAATTATTATGGACAAGGACAATGCTTTTAAAGTAGAAAAAATATTAGACAAGAAGAAGCGTGGTAAAAAAAACATGGTTCTCGTACGGTGGGTGGGATGGCCTCCGAAGTTTGACAGTTGGGTTAATGAAAAAGATGTTGTAGATCTACAGAGCTCTTAAAGCATATAAAGAAAATACAATTGACATCTGAGTTCATTTCTACAGTGAACGGTCATGGATGATGCAGGGTTTTATGTCACATTGCCATGCAATGCTTCATTAGCTCTTTACCCCAAAAACCGAATTTCGAATTACAGAACAAGATTAGCCAGACCTATAAACTTAAAAGGTAATTGGGAGGTGGGTCTGGCTGAAATTGAATACCCTAGATCGTGGTACACTATTGCTGATGATGATGCGAAAATCATCTTGAGAGATGTTGGCGACAACAAAAATTATGACAAAATTGCATCTGTAATTAGGGAGATAAATGTTTTTCTACCTAATCATGTACGTCTCGGTTACGACCATGTGAAAAACAAAGTTGACAGCGCCACTAGGAGTAGCCTTAACATTCTACGGTAAACTAGCCATTATTTTGGGTGTAATACCGGAGAAGCCATGCGAAGCTGTAAACGCGCATAGTGAAAGCAATTTTACACCAGTGTATGCACCACATCAAACCGACATGAACGGAGGATTTTACAGCATATACGTGTACACAGATGTTATCGAATATCAAACTGTGGGGGATGCACACGTTCCGCTTTTGAGATGTGTACATATAACCGGGTCGGGTCGTGAAATGGTCAGTGTGACATATGACAGAGCGCACTACGTGTCAGTGAATAAAAATTCTATTGGAGAGATTTGTATTGAACTCAAAGACGACAGAAACAGGGGGGTGCCATTTGCTTACGGTAAAGTTGTCGTTAAACTACACTTCAGACCTGTGAAACAACCGATCCTTTAAAAATGGTGTATTATAACCCGTACCAAATGGATCCTGCTCATTATGTAAACTATTATAAAAATCAAGCAAGCGGTGGCCTGCCGGGGTATGCAGGTGGAGGGGTTATGTATGGGGCAGGACTCGGAGGACTTTTCAGGGGTTTGTTAAAAAGAGGTTTCAGCATTGCCAAACCACACCTTAAAAATGCTGCTAAAAACATAGTCAGCGATGTTGTCACCAATGCCATGACACATACCTTTAATAACAATAAAGCTCAAGATGGGTCGGGGTTAATGGTTATGTCACGTAAACGGAGGTCTAAACCACCAGGAGTGAGGAGGATGGGGAGGAGTGGTCAAGCGGTAAATAAAACCAGGAAACAACCTAAGATATCTGCAGTTAGACAACAAAGACGAAAGAGAGCTGTGAAGCGCGGCTCATCTGGATCGGTTAAGAGATCTGTTAAAACGATATTCTAAACCATGGCTCTGCTACATACCATGTCTGAAGAGTGTATTAAATCAGAACTGGATCCGTTTACGGTACCGATGACTCAGACGGCTATTGAAAAAAACACATACATTGAAATACCTCCTCTATCTGCAATATCGGACAGCACCCCCTTGGAATTTTTCATAGCAGGGAATGGTGAAGATTATGTAGATTTGAATAATACACTACTTTACATGCGTGTTAAAATCACAAATCCGGACGGTTCAAATATCAGAGATGGGACCCCTGTTGGACTGGTCAATTATCCAGGAAACACTATTTTTTCACAGGTTGATGTATCACTTGGTGATAGGTTAATTTCACAGAGTACAAACACATACCCTTATCGATGTATTATAGAATGCCTTTTAAACTATGGTAAAGATACCCTGGAAAGTGTATTCTCAGCAGGATTATTTTACAAAGACTCTGCAGGACATATGGATGTAGGCGACCCGGCAGGGGCTAACATTGGTCTGACAAAGAGGGCTGCCTTTAGTAACGAAAGTGCCGTAGTCGAACTTTTATCACCCATACACAGTGATATTTTCTTTCAAGAAAAACTAATGCTTAACGGGGTGGACATTAAAATCCGGTTGACAAGAGGCAAAGATGAATTTTGTCTAATGAGGAGTGATGCTATAGCATACAAACTAAATATTTTATCAGCGTCTCTGTTTGTCAAAAAATTATCAGTTTCACCAGGAGTGAGACTGGGACACGCTCAAGCACTTCTCTCAACCACCGCTAAATATCCAATTGATAGAGTCTGTCTGAAAAAAATTTCCATACCAGCTGGAGGCCGTGTATCAAACCAGGAAAACCTATTCTTAGGAACACTCCCCAAATCTATCATATTGGGTATGGTCGATAATGATGCTTTTACAGGGGCATACGATAAAAACCCTTTTGCATTTAAACATTACGATCTGGAGTTTCTAGCTGTTTATGTGGATGGGCAGCAACACCCCGCCAAACCATTACAACCCGACTTTGGAGCAGGCACTGCCGTACGAGAGTTTTACCAGCTCGCGCTTTCGTCTGGAAGACATCTAAAAAACCAAGCATTGGTAATCGACAGAGAAGATTTTCTGCAGGGTTATACCCTTTATGGTTTTAACCTCACTCCAGACGAAGAGTGTGGCCAACACATCTCGCTTGTTAAGTCTGGGAATATCAGACTAGAAGTGCGGTTCAGACAACCGCTTCCAAGAACCATTAATCTGATTGTTTATGCTGTTTTTGACAACATCATTGAAGTTTCTAACCGAAGACAGGTGCTTGTTGACTACTATTAATTAAAAACATGAACACCATACAACTTACCGTGGCTATGGAGAGAATCACACAAAACACGCATTTGTTGGTGTACTACCATGTGATTATTTACCAAAGGATCCGTTAAGAACACTACCCACATCTGTCATAATCAACACACATGCTTCGCACCTCCCCGGGGAACACTGGCTGGCTATTTACATAAATAAGTATGGCTCAGCATTTTTCTTTGACAGTTTCAGTAATAGTCCTGATTTTATTCGTTTTCCTGTATCAATCATTGAATTTCTAAAAAGGAATTCAACACGCATTCAGTATTCAGCTAAACAAGTTCAGCCTTTTATGTCTGTCACATGTGGTCATCATTGTGTTTTCTTCCTATATCATATGATTCGAGGTCGTGATTATGATGATGTTATGATGCTTTATAGCGATGATTTAATTAATAATGATGGTCTTGTATCACATTTTGTGAAAAAACTAAGGATAACTCATTGTAATAGTACTGTATTTAAGTGTATTCAATGTGTTCAAATGGGTGAAACGTTTATGTTAAATACATGATTTGTAAAACGACTGTTTCTAATAAATAAAAAGAGCACAATGCCAAAATGTATCAATGTCATGGCTTTATTGAATATCACATGATTAATTTGTACAAAAAATATGACCAATATATTATACAACATCAAAATGACAACCACTGGTTTTGTTCACGAGATGGCGATTTAAACGCTGATACCTCTGACCCCTTAGAAGAAGGTGTACTTAAATACATTCTTTGTACCATAGAGGACGATGTAGACGGTTTGGTTTTAAATGAACTTATTACATGTCTAACCGTGTGGTTTGGGACTGTTGAATAGGGTATGTTTAAAGCAGCAATTGCCTGCAAAAACTCAGCCCAACCATGAGGCCTACGGTCATTCCTAATTTTATGTGGGGATGTTATACTCTTCACAAGATCCAACACGTGTGATCCCTGTATTCTGCCCTACAAAGCAAAAAGGCAGTAACTACACAGAGTGCAGAACTGAGAAAAATGACTTTAAAGTTATCCTGTCAGGGCTTTTTGCAGTTACTTTAAATACAAACTCTCCCGAATCATTCCAAGATGAAACTTCTTTGGCTTTAGACATTTTATCCATGATGTATCTTGCATTTTTCACACTTTTCAATGGTACATTTTTCAACACATCAGCAACAACATCATCGCCCCCACCATCTTCAACAGGGGGGCCAAAGGACTCTTTGTGAGACGCATCGGGGGGTGGTAATGCAAGCGTTAAGGTGTTACTGGCTCGATCCCCCTGTTTAACTACTGTCAAAAATCTTTGTAAAACTGAGGTGTAAAGTTTGGCCTTCTCATGAGCATCCAAAACACACCCCTCGCCTCCAAATTCAAATTTCTCACCATCAAAAGTCATGGCACACACGTAATTAGCAACATGCTTTCCATTATCACAGCGTGTTTCAAAATCATAGAAAATGTAACGGTCTGTATATTCCTTGGGAATGGTAGGTTGTATGAAACACTGGTGTTGACCTCCACGGCTTACATCATCCCCGCAATGTAAACAATTATCATTTGGACAGTTATGAGTTTTGGGGGTTTTGCCAGCAGTGTAGTAACATTTACCGCATTTACGACAATATTTTGTAGTATCGCAAGGAGATCTACCACAATCATCACTCGTAGGAGTTACTATTTTATGGGCATTAAAACAGTAGCTAGATCTGCAATAGCGTAGGCAGTCTTGACAGTGTATTGTGTTTTTAGGATGCTTGTAGCATTCGCTATCATTGCAAACAGAGCACACATATTTACAATCATGATTCTGTCTGCTTGCATAACCTGTGTAACAGAAGTTGCATACATATGCAGACCCTATAAATGCTTTCAAATTCTTTATCATTATATAATGACCATCATGAATGTAAAGATATGCTGTTTTGGGGTGTGGTTCATCAGAAGTTAAATATTTTTCTAACTTTCCAGCGCTTGACCTGTGAAAGACAACAATTTTTATGTCTAATGCTTGTTCAAATTTCGCAATGTCTCCTAGACCTATTTTATGCTGAGGTGTGAAACCGTCAGCAATTTCAATTGTTTTACCCCTCCTTTCTAAGTTGTAATGGGAAATCTGTGGGTCGAGAAAATATGCGAGGCATATTGAAAAGCATAGATTGTTTGTTGTATTGACGGGGGAAAATAAATGCATTCGTTTTCTTCTAACTACTTCGTCATGTGCTATATCAACCAGCTTTCGACGAGCGCCACCGTTCTTACTTCTGGCTATGGACGCATGTAACTGCAAACTGTCGTCAGCCATCACTTTCGTATTGCTCTGCATGATTTTTTCAAATTGTTCAACAACAATGTTTTCATCGTAGCCGTTACTAGGTGATAATACACAATTTACATCAGATTTCAGACTGGGGCCTCTAAGAGCTATATTAATAATTCCCGATTCTCCTGCCATCTGTTTGGAGAATGACACCATCTCAGATAATGCATTATGCACAGATGTACTGTATGCAGCAAGGTCTGTAGATGTTATTTCCCTTAAATTTAGAGTTCTGTGTCTCTCTATACCATTGAAACGCGGTCTTGACACAATCGTGAATTCGTTTAAAACTCCACCGTTTCTAGCCAATTCATCAATATCGTGCTGACTTAAACTCACATGGAGGGCATTCGTGTCTGATGAAATATTGCTTACACCACCAATCTGTACTGCATCAACAAACAAATCATCCTCATTATTAGCACCCTCATTATCAACCCCGTTATTATCAGTCTCTTGCATTTTTATCAGCGCTTCTAATCTTTCACACAGACTAGGGGTTGAGGCCATTTCTTCATGATTTTTAATCATATCTTCTAATATTTTGCATAAATTAGAGTATGGCGGTTCTGATGTTTGCGTCTCTGTATCGTTTAGTTCATCCCTTGTGGAGCTGTGTGATGATGGTTCTAACGAAATATTTAACCTTTCACAGTCTTTGTTGTTATTGGAAGCAATTATATGCTCTCTCTGTGTTTGAATAATAGCCTCTAATCTACCATTTAAATCCAAATAGGCAGGTCCTAAAAACTCCATCTGATCATCAATAATGTTTGTAACCGTTCAATATTTGACAAATGATCATATCTAGTTCTTGCAGAAGGGTTTTGTTCAAAGTCTGGTTGACAATCTTGCAAATCATTGTTTGAACGTAATCTTTTTTTTTCACTAGCCATATTTGAAAATCTTTTTTCAATTTAGATTTATTCTCCACTGATTATACACCAACCACACAAAACACTTTATGAAAAAACAATCACAAATCAACTAGATAAACCAAAAACAACACATTTTAACATAAACCAGTTATCATCTACCAGCCTTGACAATGTTATTAATGTTACCTAACGCCGTCACCATCAGTTGGGTCTCTCTGTAGGAATTCTGAAGAACACGATCACATTTATTTAATACCTCACAATTTGCTCCGACACGGTCGAGGATAATCCTTGTAAGAGTTCCTTGCTCTTCTGAGTTCGTCATAACCATATGAAAACAGTCACAAAGGCGTTTGACATTATCTGAAATGATATCCAATTTCTCTTCCGCCCTTCGATTCCGTTCACACAGTTCAATCAACAAATCATGAGGAAAGTTCTGCTAATTTAAGGGCAGAGATTCACCAGCAATCACCACCGACTCTTCCACACACTCCTGATGGGTCGTATCGCCGTCCGTACCATCCAAGACTGTGTTAATCGCCGAAAGCACATCCCCTGTATCGTTTACCAACAGGGATTCATCTGACACCACCGGTACCACGGGAGATGAGACAGCATTATCGGTGTTGTCTGGAACAAATTCGTTGCTGAAACTACCGGCCTCCCAGCTTCTCATGAAAAATGTATCATCGAATATCAATGTGGGGTCCTCCTCAGTCTGCAAACTGGTAGTGTACAGATCTATATAAAAATAAAAATGTGTATAGAATATGTGTGTTAGCGAGGGTTTGTCATTTATTTATTTTAAATAATGTTAGCGTGAAATCCTACTCACCAACTGACTCGTTTAACACCGAAGGCTGTTTTTCACCAAAATGCCCTCTTGTACCATTTCCAGCTGGAGATACAATATGTAAGCGGGCTTTACGTTGATTCCCCGGAATATTATTCTTGATGTATCGTGAACGGAGCGACGGTTGGGCCTTTGGTTTAGCAGTGGTGAACCCCGGTTGTGTGACAAGTGCGGCCACGTCAAAGTTTGAGATATCTGCAACCGCAGAAAATACATTTTTTATTTATAATCAATATTGCATGATCAAGCTAGACCTCAAATATTGTGTATACCTTGCAGCGCCGATCGGATTCCTGAATTGCTCTGCCCCGTTGGTTTATTAATTAACGGTTCAGTCACTGATAATAAAAGAATATAGTCACATAATATTTAAACACATCTAATATATATAAATAAATACATTAAAAATCTTTACGTAACTTACACAGTTGATCGATGGTGTTCAAATTTTCATGTTCATCTATCGGTCCTGAATTACGTAGAAAAATGTTTAAACATCAATTTACCAAAATGTACGTTTACCTGTAAAGTACAAATATTTAAAAATCATCGTACATGCATCACATACTTCTGAAAATAAAAGCCATTTTAAAGATTAATGCGACGTGTTACACAGCTGCTGTTGTCTCGTACACAAAACCCCGAATGGTTTAGCTTTGGTATGGTCACAAACACTCGACAAACTGTTTAAATGGGTGGCGCTACTCTGGGTAATCACATACCCCACCACTGATCTGCGCCTGATTGTCTAGATCATAAATACTCGTGACATCCTCTCTTTTTATTTATTTTTAGTTGACGAATGAGCATGAAGAAATGCTGATGCGAAATAACCTTAACAGTTTTATCTTACTCCTTTCACACGTTTGGTTGAATATATTCATTATTTTTAGTAGAAGAATGGATAATTATTAACCCGACATGTAGTAAAGCATTAATTTGCGTAAACTATTTATTGGATGTATGTTTAGTTAAAACTCGTTTAGAACTGATTACACCACTGTTGATGTATTTGATAGTTTAAGCTATGCTTGATAATATAAAAGGACTGTCAATATACAAACATTATTTTTATTGTGAAATATTCAGAGATCAAAGACTTAAAATGACGTTCGAATTCTTGCTAACAAAACCCAGCACAGCCTTTGTCTCTGTTTTACAATGATGCTTTGTCTCTTACGCATATGCCTCCGGGAATAGTTAACTTACGGCTGTGAGATGATAGAATATGCTGACCATTGAATCTAACAGGACCCGTGACGATCCAAGGCATACAGAATAATAAATCAAAAATGATGCCCTCAAGACACTCTGTTTTAAATAGTTGTCGATCTGTTCACAAAAGACATACTTAATGAATTAACATCAGATGCCCCATTGGTATGTTCCACAACAAAAAAAAACAAACAGACACACACACACACACACACACCCCCCCCCCCCCCACACACACACACACACACACACACGCACACATACACATACACACACACATACACACACACACTTGCCTCCTCTTGAGAGATGTTTGTGAATGAACTCTTACACAGCACCCAGCGGCTGGGGGACTTGTCTAGTTTCTTCATCATTTGGATGAGCTCGTGAAAGGACTTTGAGCGAGAGATGTAAGATTCTTTCTTTAAAGATGCATTTTACTAATTCAAGTAAATGGTGTTTGTTGAAATTAACTGTTAAACATGTTTATATAAAAGTTTTATAGTGACGTTGACAATTAAGATTCAACTTTATTGTCATTGTGCACTGCACGCTTACAGAGTCAGTGAAATGCAATTGTTTTTGCATATCCCAACTAACCAGGGGCGAACACGTAACAGATTCCCATACCGGGGGTGAAAACCAGGAATCATAACCGCTAGACCATATGGGAATATGATACACTTTGTTTAAAAATAAAGAAAGTCTTATTCAAGTTTTGCATCTGAATGTCAGTATCCACTGTTTTAGATACACATTTCCATCACTTTGTGTGTGAATGAGTTTTGGTTCAACTAATATCCAATGTTTTTAGAACACATTTTAACCTCTGTAAAAGTACCGCCTTACACCATGATTTAGCACCAAGCATTGCAAACATTAAAAGAGACATCGTTTAAACACATTTTAAATGTAATAGCCACTTTTTACCCCCTACAATAATAATAAATACAATAACACCACCCGCATTACTTATCATGTTTTTGAAAAACATCTCAATGATTACATCAATTATTTAATTGAACAGATGAGGAAAACAATTCTTATAACAATATTTTTGTCATCTCAGTTTCCATTAACATTGTACATCATTAAAGATTAATAATTTGTCTACTCTTTTAAATACACAGATGGGATCGGCTACAGCGCAGGGGGGTATCAAAACAGCTGACCAACCAATTCATACCACAGCCTGTACAACTGCCGGAGGGGTGGGGTGGGGAGGGAGGTCAAAGGGGACACCAAACATGTCATCAATCATAGACCATCAATCATTTTTGGCACAAAGTATGAGGGGTGGGGTGGGGATTGGGAGGGGGGAAAGGTCAAAGGTGATCAATTAAGTCATCAATCATAACCTGTCAATCATTTTGTCACAAGGTATATTATATTTACTACTAACACGTGAGTCCACTCATAAGCCAAAAGGGTCAGACACACCACAAAATGACGTGGTTGCTTCAGAAATTGTGCTTTTCTTCTCCAATATGCTTTTTCTGACACTATTGGTTAGGTTTAGGTTTAAGGTTTAGGGTAGGGAGGTAAGTTTTGTTGAATGAAATCTTAATAGATCATTAACCTTTAAAACCTCATATGTTCGTCAGAACATTTCACTCGCTTTTAGTGCCACAGAGTGGACATTTAACTCGGTACTGCCCCGAGACATGTAATGAACCACATCATTTATTTTTCTTTAAATACTGCCTCTGTCATGCAGTGTTCCTTACATGGGAGAAGGCACTCAGGAAGTGTGATGTTAGAGCACCCAGCACCTTGAGACATAGAGAAAGATTTAAAAAAAAATAAAAAATAATAATCTTTGAAGAAAGTTAGAAATTTTGTTGGTTTTGTGAATAATTTCCTGAGGTTTGCTACCAAACCTTGCGGTTGAGCAGATTAATGAATTCAATAAAAACATAATTAATATTTTCTTGGATTCCATTATTTTTATAATCATTATTATTATCATTGCTAACTTTTTTTGTTATTATTATAATTAATAGTTGCCTAACAACAACAATAATTCTGCAAATAGGGAATAGAAATTCATAGAGGTGATTGTAGAAATAAATGTCATGTCAATTTAATTACAAAAGCCTAAAGTTGAAGTCAGAAGTTTATATACACAGGTTGAAGTCATTATTTATTTATTTTTTAACCACTCCAGACTAATTTTATATTAGAAAACATTTAGTTAAAAAATATTTCGTTTTGGCAAGTCGTTTAGGACATCTACTTTGTGCAAGTAATTTTTTACAGCAATTGTTTTCAGACAGATTGTTACAATTTACTGTGAGGTTTAATCTTTTGAACTAATAATTCTTAATGGGACCCAATCAGATATAAATAAAAAAAAATGGCTAATTATCAGATCTAATAGTTACTGTAGATAGGGATTTAATTGTTGGTGACTTCAACATTCACATAGCTAATGAAAATGGCACATTGGGATATTCTGAACTCTCTTGAAGTCAGACAATAAGTGACAGGACCAACTCATCTCCATAATTATATGCTAGATTTAATTCTGTCATATGGATTTGATGTTGATATGATGTCTATAGAAATTCTACCACAGAGCGATGACATCTCAGATCATTACATTGTCTCTTGTATGCTGCGATCAGCTAATGTTACACAATCTACACCATGCTATCATTCACGTAGAAAGCTCCACACCATGGTACTATGATCACACACATGCTCTCCAGAGAGCAGCTCAGAAAATGGAGCTCAAGTGGAAGAATACAAAATTTGAAGTATTTCGTGGTGCATGGAATGATAGTGTGTGTGTAGCTAGAGAAAGGCATTAAAAGCTGCCACGTCCACATATTTTAGCAAACTCATAGAAAATAACCACAACAATCCTAGGTGTTTATTCTGTACTGTGGCTAAATTGGTTAGGAATAAAGACTCAACTGAACCAGATATTCTGTCGCAGCATAAAAGAGTTTCTTTACTGATAAATTTGAAATAATAAAAAATAAAATTGGAATTATGCAATCATCTTTCATAGTACCTCAGAAAACAGGGTCTCGTAATTTTCCTCATGTGCAACTTCAATCATTCACTGTAATAGGTCAAGAAGAGCTAACAAAACTTATCGAAATATCAAACATCAAAACATGTTAGATCCAATATCAACTAAGCTCTTAAAAGAGTTATTCCCTGTAATCTCAGAACCTCTTCTTAATATTATTAACTCCTCGCTATCCTTAGGACATGTACAAAGGAATTTTAAAATAGCAGTTATCAAACCGCTTATTAAGAAGCCACAACTTGATCCTGGAAAATTGGCTAATTATTAACCGATTTCAAATCTCGTTTTCATGTTGATACTACTAGAATAGAATAACTGCTATGTGCATAGAACACTCATTTCATAGTATGTTGGTATAAAGCTGTATAAAGCTCATAGATCATATCTGATTTTCAAAAACTCATGATGTCTGGAGTTCTTTGTATACTGAATGTTCTTGGTGAGATTTTTTATCAATGTTTTGTCAGCGGTACGATCCAAAAACACTATAAACTGCAGTACAGCCCATTCCCTAGTGGAAAACATCTTGGTTACTGTCATAACCTCCGTTCCTTGAAAGAGGAAATGAGATGTTGTGTCAATGTAGTGACATTAGGGGTCTCTCTTGAGAGCCTCGGTTAACTCTTATCTTTGAGAAAAGGCCAATGAGAATTGGCAAACAGAATTTGCATGCCCCTCCCCCAGACATATGGGTATAAAAGGAGGACTCGACTGGGGGAGTAGTGCACAATTCTTCACCTCAGGGAAGGGGAAAGGCGCTATGCGCAAGCGATACACCCGGCCATCAACGTATTACCGAATTCAAAACCTGGACCTGTCAAAACACGGGACTAGACCGGCTCAACCCGGAGATTGTAAAATCTCGCGAAGGTATTGGGTGTTGACCAGCCCACCACTCTGCAGATGTCTTCTAGAGATGTGCCATTGGCCAGTGCCCACGAGGATGCCACACTCCTTTTAGAGTATGCTCGAACCCACAAGGGGGTGTGCACAGCCTGGGTCTGGGAGGACAAAGCAATGGCATCCTTGATCCAGTAGGCAAGCCTCTGTTTGGAGACAGAGTTCCCTTTCCGCTGTCCACCAAAGCAGACAAAGAGCTGCTCAGAGTGTTTAAAGCTCTGCCTGCGATCCAAATAGGTGTGAAAGCACGCACCGGACACAACAATGCTAAGGCTGAGTCTGCAGGGTCAGCACTTGCTGGTTCACTTCCTGGTTCCTGAACAGGGTCATAGGAACCTTTGGGCACATAGCCCAGTCGGGGTCTCAGGATGACATGAGAGTCTGCAGGACCGAACTCCAGGCAAGTGTCGCTGACAGAGAGCGCTTGCAGGTCCCAAACCCTCTTGATGGAAGTGAGCGCAATCAGGAGGGCCGTCTTCAAGGAGAAGGCCATTAGTTCGACTGACTCTAGTGGCTCAAATGGGGCTCTCCGAAGGCCCGAGAGGACAACGGAGAGATCCCATGGGGGGGAACAGGCATGGCCTAGGAGGGTTCTAAGGAACCTGATGATCAGGTCATGCTTCCCTTAATGACTTACCGTCCACTGCATTGTGGTGAGCCGCTATGGCGGCTGCATAAACCTTAAAAATGGAGGGGGACAGCTGCCCCTGACTGCTCACCTCTGTGTGTTTTCAGAACAGAAAGAACACCAATTTGCGAACAGGCGCCACATTAGGGCATAAAGCTGCCTGGTAGAGGGAACTCTGGCTTGAGCGATCAAATCTACGATGGCTGGTGGTAGACTGTTGAGATCTTCCGCATCCCATCCAAGGGCCAGACGTGAAGGTTCCATAGGTCTGGGCATGCCAGAGGTAGCCCCTTCCCTGAGAAGGAGGGTCCTTCCTCAGCGGAATTTGCCAGGGAGGTGTTGTTGCGAGGAGTGTGAGATCCGAGAGCCAAGTCCGAGAGGGCCAGTGGGGGGCCCTTGAGAATGACTTGTTCCTCGTCCTCCCTGACCTTGCACAGGGCTTGTGCAAGTAGGTTCATTGGGGGAAATGCGTATTTGCGCAGCCCCTGGGGCCAGCTGTGTGCCAGCGCGTCTGTGCCTAGGGGGGCTTCTGTCAGAGTTCCAGAACGGGCAGTGGGTGGATTCTCGGGCGGAAAACAGATCTACTGTGCTCTGTCAAACCGAGCGCAAATCAGCTGGACCACCTGAGGGTGGAATCTCCACCCTCTGCTGAGCATTACCTGATGTGACAGCATGTCCGCTGTGGTGTTTAGGTTGCCCGGGATATGAGTGGTGTTCAGCGACCTGCTGACTCCAAAGGAGGAGATGGCAGGCAAGTTGTGACATCCGACGAGAGCGAACGCCGCCCTGGCTATTTATATACGCTAGTGTTGCTGTGTTGTCTGAGCGAATCAACACGTGCTTGCCACGGATCAACAGAGAACTGCTGGGCAAAGCCCTCTATGGTGTCGCCGAATAGGCCGATCTTGGAGATGTGGCGTTGAGAAAGCGAGCCTTGTCGGGGTCCCGCATCTTGACCAGATTCAGCCACAGATGGAGTTCCTGGACCACGACAGTGGCCATCGCCTCTCCAAGTATATGCGCCGTGACCTCCATGAGGTCGGTCGCCGATTGCAGTTCCTGCAGCACATCAGGATCAGGACTACCCAAGTGCAGATCTCTTAGTGCCTTGGCCTGTTGGACTTGCAGGAAGGCCATGGCATGCAGGGTAGAGGTGGCCTGTCTAGCGGCACTGTAGGCCTTGGTCACCAAAGACAACATCAACATACAGACCTTGGAGGGGAGTGATGGTCGATCCCGCCAGGTGGTGTCATTTAGCAGGAACAGGTGCACAGCAACTGTCTTTGTGTACCCATGAACTCCCCGCCGTGAAGGGAAGTGAGAACGGACAAGCGAGGGATTCCATTTCGGGCAGTGAAAGGTACTCTCCACCTTTCATCCAGCTCATCAGACTGGCCATAATGTTAGCCGGAGAAACCTGGATTTGTATGATTTTAGCACACAGTTGGGATTGGCTATTTTGGGACCAAATGATGGTTTGAAGTTATTTTTCAACTTATATTTCCCTAAAAAAACTAAATAATAATTTTTCCTGCAACATATTTGCTAAAAGGGTTGAATGGCTGAGCCAAAAAATAGTAGGACCCCAATTTGTGCCCTATTCATGTATGTTCAAGTTGACAAAACAAGCATTGTGTTGATTATAATGACAACAGTAAAATAGAGGATAGGCCCATCAGACAGTTTCGGTTTTGAGAAGAAGAACCTGATTTTCTGCTTTTGACCAATATGTACACTTCATGTTTGTAATTATGAAATGAGTCTTTCAAAATTAAGATGCTTTGATAAACTGTAGACACGCACAATAGTGTTAGAAATCTCTGTTGATATATCTTTTATTGTATGCCCTATTTTCCTCCTAGTAAAACTGTATTATAACTGTAATGCCTAGCATTATTTTTTACTGCCTGCCAGGTCATTGTTGTAATGGTAAATATAAACTCTAAATTCCATTAGGTAATTCATACATTCACCTTTTGACAAACAATAAAGGACAAACGGAAGTTTGAAAAATGCTAAAGAGGGCAATAGGTGGATAAATGATTACATTACTGCTGACAGCGCTCCTCCCGTGTTGGCTGTTAATTAAAAGTAAACTAAACCCCTCCAGACTCCACATCTTCCTCCACATATTACTTAGTAACTGTAGTACGTGTGTAGGCAATCAGAAATACACTGCTTTAAACACTTTAGATCAGGGCTATTCAACTTCATTGACAAGTTGGCCACAAAAATAAATAAATAAAACTCAAACATGCTATCAAAATTGATGCACAGAGACTGATACAAAATATAATTACTGTGAAGTTTGTTGTAGATGCACTGATTTAAACTTTTAAAATTTAAATAGGATATTTTTTTTTACCAAATTAATGAATAAAACTTTTCTGCTTTTCCGAACTCATGCTTGTCAGTCGTCCATGATTTTATATCTTTAATATTCCCTTTCTGTCAAAGTGACGGATAATGAATATTTGTAGCTCAACCTATGAAAGCATCTAAAAAAACGCAACGTTTCTACTGTAAAAACATTGAGACGTGGTGCAAAAATCGGTCTAGCACAAGTTTATATAGGAAAACAATTGAAAAAAACCCACGAACAGACACAAAACGTGTTTGGTGTGAACAGCCCCTAAGACAACTGACAACTTCATGCAGGCCATTGGAATTTGAAAATTTTATCCATCGATCACAAATAGCTCCTTGGTTTTACTGACATTGAGGGAGAGGTTGTGCTCCTGACACCAGCGTGTCAGAGTGTGCACCTCCTCTCTGTAGGCTGTTTCATCATTGTCAGTGATCAGACCTACCACCGTCGTATCGTCAGCAAACTTAATGATGGCATTGGAGCTATGTGTCGCCACACAGTCATGTGTGTACAGGGAATACAGGAGTGGGCTGAGAACACAGCCCTGCGGGGCTCCAGTGTTGAGGGTCAGTGATGAGATGTTGCTGCCCATTCTAACCACCTGACGTCTGCCTGACAGGAAATCCAGGATCCAGCTGCACAGTGAGCTGTTTAAGCCCAGAGCCCGGAGTTTCACATCAAGCTTGGAGGGCACTATGGTGTTGAATGCTGAGCTGTAGTCTACAAACAGCATTCTCACATATGTGTTCCTTTTTTCCAGATGGGAGAGAGCAGTGTATATTATAGATGCAATGGCATAATCAGTGGAGTGGTTGTTGCTGTAAAAAATCTGCAATGGGTCCAGTGAGGTGGGCAGCACAGAGCAGATGTGATCTCTGATTAGCCTCTCAAAGCATTTGCTGATGATGGGGGTCAGAGCAACAGGACAGCAGTAATTTAGGCAAGTGATTTTGGCTTGCTTCGGTACAGGCACAATGGTTGATGTTTTGAAGCATGTGGGGACTACAGACAGGGAGAGGGACAGGTTGAAAATGTCCGTAAAAACACCATCCAGTTTGTTTGCGCACACTCTGATGACACGTCCCGGAATGCCGTCTGGACCCACGGCTTTATGAATGTTCACCTGTCGGAAGGACCGGGTTATATCCGCAACAGAGACGGAGAGTGAACCAACCTCTGTAGTATCGGCCGCGAGTGCTCTCTCCATGAGGGCGGTGTTGTTGTTGTCCTCGAAACGAGCATAAAATGTGTTAATTCATCCGGGAAAGAGGCAGCGGTGTTCATGGCGGAGTTTTTATTTCCTTTGTAGTCCGTAATGATGTTAATTCCTGCCACATACTTCTAGAGTTGGTGGTGTTGAACTGTCCTGCAATTTTGTGCCTGTACTGGCGTTTGGCTGCACTGATAGTGTTACGGAGGGCATAACTTGCTTGTTCATGCTCCTCCGTGTTCCTGGAATTTAAAGCGGAGGTCCACGCATTAAGTGCCGCGCGAACATCGCTGTTAACCCATGGTTTCTGGTTGGGGTAGATCCGTATTGTTTTGGTTGGCACAACATCCTCTAGCCACTTCCTGTGATAATGACCGCTGTGAATTCCCTCGGTAGCCAGAATGGTCGACACGGTAGCATGAGAAATTCCAGATCAGGAGAGCAGAAAGACTTGATAAAATGTACGTTCCTCTGATCACACCATGATTTGTTGATCATAAAACATAAAACATACACCTCCACCTCTGCTTTTACCTGAGAGGTCTTTAGCTCTGTCCGCTCGGTGCACGGAGAACCCCGCGGGTTTGATGGCCGAGTCTGGAATCTCCGCAGACATCCAGGTTTCTGTAAGGCAGATAACGCAGCAATCTCTCGTCTCTCATTGGAAAGAGATCCGCACTCTCAGCTTGCAGAACTTGTTGTCCAGAGACTGAACATTTGCCAGTAGTATACTGGGTAGCGGGGATCGATTTGCGCGACGTCTTACTCTGATGAGTACGCCGGCTCTTTTTCCCCTTTTCCTTCTGCAGCCGGGCAGCACAGACAAAGGGCTCCGCTGGCGTGTTTGTAAACCGCGGGTCGGCATTGAGGAATTTGAAGTCCGGTTTTCGGTGTATAATTGCCGAATCAATGTCCAAAAGTGTTTGTCTGTCGTAAACCGTAAGGCAGACAACATCCAAGACAAAAAAAACAAAAAACTGTAAACAAAACAAACAATAAACTGCAGTGTTGTGTCGGAGCTCGCAACGCAGCAGCCATACTCGGCACCATCTTGAGTCCATGACTCAAGATAAATCAACAGTCTGAAACATGCATACGCAGAGCACTAGATGGTGCTAGGACGAATAATTAAGCTTAAAATCATGCTTGCGAAAGTTGTCAAAATTAAAAGTGAAAAAAATAAATATATATATATATATTTTAGTCTATATTTAGATCTCACCCAAAATTGCTCCACTGGAGTCATATGGATTGCTGCCTTTATGTACTTTTTGGGTCTTCAAAGTTTTGGTCACTTGCATTGCATGGACCTACAGAGCTGAAAATCTTCATTTGTGTTCTGCAGAAGAAAGAAAGTCAAACACATCTGGGATGGCATGAGGGTGAGTAAATCATGAGGGAATTTTCATTTTTGTATGAACTACTGTATTCTTTTAATGCTTAATTACATGAAGTAGAAAATCATTTAGTTCTCTTTTAGATTACTGATGATGTAATAAATGTGCAGATCAGAGATGTTCTCTTTATTCTCCATACACAGCGTCTGTGATGTGTACAGTGTCAGATATCCAAGATAACTAAGACACACCCAATTTACCTCTATAGCTGAACAAAGCCTTACTCACTTTTTGTCTCTTTTGTTACTGTAGTAAAGGCAAAAATATTAATGGTACATTTGTCTGAAACAGAGTTTGATACTGTTTGAAGAATCCTTATTCTTTTGTACAATTGCCAAACCCAGGAGTACACAATATATTATAATATTTATAAAAACAGTATAGATGATTATTAAATTATAGAAAATAAATCATACAATTTATTTATGAAATTAAATTTGTATTTATTTTGGGCAATAAAAATTCATGACAAATAATGAAAATGCTTTGCTGCAACATTTCTTTACTGTTCATTTGTAATTGTGTGAACTTAAATCAGTATAATAAGATGATAATAATGTAAGTTAATACAGAGATGTAGACAGCAAGTGATTGGAGATTAAAATGAGAGAAGAAGTGAGCTATATGCAGGTGGAGAGAAGGGGAGGAGTTTGAAAATAAGGAAGAACTTTGGAACTTTGGCCAGACAAAGGTCGATGTACATTGTAAAAGGAGAAGTGGCAATAAAACAGGTCATTAATATTCAGAAACTGGGAGTTTGATAGTGAAGTATGTGACAGTCATGTTTGAGCACAGTATCAACAATAAGCTTGTCTAGTTTAGATTTAAGATGCTTTTTTGGTGTAAGGATTAAATAGGAACGTCTGCTGGAACAACAGAGCTGTTTACTCTGCATACTGGTTTGATCATGCGGCACATTTTACTTTTAGGATTGCTGTGTGTGGTTCCTATATGGGTAAGTCACTCTCATTCTATACATCTGTTATTTGTGTTTATTTGATTGAGATGCCTGACTGGCTCAGATTGCACATAGTCTTGACAAACAGGTTTCATTGTCAGGGCAAAAACACCGGAGACATATATCAATGAGAATCTTATAGTACAACAGGCAAAAAAACTGAAGATAAAAAATGGAAAACTTAGTCAAAGTAAAGGAAAAATGACAATGCAGCTCTTCAACTAAATGAAGTAAACTCTAAGTCTCAAAGGTCAAGGACATATTAAGGTGCTTAAAAGGATATCATTGCAATCATACATGTTTAATGTGCATCTTGAAAGTTAACAAAGTACTGCAAATATTTGATAGAATCTATAAAGTTATTTCTGGTTAATGTGGAGTGTTTGAAGGGGACCGTATTGCAGTTTAATCTTCGATGTTTATGGATTTAATGTTTCACTCTTGGTAAACCATCCTAGTCCGAAGTTCTGGAGATAAGTGACAGCCATTAAATCTGAAATGTTAAGATCATGCAGTAATGGTCACAACTGTGTGATAGTCTAAAGTTCTTGGTCTTTGGGAAAAGAGGATAGATTCAACATCTGCATATATATATATATATATATATATATATATATATATATATATATATATAAACAACAGGACTAAAGGCACCCATTGAGGAAAAACGTATCTATGTATCAAAATTGTAATTAAATATTGAAGGAGCAACATAATTTGTGACAAAATAAATAATAACAGAGGGTTGTATTGATTAAAAAAATAAAAATAACAAAAGGTGGCAAGGGGGCTTTTTACCCGAAATACTATCCTTTCACTTATTGGGCAGATATTGAAAAACCTTTGTTTTAGTCCCCTTAAATAAAACTGAAAATGAATTATATATCAGTATATATCCTGTGTAATAATGTCTTGTTACTAATGTCATATTGATTGTTATTGTTTTGTTTGTTTATATTTAAAAAATCTGACCTGTTCATCAAAACCACATTAAGTTGACATTAGATACTGAATATACTTTGGGTGTTAATATGCTCTCAAAGCTCCACTTTTTTTCCTAAGATATAATAATGTTAATTACAGTTATCGTGTATGATTACAAACTTTATATTCGTTATTGGGCAAAGACACCTGGGGTAAAATGAACACCCTTAACTTTTTCTCTTGACCATAAATGGAACTTCAACACTTATTGAAAAAAAACGTCTGTCTGAAGAACAGTCTGTGCTCCTCTTAATCTTGATATTTCATCTGAATATCAACATTTGTGAGATTTATTCCATCCAAACAGTTTTGAGGTTAAATAATAAAAAATTTTGCCATTGGAAAATAGTGATCTGTGACATTCTATTATGTTGGATATTGATAGTTGTTATGTCTATTTGTTAATGGGGGATTTATTTTAAAGTATTTAGATTTTTGGAGTAAAAAATATTGTTTTTATTTTAAAGTGACAAGGTAAAGTTAGACCCTTGGGGTGAGATGCCCCAATATGTTCTCAAAACACTTACAACTTTTAAACTCCAGCCTCATTATTTTCTCCATCCTTCTAAAATAAAATGATGTTATGTCCAAATATCATATGCGTGAATTTTTTGCTATGAATTTTATTTTCACGGGTGTAAATATCTCACCTCCGAACCATTTATTTATGCTTATTCTTACCTCGCTATCACAATGGCGGCATCTCTCCCCTGCTTCAACAAGAGTACAGTTGTGACACAGTGACACGATTAGAGATATTAACAGTAAATCATAGCAGATTCATAACGACAACATTTCCATCATTTTTAACCATCCAAAGATACCAGCAAATTGTGCTGGGATAAAAATTCTGTTAAAATGTTCATTCTGTTGTCAAATGTAAAAAAAGGTCTATAGTAAATCCTCTGAATCTCCCTGTTGGTCTAATGATCAATATGTATTTGTTAGCCACAAGACTTCCTAATGTTCCATGTTACACATGTCAAATTAAATGTACTGTACATATTGATCCATTAATATTCCCAAAATAGACAAACTTTAGTAAATGGAAAGAATTAACTAAATGTTAAAAATGTAAATTAAATACCAAAAAATGAAATAAGTTTACAGATCTCATGCAATCATTCATTTATGTATTTTTTGATAGGACCATTTATTTTCAGTATGTTGTTAATATTATATAACAAAGTTTATACACAGTTGACTGAATGTATGTGTTTTTGGTCACTAAAATAATTCCCACTTTCATAGTTTTGCTGACTGTACTATTATTTTGTAATGTGGAAAAGAGTATGTGTGTCCAAACCTTTGATTCTTGTTTAACGCAACCTCCCAGTGCTCTATAATACAGTATTTCCTTGTTTGATGTGTCAACAGGAGCTATTTCTTATGAGTTAATGTGCTGACAAACATCAGAGGGTTTTTTTTCAAACACCCATGAGAGAGCGTAGAGAGAAGAATGTGTAAGATGGAGGATGTGAGGAGATAGCTGCTCTCCACTTGTATTTCTTCATGTTTCCTTTTATTTTGTGTGACGGAGTTGGTTGTTATATGCTTCCCCACTCGCCTTCGTGTATGTGGAGGAGGTAGCACTCTTTTTTTGAACATTTCTTTAAATAGAGGATGAAATGCTAACTCCTGTTTGTCTTGTGTGTCTCCTTGAGTGAGTTAGATCTAATTTTCCTCTTTGAGACACCTATAACTTCCAACCTCCGAAACAATTTGTGTAATTTATTGAAATCACAAAGCTCACTACAATGCCATTTGTCATTCACACAGTGGCTTGTGTTGTGTTTACAGCACACTGTGTTGTGTTGCTTTTTCAGTTTGCATGTGCTGTCCCAAAAAAAGCTCATGAAACTAGCCTTTGAATCATCTGTATCAGAAACTGTTGCCTTCTTGTGGCATACACCAGTCTGGCCCATTTCTTTTAACCTCTCTCACTGAATGAGACATTTTTGACCACAGAAATTCTGCAATGCTCTCTGAATGTTTTGGTATACACTTTTGTGTAGTCATATAGTCACTTTTGGTATACTTGAGCATGCACATACTTTTATACATTGAGTTTCTGCAACATGATTGACTTGCTGCATATTTACAATTACATTTATCCATTTACAAATGATTCATAAAGAGATGTAGGTGAGACACAGTGAAACACCAGAGAATTTTGGAGGTTTTATTTAAAGACTAAGTATATTATCAGTTGAGTCAAGTGCTCATGGAAGAGTGTCTTTAGGGTTTTATAAAGTGGAGAAGGTGTGTTGAAGACCATGATATGCCGTTATGTTTGAAGAGTCTAGATGAATGATTAATGTAATTTTGATAGAGATTGCTGAGCTGGCCGGAAGGACGAGGAGCTCTGAATTTGTTAGAAGGATGTGTCCTTGAAGTGGAGTCAGAAATATTGTAATTACGAGTTCTGAGCTCATGAATGAACAAGCACAGTCGTATTTATGTTGGATTTCTTGCCAAGATGTAATGTTGGAAGTGGAGTGTCAACATGAAAGATGATGAAAAGCAATCTATTTGCAAAGTTTTTTATTTTCAAATTATGTGAAATAAAAATATGAATGAGTTAAAAATGACAGTCAACTAATGATGCACATAATTGGTTAGATGCCATGCATTCATAACTCATTTAGGTTGTATAAAAGTGATGCAGCAGGTGTATTCAGTTATGCTTATTCTCTGCTAATACAGAAGAAAAGCTTTTGTCGTTGTTCACTGTGTATTTGTATAAGTTTGGCTTCTTCTGTATTTTGTGTCCCATTTGAATGTGTGACTTGTTCCCAGGTCCACTTGAAGGCAGCTTAAGTTTGAGATGGTCAAACTTCATCTACCAGGAAAAGATACCATAAACGTCAGAGTAGATGATGAAAAAGTACCAAAGTGCAGTATAAAAAAACTGAGTAGTATTAAAAAGTATTAAAGTAGCTGATATTGCATTTATTTAATAATCAAAAGTACAAGTAAATGGCATAAATAATGGTACAGCTTATTATTACTATGGCAACCAAGTTGAGGCTGGAAGGCTGTATGGCAACTGTCTCTAAGTATTATCTTAACTTAAGGGGTTTCAAAACCCAAATTACATTGTTACCAACATAGTAACAATTGTGGGCTATTCCCAAAACCATAGTTTCGCAAAGTTGTGTGGTTGGAGCTACAGCTCTCCACCTGTGCTTAGAAACATAGTTTGTTGTTTTTTTATGGCTTCAACGTCATATATATATATATATAATCTCTATTAATGTGTCAGGAGGTGCACATTCTGTCAGAGAAATGGAGAAGGAAGGTGGAGTGTCCTCATGTGTGACTGAGAGAATTAAAGAAACAGGGTTTTTAAATTTCATGCCACCAAAGCAAATTCAATGACATTTCAAATCAAATCACTTTATTGTCACACAACCATATACACCAATGCAACAGTGGGGGGAAAGTCTTGGGTGCAGTTCCAAGCAACATAGCAGTCATGACAGTGGCGAGACATATACCAATTTAAACAATGCAATAAACATCAGATTACACAACACAATTTACATATCTAATATGCACATACTTAAAAAACACAATAGTAATATACAATGTATATTGATTGTGAGAGATTAAGAGTTCATAAGTTTGATTGCTTGGGGAAAGAAGCTGTCATGTAGTCGGCTGGTGTGGGTCCTGATGCTGCGATACCACCTGCTTGGTGGTAGCAGTGAGAGCAGACCATGACCCGGGTGGCTGGAGTCTCTGATGATCCTCCGAGCTTTTTTTACACACTGTCTGTTATATATGTCCTGGAGGAGGGGAAACTCACCTCCAATGATGTTTCTGGCAGTTCGCACCACCGTTTACAGGGCTTTGCGGTTGTGGGTGGTGCTATTGCCGTACCAGGCAGTGATGCAGCCAGTCAGTATGCTCTCTACAGTGCTGGTGTAGAACCATGTGAGGATGTGATGGTTCATTCCAAACTTCCTCAGCTGTCTCATGAAAAAGATGTGCTGCCGAGCCTTTTTCACAACGGCCTCAGTGTGGACGGACCATGTGAGTTCCTCTGTGACATTGACACAGTCATGTGTGTAAAGGGAATACAGGAGTGGGCTGAGAACACAGCCCTGCGGGGCTACAGTGTTGAGGGTCAGTGATGAGGAGATGTTGCTTCTTGACAGGAAGTCCAAGATCCAGCTGCAGAGCGAGCTGTTTAAGCCCAGAGCCCGGAGTTTCTCATCAAGCTTGGAGGGCACTATGGTGTTGAATGCTGAGCTGTAGTCTACAAACAGCATTCTCACATATGTGTTCCTTTTTTCCAGATGGAAGAGAGCAGTGTGTATTATAGATGCAATGGCATCATCAGTGGAGCGGTTGTTGCTGTAAAAAAACTGCAATGAGTCCAGTTCGGTGGGCAGCACAGAGCAGATGTGATCTCTGATTAGCCTCTCAAAGCATTTGCTGATGATGGGGGTCAGAGCAACAGGACAGCAGTAATTTAAACAAGTGATTTTTGATTGCTTTTGTACAGGCACAATGGTGGATGCTTTAAAGCATTTGGGGACCACAGACAAGGAGAGGGACAGGTTGAAAATGTCCATATAATCACCAGCCAGTTAGTTCACGCACGCTCTAATGACACAGCCCGGAATGCCGTCTGGACCCGCGGCTTTACAGATATTCATCGGTCAGAAGGGAGAGAGAGACGGAGAGCGAACTAACCTATGTAGCTTCGGCTGCGAGAGCTCTCTCCACGAGAGCGGTGTTATTTTCTTTGAAATATAAGCATAAAATGTATTAAGCTCATCCGGGAGAGAAGCAGTGGTGTTCACGGCGGAGTTTTTATTCCCTTTGTAGTCTGTGATGATGTTGATGAATGGTGATGAATTCACTGCCACATGCTTCTAGAGTCGGTGGTGTTGAACTGTCCTTCGATCTTGTCCCTCTACTGGAGTTTGGTAGCTCAAATAGTTTTTCAGAGGGCATAACTGGCTTGTTTATGGTTTGGGTAGATCTGTATAGTTTTGGTTGGTACATTGTCCTCTATGCACTTACTGATGAAACACGTTATGGTATCAGCATATACCTCGATGATGTCATCAGAGGCGGACCGGAACTTCTCCCAGTCCATGTGATCAAAACAGTCTTGTAGCATAGAGTCTGACTGGTCTGACCAATAGGGTAGGTGCTTCTTGTTTCAGTTTCTGCCTGTAAGCGGGCAGAAGCAGAACAGAAGAGTGGTCTGATTTGCCAAATGGTGGGTGGGGAGGGATTTGTAGACATCCCAGAAGAGAGAGTAGCAATGGTCCAAAACCCACATTCTCAGAATCCTCGGGTCCTCTCGTGTGTTGAAACTGATGTGTTGGTAGTATTTCAGTGTGATTGATTTGAAATTGGCTTCGTTAAAGTCCTCGGTCACAATGAACAAGGGCTCAGGGTGCGCAGTTTCCTGCTCTTTTATACTCCCATACAGTTCCTTGAGTGAGTGACCTGTGTCTGCATTTATCTGGTGTTCTATATATGCTTCTCATCTGACGTGCGCTGTGTTTCAAGTGATTGTCACACACTATCTCTGGAGCATGCAAGTGTGTGAGAGTCCACAGGCTTCCTGTTTGTGCTCCAGAGACAGAAGAGTGCAAATTGGGATCACACGCACTATTCAATCCAGTTTCTCTCCAACGTGGCACAAAACAAAAACAAAACTTACATGACCCATTTGAGTTCAATTCTACTTTGAGTTGAGTTTTTTTTTTTTTTTTTTTTACCTTAAAGCGATTTGGAGGATGTCAAACATCTCAACGAGCTAGATCATGGTCGTAACCAGCTATGAGGTCACAAGGTCCAGAGCTTTTTTCGTATTCGAAAAAACACTTTGAAACCATATACAACTGAACAACACTTGACGTCAATTTTGTATTTGCAATAGGTCAGTTCATATCAGACAAGTTCATATACAGTGCAGTGCATTGAATCTTTAGTACATTATTCATTCAAAAAGTTTAATATCATTAATAGGCTGCAAATTATTGTCTAGAGGTCAAATTCTTTTATACAATAAACCGCCATTATTAACCACCAGTATTAACTAGTTATTATCCATTAGGCATGCTATTAATCAAACATGTGACCAAACAGGCGTAACAAAGGTTAAACGTGTTTTGTCAACAAGCCTTTACTAGATAAAACATACAGGCTTACATGGCTGATGCACATACAGGCTTATAGCAATTATTTTTACATTGACTGTTTTACATTTAAATGTTAAATTTCTAGCAGAATCTGATGTAGCAAACATAAATGAAACACGTCTTGCCTAGTTAAGGGCATTACGAGGTAATAACATTAGCCAATTTAACATTATGGCATAATAAAATCTGTTTTACCCTACTCTGATATTATGCCAATGGGCTATCCTAATCATTCCTGTTCAGGAAGATCAAGATCTGTCTCATACCCATCCGGTTAATGGTAATCGTGTGCTATTGGTTTTCTACACTAAAGGGAACTCCTGTCCAATGCTGGTTTAGTGTACTTGTTTCTGAATTTTCAACCCAATGTGAGTAGTTTTCTCCCAAAAGAAACATTATGGCATTCTTCCCTGCCTTGTCCTCCTGATTATGTTGCACAACTCCCCAATTAGCAATCTCTCAGTAAACGCAGTCATGTTTGTCTCGCCTGCCACAACCAAGATGTCACGTAGCTTCATTCTTTCAGCTCGTCTTGTGGCGATACTATCTATAAGTCTATTGGGACACCACATCATCTGAGTCAACATGTCAAAATAAACTTAGGCTGTAACTAATGGACTTCAATTCCTCAAATAAGGTGCACATCGTTGGTTTTCATAATAGTTCAGATAAGAAATAGGAACTGTAAGGAATTTAACGATTCCAGGTCCAATTCCTCTTCATGATTATTTCAGTACTATTGAAGAAGAATTACTTGGAAATAAGAAATTCAATTCTTATTGCATTTACTGCCCTCAGCAGCCTGTTGCCAAATTATGAGATTTTTGTAATTTCTACAGAGCAGATATAAAAAATCAGAAATACATTTTATATAATTCTCATAAAAGGCATGTTTGCATACTTTTTAAAGGAAAATGCAATCTAATAGTTGATCCTAACTAAATATTTAATAAAAATCTATACAAACCAGAAATGGGATAACATATTTTATACATTCATTCATTCTTTTATAAAATTGTACTTAATACAACAAAACTCCTGTGTATCTTTAACTACAGTACACATGCTCATATGAGTCACCAGTCAGTAAACTTCTTGATTAAAGTCTCACAGGTCTGTAATACATTACAGAACAGTAACAGTTCCTGAGACAGTTCAGACTGTGTAATAATGTATGTGGTCTAATGTTGTACTTCATGCTTGTGAGACTTTACAAGATTTCATTTCATTTCAACACTGGGCGCACTGTGTGTTTCAGACAGTAGATTCAAAAGAACCAGCTCATTAGAGTCATTCTTTTGGGAATCAGAACACACTGGGCACTGTATATTCAGTAGAATGCAGCACTGACACTGAAACACGCTGACAGAGTATGTATTTACAATGTACAATCAGTGGAAAATTGCATATGCAAAAACAGTTAACTGAACTAAAAGCCATAAGCAGGGTTCCCACTCTTTGCAACAAATTAACTTCCATGACTTGAAAGCTAACTTCCATGCCCAATTATTTAGCCTTTCATTCTGAAAATGGCACCAAAATCACATAATCCCAAATGTGTAAAAAACAAAACAACACAATTGTTTGATAAAAGTGATAAACTGAAAACATTTAATTTAAAAT
The DNA here is from genome assembly GCA_032164185.1 of Moxostoma hubbsi. NCBI lineage: Eukaryota > Metazoa > Chordata > Actinopteri > Cypriniformes > Catostomidae > Moxostoma > Moxostoma hubbsi. The sequence goes on along the minus strand of JAVLUX010000036.1, from coordinate 2,980,649 downwards.
GTACTGATAATCCATACAAACAAACTCAGTTCAGGGAATTGTCAAAATTTGTTATGAAACTAAGTCAAACATTCAGAATTCAGTGAGTCCCAGAGATATTGTTTTTTTGTTTTGTTTTTTTGCTTCTCATGTAGCTGCTCAAAGATGCCTTCACCCTATAAGAAACATAAAAAAACTAACAATATAATTTGCACGCTGCACGTGTAGGATCCTGATCCTTTGCCAGCCATTTTTCATACCTGGACATGCTGAGCCAGGCATTGTTCTGGACATGCATGTGTTTCGCCAGCAACTCACCTTTGATTTAAAGTCTGCCTCTAGTGTTTGAGGAGTGTTTGAAGAAGGCTGAATGTGACTGGGTAGACGTTAAAGATTTAACCCCTCTGTTTCAGTGGACATGACTGTTGTTGCATATTTCAGAGTAGTGAGCACAGGCATGATTTCTTCCATTATTCGCCAATACTCATCTCGGATTTCGAGGATCTTTGCATTTTTAAGTTTTTTTAATCTGCGGTAAGACAATACAGCTGTAACTGCCAATCGTTGTTCCAAAAGTCTCTCAAACTTGCCACGATTGAATGAGGTGGTGGTATTTTGGCAACTGCATATGATCTTGTTTGGCCTCCAGTGACTTGCTTGCGTCATTGCTGTGGTGAAAGTGCTTGACGATCCTACCAGCAGCAGGACACATAGGCATCAGTTTCTCTTGAAAAAGTGCTTAGATGTGATTAGTGATTGTGAGCCTTGATGGAATTTGAATTTGGTTCAAGGTACTAAAGCAGCTCTTGAAAGCCATCCACTGCACTAATGGACAACATGTCCTACAGACCCACTGTGTTATCTCCTCACTCACATCTTGCATGCACATGCTCTTAGCATCTGTTTGTTGGTTAAGTGATACTGCATTGTACTTGTGCTACTGCTAAAATTAAATGTAGTAGCGCACAATTCGGATCAGGCCGTGTCATCAGATGAAATGGCCCCACACAGCACTCTTTGTAGCCAAACACTTCATGTTTCCTGATCTCTCAGACTGAGCTAGAGACAGGGGTTTACGCAAGGGAATTATGTGTTAAATCATGCCCTCACATGTTAGCGTATGTGACATATCCATAAATGTACCTCTCGTTAGTTGTTTCTTGTAAAACAATAATACAAATTTTAACCGGTAGCATTACTCAAACAAATTGTTAATGCCAGTCCACATCCCTAGCCAGGCAATAGTTTGGAAGACAATATAAGCAGGTTGATATGTCGTGAATTTTTCCTTCTCAATTCTTTTAAATGGATTCTTGTTTAGATTCAGATAATATATTTTGTTTGCTGAACTGTATGTCAAGTTTTTGGAAGACCTAAGGATATGACATTTTACAAGTGATTGTTTTTGAGTCTAGTTGTCTTACATTTGATAAATAGATTAATGTAATATTTCTTCTCTTAGGGACAAACAAGTGATCCTTCTACACCATCACCTCAGGAATCGAACCCCCCTGATGTTAAGAGTGTTGCAGTAATCGATCGAACAGAGTCTGAGATAACTTTACAATGGGAAAGAGACAACAGCAGTTACACGTATTTGCTGAAATACAACAATGCATCTGATATTCCAATCAATGAATCTATTATTGATTCTAATGTGACATATAAAGTGTCGGATCTGACTGCTGGGACTCAATACTTCTTTACTCTCTACACTGTTTTTAGTGGATTGAGAAGCAATGGATTTAATTTCTCCAATGTAACTGGTAAGTGTGACTGACTCCATATTTAAGATAAGATAGTCTACCTAACAATTGTGTCACTACAAATTGTATATTCTCCTTACATTTTTAGAACAGACATTAATTACTTACAAGTTATATAAATATGTGTTGTGGGGGTGTTGTCGCCACCTCAAAGTTGTTGACCGGGGGGGCCGCCGCCACCTCGTGCTGCTCTGGGTGGGCTTGATTTGAAGAGGCAAAGTTCACCAGGTCGCCTAAAAACATTTTGCCCACATCAAAACAAAATCATTATTAAATAGGACTAAAGTCATGGTTGATTTTGAAATATTAACACATTCTCATAAATCCATGTGCTTTGTCCAAGCAAAGCACTTCAGCAGATAAGCAGCCATTGTAATCTTCTACTGTTGCCACACAAAACTCCAACACATGGTTTAGCATGACCAAATGGATTGTTATGAAACTAAGACAGACTAAAGAAAGAGTGTGATATTTAGTAAGTTATTAATGCTAAAAATCTAAATGTTATATATTTTAAAGTCAAAAGTTTTATGATTTTGAACATGACATTTCAAACAACGATAGCACCACTTGAAGGTTTGATTATACTGGCTACAATAGGGTTTACAGTGTATATAAATTAGTAAATCATTGAAGGAACTGACAATATATCCACTGACGGAGAGGTGAAAAGATAAAACTTTGTTTCCTGCTGTAAACTGTCATAATTGACATTCGTTACCGACGTGTGAACCTTGTTTGCATATTTATTATTTTAAATGGCTCATATATGAGGAATCAAATTTACTTAGATTTTTATCTCTTCCCCACTACAAAAAGAGCATTTATTGAAACTAATCTGCAAAATATTACTCATTCTGAATGCCCCCAACATTATGACATCAGAAACCCAAAACATTCACGACCTGCCCACATTTCATATTAATGATTTTATTTGATGATCAGAATCTTGGACCACCCAATAACAGTAAGGAAATGAGGAAGTGGAGGATAGATAGACCTTAGACCTAGACCAGAAGATTAAATGGGCAGGGCAGTGGTGGCTCAGCGGTTAAGGCTCTGGATTACTGACCAGAAGGTTGGGGGTTCAAGCCCCAGCACCGACAAGACACCACTGTGTGGCCCTTGAGCAAGGCCCTTAACCCTATCTGCTCCAGGGGCGCCGAATCATGGCTGACCCTGCACTCTGACCCCAGCATAGCTGGGATATGTGAAAACTAAATAATTTCACTGTATATATGCAGAAATGTATGTGTAATGTGTGACAATTGGCTAATTAAAAAATTAAAATTAAAAAAAAATTAAATGATAATGGTAAAATGTGGTAAAGTGTGTTAAATTTGTGTTGTTCCTCGCTGCATCTCTGAAGATCCCACTGAAGTAAAAACATTAAAGTAAAATAAAAATAATGATTATTTTAAACAAGATCATAAGTGAAGCTTTGAAGCTTCTTTAAAAAAATAAATAAATAATAAAAAATAAATAATAATAATAATAATAATATTAATAATATATATATATATATATATATATATATATATATATATATATATATATATATATATAATTGATGCACAGAGCTTCAGTCGCTGAGAATTTGGGGGTTTCTACTATTTGGCAGGGCTCTTCCATTACTTTCTTGCACAGGCCAGATTACACATATGAACACTTAACATGTGCCAAACTTAAGTCTGAAGTTTTTTTTGACTGCACCCAACAGTTAAGCAGTTAAGTCATAAATAACCTAGATTAGAGTGAATAAGACGTGATAAAATGAGCTCACCTAAAAGTTGCTGGGTCATGTTTTTGAGAGCATTGTAACTGAACTATGACCAGATGAGCTTAAACATGCGCATTGCGGTCTGAAACTGAGTGTTGTTAAACTCACCGCTGAGAGTGCTCGGATTTTAAATTGATGCGATATTATCAAAATCAGTCAGAGGTTAAGGCCTGTCAGGATAACTACTTTTGATGGATGATATATTGTCCCAGAAATAATTGCGATAAACTCTATTATTGTCATTTTAAGACCATTTATAGCATAATAAATCAAGTACACCCTTTCAAAGAGCAAAGAACTTTTAATTCTTAAGAATATTCAGACATTGGAATTGGAATGGTCGGGAAGGCCCCTCTCCATGCTGACAAACTGCGGTTTTGGTTCCCTGCTCGGAAAACAGTGCAGAAAGACATTAAATCATTACTCACCCTCAAGCCTGTATGAATTTCTCTCTTCTGAAGAACACCAAATAAATTTTGTTTGGCAGAATTTTAGTCACAGTCACTATTCAGTCACTGCATCTTCTTTTTTTTCTACTTTAAATAAAAGTGGATTGAGATTGAAACAAACATTCTCCCTAACATCTTCTTTTGAGTTCCACATATATCGTATAATAAGTCGATAATGTAATTATCGTGACAGGCCTACAGAGGGTCAGATTAAAGTGATTGACAGGCCTCATCGAATCACTGACTTACATTAAATAAAGACATTACATCGTACTGGTAGAAGTGGTATACAAGAAAAACTGCCAATACTCTAGACTAAACTAGAGAAATACCATTTCAATGCCGGTACTGCAGTGTTTTTCTTTTCTTTTTTTTTACATGAACGGTGTCTGTTTACAACAAAGTTTACAGTGACATGTTGTAACTTTTATCTAATTTTACCCCATACCATTGCTTTACCCCAACAAAACAAAAATAGAGGTTATACAAAAAAAAAAAAAAAAAATGGGTTAGACCTTACAGAAATAGGAGACAACAGCACCGAGATGTAAAGCACATTTAGTAGAGTACCTCTGGTAATATATGCAAGAAAGGGATCACACGTTCTCATATACAGATCATGACATCCTGAAACTCTGAATATCACACATTCATAGCTAACAATATTAGACATGAGTTCTAACAATTCGTCAAATGAGGAGGGTGTTTCTGAGTTCCAGTGTCATAGAATAACTCTACATACCGAGATCATAGCACCATAGCACCTGTTCCCCGTCTGTTGCTCACTTAGAGGTTGAGTCGCCTCCCGACGCTGCCTTACCTGCTCCGCCCTGCCGGGTATGTCAAAAATAATCGTACCTTTGGTGCCCCTAGCACGGAGTTTGGATGCATGGCTCTCACTTCCCAACCCGTCTCGCTGGCTGGCCCAGACCATCTGACTCGGTTACGCAATTCAGTTTGGCCAACCCGGCGACAGCTCATGACAGCCCCTCCCTGGCGAATTCCCCTGAGGAAGGACCTTCTTTCTCAGGGACGGGGGACGCTCTGGCATCTGCACCCAGACCTTTGAAACCTCCACGTCTAGCCCCTGGAAGGGACACGGAAGATCTAGCTGGTGTACCACCCACAGTCGTAGCCACGATCAACCAAGCCAGAGCCCCCTCTACCAAGCAACTTTACGCCCTGAAATGACGTCTGTTCGCAAATTGGTGTTCTTCCCGGGCAGAAGACCCACAGAGGTTTGCAGTTAGGTCAGTGCTCTTGTTCCTACAGGATAAATTGGAAGGGAGGATGTCCCCTTCCACCTTGAAGGTGTAGGTTGCCGCTATCACAGCTCACCACGACCCAGTAGACGGCAAGTCTCTGGGTAAGCATGACTTAATTATCAGGTTCCTAAGAGGCACCCGGAGGTTAAATCCCTCCCGGCCAAGCCTGTTCCCCTCCTGGGATCTCTCGGTGGTCCTCGCCGGCCTTCAGAGATCCCCCTTCGAGCCGCTAGAATCAGCTGGACTCAGGGCCCTCTCCCTAAAGACGGCCCTGCTGATCGCACTCGCCTCCATCAAGAGGGTCGGGGACCTGCAAGCGTTCTCTGTTAGCGACACCTGCCTGGAGTTCGGTCCGGCAGACACAAATGTGATCCTAAGACCCCGACCGGGCTATGTGCCCAAGGTTCCTGCCACACCCTTCAGAGACCAGGTAGTGAACCTGCAAGCGCTGCCCCGGGAGGAGGCAGACCCAGCCCCTTCATTGCTGTGTCCGGTAGGTGCCTTGCGTGCCTACCTAGACCGCACTCAGAGCTTTAGGTGATCCGACTAGCTCTTTGTCTGTTTTGGGGGACAGCGGAAAGGGAACGCTGTCTCCAAACAGAGGTTTTCCCACTGGGTGGTGGATGCCATCCTTCTGGCCTATCGCACCCTTGCTGTGCCACCCCCCTTGCGGGTTCGAGCGCACTCTACTAGGAGTGTTGCATCCTCGTGGGCACGGGCTAGGAGCACCTCCCTAGCAGACATTTTTAGGGCAGCAGGTTGGGCAACACCTAATACCTTTGCAAGATTTTACAATCTCAGGGTTGAGTCAGTCTCGTCCCGTGTTTTCTCAGGTCCGGAAGAACTCGGTACACCCTGACGCTCTGACCGGGTGAATCGCTTGCGTTCAGCGCCCTTTTCCCTTGGCTAAGGTAAAACAGTGCACCTTCTTCCCAGGAGATCCTACCCACCCGGGTCCCTGGTCGATTTTTCCCTAGCCCTGTTGGGTCCTTGAGTCTGGATCTACCACCGCGCCATTCTTTCCCACATGTGACCGAAGAGGCCTTGTGATGTATTCACCACCTTTACCTCCCCTTTTGGGCAGGTGTGGCCTCCGCAGGGTCTTTTCCCCCTGAAAGAATAGGAAACTGGGTAAGACCCCCTTCCCACGATAAGGGCCCTGGCTGCTATTTCTCTATGCAGAGAAACATAGAGAGAAAAGAGGCCCAGCCATGCTTGGCCCGTTCCCAGGTTGGCAAGCGTTGCCTTGTTCCCCTCTAAGGGTAACCAGAAGGATTCCAACGACTCTTTTTGGGGCATTGGGGAAGGGTACGTGCAGTCTGAAACACAGTTGGTCGCTTGTGCATGTGAAATACCTGCCCGCTCCTGTGTCAGCAGTACACGTACACGGCTCAGCGCATGGCGTGATTTAAAGTGGACCCCTAGTGTCGCTTCTTTGACACGACGTCGAAATGAGCGACAGACGGGGAACGTCTCAGTTACGTATGCAACCTCCGTTCCCTGATGGAGGGAACGAGACATCGTGTCCTCCCGGCCACGTCGCTGAGCAGAGCCACTGCAGTGGCCGGACCATTTCCGGCTCCTCAGAAAAATCCTGAATGAACTTGACGTATTTCTCCGCTTTTATACCCGTATTTCTGGGGCGGGGTATGCAAATACTGTCTGCCAACATCTCATTGACTTTTTTTCATAGACCAGAGGCATATTCGGCGCTCGAGAGACCCCTAGTGTCGCTTCTTCGACACAACATACGTAACCAAGACGTTTTCAAGGTTTGTGCACACTCTCAGGCATAATACCCAACATACACAGAGCAGGGTCCTTGTACAGAGACAGATTGAGAATTATATTAACGAGTTGTATTATTTTATTCCCTAAAGTTCCTCAACCATGTCACATTCATTTAGCATGTGAACCAGAGTTCCTGTATCTTTACTACAACGCCAGCATAGTGCATTGTCTCTTAACTTAATTCTTGCCTATCTGCTTGGGGTCCAACAGCATCTGTTAAGAATCTTATAATTAATTAATTGTGATTTGACCTCATGAACAAAGGGTGTGCCATTTTGACACAATCTGATTCCACAATTCTTCTTTGATCAGATCAAGTTGCGTCAAAAAGGCTTTTATTGAAAAAGGGGCAATTAACTCTTTTTCAATGCATTCCCTTGCTGGGGATTCATTGGGTGCCATGATACTTTAAGCCAATTATGAAAGCAAAAAAGACCAGTGGTACCAGTCAATTCTGGGAAGAGAGAGCCCGTCTGAACCTTTAACTGAGTATAACTTTGTAAGATTAAAAAGGGGTCTCTTCCCCTGCCAGATAAAGGATTCCACAGATTTATTATATTCCTTCAACAGCGATAATGGTAGAGCAAGGTGAAGCATGGATGATAAATAATTTATCTTTGGCACAATTATCATTTTAAATAGATTAATTCGAGCCAGAATAGACATTGTCAGTTTGCTCCAGTAAAGTTCTGGATATTTTGAATAACTGGTTGAAAGTTAACCTGCATATTTTTTTCCAAACCTGGCATAGATTTAATTCACAAAAGCAAGGTATTACTTAAGACTTGGTCCAATTGATTTTATAGAAACACATTGTGGGCACTGTTGTTTGTGGGTTGCTCGAGATAAGTAATATATTGTCAGCATATAGAAGTAAATTATGCTCCTGTTTGCCCACTATGATACCTTTAATAGTTTGATTGCTATGTATTGCTATAGCAAATGGCTCTAAAAAAAATGGCAAAAATAACAGGGGAAAGGGGACAACCCTGCTTTGTGCCCCTATAGAGCTCAAACCATGATGACATTACACCATTACATATTACTTATGCCACTGGTTCAGAATACATCATTTCACCCATTTAGTGAAAGATGATTCAAAGCCGAATCTCTCCAAATTGTTAAATAGAAAGCCCTATTTAACCCTGTCAAAGGCCTCCTCCGCATCTAGGGAGAAAGCCATGACAGGGTCTGCGCTATTTCTAGATCTCCAAATAAGGAGTAATAGTCTTTTGAGGTTATCTGCTGAAGATCTTGCCCTAGCAAAACAACTTGATCTGGATGTATAATGTGTAATAGTAGGAAGTAGCCTCTCTAATAAGTATTTTAGCAAGTATTTTCCCATCAACAATACATGGTGAAATAGGTCTGTAGTTGGCACAGTGCTGAGGGTCTTTCCCTTTCTTTTGAATCAGGGTGATTATACTAGATCTCATACTGTCCAGGAGTTTACCATTTTCCAGATCATTCTGAAAGATACTGAGCAATTTAGGATCTAGCACCTCTGAAAATGTTATGTAAATGTCAGAGGGAAAGTTGTCTTCCTGGGGGGAACAACCTACTCTGAGGTCCTAGATAGCACCCTTAATCTCTTCTAATGTGATGTCACATTCTAGTAATTCTCTGTCTTGTGTGGTTAAACATGGAAGCTGTGTGGATGAGAAGATTTGGTCATTATGTTCTACATTTACTTCCCCTTGCGATGTGCATAAATCCTGGTAAAATTCTTTAAAAACCTTGTTAATTTCTCTTTCCCCTGTGATCAATTCATTTTTAGCATTGAAAACAGGGAAATATACTTTGAGTACTAAGATATTTGACCAACTGTTTTGAAATTAGAATATAATCAATCCTTGAATAGGACCCATGGGTGTGGAAGAAGAATGTGAAATCCTTTTCTAGGGGATGAAGTGTGCAAAATATATCTACTTGGCCAAGTTCATACATGATAATATCAGTGGCTGTATATATTGCAGGTGTGGCCTGTCTGTTACCTTATTTATCTAGCTGTACATCTCTAATCTGAATAAAATCACCTCCTAGTATTATATTACGATTACCAATATTTCTAATAACATTGCAGACTTCATTATAGAAATCAGGAGATATCACATTGGGAGCGTAGATATTCATAATAGTACCTTTCTGTCCCTCTAAGCTAGAATGCAGGGCTATCCATCTGCCAACCTGGTCATTATAGGCTTTATGATGTTGAAAATGTAAACATTTCCTAATCAAAATAGTGACACCACTACTCTTGAGTATTAAATGTACTTGAGTGCACCTGATGCCTTCATTCCTCCAAACAATGATTGACTGATGATTTTCTAGAGAAAGCTGTTTATTTTTTGCCATTTTTGACCTTAAGACATGCCAGTCTATTGTATACTGTGTCAACTCAAAAACAAACACAAAGACAATGTTAAAATTCATTGAATGTATCAGATAGCTTTCATCTGTGTTTGATATAATGGCAAGTGATATTCTAGAACCAAATGATCAATTTAGCATGATTACTCAATAATAAACATAATTAAGTTTTGGAGTGTTGGCTGCTGGAAATGGGGTCTGTCTAGATTTGATCAAAAACGTCTCGGTTACGTATGTAACCTCCGTTCCCTGATGGAGGGAACGAGACGTCGTGTCGAAGAAGCGACACTAGGGGTCTCTCTTGAGCGCCGAAAGATACCTCTGATCTATGAAAAAAGGCCAATGAGAGTTGGCGAACAGTATTTGCATACTCCGCCTCCGGAGATCAGAACTACCCTCGTGCAGATCTTTGAGTGCCTTGGCCTGGTGGACTTGCAGGAGGTGGACTTAGACTCACAAACATTACTTTTGCAAAAGATTAGAATAGAAGAACAGGGAGCCCTGCAGCAGATGTCATGACCCCCACAGAGCCCCCCACTGAACATTGTGTCATTCTGAGATTACATCAAGCGACAGAAACAACTGAGCCTAAATAGATAGAAGAACTGTGGAGAATTCTCCAAGAAGCTTGGAAAATCCTATCTGCACGCAACCAAGAAAAATCCAAGTGTATTTAGGAGAATTGGTTCTGTTTTAAAGGCAAAGGTGGCCACACCAAATATTGATTTGGCTTTTTTTATGTTTCTGGAATTTGTATGACATTAAGTGAGTCATTTTTGAAGATCCACACTATGCAACATTTTTCACAAGTGCCTAAAACTTTTGCACAGTACTGTAATGTATATAAATATACCCCAAAAAATGGAAGTGTACCTAAATATAATGTTTTTTTCTATATACCGTGGTATGTGAGACTGGTTGCCAAAAGTTTGGATGTAATGATTTTGCTGTTTCAGAAGGAAATTGGTACTTTAATTCAAAAGTGGCATTCAGCTGATCACAAAGTATAGTCAGGACATTACTGATGTAAAAAACAACACCATCACTATTTGAAAAATGTCATTCCCCGTCTGTCGCTCACTTCGACGTCGTGTCGAAGAAGTGACACTAGGGGTCTCTCTTGAGCGCTGAAAGATACCTCTGATCTATGAAAAAAGGCCAATGAGAGTTGGCGAACAGTATTTGCATACTCCGCCTCCGGATACGGATATAAAGGCGAGAGAAATATGCTCGTTCATTCAGTAATTTTCTTCGGAGCCGATGGTCGTGTGTATGCAGTCAGCTGCGAGTAACACAACTGATCCTGCTTCTGATCCTCTGACGCTCTGCTTTGCTGTTGGATTTACGGCGCACTACAGCGGCTTTTCTCTTCACTGCCGGCATAAAAGAGTTTATTTCTCTGAAAGAGCATTACACAGCGGCGTTGAACGTCCTTTTCAGGACGCGTCTTTATAAAGATGTAATTTCCGCCCCTGTGTAGTTTCTGGATGCGGTGATTTCTCCCCACCTCTCTCGGTCATAAAACACTGTCTTGCATGCCTGGGCTGCGATCGCACGCAAGCAATGTTTTATGAATGGTTTATGTTCTCAGTGCGAGAACATAGCCATGGCAACATTGCGGTCGTGTGGCTTTCTTTTGTAATGAGAGAAAGCCGTTTCAGCCGCCCCCCGCGCCTCGCCTCCTTCCTACGGGATTGACGCAGGCGCCGCGGGCGATGAACACGATTTGGGGACAATGACGGGCTCTGTTCGCCGGGTAAATCCCCTCGAACTTCCCGCCTCCCCGGCACGCTTGTTTGCTTCCGTCTGAGCTCGGGATGAGTATTCTCTCCAATGGTTCATCTTCTCAGTGTGAGAACATGGCCGTTATAGCATTGCGGTCGCACGGCTTTCTTTTGTAATGAGAGAAAGCCACTTCAGCCGCCCCCCGCGCTCCGCCTTCTTCCTACGGGATCGGCGCAGGCGCCGCGGGCGATGAAGGCGATTTGGGGAATATGACGGGCTCTGTTCGCCGGGTAAACCCCCTCGAACCGCCCGCCTCCCCGGCACGCTTGCTTGCCTCAGAATTGGATGACATCACCGCTGCATCGGAGAGCGTTACAGCGGCATCGGATGCTGATCGTTCGCCTGGGCCGCCACCTTCAGGTCTGCCGCCCAGCCTGAGCCTGACGCACGGAGATCCGCTATGCTTTCCCGGGCTACTTGATCGGTTCCGCGGGCAGGTGCGCCGCTCACAGCCACGCCCCCCCCCCGTTCCTTTCTTCCCGGACGTGCACGACGAGTTGAGCTAAGCCAAGGCTTCTTCGCTCCTCCGCTCTCACTACCCTCGCGGTGGAACGGTCCCAGACCGCTTCCACTCTGCACGCCACGGCCCTTCCTGCAACCAATGCCAGGCCAAGGCACTTCAAAACTTGCACCTTGGGTAGTCCTGTTCTTGATGTGCTGCAGGAACTGCGCTGGATGACCAACCGCGCCCCCGGGCCACGGAGGTCAGAAGCGCCGGCACTCGGACAGGCGATGGCCACCCCTTGTGGTCCAGAAACGCACCTGTGGACTGGACCTGGTCGAAATGCGGGAGGCGGACAAGGCACACCTTCTCCCACACCCCCGTCTCCCAGCTCCGTCCATTCGGCGCCACCGTTGACGACTCTGCCCAGCAGTCCTCAGCGGTGAGGCAGACGGAGGCCACTACACATCCTGCCCCGCCGCAAGCCTGCCGCCATGGGCCATGCCCCGTCTGCTCGCCGACGGGCGTCCTCCTGCGGCTGTGAAACACCCTGCTCCGCCTCAACCCGGGCCCAGCTCTCAGCCCCAGCGTCGAGCACGCTGCAGGAAATGGATGCCCCCGTCTCACGGACCCCCTCGAGGACCCGGAAGGCTCCCAGGCTGTCCGTAGACGTTCAACCCAGGGACCAAGATGTTAGCTCCGGAGGCTGGTAAGACCGCTCCGTCCCCGGTGGAGGGCCGGGAGGAGAATCTTTTCTTGTTGAATTAATTTTCACATTCTCATATTCTCTGTAATGAGCTATTTCCTTTTGTCTCTGGGTCACCTGGCCCACAAATGCCGTTCTCACGGCACTTTGCCCCCAGATATCAACAGTCCTGGCTTCCTGGACACGGACCACCCGTCTTCAGCCCCACGACTGTCCCCTGGCCGGCCGGTTCCGACGAGTCTAGAGGACGCCTACCCAGGACCTCCTCCTCAGTCGCTAACCCGCCCCCTGCCGGGTGTGCGGAGCAAGGTAAGTGCTTTGAGTCTTGTCTCAGCACCTCAGCCGCGGGTCGCCCTGTCGCCGCCCAACGCTGCCCTACCTGCTCTGCCCCGCTGCGAAGCCCCGCCGGGTACGTCAAAATTAATCGTCCCTTTGGTGCCCCTAGCGCAGAGGTTGGACGCGTGGCTTTCACTTCCCAACCCGTCTCGCTGGCTGGCCCGGACCATCTGACTCGGTTACGCAATTCAGTTTGCCAGGCCCCCGCCCCCCTTCATGGGCGTCCGCTTTTCCGCAGTACACGGCGAACACGCCCACTCCCTGCGCGCGGAAATCGCGACTCTTCTGGCCAAAGACGCGATAGAGCCTGTCCCTCCAACCGAGATGAAGAAGGGTTTCTACAGCCCTTACTTCATCGTACCCAAGAAAGGTACGACCAATCTTGGACCTGCGAGTTCTCAACCAAGTGTTGCACAAACTCCCGTACAAAATGCTCACGCTTAACCTGCGTCCGGCATCTAGATTGGTTCGCAGCGGTAGACCTGAAGGACGCGTACTTCCACGTCTCCATCCTGCCCCAACACCGCCCCTACCTGCGGTTTGCGTTCGGGGGCCAGGTGTATCAGTACAAGTCCTCCCCTTCGGCCTGTCTCTGTCCTCTCACCAGAGTTACTATGCAAAACCCATAGAGACCAGGTGCTCAGGCACCTCAGCCGTCTGGGGCTTCAGGTCAACTGGGAAAAGAGCCAGCTCACTCCAGTTCAGAGCATCTCTTTTCTCAGGATGGAGTTAGACTCGGTCTCAATGTCGGCACGTCTCACCAACGAGCGTGCCCAGTCAGTGTTGAACTGCCTCGCCGCCTTCAGGCCAGGCACAGCGGTCCCCTTAAAACTTTTCCAGAGGCTCCTGGGGCATATGGCATCCTCCGCGGTGGTCGCGCCGCTGGGGTCGATGCATATGAGACCGCTCCAACACTGGCTCTAGACCCGAGTCCCGAGACGAGCATGGCGCCACGGCACGCACCGGGTAACAATCGCCCCCGCCTGCCGTCAGACATTCAACCCCTGGACAGACCCCTGTTTCTTACGGGTTGAAGTGCCCCTACAGAAGGTGTCCAGACGCGTCCTGGTCACGACCGACGCCTCCAGATTGGGTTGGAGCGCCTTTTGCAACGGGCACGCAGCCTCAGGCCATTGGAAAGGGGCCCAGCTGCGTTGGCACATCAACTGCCTCGAGTTGTTGACCGTCCTTTTGGCCCTGCGGAAGTTTCTCCCATTAATTCGGGACGAACATATCCTAGTCAGGTCGGACAGCACCACTGCGGTCGCGTACATAAATCGCCAAGGCGGCGTACGCTCCCGTCATATGTCACAACTCGCCCGTCGTCTCCTCCTTTGGAGCCAGCACCGACTCAAGTCGCTGCGTGCCACTCACATCCCCGGCAACCTCAATGTGATAGCGGACGCGCTGTCATGACAACGCTTGCCTGGCGGAGAGTGGAGGCTTCACCCCCACTCGGTTCAGCTGATTTGGGAACGGTTCGGCTAGGCCCAGGTAGACCCCTCTGCCTCCCGAGAGACCTCCCACTGCCCGCTCTGGTACGCCCGTTCAGAGGCTCCCCTCGGGGCAGATGCACTGGCACACAGCTGGCCGGCTGGGCTGCGCAAGTACGCATTCCCCCAGTGAGCCTTCTTGCACAGGTGCTGTGCAAGGTCAGGGAGGACGAGGAGCAAGTCACTCTCGTGGCTCCTTACTGGCCCACTCGGGCCTGGTTCTTGGACCTTGTACTCCTCGTGACAGCCCCTCCCTGGCGAATTCCCCTGAGGAAGGACCTTCTTTCTCAGGGACGGGGCACGCTCTGGCATCCGCACCCAGACCTTTGGAACCTCCACGTCTGGCCCCCGAACGGGATGCGGAAGATCTAGCTGGTCTACCACCCATGGTCGTAGCCACGTTCAACCAAGCCAGAGCCCCTTCTACCAGGCAACTCTACGCCCTGAAATGGCGTCCGTTCGTAAATTGGTGTTCTTCCCGGGCAGAAGACCCACAGAGGTGCGCAGTTAGGTCTGTGCTCCTGTTCCTACAGGAGAGGTTGGGGGGGAGGCTGTCCCCATCCACCTTGAAGGTGTATTTTGCCACTATCGCAGCTCACCACGACCCAGTAGACAGCAAGTCTCTGGGTAAGCACGACTTAACCGTCAGGTTCCCAAGAGGTGCCCGGAGGTTAAACCCCTCCCGGCCAAACCTGTTCCCCTCCTGGGATCTCTCGGTGGTCCTCGCCGGTCTTTAGAGATCCCCCCCCCCCGAGTCGCTAGAATCAGTTGGCTCAGGGCCCTCTCCTGAAAGGACGGCCCTGCTGATCACGCTCACTTCCATCAAGAGGGTCGGGGACCTGCAAGCGTTCCCTACTAACGACACTTGCCTGGAGCTCGGTCCGGCAGATACTCATGTGATCCTAAGACCTCGACTGGGCTATGTGCCCATGGTTCCTACCACGCCCCCTGGAGATCAGGTAGTGAACCTACAAGCGCTGCCCCTGGAGGAGGCAGACCCAGCCCTCTCACTGTTGTGTCCGGTATGTGCCTTGCGTGCCTACCTGCCTGCCTTCAGGCACTCTGAGCAGCTCTTTGTCTGTTTTGGAGGACAGCAGAAAGGGAACACTGTCTCCAAACAGAGGTGTCTCACTGGGTGGTGGATGCCATTCAGTTGGCCTATCACACCCAGGCCATGCCCCCCCCCCTTACGGGTTCGAGCCCACTCCACTAGGAGCGTGGCATCCTCTTGGGCACTGGCGAGGGGCACCTCCCTAGCAGACATTTGTAGAGCTGCGGGCTGGGCAGCACCTAACACCCTTATGATCTCAGGGTTGAGTCAGTCTCGTCCCGTGTTCTCTCAGGTCCGAGCCCGTAGAACTCGGTACACGTTAACGATCCGACCGGGTGAACCGCTTGTTCCAGCGCCGTTTCCCTCTGCCAAGGCAAAACAGTGCGCTTTTGTCCCAGAGGACCCAGGTCCCTGGTTGATTCCTCCCTAGCCCTTCGGGCCCGCAGCAGTTCAGCGGAGGAACGTGCTGGTCCAGTCCACTACGGGTACCTCCAGCTACCCCTACTGGAATAGGTGCTCCACAGATCAGGCCTCCTACGGGACTCCTTCTGTGTGTATTTCCGCGGTACGGTCACCTTGCGAGCTGACCCGCGTCTCCCTTAGGCAGTACTTCGCTGCCCTCCGGTCACCGTGTTGTAGCAACTCCCCCCTCCTCGAGGCTGGATCTACCACCGCGCCATTTCCTCCCACATGCCCAAAGTGGCCATGTGATGTATTTTGCCACCTATACCTCCCCTGCTGTGCGGGTGTGGCCTCCGCAGGGTCTTTTTCCCCTAAAAGAATAGGACTTCGGAATAAGACCCCCTTCCCTCGATGCGGTAAGGGCCCCGGCTGCTCTTGCTCTATGCCGAGAAAACATAGAGAGAAAAGAGGCCCAGCCAGGCTTGGCCCGTTCCCTAGTTGGGAGCGTCACCTTGTTCCCCCCTAGGGTAACCAAAAGGGTGCTGACGCTTTTTCGGGGCATTGGGGAAGAGTACGTGCAGCCTGAACACAGTTGGTCGCTTGTGCACGTGCAAAATACCTGCCCGCTTCTGTGTCAGCAGTACACGTACACGGCTCAGCGCATGGCGAGTTTTGAAGTGGACCCCTAGTGTCGCTTCTTCTTCGTGTCTTCCCGGCCACGTCGCTGAGCCGAGCCGCTGAGATGCCCGGAACACTCCCGGCTCCTCAGAAAAATCCTGAATGAACGAGCATATTTCTCTCGCCTTTATATCCGTATCCGGAGGCGGAGTATGCAAATACTGTTCGCCAACTCTCATTGGCCTTTTTTCATAGATCAGAGGTATCTTTCAGCGCTCAAGAGAGACCCCTAGTGTCACTTCTTCGACACGACGTCGAAGTGAGCGACAGACGGGGAATGACATTTTTCAAATAGTGATGGTGTTGTTTTTTACATCAGTAATGTCCTGACTATACTTTGTGATCAGCTGAATGCCACTTTTGAATTAAAGTACCAATTTCCTTCTGAAACAGCAAAATCATTACATCCAAACTTTTGGCAACCAGTCTCACATACCACGGTATATAGAAAAAAACATTATATTTAGGTACACTTCCATTTTTTGGGGTATATTTATATACATTACAGTACTGTGCAAAAGTTTTAGGCACTTGTGAAAAATGTTGCATAGTGTGGATCTTCAAAAATGACTCACTTAATGTCATACAAATTCCAGAAACATAAAAAAAGCCAAATCAATATTTGGTGTGGCCACCTTTGCCTTTAAAACAGAACCAATTCTCCTAAATACACTTGGATTTTTCTTGGTTGCGTGCAGATAGGATTTTCCAAGCTTCTTGGAGAATTCTCCACAGTTCTTCTATCTATTTAGGCTCAGTTGTTTCTGTCGCTTGATGTAATCTCAGAATGACACAATGTTCAGTGGGGGGCTCTGTGGGGGTCATGACATCTGCTGCAGGGCTCCCTGTTCTTCTATTCTAATCTTTTGCAAAAGTAATGTTTGTGAGTCTAAGTCCACCTCCTGCAAGTCCACCAGGCCAAGGCACTCAAAGATCTGCACGAGGGTAGTTCTGATCCCGACGTGCTGCAGGAACTGCGCTCAGCGACCGACCTCGCCCTCAGGGCCACGAAGGCCACAGCGCAGTCACTCGGGCAGGCGATTGCCACACTTGTGGTTCAGGAACGTCATCTGTTGCTGAACTTGTTTGAGATGCATGAGACGGACAAGACACGCTTCCTCGACGCCAATGTCTCCCAGTTCGTCTTCTTCGGTAACACCATCAAGGACTTTGCCCAGCAGTTCTCCGCGGTGAAAAAGCAGAAGGAGGCCATCTCACACATCCTGCCCCGCCTCAAACCTGCCGCTACGGGCCATACCCCGTCTGCTCGTGAGAGTGTCCTCCTGTGGCTAAACAACGTGCAGCTCCGCCTCAACCCGGGCCCAGCTCTCAGCGTCGAGCACTCCCAGGCTCCCAGGCACAAAGACGTTCTCTCCGGAGATGGTAAGCAGACCACTCCGTCCCCCAGTGGAGGGCCGGGAGGAGAATCCTTTTTTGAAGTTATTTCATTTGCCAAAATCTCAATAAAAGAGCTATTTCCTTTGTCTCTGGGTCACCTGGCCCGCAAATGCCGTTCTCACGGCACTCTGCCGTCACACCTCAACAGTCCCCACATGCTGGAGGCGGACCCTCCGCCTTCAGCCCCACGACACTTCCCCGGCCGGCCGGTTCTGACGAGTCTAGAGGACGCCTCCGCCGGACCTCCTCCTTAGGCACTAACCCGCCCCCTGCCGAGTGTGCAGATCAAGGTAAGTGCTTCGAGTCTTTTCTCAGCACCAGAGCCTCGGGATGCACTTTTGCCTCCAAACACCATACTACCTGCTCTGCCCCGCTGCGAAGCCCTGCCGGCTATGTCAAAAATAATCGTCCAGTTAGTGACCCTAGCACGGAGCTTGGAAGCGTGGTTTTCACTTCCTAAGCCGTCACATTGGCTGGCCAGGACCATCCGACTCGGGTATGTAATTCAGTGGGGGGCTCTGTGGGAGTCATGACATCTGTTGCAGGACTCCCTGTTCTTCTATTCTAATCTTTTGCAAAAGTAATGTTTGTGAGTCTAACATTTATATTTCCTATTGACACAAGATATAAATAACCATCTTAAGACAAAAGTTTTTGTGAAATGCCATATGTGCCTAAGACTTTTGCACAGTACTGTATATATATATATATATATATATATATATATATATATATATATATATATATATATATATATATATATATACAGGTATATATATAAGCAGTCTTTCAAGCTACAGCTCTGTACAAGGATGTTTTCTCTCCTGTCTTGATATTTTAGAGACTCACACTATTCTAAACTTCTAAATTCTAAACTAAACCTCCTGAATAGGAGCAATTCAGTATCTCTGAATAAAACAAAGTTTTGAACCAATCATGCACATCAGACTCAAACGTGATATTACAGTATATACTAGGCGTATAACAATACACAAGTTTCACGACATGATACGATACGATGCATAGCCTCACGATACGATACAATTGTAAATGAGCACACACAAATGTTTAGCTAAAACTTGTTCAAGGATTCGACATTAAAGTCTTTTAAATCATAAATGCCACAAAAGTGTCTGTCACTGGCAACAAAAAACAGAGCACTAAGTAACTTAAACAACAACACTGCATTTATTACAATTTATTGTTGAGAAAAACAAATATTAACTATTATTATAACACTTTTGTATAGCACTTTTCACAGAAGTCATAGTTTCAAAACAGCTTTATAGAAAATAATGCCTTGTTGTTTGAAAGCCACCAGTGATCAAGCTGAAGTGACTGTAACAAGGAAAAAATGTATTTCAATATTTTTAAGCGGCTTGAGCAATAACCGATCGGCACATGTCATTTTCTTTGTCCTCTTCCCCCGTTTCACTTTGTATGTAAACTCTGCCGCCATTATTACCGGCTTATAAAATGTACGCAAGTGTTGTTCTCAAACCCATTAACATTTTGAAGTCAAAAGCAGATAATTATAAGTGTCATGTAAATGTGAGTTTCTTACACAATCTGTTTTTTTATAGTTATGGCTCATAACTGATGAGCATCTTGCTGTGTATGTCATGCTCAGTGTTGTCTGGGAGAGGTGGCTGCTGTGTTTCTGCTTCACAAATCTACCAATTTGCGTGGTGATGCCGGAGTGAATAAAACAACATGTTTGATGTACTGTAGCACCAGGACATGGCACTGTTGTTTGGCAAATTTGACAAGCTGTACCACTACAGGACAATCTACTTTTTTGCCATCAATCTTCTCGGCTAGGTACTGAGAATGTGTTGCTCTGTTTTCCTGTGAGCACACATTACCACCTCTTGCTGGAGGAGACTGTTCCGCAGCTCTCAATATTGCGCTGCTTAGTTTTAAATACACTATAATGTGTTTGTTTATGTATTGTATGATACATATGGTACTGTATAGTGAGAGTCAGATTGTACGATACAATATGTTATGATATTTCTTTTTACACCCCTTGTATATACACATGAGTAGCATGTGATTCATTCTTTACAATCATTTAAAAACGATTATTGAAATCAATATTTAATACACAATAGACATTGCCTCGTTCGCCATGATTTTTTCTCCAGCTCGGAAACTCCAGTCCACTGTGATTGGTCAAGAAGATCAGCAGTAGAGACTGTTGGGTAGTAGTCAGCTGTGGTGCTCAGCCGAAGGGCGCATTGCGGGCGCACACGTGAGCACCCTTCAGAGCTCTAAAATATCAGATGGGACACCCTACAGTCTCGTGAAATGCACAAATGAAGGCCATGAGACCGCAAGACAACATCAAATGTGCCATTTGAGACAGGGCCATCATCATGTGTGCGGGCACGTCCATCAGCATTCAAATGTGCATTCTTGTCTTAAATCAATGAATATTTCAATCCACAGGTACCATTAATTCCTGCCTGTGGATTGTTTGGGTAATCTATTACAATGCAATGCAGACTTTATAAAGAGACTATTATTGATTGAAAAACTATATAATGACCTTTTTGGAACAACAAAACTTGACTAACATTATAAGTGGCCCTCAGGAAAAACATAAAATCAAAATGTTCTTTTGTTTTCTCTTTCTTCCCCAGCTCCATCTGATGTCAAGAGTGTAGAAGTAATTGCTCGAACAGAGATTGATTTAACTTTACAATGGAATCAAGACAACACCAATTACGCTTATGTGCTGAAATTCAGCAATGGAACGGACACTGTATCAAACATCGCTAGATCTGAAACTGATTCTGTAAAGACATGTACAGTCTCAAATCTGTCTGCTGGGAATCAGTACTCCTTTACTCTCTACACTGAGTTTGAAGGAATGAGCAGCAGAGGATTTAACTTCTCCAATTTTACCGGTGAGTGCGCCTGACCCCATAATTATTAAAATAACTTTTTTGCTTTTGATCACGTCTGAAACATTTCGTGTTCACAATACAGGCTGCAGAGAAACTAGTGACAACTAACAACAAGACAAATCCCCTTCACATATTTAGAACTAAAATCTATTTATTGGAGACTGTTAGATTGAATTGTATATGCAATTTTGCATGAGTGTGTAGCAGCAGGTATTAGGAATAGACCAAATGTTGTTTACTTCTAAACAATTATATATTTGTCCATTTATATTCATGGTTTCTGTTTCTTAAAAATTATCTTTTTTTATTTTCTCCCTATACTGTTAAAAATTGTACTGCATAATTACAGTATATTTCATGTCAACAGTTTCTCAACAGGGCCCAAGTAAAAATGTCTGCCACCATTGAACATTGTTGGTAAATTAGCTTGTTGTTTGTATGTTTGTCTCTTCCCCAGCTCCATCTGATGTCACGAATGTAGAAGTAATTGCTCGAACAGAGATTGATTTAACTTTACAATGGATTCAAGACAACACCAATTACGCTTATGTGCTGAAATTCAGCAATGGAACGGACACTGTATCAAACATCGCTAGATCTGAAACTGATTCTGTAAAGACATGTACAGTCTCGAATCTGTCTGCTGGGAATCAGTACTCCTTTACTCTCTACACTGAGTTTGAAGGAATGAGCAGCAGAGGATTTAACTTCTCCAATTTTACCGGTGAGTGCGACTGACCCCATATTTATTAAAATAACTTTTTTGCTTTTGATCACGTCTGAAACATTTCGTGTTCACAATACAGGCTGCAGAGAAACTAGTGACAACTAACAACAAGACAAATCCCCTTCACATATTTAGAACTAAAATCTATTTATTGGAGACTGTTAGATTGAATTGTATATGCAATTTTGCACAAGTGTGTAGCAGCAGGTATTAGGAATAGACCAAATGTTATTTACTTCTAAACAATGACATATTTGTCCATTTATCTTCATGGTTTCTGTTTCTTAAAAATTATCTTTTTATTTTCTCCCTATACTGTTAAAAATTGTACTGCATAATTACAGTATATTTCATGTCAACAGTCTCTCAACAGGGCCCAAGTTAAAGTGTCTGCCACCATTGAACATTGTTGGTAAATTAGCTTGTTGTTTGTATGTTTGTCTCTTCCCCAGCTCCATCTGATGTCACGAATGTAGAAGTAATTGCTCGAACAGAGATTGATTTAACTTTACAATGGAATCAAGATAACACCAATTACGCTTATGTGCTGAAATTCAGCAATGGAACAGACACTGTATCAAACATCGCTAGATCTGAAACTGATTCTGTAAAGACATGTACAGTCTCGAATCTGTCTGCTGGGAATCAGTACTCCTTTACTCTCTACACTGAGTTTGAAGGAATGAGCAGCAGAGGATTTAACTTCTCCAATTTTACCGGTGAGTGCAACTGACCCCATATTTATTAAAATAACTTTTTTGCTTTTGATCATGTCTGAAACATTTCGTGTTCACAATAAAGGCTGCAGAGAAACTAGTGACAGCTAACAACAAGACAAATCCCCTTCACATATTTAGAACTAAAATCTATTGATTGGAGACTGTTAGATTTAATTGTATATGCAATTTTGGGCGAGTGTGTAGCATTAGGAAAAGATCAAATGTTGTTTACTTCTAAACAATCACATATTTGTCCATTTATATTCATGGTTCCCCATCTGTCGCTCACTTCGACGTTGTGTCGAAGAAGCGACACTAGGGGTCTCTCTTGAGCGGCGAATATACCTCTGATCTATGAAAAAAGGCCAATGAGAAGTTGGCAGACAGAATTTGCATGTCCCGCCCCCAGACATGCGGGTATAAAGGCGGGGAAATGCGTCTGTTTCATTCAGAAATTTTCTTCGTAGCCGATGGTCGTGTAGTCAAACACCTGTTCCTCTTCCTCTGAGCGATTGCTGTTGGATCTACGGCACACTTCAGCGGCTTTCTCCTTCTCTGCATGGCAGTGCAGTTTGCCCCTGGGCTCTTCGACAGCGCAAACTAAAAGAGTGTTTGTTAAAAGAGTGATTTTCTCTAAAAGAGTATTTTCCTCTGAAAGAGTATTTTTCTCTAAAAGAGCAATAACACAGCGGCGTTGAATGTCCTTTTCAGGACGCGTCTTTTTAAAGATGCCTTTCTGCCCCTGTGTAGTTCCTGGATGCGATAGAGTGCTCTCCGCTTCAGACGGCCACAGGTGCTGTCTCGTGTGTTTGGCCTGCGATCACACCGAGGCAGCGTTTGTGGATGGTTCATGATTATGACCATGGCAACTGTGCGGTCGCGGCTTTCCTTCAACAGAAGGAATGCCACTTCAGCTGCACCCAGCGTCGCTCCTTCTTCCCACAGGATTGAGGATGATGCGGCTGGCGATGGAGACGATTTGGGGATAGCAGTGGGCACAGCTTCTCCGGGTACGTCCCCCGCGAACCGCCCGACCCCGGCACGCTCGTTGACTTCTGTCCAGGCTCGAGGCAACAGCGGCTAGCCTCACAGCCAGCCTGCCTATCCTCTTGAGCCCCTCGAGCTGGATGAGCTCGCAGCTGCATCGGAGAGCGGTCCGGCATCTGACGTGGACAACTCGCCTCGACACACCTTCGGGCCAGGACGCCAAGGCAACGCACAGATGTCTGACATGCTTGCCCGGGCCGCCGCCAGTGTGGGCTTGGACTGGAACACTCTGTCCTCCCCACAGCCGTCGCAGCTGCATGATTGGTTCCTTGGGTCTGCGTGTTGCTCACAGGCACGCAACCCCCCCCCCCCCCGGTCCCTTTCTTCCCGGAGGTGCATGGTGAGCTGACGACTGCATGGAGAGCACCCTTCTCCACTCGTCCAAAAGACAGGGCGGACAGGGCGGTTGCGATCCACCTATGCCCCGAGAACGCCGCCACCTGGTAGGGTCACCATGTGTTCCCCTCCAAGGCCTGTAGGATGACGTCGGCACTGGCCACTAAAGCCTACAGCGCCACCGGACAGGCCGCTTCCAGCCTGCATGCCATGGCCCTCCTGCAAGTCCACCAGGCCAAGGCACTCAAAGATCTGCACGAGGGTAGTCCTGATCCCGACGTGCTGCAGGAAATACGCTCAGCGACCGACCTTGCCCTCAGGGCCGCGAAGGCCACAGCGCAGTCACTCGGGCAGGCAATGGCCACACTTGTGGTTCAGGAACGTCATCTGTAGCTGAACTTGTTTGAGATGCATTAGACGGACAAGACATGTTTCCTCGACGCTAATGTCTCCCAGTTCGTCTACTTCGGCGACACCATCGAGGACTTTGCCCAGCAGTTCTCCTCGGTGTAAAAGCAGAAGGAGGCCATCTCACACATCCTGCCCCGCCTCAAACCTGCCGCTACGGGCCATACCCCGTCTGCTCGCCGAGGGCGTCCTCCTGTGGCTAAACAACGTGCAGCTCCGCCTCAACCCAGGCCCAGCTCTCGGCCCCGGCATCGAGTGCCCCGCAGGAAGTGCACGCCCCACGTCTCACGGACCCCCTCAAGGACCCGGAAGGCTCCCAGACACTCCTAAGATGATCGACCCAGGGACAAAGACATTCGCTCTGGAGATGGTAAGCAGACCACTCCGTCCCTCGGTAGAGGGCCGGGAGGAGAATCCTTTTTTGAAATTATTTAATTTGCCACATTCTCAATAAAAGAGCTATTTCCTTTGTCTCTGGGTCACCTGGCCCGCAAATGCAGTTCTCTCGGCACTCTGCCGCCACACCTCAACAGTCCCCACATGCTGGAGGCGGACCCTCCGCCTTCAGCCCCACGACTCTTCCCCAGCCACCTCCGCTGGACCTCCTCCTTAGTCACTAACCCATCCCCTGCCGGGTGTGCAGAGCAAGGTAAGTGCTTTGAGTCTTTTCTCAGCACCAGAGCCTCGGGATGCACTTTTGCCTCCCAACACCATACTACCTGCTCCGCCCTGCTGCAAAGCCCTGCCGGTTATGTCAAAAATAATCGTCCAGTTACTGACCCCAGCACTGAGCTTGGAAGCTTCCTAAGCCTCCAACGAGATAAAGAAGGGTCTCTTCAGCCCTTACTTCATCGTACCTAAGAAAGGCGGCGGCTTATGACCGATCTTAGACTTGCAAGTTTTCAACCGGGCTTTGCACAAACTCCCGTTCAAAATGCTCACGCAAAAACATCTTAACTTGCGTCCGGCATCTAGATTGGTTCGCAGCGGTAGACCTGAAGGACGCGTACTTCCACGTCTCAATATTGCAGTTTGCGTTCGACGGCCAGGCGTACCGGTACAAGGTCCTCCCCTTCGGCATGTCCCTGTCCCCTCGCGTCTTTACGAAGGTCGCAGAGGCAGCCCTTGCCCCGCTCCAAGAAGCCGGCATCCGCATACTCAACTACCTCGACAACTGGCTCATCTTGGCCCACTCCCGAGAGTTACAATGCACCCAGAGGGACCAGGTGCTCCGGCACCTCAGCCGTTTAGGGCTTCAGGTCAACTGGGAAACGAGCAAGCTCGCCCCGGTTCAGAGAATCTCTTTTCTCGGCATGGAGTTAGACTCAGTCTCATTGTCAGTGCGCCTCACCAACGAGCGTGCACAGTCAGTGCTGGAATGCCTCGCCGCCTTCAGACCAGGCACTGCGGTCCCTTTAAAACTTTTCCAGAAGCTCCTGCGGCATATGGCGTCCTCTGTGGCGGTCACGCCACTGGGGTTGATGCATATGTGACCGCTTCAGCACTGGCTCCAGTCTCAAGTCCAGAGACGAGCATGGCGTCGCGGCACGCTCCATGTGATGGTCACCCCCGCTTGCTGCCAAACATTCAAACCCTGGACAGACCTCTGCATTCTGCGGGCAGGAGTCCCCTTGCAGCAGGTGTCCCGACGCGTCTTTGTCATGACTGATGCCTCCAAATTGGGTTGGGGCCCTGTGTACAACGGGCATGCAGCTGCAGGCCATTGGAAGGGGGCCCCGCTGCGGTGGCACATCAACTGCCTAGAGTTGTTGGCTGTATTCTTTGCCCTGCAGAGATTTATCGTGCTAGTTCAGGGCAAACATGTCTTGATCAGATCAGACAGCACCAAGACAGTGGTGTACATAAATCGCCAAGGCGGCGTATGCTCCCGCCACATGTCACAACTCGTCCGTCATCTCCTCCTTTGGAGCCAGCAGCTACTCAAGTCGATGTGATGGCGGACGTGCTATCACGACACCACTTGCCAAGTGGCAAGTGGAGGCTTTATCCCCAGTCGGTCCAGCTGATTTGGTAACGGTTCGGCAAGGCTCAGGTAGACCTGTTCACCTCCTAGGACACCTACCACTGCCCGCTCTGGTCTGCCCAAACAGAGGCTCCCCTCGGGGCAGACACACTGGCACACAGCTGTCCCTCAGGGCTGCGCAAGTATGCATTTCCCCCAGTAAGCCTTCTTGCACAGGTTCTTTCTCAGGGACAGGGCACACTCACGTCATCCGCACCCAGACCTCTACCAGGCAACTTTACGCCCTAAAGTGGCACTTGTTCGGGAATTGGTGTTCTTCTCAGGGTGAAGACACACAAAGTTGCGCAATCAGGTCAATGCTTTCATTTCTGCAGGAGAGGTTGGAGGGGAGGCTGTCCATGTCCACCTTGAAGCTGTATGTAGCTGCTATTACAGCCCACCATGATGCAGTAGACAGAAATTTTTTGGGTAAGCACGACTTGATTATCAGGTTCCTATAAGGTGCCCGTAGGTTAAATCCCTCCCGGCCAAGCCTGTTCCCCTCCTGGGATCTCTCAGTGATCCTCTCTGGCTTTCAGAGACCCCCCTTAAAGCCACTAGAATCAGTTGGACTCAGGACCCTCACCCTAAAGATGGCCATGCTGATCGCGCTCGCTTCCATCAAGAGGCTCGGGGACCTGCAAGCGTTCTCTGTCAGCGACACTTGCCTGGAGTTCGGTCCGGCAGACACACACATGTCATCCTAAGACCGTGATGGGCTATGTGCCCAAGGTTCCTTCCACGCCCTTCAGAGACCAGGTAGTGAACATGCAAGCTCTGCCCCGGGAGGAGGCAGACCCAGCCCCTTCGTTGCTGTGTCTGGTACGTGCTTTGCATACGTACTTGGACCGCACGCAGAACTTTAGACGTTCTGAGCAGCTCTTTGTCTGCTTCAGTGGACAGTGGAAAGGGAACGCTGTCTCCAAACAGAGGCTCTCCCACTGGGTGGTGGATGCCATTTAATTGGTCTATCGCACCCAGGCCGTGCCCCCCCCCCCCCCTTTACGGGTCTGAGCACACTCAACAAGGAGTGTTGCGTCCTCATGGGCACTGGCCAGAGGCACCTCCCTGGCAGACATATGCAGAGCAGCGGGATGGGCAACACCTAATACCTTTGCGAGATTCTACAATCACAGGGTAGAGTCAGTCTCGTCCCATGTTTTCTCAGGTCCAAGCCAGTAGAACACTCTGACAGACTAACCGGGTAATACCGTGTGCTTTTTTTCCCTGGAGATCCCACTCACTCGGCTCTCTGGTTGATTCCTCCCTAGCACTCAGGGTCAGCAATTCGGAATTCGCCGACCCAATCCATTGCGGGTACTCAAATCTACCCTGTACTGGAATAGGTGCTCCGCAGGTCAGAGCTCCTACATGGACTTCCCCCCTGTGTGTATTTTCCACAGTACGGCCCCCTTACGAGTGGGTCCGCGTCTCCCATGGGCAGTTCCCGCTGCCCCCCCGGTTGCCGTGTCTGTAGCAACTCCTCCCTCCGAAGAGGCAGGATCTACCACCGCATCCATTTCCCACATGTTACCTAAAAGCCCTTGTGGTGTATTCACCACTCTTACCTCCCCCTCTCTGGGCAGGTGTGGTCTCCACAGCGTTTTTTCCCCGGTGCGTGTAATGGCCCCAGCCATTGAGTCATAGATAGAAAAGAGGCCCGGCTAGGCTTGGCGCATTCCCAGGTTGGCAAGCGTTGCCTTGTTCCCCTGTCTAGGGAGAATATAAGGATTCTGACAAATTTGTGGGGCATTGGGTATGGGTATGTGCAGTCTGATACAGCTGGTCGTTTTGCACGTCAAGTACCTGCCCGCTCCTTTGTCAGCAGTACACGGCTCAGCACATGGCGTGATTTAAATTGGACCCCTAGTGTTGCTTCTTCAAAACAACGTCGAAGTGATTGACAGATGGGGAATGGGGATGTAACCTCCATTCCCTGATGGAGGGAACGAGACGTTGTGTCCTCCCGGCCATGTCGCTGAGCCGAGCCACTGTTGTGGCCGGACCATTTCCAGCTCCTCAGAAAAATCATGAATGAAACAGACACATTTCCCTGCCTTTATTCCCGTATGTCCAGGGGCGGGACATGCAAATTCTGTCTGCCAACTTCTCATTGGCCTTTTTTCATAGATCAGAGGTATATTCGCCACTCAAGAGAGACCCCTGATGTCGCTTCTTCGACACAACGTCTCGTTCCCTCCATCAGGGATCGGAGGTTACATCCGTAACCTAGACATTTCTGTTTCTTAAAAATGATCTACTTATTTTCTCCCTATACTGTTAAAAATTGTGCTGCAAAAGTACTGTATACTTCCTGTCAACAGTTTCTCAACAGGGTCCAAGTTAAAGTGTCTGCCACCATTGAACATTGTTGGTAAATTAACTTGTTGTTTGTTTGTTTGTCTCTTCTCCAGCTCCATCTGATGTCACGAATGTAGAAGTAATTGCTCGAACAGAGATTGATTTAACTTTACAATGGAATCAAGACAACACCAATTACGCTTATGTGCTGAAATTCAGCAATGGAACGGACACTGTATCAAACATCGCTAGATCTGAAACTGATTCTGTAAAGACATATACAGTCTCAAATCTGTCTGCTGGGAATCAGTACTCCTTTACTCTCTACACTGAGTTTGAAGGAGTGAGCAGCAGAGGATTTAACTTCTCCAGTGTTACCAGTGAGTCTCAGGACATCATAATGTTCAGCCAGAACACCCAGTAACCACATAGCAAGTTCTCCATTTATTCAAACTTAAAGTCTTTCTTCAAACTGCACAAGTTTTCTGACTCAATAAGGCCTATATTTAAACTTGAATTTAAGTAATCTTCAAACCAAATGTTCAAAGCTTGTCCTGATTTATTTTACTTTTATTGTTATAGTCTAGTTCAGTAGAGACAAATCTGGCCATAACCTCAACCTAACTTTACAGTGACCTAAAATAAGATGTCATACCAAGTGGTCCAATGATATGGGGTAATTTTTTTAAAGATCTGGTGTTGCAGTTTGTTCTGATTGAACAGTTATCTCAATAACATCACCATATTTGAATTTGTTTCAGAGCCATCTACTGTCGACAGTGTGTCTGTGATGCACCGCAATGACACCAACATGATCTTACAATGGAACATGGTGACAAACAGGGACAACAACACATACACTTATTTGCTGGAATACAGAAAAGAATCATGGGAGGAAAGCATATCTATCTCTTCAGATGATAATTCTGCAATTATATCAAATTTAATTCCTGCAACAAATTACAGCTTCACTCTGTACACACTGTTTGAGAATGTGAGAAGTAATGGATACAACTTCACTAACACCACAAGTAAGTGACAGTTATTCTTATATTATATTATATTATATTATATTTAGTGAGAAAATAAAAAAAATAATGCATAAAAAATAACTCAATCATTTCCCAAGACCGTAATGAAGCATATTCCCACCATTGGAACAATTCAAGCTTTTAATATCACCTGTTATCAGCAGGGGGCAGTAAGTAAAAAAACTGTACAGAGAACAAACCAAACTCAGCCTCTGTTGACACTAGCTGTGTCTTGTTTCAAAGGCTGTGTCCTCCGGAGATCATTTTTGTCATCCGTATAAGTCATCAAGTCTGTCTCAATTCAGAAAAGCAAGTATGACACTCAAAATGCAGCTGTCGAACGCAACTTTCTTTCACGGAAATTCAGTGGATGCATGAGGTGTATCCTTCGTGTGCACTCACAACCCACAATTCTTTGCTTCAACAGAAATTAACATAATTTGTCTAAAAACAATTATGCCAATTTGACAGAAAATGTGATATTCAAACACAAGTAATGTTAATTTCCAAGTTGAAGTACCTCAGTAGATGGGTGTAGAGTAAATAATATGGCTATAACATGACTATATTCACCTTCATGCGCTACAGGATGCTTGACAGATTTGGTCTGTCAAATGGTTCAGAGCAATGTCTTTGTGGCTTGGTGGGTGTAATTTCGAGACAAGCTCACGTTGATTTATTGATAAAGAAGTCCGACTACGCCACCCTAGGAGTTAACCCCAGGGAAACTACTCAAACATTGAGTAAAGCACACAGGTTCAGTTCCCTCATAAAGTTAGACCAGAGACGTGAGTACAAAAATACAAATGTTTATTAATGCAATAATGATTAAAATGTTGGACACTAAAACCCACAACAAACACTAACAACCCCACTTCAAATCAAAGAAACAAAAGAACACAACCCAATATAATAGATACCTGTAAAGCAAAATACCAAATAATAACAGCAGGGCTGAGGCTCCCAACGACAGGAATCTCTGTGGAGTTCGGTTTTACGGGGCACACGTTCACGTGCAAACACACACACACACACACCCGTGCAGTCTACTCACACTATCACACACTCAGTGTACACTGCACACGATAAAGAAGAACCACCACCCATCAATGAGGAAGACCAATCCACCCATGGGACCCCAGCTCCTGCAGTAGAAAATAACAAAGAGAAACTATAAAAATGAACATAGAAATGACAATAAAGACATTACCATTAAGCAAATCCTCACAATAATGAATATCAATACGAAATATAAATAAGAAAAACAATAACCTAAAAGGATCAAATAGTTGGTCTTGAGATTACAAAGCAATTTCAACTCAGTAGATGTTTACCCACACAAATGGGATGAATGAGATATCAAATCACATGTATCCAGAGCTAGAACCACTTCATTGGTTTTACAATAAAGCAAAAAGAAAAGAAAAAGAATTAAATCAAAATAACAAAACAAGAAAATATGAAACAGGGCACTAAAACGACACGATAAGAGCCAAATGAGCAGTCCCCTTCTGTTATAGCGATGATCGCGTCAGCGCGGCTGTATTAACCGCAGCTCTTTAACAGCGTGAGCGCAGCAACCGACAAATCACGGCAGAGACGAGACGAGAATACAAACGAGAAGTCCCCTTCTGTTATAGCGATGATCACGTCAGCGCGGCTGTAACAACCGCAGCACTTTAACAGCATGAGCGCAGCAACAAACTAATCGCGGCAAAAACGAGATGAATATATGAATGAGAAGGAGGATCCTAAAACACAAAAGAAGACGTTACCAATCATCATACTATCACAATCATGGTTTCGTTTAAGCACTTACCCTCAGGATATGACGTCAGCTAGCATACTTTATCGTCACATATTGGTCAGTCATACCCATCGACAGCACAATGGGATACAGAGAATCACGCCTAGTTAGTACGCGAGAAGAGTGTTAACCCCACATGGTCATAACAGCACTACATTGAGCGCTTAACAATAAACATACCTGCAAGGCGAACTATCCGCACATCCACCAAACAGCGCGAAGGGGCAACAGAACCAACACGAAGCTGCACTATGATTAACATAAAGGCGATTCCAAGTTATGCACACCACAACAATTACCAGAAATCATCACCGATTACAACATAACACGCTTACCTACAGCCACCGTTGACACGAGCAAACAAACGGGGAAACCGGACGAGACGCATCCCGGGTGACGACCAATCAACCTTTAAATGGAAAGTACCGCTTGCTGATAGGCCAATATTGCTGTCAATCACCTAATCCCGTTACATCTTACACGGCCAATATATACAATATATACTTTTTAATTATGAACTGATCCAAAATCATGCGTTATTCATAGGGATGTGCACGGTATTCAAATACCAAAATCTCTGTTTGGTTATTCTCCACGTTTACAGGTCTTCAACCTGATCGAAGTCCGAAGATACCCGAATGCCTCTCCAGACACCTGTGTTCTTGTTTTACAATTCATTGTGCAGGACCATCACATTTTTTAAA
The DNA here is from genome assembly GCA_032164185.1 of Moxostoma hubbsi. Lineage (NCBI taxonomy): Eukaryota > Metazoa > Chordata > Actinopteri > Cypriniformes > Catostomidae > Moxostoma > Moxostoma hubbsi. The sequence continues at coordinate 2,948,943 of JAVLUX010000036.1, read as the reverse complement.
GACACTGTTACGTGCTGTTACGTGCTCGTCGAACGTGCTGCACCTGTGAAAAGCAGATTCCTTGAGCATGCACGTGAGTGTCTGTGCTCGCACTGCTGTCGTCCAGCACACATTCGTCTGAACAAATGGTTCTACTTGTCCTAGCTAGCAAGTGGCCTTCGAAACGAGACACAGCAACTAGCGACAACACAAGATGAGAATGCGTTCCTGTGTTCAAACAGCTGGACAGAGCACAAGTCTGATTGCAGGGATCTCAAGACATCTTATTTTAAAGTTTAAAACTATGTTTAACTTGACACAGCAACCTAAAAACTCTGTTAATGACGCAGCATCAACAATTTGAGATGCTGCAAAAGCGTCTGTGTGACGCATGTTTCCACTGACGCATCCATAGAAAAGACCTTATAATAATTCTCAGACAGATTGACAAACTCAATTTCAAAATGGATTACTGTGAACCGTTGGCCAAACAATATTATATTATATTATATTATATTATATAGGACCGCATAGCAGGGCTGAACTGGCTTAGTTTCCATTCTCATGTTGGAACTTAAATTGAAATGTCCACGCCCCACAGGATGTTGAGTTAGACTGACAGGAAAATGCATTTGTTTACTTGGCATTCAAAAAGATTTGTATTTGTTCAACACAAGTTTTGTGAAAAATCCTGTATAATTACATAATTAATTTTGTTTCATTATGACTATTAATTTTCTCATATGCAGAATAAACTTTTTTCAATGGATTTGTACTGTCAAAACAATAAACAGAGCTACAGCCAGTTTAATGTTGCCCTACAGCACCACAACATGTCCACCATATTGCTTTCAGACTTTATAATATTTTGCTCCATTTTGAAGAAATTAAAGCATTCTGTGAAATCAAGTGTTCTTCCAACACAGTCTGTACATATTAAATACAAATTGTTGCTATTTCAAACATCGATTAATATTGTTATCCAATGTGTCTGGTGTTACACTTATGTTATGTATATAATAACATGTTTATTGGTAATTCAGAAAATACAAAAAACTATTTCTATTTTATAAACTATTTTAAATATTAAAAACTACACTGACAGCAGTTGAATTTCATTACATTTAATTTAATTTTAATTCATCTTCCTTCAAATTTCGAATACAATTGTATATCATGTTTGATACCTCATTTCAAACTGAGGAGTTGAATTGGAAATTCAATTCTTAATTTTGATGAATTATGAATAGTGTAAAGCTCTGTCACTTAGCACATTTAATGGTATTTGTAGTAATTCTGATTATTGTCCAAAATGAGTTAACTATCTCTCTCTCTCTTTCTCTCTCTCTTTCAGCTCTATCTGATGTAACTGAAGTGAAAGTGACACATCGATCACTGAATCAGTTGACTATTAAATGGAATAAACTGAAATTTAACTACAGCTATAACTACACCTTGTATCAAAGTGATGGAAATCTGGTACATTTCACTGAATCACAGGGTGATGTGTTTACATATGAATGCTCATCTCTCACCCCAGGAACTGAATACAATTTCACACTCTTCACTGTGGTCAATAAATTTACAAGTTCAGGATACTTCTTTAAGAATGTCACAAGTAAGTTTTATTACTCTAATTTTGCTGTTTAGAAAAGATCTTTCTCAGAAAAAAGAAATTGTGTTCCTTGCCACAGTTGCCTTTGGCATGCTAACTGGGGGCAAAAATATAAATAGTGTGTGTGTGTGCGTGCATGTGTGTGTGTGTGTGTGTGTGTGTGTGTGTGTGCTTATGTATGTGTGTATATACACACATATCCACATATATTAGTTATCTTTAGGCTCCCTGTGGGCATAATACAGTGTGTGTTGTGAAAAGCGCTATACAAATAAAAATGACTTGACTTTTTAGTTCTAGTATTATTACTTTCATGACTGCCTGTCCTAATGTCATACTAAGAAATTATGTGAGTGTTAAAGAAATATTCTGGGTTCAATAGAAGTTAAAGGTGCACTATGTAACAATTTTCATGTAATATTCACCTTTTTTGACAATGAGTGAACGGCTTGTAACGCAACTTAAAAAATGAGCCGTGTAGACTGATTTTCATGGGAAGAGAAAATCCAAAGGATGTGACATTTATGTTCACTCCGAGAGCCTTGTCTCAGTGCTTCTCTTCTGCTATTCAACAGCGACAACAGTCTGCAACACTAGGTAACGTTATCTTAGATATGAAATCCAGCATATGTCCGGCTCCCAGCACAACACCGACTCATACACAAACTCTGAGTAAGCCAAAAAAATACAAAATAAAAATGATATACTGAATCCCATCTGGCTAAGCGGGAATATGATCGTGGTCAAGTGAAAACTAGAGTGAACATCAGTAGGGCATTTGATTCCTGGAAGGACCTTCGTTCGGTTTTGGGGATCAAAACCGACCCTGAATATGCGTTCTTCTTATTGGATAGGTAAACTTAAATAACTGCAAAACAAGCAAAATATAGTGCCATAAGGATTGTGTTATTTTAGCTAAACTACAATAACACATGAAATGAATGCAAGACAATGTTCAAGATAATACAAAAAGCTCCATTCATTAGTGTAACGCAACTTGGTTATACAGAACATATATACATTCTATTATTATAAAACAATATTGCATCGATATATCACAATGACAGTTGTGAATTCTGTCAACATATTCTTAATGTACGGTCTGTTTTATAAATAGCTACTGTCATCATCCACCAGATTTAGCTAACAGCTATTGATAAAGCTGGCTAGCTAGCTAACTCCGACATAATGCAGTCAATGTATCATGCAAAGAAAAATGATTACTTTCAAACTACAATCTCACATAGTCAGACCGATATCCACACATTGTTTTAGCCCTGTTACAGCACTGGAGAATCAAATATTATAAAAGTTTGTAGTTAAACAATCATAACTGTGTAATTTCAATTATGCTACCTCATCTGTCAGCAGAATGTCAGTGAATCATGTTCAGTCTCATTGTATGTTGTCAAATTTACCCATACATTGTAATTTATCACACTAAAATCATGTTTAATGCATATTGTTTATATCCTGTGGCTATACTATTTTTAAAAAAAGTATTATAACCTTAACAAATTGGCCCTATTCACTTCAATTTTAAGTGACTCAATGTAACTTTAATTTGTGCTTCTTTGGGAAAGTTGGGAAGAGTCCAAAAAAATTGTTTGTGGTAAATAACATTATGCCAAATGATGTTGATTAAACTTAACGTCTAGGTTACGGATGTAACCTCCGTTCCCTGATGGAGGGAATGAGACTTTGTGTCGAAGAAGTGACACTAGGGGTCTCTCTTGAGCGCCAAATATACCTCTGATCTATGAAAAAAGGCCAATGAGAAGCTGGCAGACAGAATTTGAATGTCCCGTCCCCGGACATACGGGTATAAAGGCAGGGAAATGCATCTGTTTCATTCAGGATTTTTCTGAGGAGCCGGAAATGGTCTGGCCACAACATTGGCTCGGCTCAGTGACGTGGCCGAGAAGACACAACGTCTCGTTCCCTCCAGGAAATGTAGGTTACATCCGTCTATCGCCCACTTCGATGTTGTGTCGAAGAAGCGACACTAGGGGTCCAATTTAAATCACGCCATGCTCTGAGTCATGTAAGTGTACTGCTGACACAAGAACGGGCAGGTACTTGACATGCCAAAACGACCAGCTATATCAGACTGCACATACCCTTCCCCCAATGCCCCATAAAGTTGTTGGAATCCTTACAGTTACTCTAGACAGGGGAACAAGGCAACGCTTGCCAACCTGGGAATGGGCTGAGCCTAGCCGGGCCTCTTTTCTCTCTATGTTTCTCGCATAGAGTCAATAGCTGGGGCCCTTACACACAACGGGAAAGGGGGTCTTACCCAGTTTCCTATTATTTCAGGAGAAAAAGACCCTGTGGAGACCACACCTGCCCAGAAAGGGGGAGGTAAGAGTGGTGACATACACCACATGGGCTTTTAGTTCACATGTGGGAAGTGGCACGGTGGTAGATCCCGCCTCTTCGGAGGGAGGAGTTTCTACAGACACAGCGACCAGGGGGCAGTGGGAACTGCCCAAGGGAGACACGGATCTGCTCATAAGGGACCGTACCACGGAAGGGGGAAAGTCCACTTAGGAGCCCTAACCTGTGGAGCACCTATTCCAGTACAGTGTAGATCTGAGTACCCACAGTGGACTGGGTTGGCGAATTCCTCGGCTGAATTGCAGACCCAGAGGGCTAGGGAGGAGTCATCCAGGGAGCCGACTGATTGGGATCGCCTGGGAGAAAAAGCAAACGGTTTTACCTCAACCGAGGGAAAGGGCGCTAGGTGCAAGAGATCCACCCAGTCAGTCCATCAGCATGTTACAGTGAGTTCTAATAGCTCGGACCTGAGAAACACGGGATGAACCGACTCTACCCTGAGATTGTAAAATCTCGCAAATGTGTTAGGTGTTGCCCAACCTGCTGCTCTGCATATGTCTGCCAGGGAGGTGCCTCAGAAGGCTCACTGGGAGAAATGCGTACTTGTGAAGCCCCGCGAGCCAGCAGTGTGCCAGTGCGTCTGCCCCGAGGGGAGCCTCTGTTCGGGCATACTAGAGTGGACAGTGGGAGGTCTCTTGGGAGGTGAACAGGTCTACCCGTGAGCCTTGCCGAACCATTCAAAAAAATCAGCTGGACCGACTGGGGGTGAAGCCTCCACTCTCCATTGAGCAAGTGTTGTGATAGCGTGTCCGCCACCACATTGAGGTTGCTGGGGATGTGAGTGGCGTGCAGCAACTTGAGTCAACCCAATTTGGAGGCGTCGGTCTTGACCAGAACGCGTCGGGACACCTGTTGCAAGGGGACTCCTGAGAAAGCAGAGGTCTGTCCAGGGTTTGAATTTTTGGCGGTAGGCGGGGGTGACCATCACACAACGCGTGCCGCGGTGCCATGCTCGTCTCGGGATTCGAGTCTGGAGCCAGAGCTGAAGCGGTCTCATATGCATCAACCTCCGCGGAGGATGCCATATGCCACAGGAGCCTCTGGAAAAGTTTTAAAGGGACCGCAGTGCCTGACCTGAAGGTGGTGAGGCATTCCAGCACTGACTGCGCGCGCTCATTGGTGAGGCGCACCGACATTGAGATTGAGTCTAACTCCATGCCAAGAAAAGAGAAGCTCTGAACCGTGGCGAGCTTGCTCTTTTCCCAGTTGACCTGAAGCCCTAATTGGCTGAGGTGCCTGAGCACCTGGTCCCTGTGGGCGCATAGTAACTCTTGGGAGTGGGCCAGGATGAGCCAGTCGTCGAGGTAGTTGAGTATGCAGATGCTGGCTTCTCATAGCGGGGCAAGGGCTGCCTCTACGACCTTCGTAAACAACGCGAGGGGACAGGGACATGCCGAAGGGGAGGACCTTGTATTGATATGCCTGGCCGTCGAACGTGAACTGTAGAAAGGGTCGATGTCGAGGCAATATTGAGATGTGGAAGTACGCGTCCTTCAGGTCTACCGCTGCAAACCAATCTAGATGCCGGACGCAAGTTAAGATGTGTTTTTGCGTGAACATTTTGAACGTGAGTTTTTGCAAAGCTCGCAAGTCCAAGATCGGTCGTAAGCCGCCGCCTTTCTTGGGTACGATGAAGTAAGGGCTGTAGAAACCCTTCTTCATGTTGGTTGGAGGGACAGGCTCTATTGCGTCTTTGAGTAAGAGGGTCGCGATTTCCGCGCGCATGGGATTTGGCATGTTCGCTGTATAGTGCTGTAAAGGGGGAGGGGGGGGCTGGCAAACTGAATTGCTTAACCGAGTCGGACGGACCTGGCCAGCCAGCGTGACGGGTTGGGAAGTGAAAGCCATGCATCCAAGCTCCATGCTAGTGGAACTAACGGGATGATTATTTTTGACGTACCCGGCGGGGCTTCGCAGTATGGTGGAGCAGGTAGTACGGCGTCAGGAGGCAAAGGTGCGTCCCCAGGCTCTGGTGCTGAGAAAAGACTCGAAGCACTTACCTTGCTCCGCACACCCAGCAGGGAGCAGTTTAGTGACTGAAGAGGAGGTCCAGTGGAGGTGTCCTCTAGACTCGTCAGAACCGGCCGGCCGGGGAACAGTCATGGGGCTGCAGGCGGGGGGTCCGCGTCCAGCATGCCGGGATTACGGCATTTGCAGGCCAGGTGACCCAGAGACAAAGGAAATAGCTCTTTTATTGAGAATGTGGGTACAAATGAAATAAATTCAAATAAGGATTATCCTCCCGGCCCTCCACCGGGGGACGGAGTGGTCTGCTTACCAGCTCCGGAGCGAACGTCTTGGTCTCTGGGTCGACCGTCTCAGGAGCGCCTGGGAGCCTTCCGGGTCCGTGAGACTGGGGCATGCACTTACTGCGGGGCGCTCGATGCGGGGGCTGAGAGCTGGGCCCGGGTTGAGGCGGAGCCGCATGTTTTTTTTGCCGCAGGAGGGCGCCCTTAGTGAGCAGATGGGTCTTGGCCCGTGGCCGTCTGTGGCGGGGCGGGATGTGTGAGATGCTTTTTCACCGCGGAGAACTGCTGGGCGAATGGTGTGCACATGAACCGCTTCAGCGCACACCAGCATGCTCCAGAGATAAGTTCACCAAAGCTCTGGTACAGCACAGGGCGAAACTTTCGTGATTCAGTTGTGCTTCACTCAATATTGTGATGACTGGTGGAAAACACAAAACTTATGTTGCCCAATTTAATATATGCAGGAAGTCAAAGCTCTCAAACTGTTTGACATGGAGTAGCCTATTCAACATAAACAGCACTGATGAGGTAAAGAGGAGACAAATACATCATCAGTTTTTTTAAATACACTACATCATCCTTACTAAAATTTACATGTATATGTTTTATGCAGTAACACTATCAGGTAACTTATATAGAATAGATTAATATTAAATCTATTAGGGTGATTCTATTTAAATTTTATTTTATTATAACTGTGAAAGTTGTAGTTAAAGATTTCTAAATGTGTTTTAAGCTATTTTAGTTTTTTTATTGAAGACTTTCCACATTAATCAATCCACAGTAATATGAGGTAACTTGTGGTCTTACATAATGGCCTTGTCATTGCAAATGCCACTGTTAAACCATGGTAGAGCAATGGTAAACTTTCATAGGCATATACAATTGAAAGGGGTTGAAACTTCCATTTACTATGGACATGTTATTGACATATTTTCCTCCTGTTCAACAGTACTCCTGTTCTAACTGGCATTTGTCTTTGAATATTTTATAGGTTACTTAAACCATTAGGCCTTTGTCCTGCTGAACTCACATCATTCTCGTTTAAACAAAATGTCCAAACAAATGCATGCATTTACAGTCTTAAGATACCTTTATCAGTTTTTGGGAGGTGGGGTATTTTGACTTCTGAAAATGCTGAGTGACCTGTGCTTGAGCTAATTATCATCACCTTAGCATGTTGAGACCCAGATCCAGACCAAGACTTTACATCTTGAAAGCCAGATAAATATATTGAGTAATGAAACCAAGACACATATCAAGGCCAAATTTGTTAAGACCAAGACCATAAGATCAAGACTCAAAATCTGTTTGAGATGAACATCTATGTTTTGTTGTCTTTTCTGAAGCTATTGACTGTGCGTCCATTAACTGGAAAGTCACCAACTCATCAATTACTGCTCAAGTGGAAGGTTGCACAAATGTAACAGCGAAAAAAATCAATGACATTGAACAGATTGGCAGTGTAGAGAAGAACATTTTGAACATTGACCATCTTTATCCTGGAGCGACGTACACTATTTCACTGTGGTATGACTTGGGCTCAGATAAAGTTCTACAGTGTACACATAATCAGACGTTAGGTGAGTTTATTTGCTCTTTGTCAGACTGTGCTTCTTTGATGCTGATTGGCTGATGTGAAAATACTTCATCTTTCTTTTCTTCTTTTTCTGTCTAGTTCCAAATAGCGTATCTTATCTTCGCTGTGAATATTTCTTTGGAGGTTATGGTCTGACTGTACATTGGAATCCTCCAAATGGAACCGTGGAAGTCGTGCAGGTGGACATTGATGGAAAAATTTTCAACCAATCACAAAATAGACAGGATGTTAAGGGTTTGCAAGCTGCCCAGTGGTACAAAGTGGCAGCTACATCAATCTCTGGAGGCTTGAGTAGCGACAGAGTAACAATCAACTGTCAAACTGACCCAAAAGGTAAAATAACCAGATGAAGATTCTGTTTGTGTGTGTACATATGCAACCACCACAATCATAATGTCACAATTTTATTTTATATCACAAACGAACAAAGAAGTACTACAATAAAAGTTTCATTCAATTACGATCACTACTGTCAACATATCAGTGAAACATATTGGAGCAGCCATGTATAGTATATTTAGTAGGCTTGGGATCAATGCCGATAATCAGACAAATTTTCGGATGATTATCATTGATGGTCGGCTTTTTTATAGATATAAATAGGGCTGCTTGTTGCACAGTAGTCTTTGTCACTTCGTACTGTAAACTATTCTCAACACGACTTTAGTAAAGTGTGAGCGGCGGGGTATCTTAAAGGGACACCGGAGGCATCTGGTGAACCACATGGCGTGTTTTAATTGTGCGTTCATATCATGTCAGAATGACTGTTATTACAAGATGGCAACTGGTAGCTTCTATCTAGAGTTATTCACGTCCTCAGACCTCATAAGTTATTTGTTTTTTATGGCAAACCTTATAAACGCACAATGGTTTTGTTGTTCGTCAAATGTATTAATTTACGATTATATGTTCCAGAAAAATGTTTAAGAGTTACATATTTTTAAGTTACATCAAAATTCTGCTGCACCACGAAAAGCAACTTAGGTTGAATTTAGTTTTCCATTAAATTCTTCCTAAATTTGTATCAAAGGACAGATTATTTAAGTAGATTATTTAGCCTTCATTGGATGATATATTGTGTATATTTATCTTTCATATAGCCTACAAATGTGGTTCCCAACCCTGTTCCTGGAGGCCCCCTAACACTGCATATTTTGTATATCCTCCTTTTCTGACATACCCAATTCAGTTCTTGGAGTCTCCACTAACGAGCTGATGAGTTGAATTAGGTGTGTTTGATTAGGGAGATATGCAAAATGTGTTAGTACTGGGGGGCCTCCAGGAACAGGGTTAGGAAACACTGATCTACGCAATTAATTTTAACTTACGAGTATGTCTTTTTGATGTTTGACAGCTTGAATGAAAACTATGTAAGAATACATACAGAGAAATTGCATAATAAATGTCACCATTTCTAATCATTTAGTTTGCGCAGTTACTTGCGCAGTTACTCATCAATGCCACTTTTTTGAAGAAGTACAAAAGCCTTCGTAACATAGTGTTTGGTGACTATATACACAACTTTGGACTGTCACCTGCACCACATCAATGCTTCCTGTGTGTGATACCCATACCTTGCCCTACCCACGATGCAGCGCTTCTTGTCCGGTGTTTGACCAGCTTCAGTATTAAGGATCTTAAATGTTATATCAGCCCTTGTGGTCTCTCAAAACTATTACGCCAGAATACATTAAACAGAAGGCCAACTGACAGCGAATTGGAAAACATACAAAATAGGTTTATTGTTGACTAATATTAGTACATCGATGCCTCAAAAATGTATCAAGAAAATAATTTGCCAATCAGTATGACATTGTGATAAATCATGTCATATTTACATGATTTATGACAATACTATTGTTAACTGTGTCCATATAATATATTCAGGCTTAAGTACAACTTAAAGATGATTTAAATGTATACTAAGATACTACTCTCTTAGTTTGTAGTGACAACTTTAAGTATGTTGGGGAGAGCAGGGCATAAACTAACACTTTTTGGTAAATTTTGTATAAATGTATTTGGGGTTCAATATATATATATATATATATATATATATATATATATATATATATATATATATATATATACACACACAAAATTTGTTCCAGTCCTTGAATCTGATTGGACGATAGACATAACATTGGCACTGATGTTCTGACACCATCAGCACTCGGACACTTCACTGTGTGTATTGCTTGTGTTCGTGCCATTCTAAACTAAAGTGTAAGAGCAGTGCAGATGTGCTGAGAGCTATGGTTTGTCTTTTTATGAGCCAGTTAGGTAATGTGAAGTGAATCCACATCAGCCAGTGTTTACATACAGCACTCGTTGATCGCTTGTATTACTACACTACTAAAACTAGGAAATAGCTTTAAACAGCTTTAAATGAACAACTTCAGCATTACGGCACATCACAGCTGATAGACACAACATACTTTCCACATTGGTGAGAAAATACTGTTTAAAATGGTGGAGGACATTGCGGTTTCTATAGTGACCGACTCTTGTGCACTGGCTACAGCGAAATACCCCCGCTTGGATGGATAATTTTCCTCTGAGAAAGCTGATCTTCAGAAAGTTGAAAGCATTTCTGCTTGGGTTTGGCAACAGGGGATCACACGCTCCGTCTCTCTCTCTCTCTCTCTCTCTCTCTCTCTCTCTCTCTCTCTCTCTCTCACTCTCACACACACGCACACACACACTCACATCCATCCGTCTATCCTTGTTTATCCAATAACTTGTTAGAAACAGCACAAGCCGTGATACTATTTCTGAAGTGAACATTTTGAATTACTAATGAAGGTTTGGATGCATCATTTGTTTTGAACCATCAATGTCAGATTGTGATCCGTCGTGTAATAAAGTAGTTCCATACACAAATGCGTTTTTATGACCGTACTCAGTTTTTACAAATTTTTTTACATTTACTTCATTGAACTGTTGTATATATCACACTAATATCACAAATCAGCACTGCTGTAATTACATACGGCCGAATCACAACAGTGCTGACGTAGGGCCATATCGCACTCTTGCTTGTGTGATATTGCCTAAATATATATATATATTTAGATTTTTATTTTATTTTTATTTTTTTTACATTAACACGTGTCTGGGACAAGTATGTGGACATGTTTCATGAATACAGTGTATACTTTTTTCATCATCTACCAGGATAAAAGTCAAGAAAATTGTTACAATGGGCCCCAAAGGCAGAACAGGTTATAACAGCTGAGGGGCACATTGTAACATGTCTGGTACGGCAGCTTAAAATCCCCCTCTAACAACTATATCTAATTAAAATAAAATAAAATAAATAAAATATAAATATAAAATATTATGTCAGTAAAAGCAATTTATTAACTTTGGCACACACACACACACACACACATTGCATATAGTTTGTTCAAATTGGGGCACATTGTAACACAGTTTTACAGCTCGTCACTTCTGCTGGCTATCTGAGAATTAAAAGTAAAATTGTATGTAAAAATACTTGCTAACAGATTGGAGGCTAAAATAATACCATATTTGCCTCGCTTTAAATAAACATTCAAATCATGGATGATAAATGAACTTTTGTGTGAATTTTTACTTTTGCTACTTAAAAATGAACTTTTGGTGATTTCTTGCAAAGTTTTTGAATTTTGCCACAATTTCTTCTATACACAGTGTTGATATGGCAACAAGTAAACAAATTAAGTTTCATCTTACCAGTGTGTGTGGAAACGTTTAAACCACGTGTGTTACAACTAGCTTCATGTTAGTTTGTGCTGCGCTCTTCCTTTAAGCCATTTGTTGCTAACAAGTTGCTACTGTACATAAGGACGACAACTACCACAAGGATGTAAGTGCTTATGCTTGACAAATTGGAGCATGTAACAAATGGATAGCTACTTAGGTTTTTAAAAAGCACAGCAGCTTCAAAATTCACACTTGAGATTTAACTGAGTGTAATTCTTGATGTAGAACAATCTTGAACGTCACTTGAACTAATGTTATCCACATCAAATCGAAAACCCTATTCTGAAAATTGGAAATTTGTGAGGAAATGCATGGTGAACTAGGCTTCCGGGTTGGCCTACAAATTGATGCCATGCCTGAACAGCTCTTTAAACAATTAATATATGCAACTATCACACTGTTTCAAAGGTATAACCATGACAATTAAACATGTCAGCATGAGACATGTGCGATCACTCACCTTCCTTGTCTGTGGAAAGTAATGTTCTATATTTCAACTCATGTTGTGGTCACGTACATCCAGTACACTGCCTGATAATCCTGAAATGATGGCAGAAAAGGTTGAGACGTAACTATTCTACAGCACTTTTTTACATGAAACAAGCTCCACCGTCTGGAAGTATGTTGGAAACACATAATCTGAAGTTCATCTGTCTGGAAAAGTAGTTCCACTTCAAAAAAAATTTGTTTTTAGACAACATTACAGATTAAATAATAGAGATTTTATGAATAATTTAAGCACCTCAACAAAAATAAGAGCCATACATTTCTGCTTTTGAAACCTTTTGTTATGTTTTGTTTGTTTGTTGTTTTTTTTGTTTTTTATAAACTCAGGGATGAGTCTGAATAATTTTCTGTGGTAATCAACACCTTGTCAAAGATGGTGAACATAAAGCTGCCTGGAATAATTCTTTAAAACTTTGATATGACTGAGACATATTCTAGTATGTTGTGACATATTTCAACAGTGTTTGTCATGTTCAGTGTTGGTTTGTGTGTGTTTTCCACAGGAGTTATTGCAGGAGTGCTGGTGTTTCTTCTGTTGCTCATCATTATTTGTGTTGGGGTCTTTATATGGTTCCGCATACCAAAGCAGACTAAGTATGAATTCTTTTCTTTTTTTTTATTAGAGATAAAGTATTATAAAAGCTTTAGAGATTAACACTTAAATATGAAATCTTATATATTATTTTTGTTGTCTTTAGAAGATCCAACCTGCCCATGGAGTCAAAAAACGTACCTAACATCAAGTACATGTATGTGTTACTGAATAATTCAGTGACCCCTCATAAAAAATGTCTACGTGTCATTGCATTAGAAATCAACTCAATAGACAGTTCACCACACATTACCTTTGGACATATTCCACTAACATTAACTTGATATTCCACAAACTTAACTTGACTTAAGTGTCCAGATACTTTTTGGGGACACTGTAAAATATTTTAGATCTTTGCTGATTTAATAATTGAGAAATGTTTTTTTTCCAGACCAATTCAACTGGAGAAATTTCCTGAACATTTTCAAAAGATGAGTCGTGATGAGAATAGAGGTTTCAGTGAGGAATATGAGGTAGGCATAGACACAAATTAAATATACAAATGTCAGGACTAGCGAATGGAAATGATTTGTATTCTTGTATTCTTGACACTAGTTTAGACTGTTGTTGCATAGTATCAAATGTTATGTGTAAAATCTCTACTAATGTTCAGGTTAATTCTGAGACTTTTTTAAATGTTTTTTTACAGGACTTGAGTTCAGTCGGTACTGAGCAATCTCGAAGTGCAGCTCTCCTGCCTGAAAACAAGAACAAAAACCGATTTTCCAATGTTTTAGCCTGTGAGTGTTTCATGGTCTTACATGTGCAGTACCCAGTTATTACGACAAGTGTATTGATCTTAATAAAAGTCTTTCTGTCCCTTTCTCAGATGACTGCTCTAGAGTGCATCTCACTATAAATGATGAGGGAGATTCTGATTATATCAATGCCAACTACATGCCTGTGAGTATCACACTAAAAACTGTACTTACATACTCCATATAATTCTGTCAACACCGCTACACATTTTCAGACCAGCTGCAGTGCAGCAGTGCACATTAAAATAAAAATCACTCTGTTTACTTTCCAAATACACATTCCTTTTGTGCATGATTGGTGCACTGAATTATATTTTTTGGTAACTATTTCTAGAAATGAACCTGTGTGTGTGTGCGTGTGTGTGTGTGTGTGTGTGTGTGTGTGTGTGTGTGTGCGCGTGTGTGTGTGTGTGTGTGTGTGTGTGTGTGTGTGTGTGTCAGGGTTTTGGCAGTGCCAAAAGAGAGTACATCGCTGCTCAAGGTCCCCTCCCCAATACTGTCAATGACTTCTGGAGAATGATCTGGGAGAAAAGATCACAGGTTATCATCATGGTAACCAACTGCATTGAGAGTGGAAGGGTGAGTAAGGCAATGTTCAGAATGGAGTGCTAGCAGACTGCTTATCTGCATACTATGCAGTATGCACTGTATACTGCCTACTATTGTTTAAAATGTATATGAATATACATTACATTATGTAAGGATAAACATTTTAAACAGTATTCTACATTATTGTCACCTGACCTTAAAGAAATATTCCAGGTTCAATACAAGTTAAGCTCAATCGACAGCAATTATGGCATAATGTCGATTACCACAAAAATTAATTTCGAATCATCCCTCTTTTTCTTTTTTCTTTAAACAAAGCAAATATCTATGTTACAGTAAGGCACTTACAATGAAAGTGAATGGGGCCAATTTTTGGAGGGTTTAAAGGCAGAAATGTGAAGCTTATAATTTTGTAAAATTCATTCTTCTGTTAAAGTTGTTGATTATTTGAGAAATAAATAGTTGATTTTATAGTCATTTCAGGATTTTAGAGTTTGTTGACATTACATCATCATGGCATGAAGTGGTAAATTTGGCTTTAACTTTACACAGAAAAGGTTAGTAAAAAAAGAAGGGACAAGTCGAAAAACTTTTTTGTGGTAATCAATATTATGCCACAAATGCTGCCAACTGAGCTTAATTGTATTGAATGCAAAATATTACTTTATCATGCTGCATGTTACAAAGATGGACCAATGAAGCAGAGTTGGAACCACAAGCCTGCTTTGACTGCACTGATTGGAGTTTTTTTTTAAAACTGCAGACACCGATCTGGATGAGCTCACAAATACTGTGAAATCATATATCTGTTTCTGTGAGGATATGTGCATTCCTTCTGGGACTTATTTATCATACAGCAATGACAAACCATGGCTTACAGCAAAGCTCAAGCAGCTTTGTCAGGCCAAAGAGGATGCTTCCAGTAGTGGGGATAAAATATTGTACAATTAGCCCAGAAACTCACTGACAAAAGGGATTAGAGTAACTAAAAGAAACTACTCTGAGAAGCTGAAAAACAGGTTTTCAGCTAACGACCCTGCATCAGTGTGGAGACATTATTAACTACAAGAAATACATTACTGACTACAAGAAACCATCCCCCAACTCTGTAGGTAATCAACAATTGTCTGATTACCTGAATGTATTTTACTGTAGATTTGAAAAGCCCAGTCTCACACCTCCTGCTATTCAACCTGCACTTAAGATATGTGAAAGCACAAGGCCCAGATGTCCTTTCACCCATTTGTCTAAAATTCTGTGCTGACCAGCTGGCTCCATTTTCACACAGATCTTCAACAGATCACAGAAGCAGTGTGTTCCCTGCTGCTTCAAATGCTCCACCATCATCCCTGTCCCAAAGAAACCCAAAATCACAGAAATTAATGACTACAGTCCCATCGGTCTGACGTCTGTGGTCATGAAGACATTTGAAAGACTGGTGTTGGCCCACCTGAAAGACATCAGTGGACCCTTTCTGGATCCCATTAAATTTGCTTATTAAGTAAACAGGCCTCTGGATGATGCAGTCAACATGGGATTGCATCATATCCTGCAACATCTGAACAGACCAGGAACATATGCAAGGATACTTTTTGTGGACTTCAATTTGGCTTTAAACACCATCATCCCAGCTATTCTCTGGACTAAATTAAACCAACTCTGTGTTCTCACTTCTATCTTTCAGTGGATTACCAGCTTTCTGATGGACAGGCAGCAGCTTGTGAGACAGGGAAAATTCACCTCTAGCACTTGTACTGAGAGAGGCTGGACTGAGCCTGATTGTAGGCCTGTTGTAGCACCAGTCATCACCGCCAATGTGCTATCTATCTATCTATCTATCTATCTATCTATCTATCTATCTATAGCACATATGGCAGTATATATATATATATATATATGTATGTATAGATAGATAGATAGATAGATAGATAGATAGATAGATAGATAGATAGATAGATAGATAGATAGATAGCATACTTGGCAATAATGTTCATTCTGATTCTGATGTTTAATTCAGTGACAATTCGAGTGCATTGTCAGATACAGTACCCAGTTCTATATACTCTGTCGTTTACATACTGTGCACAGTATACGCACTCATTAATAGTATGCTACTCCAAACTCTTTAGTATATATTTCAGTCATTTGTCAGTCTTTAAACACTGCCACATGAATAGTGTGAACCCCTGTGCTAGTGCAATGTGATTAACTGTTTTTTATTATTTTCTGACTCTTTCTTCAGACCAAGTGTGAGCAGTACTGGCCCCTGGACTACACATCATGTATCTATGGTAACCTGCTTGTCACAGTCATATCTGAAAACAAAGCTCAAAGTTGGACTCTGCGAGAATTTACTGTCAAAAATGTGAGTTGGGACATTTCAATCTATTATTGAGTAAAATTATACATAACTGTTTAATTTATGAATAATGAAATGTTTGCATAAGTCACAATCTATCTCTGTCATCAATATGTTGGTACATTATAGAAAGAGACCTCTGAGATGCGAACAGTAAGACACTTTCACTTCACGGCGTGGCCGGATCACGGCGTTCCATTAGGCACAGAGGAGCTGATCCGATTCAGAGGACTCGTCCGTCAACACATTGAGAGCTCTTCCTCTGCAGGACCAACTGTTGTACACTGCAGGTCACTTTAAAAACCAGCTCTGTTCAAAGAAACATTCTCTTCAGAGTACACAAAAAAAAGTGTCTTCCTTATAAAAGAAAATCAAAATCTGCTGAGATGTTCGTTTATGAAAAACAAATTGAAAATGTGTCAGATGCTAGTGATAATTACAAAATAAGTTAGTGATCCTCTTTTCATAATTAGTTTTTATGTCAAACAATTTGAAAAACCACGCAGATATTTTCATGACCAAACCACAATCTCTGGTATCTCTGAAAAACCTGGGATGCCATCTTTAAGATACACAAGAAACTTAAAACTGTGGCATGTATGATACACGAAAATGAAAGAACATTAACTCAAAGGCCAAATACTAAAAGACCAAATGCAACTTTTCTCCTTTAATATTGCCCCCATGATCATCATCATCATCATAAACTGTAAATGTGGTTGTTAACTGTAGTGCTGGAGTGGGTCGTACTGGAACACTGATCGCGCTGGATGTCCTACTACAGCAGCTGCAGACAGAGAAGGCCGTGAGCATCGCTGCGTTCATCCATAGCATGAGACTCAACAGACCACTCATGGTGCAAACTGAGGTAAAGCTCTGTTTTCAATGAAGAATGATCAAATAAATCAGGAACATTAGTCTATAAAGTCACAGCAGCATATCACTTTTATAATGTTGAGCTCAGTATCACCATTTCTCAGAAATGCTTCTGTTGTGCTTTGAAAATGGGTCTTTATAAAATAATAAAGCTTAAACAAAGTCACACAGTTCAACATGGTAAGTTATACGCAAAGGATCTAGGAGTAGAATAAAATCTGTAATCAAATACTGTCAATTTAGTACTAACTTATGTATTGTGTATATGTATAACCACAATTATAACAAATAAATATAATATAATAATAATATAATATATATAATAATAACCTTTATTTTCTATAGCGCCTTTAAATGTACATCTCAAAGCGCTGTACAAAAACAATTAAAATTGCAAAGATTCAGATCTTAAAAGCTACTAGTGAGCCATTTCTATTTTGATTCCACTGAAAAGTGTGAACACTGCGGTTCTGTGATACTTTCAAAGCAATGGCAGATAACCTGTTTAAAAACAGTGATTATTTTTGCAATTCCATCTGGTGCCACTAGAGGCACAGAAATCAGATACTTCAACTTAAATACAAAGCCATTTACAGTGACTCTGAATTATGTTAAAGTTAAACAAGATAGCATTCTCAGGGGAATAAAGGATGACATATGGTGACAGAAGTCCTATATTTAACATTTCGTTTTCATTGATGATGGGTTTTCGAGCAGTGGGATCGCCAAACTGGATCGCACATCTTTAAAGCCTAGAGCCCCCACGGGCAGTCAAGAGCCCCTGGTAGTCAAGGGCCCCTGAGCACTGGCCCCATTTGCCCGTTCGGTAATCCATCAGCACGCTTAAACATTACAAAAAGTTATCTTAATTCATCACTTTAAAATCACCACAGCTAAAAATATTAAACTTACTAGTTTGCTGTTGGACGTTTAGTGGAGCATCCAGTCCCATTTGTATAATGTGTTTTTCGAGGAATTCTGTCTGCATAATATACATTCGTCGGCTTCAATCAGTCATTTAAATGCTGCAAAACAGGTGATTTAAGTCACATTTGGTATGAATCTGGTAGATCGAATTCTTCTGTTAGTGTTATATTTTGGAATTTGCGGTTTAAGCTTCAGTTTTTATGTGTATTGAATGTTCTCGTACAGTTCACGACACCTGGCCATTAAAGCACCATGCAGCCACCATCCGTAACTATAGCAACAACTCCAAGCATTTTCCCATGTAGGATTACAAAATCTTACAAAAAACTATTTTATATTGTATATTTATACATTACATATATTATTTTGCCATGTGAAAATAAAGCATTTAACTTTTTTTAAACGTGGATTCAAAATACTTACAGTTAAATTAACCGTGATTTTAATTATCGTAGTTAATAGTAAAACTTAATAATAGTGCCATCCCTAATTCAATGCATACTCTTAAATATTTATGCACAGTATCATATCAAACATTCAGAAAAAACATTAGGGTAAATGTTTCAGGAAAACATTTACCCTTTCAGAAAATTTCAATTCTTACGTCTGCTTTCTTCACCATGAAAACAAAAACTGATAGTGTCTATGGATGCCTTTAACATCTCCATTGACTCCACATATGACTCATGTGATATATTTCATGTTTTCTAAATTCATACAGTAGTTTTGTGTGGGTAACAGACCTACAGACCGAAATTGCAGGTTGTCAGTCACTGACTGTCTTGTGAGTTTTATTCCTGCGGGGGTCGCTTCAAAACCAAATCCTCCATTCATCCGCATACATCTAAGAACGCTTTATATCCATTTGCAGACATTTTACACTAAATAGTTATTTTAATAAAAAACAATAATTGTAAGGATTCATACCTGTGAATAAAATCCGCCTCAAAAGTATTTTTAAAAATCCTCATCCAGTAATAATAAACGACTGAGATCATGAAAAAGAAAAGAAACATATACCAAATCATACAACGAAGGGGGGACTTCAGTTTTTGTGTCAATATGCACAATTGCAAGGTATTTCATACGAAATGTATTTTTAGCATTGATAAAAAATATATACACGAGGACAGATGTATGATTGTGGGGGATAACTCACCCCCTTGACAGCATTGGGGTAACTTATGCTCCCGTCTCCCTTAATTCTACGCCTATGATATTTGGTGTATTATATTTTGCTTTACAAATGTAATTCTTATATTAAATTCTACCATATTCAACTTCACTATGCAACAGAAGCATTGATTAACAACTTCGGAGCTCAAGTTAGTGTTAATAATCGATTTGTCTCCTGAGAAAACTAATGGGATTGTTAGTTCTGGAACCAGACAGTTGTGCTCTATAAGTATGAACTAATAACATAGCATAAACAACCCTAACTAATAACTAATATAACTGATAAAAATAAGTAAGGTATTATGTACAGTCTAGAGCCCTATGAAATCTGTGTTTTCCATTTTATTTTTTTCTGAATGCCATGTTTTAAAATGTAATAAATTTGTATGTTCAGAAACACTGTCTCATCAAATTAATTCATATAACTTTAATCAAATGAGAACAAAACAATTACTTTTCAACAGCCCCTTGCTTTATTTTGTCATATGAAGTGCTTCTATACAGATCGTCACAACACAATCCAAAAACAACATTGGAGTTATGATTCTTGTCAGTTACAGCTGCACTTCTGTATTCATGAATGCATTGATGAAAACTCTTGCTTGTGAGATAATACTTAAATATAATGTAATTATTAATTAATGTTATTATTATTTATTTATTAATACTACATTGAATATTGCATTTAGCCATAGAGTAGTAATATATTTTTGTTGCAATTTCTTCAATTTCACGGATGTAGTTAAATGGAACTTTTTTGTTTTTGACGGGAAACTGAATAAAGCACTTAAAGTTTGTATGTTTTTCTCACCTCCAGAAGAGCAGTTTTCTACATGGATTAACATGCAAATTTAACCGGAAAAGGCTGCAATTTAATTAAATATATAAATAGTCTGTACATGCTGGGTGCTTCACAGTGAATACGCGCTCTGATCTCTTTCATTTATGACATACACAGCACGCTTGATGCTCATGATGTGTGTTTGTGTATGACCGGCCGGCTTCACACATTTACTTTGAAGCATGCAGCACATGCAGACTGTATTTATTTCAATTTCAGCCTTTTGTGGTTTAGCCATTACACAAAGACATACCACAATTTTTATTTGATTAATTGTGCAGTCCTACATTCATTTTATCTTTAATGTGTCAAATTCTGTGACATTCCGCATTTTATAGATAATTCCGTTTTTATGACTGGATTCTGCAGTTCTGTCCATGTTTTCCGCATTGCGGAAAAAATAGGTCCTAACAGTCAGCTGGTCATCATTACTGCAAAATAAACCCTGACATGGGAATAATAGCTGCTTGCAGAGATCACAGAGATACAAGCGAATAGTAGCAAATAACATTATATAATACATACAGTATATAATTATATTATATAACAAGTTGTACAGATTACCCGCAAATGCCAAGATGACCGGTCTTATTCAGAGATTTGCGGTCATTATTCATAAATATTTAGCTGCTGAATGCTGTGGTTTACCACATATTCTCATTTCATGTTTCAAGACATTTTAAAAACTCTTTGTTTCAGTTAAATGAATAGCATGTCTATTTTTAGGATTTTTATTACATATGGACAATAAGGTGTAAGGAATTTAAGGCTACAATATGTGTAGCCCTAGCAGACACCTTTACATGCCTCACTGTTTGTTGTCTCTGTTTCCCATAGTCTCAGTATGTGTTCCTGCACCAGTGCATCATGGACACCCTGCAGCCCAAGACAGAGGCTCTCTACGAAAACTCAGACATGATCTACGTCAACGCAATGGCTTTGAAAGAATATGAATCAGGCAATCGAAACTACAATGAAAAAACTTGCTAGAATATCACAAAGAAATGTCATATTATTTATGTATGGTTATCAAAAACATGTTTATAATGTAAAAGATGATATTTTTGTCATTATAATGTCATTATAATTAATATATAAGTCACATTCAATACCAATTATAGTAAACCTTTAAACCATGAAATGGCAAAAGCACAGTTTTCTGTCCTGTGCTGATGTCTTTCCTATATAATCAGGAAGTGAGGCAGGACATATTAGGAAGCCATTCGTTAATAGTAAAACTTGATTTGCTACTCAGTTCCAGGTGGTATCATAGGGTCAGAAATTGGCTGGTTAGCATGTTCCTGTTAGGTACCCTGCTGGTTGTTGCTGGAATTACACACTATAATGGCAAAACACATGTTGTCCATTGACAGCCATTCAAGAAAGTGTTCTCTGATGAAATATTTTTTTTCCCCAAGAAACAGTCAATGACTTATTTCATAACATTATAGTACATCTTTTACCAGTTTTGTTTTTGAAGGGCTCTTAAAAGTATGAAATGGACACTGATATGAATGGGAATGCTAAT
Source organism: Moxostoma hubbsi (assembly GCA_032164185.1). Classification (NCBI taxonomy): domain Eukaryota; kingdom Metazoa; phylum Chordata; class Actinopteri; order Cypriniformes; family Catostomidae; genus Moxostoma; species Moxostoma hubbsi. Next base: position 2,927,240 of record JAVLUX010000036.1, on the reverse strand, counting down.
GGATAGCTTTCTCCACATATTTTAGAAGCTCTTTGAATGGAAGGGACAATCCCATTCTAGACAGCATTTGATAGGACAAAATCTTTGTAGTGCAAGATGAGTCATCAATATTTTGTATCTGTAAATCTTAAATGTGTATATCTCTGAATCTTTTATTTAAACACTCCACTGATAATAGATTGTGAGTTTGATTTACATGACTGTATAATATTGGCCATTATATTTTTTTTAGCATTTAAAGAATTTACATTTTAAACTAAGTAAAACTACCACTCTTTATTTATCTAAATTTCTGTGTATATTGTCTTGTTGTCTGAAATGTAATGTTTGATTTATGTGAGACTAAGGTAAAAATGTCATAGCGACTATAGTTTAAATGACGCTTATTTTGCACAGTGCTTGAAACAATGAGAAAATGCTTAGGGTGGAATTTAATATGAAAAAGAAAATGTCAGTCTGTTTAATATGAAATTAATAATTTATTTTAGATTAAAATAGAAGACTTGGCCATCAATTAAATTATTTGTTCCATATTATTTTCATTTTGCAAGATTTATGCATTCTCAGCTGCCTTTGACTAAAAGTGATAGTTCACCCAAAAATGAAAAATTCTCAAAAAATAATTTACTCACCCTCATGCCATCACAGGTGTATGACATTCTTTCTTCAGCAGAACACAAATGATAATTTTTATAAGAATATTTCTGCTCTGTTGGTCCATACAATGCAAGTGAATGGGTGCCAAAATTTGACACCTCAAATACCACATAAAGCAGCACAAAAACAATCCAAACGACTCCAGTGTTTTAAACCATATCTTCAGAAGTGATATGATATGTGTGGGTGAGAAACAGATCAATATTTTTACATTTTTAAGGGGTGATATGCCAAAAACTGAAGAAGAAGAATGGGAAAGTTAAAGTGTAGACCGACTGGGCATGGAGAAGAATTTCTTCTAAAAAATAAATGATCTATTTCTCACCCACACCTAACATATAGCCTCTGGAGACTTTGATTCAACCACTGGAGTCATATGGATTACTTTTATGCTGATTTATGTGAATTTTGGAGCTTCAGAATTTTGGCACCCATTCATTGCAATTGAAATTCTTCTAAAGATCTTTATTTGTGTTCTGCTGAAGACAGTCAGTGATGAGAGAATTTTCATTTTTGGGTGAACAATCCCTTTAATGTGATTTAACCAAGTAGGACATCCTTGTTGGTTCCAAAAACAACACTACGATTCATAGGGGCAGTTCTATGGTCAGTGCTTCAGGGCTTAGCCCAGACCTGCCCAGATTTGTATGGGGTCATGCTTTGATGAAATTTAGGAATATAGAACACTTTTTAATAAAAGTTTAAATGTTTCATCTGTGAGGTGTCATATTTATAACAAATCTTTAAATATAACTGAAACTATAACTAAAAGGTCCCACTAACTTTAGTCTCAGCCTCAGGAATGCTCAAAGGTCAGAAGTTATTTGCCTTTAACACAAAAACACACGTTGGTGCAGCTATCCTTATGAGGACTCTCCATAGACATAATGATTTTTATACTGTACGAATTATAGATTCTATCCCCTAACCCTCACCAAAAAAGTTCTTCATGTAACAGGGTTAAGGATGGGCGAGGAGGAGGTGTGAACCAGCTGAATAGTCAAAATAATGTTTAATGAAAACTTAAAACAAAAAGACACAAAACACACACACATCAGCTGTGTGTGGCTCTCTCACTCACAAACCGTCGGCTCGGCATCCCCGGCCTCCACGTCACACTGCATTTTTCAAAAAAACATTGTTTAGTATGTTTTCTAAGCCATCTGAATTATGGGGACACTAGAAATGACATCCTCATAAATCACATTTATAGCATAATACCCTTGTAATTACCAGTTTGTAAACTAAAAAAAAAAAAAAAACTTGCCCACACTCTCTCTCTCTCTCTCACACACACACACACACACACACACACACTATTTGTCCCTTTTGGCTTTCCAGCACTTATTGTGTAAAATTTAGTTTTATAGCCTATTATTGATTCGTTGAGTGTTTTAATTTACATTTAAAACTAAAACTAAAAATGTTGATAGAACTTCCAGCGTTTGCAGGGCTCATGGCGTTGTGTCTTAATAAAAGAGTTTAGTGCAAATGTTCTATCTCGTAACTCAATTAAACATCACTTATTTCCTGACATGGCATGCATAAATAGTTTTTTTTGTTTGAATTCTGACGACACTAGACATCCTGTTGCTGACGGCACGCTGCACAAGTGTTTGTTTGTAGCCTGCTTAGGCTGCTTAGCATTGCTTATTCTTATTCTCAAATGTTCATCGTTATATTCATTGTTCTTCGTTATATCCTTTGTCATTTTACTGTGTTTCAGGTTTTTCCTCTTTTCTAATGTTTCATCTGTGTGTATTTTACCTGTTGCTGCTGGCACCTAGCTAGAGTCTGTGTTTGTAGCCTGCTAGTTTTTTAGCATAGCTTATATATCTGTTTTCAGTCTTTCATACTTAACATCTGCCATTTTTAAGCGCACATCTGGTTTTCCCTCTTATTATTCTCTTATCGCGATTCAACTGCGCGCATATTCCACCTGCATAGGCGTTCTATTTTTATCGAGATTAAACTGTGCATTTTTTCAGTGCGTACATGTTTTTTCTCCTCTGCGGTACACAGATTATTGCATCGATTTCAAAGCACCGCTTATCAAGAACAACCAACAACAACAAACAATTCTGCGAGGGATTCACATCAATCTCAAACCCTCACCCTCACCGCTCAGGAACAACCAACAACAACAACAAACAATTTGTGGTAAGTCATGGCATCCGCTCATGTTATTTCTTCCTGCATTGCATGTCACATGTTTACAATAGCCTCCTCCGTCAGCAGTGAGGGATTCACATGTGATAAATGTAAGGAATTAGTCAGGCTGATGGAGAAGGTTAATGAGTTAGAGACTCACGTCCAAACGCTAGTGGAGGTCTATGAGAAAGAGAAGCCGGTAGATACTGTTTTGGATGCGAGTAGTACAGAGAGCAACATACACACTTTGGTTCCGACTGTAGAGCCCCTGCAGCAGGGCATTTGGGTGATGTCTCGGCGGCATACTCTCTCAGCAAAGAGACACCACTCTCCCATTCCTGTTAGGGTTTCCAATCAATTCTCCCCACTCAGTGATGCATCCACTGAGAATCATGTTGAAAGAGCCCTTGTTATTGGCGATTCTATTGTAAGGAACATGTAAATAGAGACTCCAGCCACTATTGTCAATTGCATTTCGGGGGCTAGAGCGTCTGACATCAAATCAAAGTTACAAGTGCTGTCTATGCTAAACATAGATTTTCTAAAATTGTTATCCATGTTGGCACTAACGATGTCCTGCTTTGCCAGTTGGAGATCACTAAAGATAATGTTAAGGAGGTGTGCGAATTTGCAAAAACTATGTAAAACACTGTAATATGCTCTGGTCCCCTCCCTCCTCATCATGGTGATGAGGTTTATAGTAAATTAGTGTCACCGAATGTCTGGATGTCTGAGTGGTGTCTGAAGAATAAAATAGGATTTATAGACAATTGGAAGAGTTTTTGGGGTAGACCTGACCTGCTAAAGAAACAGACTCTACCCCTCCAGGGAAGGTGCTGATAGTCTGGCTCATAATCTTAATAATGATAGTATTTACTAACTGGGGCCCAGGTCAGGAAGCAGACAAACTGGTTAATCCGAATGTCTGCTAGCTGCCTTGAGACGTCACACAGGTCACATAAACTACAACACATAGAGACAGAATCTCCTAGATATCTCATAGAGACTGTGTCTGTTCCCCGAACTACCAAACACAATACCCTCACTAAATCATTTAGAAAAAAATTGATTAATGTCAAACTTGAACAAAACAAACAAATTAAAAATACACATCATGTAAAAATAACTAAATATTAGATCTCTTTCTAGCAAAGCACTAATTGTTAATGAAATTATTACAGATCATAGTTTGCAATCAATTCATAGTTTGGATGCGCTCTGTTTGACTGAAACCTGTCTTAAAGCGGATGAATATATTAGTTTAAATTAATCTACTCCCCCAGGTTATTGTTATAAACATGAGCCTTGTCTGAAGGGTCGAGGAGGAGGTGTTGCTACAATTTACAGTGAAGTTTTTGGTGTTACTCAAAGGACACGATATAAATGTAAGTCTTTTGAACTAATAAAGCTTAATGTCCAGATCTATCTCTACACTCAATAAACCCCAAAGCCCAGAAGAACTTGATGAAATAACCAAAAATATAAATGCAGTCTTCTCTAGCACTCTTGATATTGTCGCCCCACTTCGATTAAAGAAAATTAAAGAAATAAGCCCCGCACCATTGTACAATGATCACACTCATGCTCTCAAGAGAGCAGCTCGGCAAATGGAGCGCATGTGGAAAAATACAAAATTAGATGTATTTCGTGGTGCATGGAAGGATGGCGTCTGTAGCTACAGACAGGCACTAAAAGCTGCCAGGTCAGCATATTTTAGTAAACTCATAGAAAATAACCACAACACTCCTAGATGTTTATTCAGTACTGTGGCTAAATTGGTTAGGAATAAAGCCTCAACAGAACCAGATATTACATTGCAGCACAAGAGTAATGACTTCATGAATTTCTTTACAGATAAAATTGAAATAATCAGATATAAAATTGGAATTATGCAATCATCTGTCATAGCATCTCAGAAAACAGTGTCTAATAATTTTCCTCACGTGCAACTTCAATCCTTCTCTGTCATAAGTCATGAAGAGCTAACAAAACTTATCAAAACATCAAAAGCCACACCATGTTTGTTAGATCCTATACCAACTAAGCTCTTAAAAGAGTTATCTCCTGTAATTACTGAACCTCTTCTTAATATTATTAACTCCTCGCTATGCTAAGGACATGTCCCAAGAAACTTTAAAATTGCAGTTATCAAACCACTTATTAAGAAGCCACAACTTGACCCTGGACAACTGGCTTATTATAGACCGATTTCAAATCTCCCGTTTATGTAAAAAATACTAGAAAAGGTAGTATCCTCCCAAATATGTTAATTTCTACAGAGAAATAGTATATATGAAGAATTTCAGTCAGGATTTAGGCCTCATCACAGTACAGAGACTGCACTTATCAGAGTTACAATGACTTGCTCTTATCATCTGATTGCAGCTGCATTTCTCTTCTAGTGCTTTTAGATCTTCGTGCTGCATTCGACACAATAGATCACGACATTCTCTTGAATAGGCTAGAGAATTGTGTTGGGATTTGTGGAGTTGCATTAGCATGGTTTAGGTCATATTTAGCAGACCGCTACCACTTTGTCTATGTAAATGAGGAATTGTCAAACCAAACAAAAGTAAAATATGGAGTGCCACAGGGATTAGTTTTAGGGCCTCTGCTCTTCTCCTTATATATATATATGCTTCCCCTGGGAGATATTATCAGGAATCGTGGAATAAGTTTCCATTTGCTATGCAGATGATACACAACTTTATATTTCTTCAAAACCTGGTGAGATTTGACAATTCTCCAAATTAGCAGAGTGTATCAATGAAATAAAAGATTGGATGGCCAGAAATTTCCTTCTACTCAATTCTGACAAAACAGAGGTACTAATTATTGGACCAAAAAACTCTAAAAAATAAGCCACTACAGTATAATTTCACTCTCGATGGATGTACTGTTACATCATCTTCAACAGCGAAGAACTTATGATATATAAGAACTAGGTGATATATTTGATACCAATCTGTACTTCGAAAATCAAATTACCAGTGTTTGTAGAACAGCATTCTTCCACCTCAGAAATATTGCTAAATTAAGGCACATGCTCTCTGTTGCTGATGCCGAAAAACTAATTCATGTGTTCATGACCTCAAGACTAGATAATTGTAGTGCATTACTGGGAGGATGTCCAGCAAGATCAATAAATAAACTTCAATTGGTTCAAAATGCAACAGCCAGAGTGCTGACGAGAACCAAGAAATATGATCATATTAGCCCCATGTCATCATCGTTTCATTGGCTACCTGTTAAATTCGTATTCATTTTAAAATTCTGTTAACTACGTACAAAGCTTTGAATGGTCTAGCTCCACAGTACTTAAGTTACATTCTACCATGCTATATTCCATCACGTTCATTATGAAAATTCTGGCCTGTTAATAGTTCCTAGAATATCAAAATCCACAAAAGAAGGAAGATCCTTTTCATATTTGGCTCCTAAACTATGGAATAGTCTCCCTAACACTGTTCGAGATGCAGACACACTCCCTCAGTTTAAGTCTAGACTAAAGACTCACATATTTAGCCAGGCATGCACCTAATTTATCCTCCATCCCACAATTAGGCTGCTTTAGTTTAGTCTGCCGGAACCAGAAACCAGAAACATTGATCATGATTTAGAACTGCAATAAATTAAATGGCATCTATGCTTATATTATTTTATTTGTTTCCCTGACTCAACCTCGGGACTCCTATCCTGAGGTCACCAGAACCAACTGGATCAAGCACCATTCCTGGTTCATGTTGGACTCCATTGCTACGTGTCGCTGAATGATGATGACTAAATGCAGCTGGTGCCAGCCAGACATCATTTCAGTCTATTATGATGGACTTCAGAGGATGAACTGATGCCAACTCCAACCATAAGACATGGGATACTTCATATGCCATTGTCTGAACCTTGGATTTAGGATAGACCTCACCGAACCTCACCGAAATTACCGGCCACATCACTGATCTCTGCCAGCATCACCTCGGTCTATTGATGGACTACGATCTTGAAATTAAATACATAGACTAACAATTGCCAACAAAAGCCTTCATCATTAATCTTACAGTTCAAACAAAAGCTTTGTTTAAACACTGTCCCTTAACACTTACTTAGTTTAATCATTTTAAACCATGACTTTAACTATACATAAGTAATATTTACATTATATTCATGTTGTCAGAGGGGAACTGACCCCCACAGTGAGTCTGGTTTCTCCCAAGGTTATTTTTTTCCCATTAACCAACATCTTATGGAGTTTTGTGTTCCTTGCCACAGCGCCTTCAGCTGCTCACTGGGGTTATAAATACAATTATTATTTAATTAATTATTTTTAAACACGATAAAGAATCATATTTTATCTAATTACACAATGATGATTCATCGACATTATAGACATTACAGTTGTATCTTCTGTTAATGCCTGATCTTCTGTAAAGCTGCTTTGAAACGATGTGTGTTGTGAAAGGCGCTATACAAATAAAATTGACTTAACTTGACTACTGAAGCCGGGAGATCAACAGGGCAAACCCTGGTTCGACTGTCCCTTGTTACACTCTCCATACAGCTTGATACACATTTATTAACCCTTCACATTCGCAATTGTATTACTCTTTGTTTTGAGGGTTATACTATATATCTAAATTTTTGGATGAAATCAAGTTTTCTATATCTCACCAAGACAAGGCATTTTAACCGTTCACTCAGACATGAGTGCTCTTCTTGCAAGTAAGCACATTGGCATGAGTGCTAGAAAGCTGCCACCAACAAGACAACTGATCAATGTTTTGATTCAATACATTGTAGTTCGATTCCCAAACCAATGATTCGTATGAGCCGATTCTTTTGAATCTATAGCATTGAAACACAGCGTGTCCATTGTTGTCTGATTCCTGAATGAATGACTCTTATGAGTCGGTGCTTTTAAGAGAATCAAAAACATAGAGCTTGACCAGTGTAGTGTGGTTCCAGAATGATTGACTCTTTAGTGTTGGCTCTTTATTAAATCAGAACACTTATAAATCTGTCAGAGCAATTACAAACCTTCTTTCCAAATAATTCTTCCTAAAAAGAACTAAAAGAATCATTAATGGAATTGTCAAGGAATCAGAATCGTTAAGTGGCATCAAAATCATTCATTTCCTTACGATATTCATCCCTAATGAGAACATGTTGTGTGCTGTCTGTCCAGGTATTCACCAGTAATATGATTTCTTGAACAGTATGGTAAGTCACTTTATACAAAAGCATCTGCTTAGCACTTAATGGAAACTCTGAATTCATCAACTGGAAACAGTCCACATAGTGCAGCTGATTGAATTCAGAATTACAATATTTATAATTATGTTGATCCAAACTACACATCAAGGACTATGAAAAAAAACATGTGTAACATTCAAAAAATTACCAAGGTGCTACCATCCAAAAACATTTTTTTTTTGTTTTTTTGGAAATAGTTCAGAGTTAATATCAGTTTGTTTGTTTGTTTTTTTTTGCCATGAACCATGTTAATACCGCGATAATCTTACCTTGGAATAACCATGATATATGAATCTAATCATTCAGTACCATGTTGTACAGTAGTTAACATGCGGTCCTGCGGTTTGACATGATATACACCATCTGATTTTTTTTTTTACAGTAATATATAAATATTATATATAATATACTGTATACATACAGTGTAAATATACACTGTATGTAATATTCTGCAATGGTATTTTTTTTAGCATTTATGACCTCATATTTGAGACTACATGGCACATCTGTATTTAAAAAGAATAGTTCACCCAACAAATTTGCTGATAAATTACTCAGGCTATCCAAAATATCTCAGTTTCTTTCTTCATCAAAAGAGAATTTAAAATTTTGAGGATTCTATTTCATGCCTCTTCCTTTAAACAATGCAAGTGAATGTTCTCTTTTTTTTTTGACGGTCCAAAATGCATATTTAGGGTGCATCAAAATAATCCACACAACTCCATTCGACAAATAAAGTTCTTCTGAACCCAAAGGATTGATTATTTTTAGAAACAAAACAATACTTATATATATTTAACTACAAATGTTTGCTTCCGTACACCTCTGTGACGTGCGCTCATGAGGGATGACGTAAGCTCGATGACAAGGTCACGCGTGGAGGAGGAGTCAGGAAGCGTGTCATTATTTACAAGAGCAGCGCTGTACAAATGTTTAATTGTCTTTGCTGTAGATTCATATTTGTACAAGTGTTTTGATCGAAATGGTTGTTTGGCGTGTGTATCCTGGATGCTTCAACCTTCAGAAACCCAAAAGAAAATGCACGCCATGAAAAATATTTACTTTCATTGATTGTCTAGACATGATCATGAGCGATTGAAGCTCTGGCTTATCGTGCTGAACCTGGATATCAGTACACCCCTACATTCTCTCAAATATTGGAGGGTGTGCATTGAAGATTTCACCCCTGAGGATTCCAAACCATCGAAAGAAACAAAGGGTCGATATCTGAATTCATCAGCTGTGCCTGTGTTGTTTTTCCAGCGAACTCCGGTGTGTAAACTTTGTCATTGTCATGCCTCCCTCAAGCTCTGCACCTCCTTTCAGCGCTCCACTCCTCATCACCCTATTTCTTATTCACTGCACCTGCACTCGATTCACTCGCTTCAGTTTGTGAAGCTTCTCTTGCATTGTTTAAAGGAGGAGGCCTGAAATAAAATCATAAAAATCATAAATTCTGTTTTGATGAATAAAGAAACTCAAATACATCTTGGATTGCCAAAGGGTGAGTAAATTATCAGCAAATGTTCATTTTTGGGTGAACAATCCCTTTAATAATAACAATTAATAAACAATTCTAAATAATTTAATCATAAAACAATAACACAAATTCACTAGTCGCATCGCAGGACCATTTCAAATGAACTAGTGAAAACAAAATGGGTTTAAAAATGGGTGAAAACCTTAAAGGAAATGGTGACCAGTCACTATATCTAAAACATACATGGTCCCTTTAGAAATTATGCTGAATAAAAAAAAAGTCAGAAATGGAAATATCATCACTGTACCATGGTACCATTACAATACTTTTTTGTAAGTGTGTTCAGGTCAAAGCCTTCCATAGATTACTAGATAAACATTTTGTTTTATTTGCACCATTTGTTGCCTTTGTATTAACGTCTGATCAATTAGTGATTTCACTGAATAAAGCTTATGTAAATGTAGAATAAACTGGCATCGGCATGCATTTGTATGTTTTCATTTCTATAAATATAACTACTTCAATGGGAACACTTCACAATAAGGTTTCATTTGTTAAAATTGGTTAATGCATTGGTAATCATATCAATTTTTACAGTATTTATTGATTACTGAACCATCTTGATTTATGTTAATTTATAAATGTAGTGCTGTTAGTTCATGTTAGTTTATAATGCATTAACTAATGCGAACATACAACTTTTAATGTTACAAATGCATTAGTAAATTAACATTAACCAAGATTAATAAATGGAGTAAAAGTATTATTTACTATTAGATCATGGTAACTACTGCATTAAAGAATAGTTCACTCAAAAAATGACTTTTGAGTGAATTATCCCTTTCACAAACATATTCAACCTTATTGTAAAATGTTTCCAATTCAACGGCTAAGACAGAACAAGTCAGTCCAATTATTTTGCATGTGCAATTCTCTCTCCATGCACATCTCAGTCATCTTCTGCACTAGCAAAAAACATTCCTATCATCTCGTCTTTAGTTTCTTGCATGTAGTTGTATGGTGGCTCTGCTGTGTAGATGACCTCTGACGGAGGGTGCATCGGCTCTACAGTGAAATCCCAGGGTAACTGCACGGAAAACTTCTTGGAGATGTTGTGCAGAACGCAGCAGGCGGTGATGGTGCAGGCCACCGACTCCAGAGTCTGAATGGAACCGAAGTCACGCAGACACAGGAAACGACTCTTCAGACTGCCAAACACCTGCTGCATGCGGCTGTACACCTGCATGTGTGCTTTGTTAAATCTCTGTGCAGCGTTGGTTTTAAGGCGAGAGGTATCAACAGGAGTTAACACATGCCCACCACCAAACATACCTCTACCACCTGTGTTTGTAGAGGAGAGAATGATGTAAATGACAGAATCAGAATGAACCTGAAAACAGGCATAGGCTATGTCTGGAATAGCATTCAAACATCATCTTACTAACTCTGAAGTATGTACAGTTGAAGTCAGAAGTTTACATACACTTAGGCTAATGTCAATTTTTTAACCAATATAGTTTTGGCAAGTCATTTAGGACATCTATGTGCATGACACAAGTCATTTTTCCAACAATTGTTTACAGACAGATTGTTTCACTTTTCATTGACTATATCACAATTCCAGTGGGTCAGAAGTTTACTGAGCTTTTAAGCAGATTGGAAAATTCCTGAAAATTATATCAAGCCTTTGGCAATTGGAGGTATACCTGTGGATGCATTTTAAGGCCTACCTTCAAACGCAGTGCCTCCTTGCTTGACATCATAGGAAAATCATAAGAAACAGCCAAAACCTCAGAAAATAAATTGTGGACATCCAAAAGTTTGGTTCATCCTAGGTAGCAATTTCCAAATGCCTGATGGTACCACATTCATGTGTACAAACAATAGCACGCAGGTATATACACCATGGGACATGCAGCCATCATATTGCTCAGGAAGGAGACACATTCTTTCATCTAGAGATGAACGTAGTTTGGTGTGAAAAGTGCAAATCAATCCCAGAATAACGGCAAATGGACCTTGTGAAGATGCTGGAGGAAACAGATAGACAAGTATAATATATATATATATATATATATATATATATATATATATATATATATATACACACACACACACACACACACACACACACACATATACACACACATATACACACACAGTACTATATCAACATAAGCTGCTCAGCAAACCACTGCTCCAAAACCACCATAAAAAAAAAAACTCAAGACTACAGTTTGCAGGTGCACATGGGGACAAAGATCTTACTTTTTGGAGAAATTTCCTCTGGTCTGATGAAACAAAAATGTAACTGTTTGGCTATAATGACCATTGTTATGTTTGGAGGAAAAAGGTGAGGCTTGCAATTCGAAGTATCATGGGTTGGCAGCATCATATTATGGGGGTGCTTTACTGCAGGAGGGACTGTGCCCTTCACAAAATAGATGGCATCATGAGGAAAGAAAATTATGTGGATATATTGAAGCAACATCTCAAGACATCAGCCAGGAAGTTAAAGCTCTATCACAAATGTGTCTTCTAAATGGACAATGACCCCAAGCATACCTCCAAATTTGTGGCAAATTTGCTTAAAGGTTTGGTTCACCAAAAAACAAAAATTATCCCATAATTTACTCACTCAAGCCATGCTAGTAGGATATGAGTTTCTTCTTTCTGCCAAACACAGTCAGAGTTATATTAAAAATATCCTGGCACTTCCAAGCTTTATAATCGGAATAATTGGTACCTTAGATTTTGAAGCCCAAAAAAGCACATCGATCCATTAAGAAAGTAATCCATATGGCTCCAGGGGGTTAATAAAGGTATTCTGAAGCAGAGCAATGTGTTTTTGTAAGAAAAATATTTATATGTATAACTTTATAAATTATAATCACTGGCTTCTGGTAACGGCCGTCCGTGCGTGCGTGCGTGTATTTTTTTATATAACTCTGATTGTGTTTGGCTGAAAGAAGAATGTCATATACAACTAGGATAGCATGAGGGTCATTTTTGGGTAAACTAACCCTTTAAGAGCAACCTTCAAAATCAAGGTATTGGAGTGGCCATCACAAAGCCCTGTCGTCAATCCGATAGAAAATTTGTGGGCAAAACTGAAAAAACGTGTGCGAGCAAGGAGGGCTAAAAACCTTAATCCGTTACACCAGTTCTGTCTGGAGGAATGGGACAAAATTCCAGCAACTTAATGCGAGAAGCTTGTGGAAGGATACCCAAAATATTTGACCCAAGTTAAACAATATAAAGGCAATGCTACCAAATACAAACTTCTGACCCACTGGGACAGTGATGAAAGAAATAAAAGCTGAAATAAATCACTCTCTCAACAATTATTCTGACATTTCACATTCTTTAAATAAAGTAGTGATCCTAACTGACCTAAGACAGGGAATGTTTTCTATGATCATTTCAGGAATTGTGAAAAACTGAGTTTAAATGTATTTGGCTAAGGTGTATGTAAACTTCTGACTTTAACTGTATACTGTGCACAGTCTGCATCCAATTCCAAATGCAGGAAATAACAAATCCCCAAATGGGGGCCGACTCTTAAAAACTGAGGGACCACAGGCAAAGCAAAACTCAGCATCAATTGATCTAGGATTTTCCCCATGAAGTTACGTTTCCTTAGCCTCGTAAATTTTGGGGAACTGTATTGAGGAGCAACATTTCCCTGTAATGTTGATGGTTGAAATATTGGAATAATAATGTTTTACATTTTTTTTCTCTCCATGCATCTCTCTCATCAAGTCACCCCGTGAAGTGTAGACTCTGTTTAAAGTGCATGTACAGAGGGGGTGGCTTTTAGGGGCTTGAGCCCTTACCCTTTTGCTGAGGTGCCACTGATGGAGCAGTGGTGTAGCTACGGGTGTTCCAGGGTGTGCAAATACCCAAATGTTTTTTTTTACCTTAATAGTAATATGTAGGGGCATAAAAATGCATCAACATTATGCTGAAAATTTGATGCATTGATTAAGCAATTTAACAATCAATTATAATGACTACAATAATACCCAATGTATTACAGAGGCCCTCTCAATGACACACACGCTCTCACAACAGACACGGAGCGCTTGTCTGTGGAAACAAACATGCATTTAAAAAAAAAACTTTTTTTCTGATTTCTGCCTCATTGTTCATAATTGTGCTCGTCTATACAAGCAAAATATGTTAATTGTTTGTTCTTTTCTTCCCCAGTTTATATATTATGCATATTGTGAATATTTGGTGAATAGGCTACACTCGCGATCATTATTTGCCCTTAAAGTGTACATGCATTAAGTTTTTTATTCTGTGAGCCTGCTTGGTTTAAAGATCAGAATTACTTGCCTGTATAGATGACAGATTTTATTTAGATTTCAATTACTGGTTCAGTAAATCTTCCTGTGATGATATGCAAATCTATTACACATAATTCAGCAGTCTGCTTACCGTTTGTTTGTGTTCAATTGAATTGTCAGACATGATATTATCTCAGCTCAGTAGCTCCTTAAAATGCAAGTGAATGGTGATTTCTCTTTTGAAGCTCCAAAAAAAAAAAAATCACACAGTCCGCATAAACATCATCCATACAACTCCAGCGGTTAAACGAATGTCTTCTAAAGTGATATGATCAGTTTTAGTGTGAAAAAATATAAATATTTAAATACTTTTTAACTATAATCCAACGCTTCACGAGAGGGTGGAGTTCAAGCGGTCTCATGTGACGTATTTGCATTGCCATGGATACCGACATAATCTCACGTTCTCCACTCAGTTGAGACATCCAGGATAAGCACACAAATGCACCATTGTGAGTAAAGAAACAGATATTCTCACTTGTAAACAGCGCTGCTCTTCAGGCTGTGTTGCACATGCGTCAGTTCTTGCGTGTCTCAACACAATTATGACACTCACCAACACATTCTCCCACTGCAGAACGGAAACATGATTTAGAGTTTAAACAAGTACTTAAGCACTGATCTTTTTTGCACGAAAATTGATTGTGTCACTTTAGAAGACATTGATTTAACAGCTGGTTTTGTATCGTATGGATGACGTTTATGCTGACCGTCTGTGATTTTGAGCTTCAAAAGAGAATTCACCATTCACTTTTCTTCAAATGTGTTCTGGTGAAGAAAGTCAAACGCACTTGAGATATCATGAGGGTGAGTAAATGAGAGAATTTTCATTTTTGGGTGATATAACTATCCCTTTAATGTTATCACAGTTCATTTTTATTTATTTAATTATTTGTCATTTATAAACCAAACCTCCATAATTACAAAAAATGTTGGGTAAAGATTGTGAATCTTGGTAAATTGTTCTATTTAACACAGTGCATTATGCATTATTTCTTATCCACAATTTAGTTTTGAACTGGTGAATGTGACCTAAACCCATGAAAATGTTTCCCACCATTTCTACTTTCGCTTCGGCAATAATTTAAGATTAATAACTTAGCCTAATATTTGGCCTACCTACTCCATTGACAAAAGTTTAACCTGAACACAAGGCTAAAAAAAAAAAAAAAAAAACAATAGCAGAGAAAAAGTGCACCCGCAGCCACCCAGTCCGAAGGAGACCGTGCAAAAGTTGCCAAGTTCTCTCAAATATCCCACAGTGTTCTTACCTAAAACCCACGTATGGCCGTGTCGAAATGTGCTAAATTGTTTGCCGATGTCTGAGCTCGCCCAAACACTGTCTTCAGGAGTTCCTCCCGGCCAGCACTGCTCGACACTCAACAGATTCCCGTCCACATCGAAGATCACCTGCATCATGACCGAGTGATAGCCCAGAGTGTTCACATACATGTACTCCTCGCCGGGCGGAGGGGTCACCTTCACGTGCAGGTAGCCCAACACGCCCACCACGTGCGGGATGCCGCTGATGTTCTTGAAGGCCTGCGCGGCTCCCATGCGGTCATTGTAACTGAACGGGAAGGTGATGAAGTCAGGGCTCATGTCCGATAGGAGTTTGGTGAGGGTCTTCACCGCCTCGCCGGCGGATGTTTGATCGATCCCCAGACGATCGGTCACTTTGCAGGGCAGAGATCCGTGCGCATAGAACGAAAGTGTGGCGAGAATCTTGGCTTCTGACGAGCTCAGGTTGTGGAATGCTGCAAATACATCTTTCTTTAAACGGGCCTTGATGAAATCGACGATGAAGCGCAGACACTGCCGGTTCAGATGAAAACACTGGGACAGAAAGCGGTCGTCAAGGCGGTCCAGGAGTGTGTGTGTTTCAGAGGCGGGGGTGGGCTCACTGAAACCGGTGCTGATGCTGCTTTGGACGGGATGCTTGTCTTGTGTTGCGATGCTGTTGCTGGATGTTGGTGTTGTTGTGTCGTTACACGAACTGAATAAATCATCTTGCACGGCAAACCACAGAGCTCCGGCCAAAGACATGATCAGCAGCAGATTTCAACTCTCCCTCTGTAACTGAAAAGCGATATATTTATTTGTAACTGTCTGTTGCTCAAGTAAACAGATAGACGACTGCTAACTACGAGCGAACTGTGCGAGGAACTATCCGTCTAAATGAACTGAATCTTACTGGATCTAGATCATCCAACCAGCTCTGTTGCATTATGTCAATATGCGCATCTGATTGCCGACAGGTGTCATTTAAAAACACAAAGCTTTACCGCAAAAACACGTGAATATAAACAACGACCGCTTCGAGGAAACTGTGTGTTTGAACTTCCGGATGACGCGAAGAGTTTTGTTGTCTTTCATAATAAATGTCCCACCAGCAAAACAGTAGAAAAGTGGAGGGTAAACCAGGGGTATTTTAACAATTAAGGTAGAATTTATATATCTAGAAAGTATTTGTCTGTAGTTTAGGCCACCACAATGTTTCCACGATTTTATTGTCATTTTAGCTTTTTTTAAGTTTGTGTAAATAGTCCAAAAGTGTGACACATTTCATGTAATCTCTCAATTGCTGTTGTTGTTAAAAATAAATTGGTGGTTTAAAGTAATGCTGTTTTTAAAATAATTTTAGAAAAAGTATACTGCTGAAACTGCTTGACATGGTTCAAACATATGACTGTAACCACGAATATGATGCCACAATGTGTAAATATATTATAGGCAATTCAAAAAAAAAAAAAATAATAATCAGAAAATGACCATAATATGTCATTAGAGAAATAGGAAACACGCTAAGTAACAATGCTACAGAAGTTTCCATTTGGGGCTGGAATTTCTGTTTATGTTTTGGCCCGTGTGATCCCGCCCACTGCCCACTCGTCGGTATTTCGACACCGCCGGGTTGCCAGATTTGAACAAGATTTGAAGCCAGCAGAGATAACAGATTCCAGGATGCTGAGTCAGCTAATTTGCGTGTCGACATTCTAGCAACTGGCATGAGGTTCGTGTCTGGGGTGGGGCAGACAACTCTCCAATATTTTGAATCTGGACTGCAGTACCCATTTCAAACCCTTGTTGTCAATCTTACATATAGCACCTTTAGAGCATGTTTATCATTTTAAGAAGCATAATTTGGTTGCTACCTTTGGTTTCTGTGGCGTTGAGTCTGCATAGACTTTACTAAACCACAGTGATCAAGTTTTGGCACAGTGTATTTTCTATTTAAAAATTTAGGCTACTGTTTTTTACGCGGCATAATTTCTTGTAAGGGCTGTGTGTAATTCAATTGGCTTTTAGGGGGGACTTTTAATTTAGCATGCTGACGAATTTAATTATTTCTTGCTTCGCGTAACATTCACAACCAAACAATACACACTAGTGAAGTTTGAAAGGCACTTAAAACGTTTGTCCTAAATTATGGCTTTAACTTTGAGGAAAAAACAGATTTTACTGGCTTCAGAAGTACCGTTCAGAGTTTTAACTCCATAACGCAAGCGCGTTACAGCAGCTTTACGTCGAAAGAAGAAACTCTGGGGCAGATAAAGTAATAAGATTGAGTGCGTGCTGCTGCAGTCGGCAGGGGGGCAGTATAACCAAACTTTAAAAAGTAGACAAGACTTGAGACTGGATGATGGCCAGAATCCATTCTATTGATAGTAGGCAATGTGTCAGACTTGAACACGCCTACACGCCCCCACAACGGAAAACCTATGATAGTAGCAATGTGTCAGACGTGGGAACCGGGCTTCTCACTTGACACACTGCATTTGGGTGCAAGCAGTGCGTCACGTTGTTCGCATCCAGACCAAGTGCGAGGTTATTTTTGATTTATTTATAATTTTTTTTTATTTTTGATGTTTGCAGATTTGTTAATAAAATGGTAATTATGTATAATAACATTTGCGGGTTTATGAAGCCATTCTGTCCAGTCTTCTCTGATACAGAAGGTCCCCACATGTATTTTTTTATTTTCTTTGGATACTTAAAGGGTCTCAACACCCCCCTGCACTGAAAAAAATGGAAAGCAGATCTATTGCAAAATACTAAATCAGTACATTTAAAATCAACTTAATACATTTATATTCGAGATGAGAACATAATCATATTGCGTAAAGTACGAGTAAAATTCAACACAGTCATAAAAAAGTGATATGATTACATTGATATGAAATGATCAAATGGATTCAGACTTCTAACCGATAGTGTTCACTCAACATGATTTTTACTGCTTTCTCAATTTACTTAATTAAATTGAGTTAATTCAATTGTGTACAATCCAATTATGTTTACTTATGTTGGAACTATGTGAAAAAGATTTGTTGCATCAAAGTATTTCTGAAAACAAATGAAATAAGTAGCAGACTTGTTAGTGTTCAAAGTTCTGTTATGTTGAGAATTAGAGAACTTTCTGTCATGGTGGAGTTACCATTGTGGAGAAGTGTGAAGCTAATGGTTAGGTCATGAATGGGTGATATACAATATTGTACTTTACTGAACAATATGTGAATATTTCTTTTGTCATGAAGCAATGACTGAAGGATCATCAGCATACAGACTGATTATCAGTAGACTCTCAACAGCACCATTCTTGTCATACTGAACAAAAAGATATCTATAATAGGCTAATATATAATGTTGCTAGCTATCAGCAAACTGAGATATCTAATTTAAGTGAGATTAATTGAATTCCTTTGGGTTTATGCAACACAAAACATTTAAGTAGAGCCTACATTTTCATTTCATATTAAGGATACAAATTTTCATTATGTGGAACTGATGTCCTTAATTGAATTGCGTAAAATGCCCCTTCAATAGAAATCATTTGTTCAACCTGGATCAACCGTATTCTCCACTCAGATTTCCTAAATCACCTTTCACGAATTAAACAAGATTTTTTTGTTTTTGCATGCGCTTAAACTGGATCCCACTAAGAGGAACACGAGCAGGTGAAGTGAATGACCACACAAGACCTCCCGTATTACTCACCCCAGAACTGTTAACACAGCTTCAGGTCTTGGGCTGCATCTAAGACATTTAAAAGCACATTGAAATGCAGATTACACATGTACACATTACACACATCAGAATGCTTCATTACACATGTTCACCCACTGGTCTAAATTCTACAAGTCCATTAGAAAGCCATTAAGAAAATTGTGGCCATGTTCACCGTGAAATTGTGAGTAAGTGCTGTTCTGCTGCTGGGTTTGAGCTGTGATTTATTAAGCACACTCTCTGGAGGACTGTTTGAACTGAATCATATTGTCAGTTGACACTGAAAATGACTGGTAATTAGCATGCGAGTTGCCATAACATTAGTGTAGATGTTATCATTAATCAAAGCTCATTTCATACAAAATAGACTCTGAATTTAGAGTACACCACCCAATGATTGATATTGAGTTATTAATTAGTGGTGTTTAGGCAAACATAACTTATTAAAGTTATTTTTGTATTAACTTATTAACTTATTTTGATGTTATGGTCTATTTATGGACTGGCTTTCTTAGTTTCATCTACTGTGTTAATTGAGTTTGTTAGTTTCAGGAGGAAGATTATGTGCTGGTTTTGATGTGAAGGCATTGGTGTTCTAATTTTCTCAAACTTGAGCAAGATGTGTGCAAATGTCCTGGGCCCATGGTATGAGTAGATTCTGACTTGCAGTCTTCTACTGTAGTCACAAAGCAGTACTGAAACTGTAGGGGTAAATGGTAAATGGTCTGCACTTATATAGCGCCTTTTTAACCTTCTCGGTATTCAAAGCGCTTTTACACTGTTGTCTTCAATAAGTTTGCACAAAAAAATAATAAAGCATTCAGATGAAGATGTCAGAATGCCTTCTGTCAGGATAGCTTGAAGGAAGGTGAAGACTTAAATGCAGAAATGGACATTGTGCTTTATTAAACAAAAACAGAACAATAAACAACAAAAACTACCCCATAGGTGGAAACTCCACAGTCCAGGGCAGGCAAAGTGCAGTCAGGCTAGGCTGGAAAAAAACAGGGCTGGAATCGACAAGACAAGAACCAACTGAAAAACAACTAACAGTTGAAACACCACAATGAACTAGCACAGGACAGACAACACAGTGAGGTTAAATAGGGAAGAAAATGTGGAGGGTAATGAGGGACAGCAGGTGGGACAGATAACAAGGCAACTAGGCAAACAAGGGAGCCAAATATCACTAAAGACTGAACTGGCAATGAGAAAAACACAACAAAGCCAATTGCACTCACACAACACTACCTCAGGATCCATCCACAAAACTATAAACAAAGACCAACCGAAGTGGCAGGATCCTGACATTAGATACACAAGACAGAACAAACTCAAAACACAGGTGCTTGGTCCTAACACTGAAGAAAACACTTCACTGGAGTGTATAAAAATAGATGTATATAAAACCCTCTGATAATGTCTTAGTGACGAATTGAATGTCAATCTTTCTGCTTCTCTGGGGATTTATAGAAAAAGTTAAGGGATGTGTGTTGTTTTCTGTATAGAGTCCATCATGTATGAGGCTGTCTAAACCATTGATTGCTGTGGACAGTTGGTACGCTGTAGCCGGGGGACTTGACCTCGCACTGCTGGCCGACCTCAGAGTGATGGAGGAGAGCTCCATCATAGGCATTTTCTGCTGCAGATTTGGTAGGTTTTTTGCCTGTTTTATTTTCTTATTGGATGTCCTATTATGCTTTTTTGTATAGGCGTTTGGTTGTTGTTACTACGCTAGTCACTGCTCTCTATGGCGAATCACAGCCGCATTGATGTTCAGTACTTTTGTAAGGGTCTACTGAACATTTCAAAAAGCTGTTTCAAATATGATTTCTTTAATCCAAATTTGCCAATTCCAATAAGAAATTTAGAATCAACTTTAAGATCTGGACAGGCTTTACAAAACCTAAAAGAGAATTTGTGGTAGATCCATTCTCTGTGTGGAAGTGACCAATCGTTTAAGCTACAGATATGACCACAGTGTGTATAAACATGCCAGCAGTGCTGTGATTTATTGCCAGGAGCTGAGTTTTCCAGCTGCTGGTTTAAAACATAGAGCCATCATCATCACCCTCTGTCATTAAAGCATTGCCCATATGTGCCCGTTTCTCAGACTGTCTGGCTGGACTACACTCCTGCCACCCAGGAAGACGAGACCTCTGCTGCCGATGAGTCTTTACAAGCACTGGTCAGTATTGACTGATGAAATGGTACTGAAGCCTAACACGTGTTTGAAAAAAACAAGCATTACTACTGGCACGCAACTCATCCTGCACCATTTGTGCTGCGGACATGAGTGGTTCCTAAAATTGTACGGCTTGTTGAGGAGAGGTGTGCTATTACTTAGCTAAGAGATCTTAACCTAGCAGACAGCATAACTAGCTAAACAAAAACATTTAAAGAAATATAAATACAAGTTAAGCTCAATTGACAGCATTTGTGGCATAATGTTAATTACCATAAAAATAAAAGATTTTCTTTAAAAAAAGCAAAAATGGAGGTTACAGTGAGAAACTTACAATGGAAGTGAAAGGGGCCAATTTTTGGAGGATTTAAAGGCAGAAATTTTAAGCTTATCATTTTATAAAAGCACTTACAGTTATTCATCTGTTAAAACTTGTGCATTACTTGAGCTGTAAATTACAGTGTTGCTTTGTCATAACAATGAAGTTGTAAGGTTGGATAATTGCTTTACACAGATGCAGTTAATAAGCGATTGTATCACACTAAAATCATGTTAACATGCATATTGTTTACGTCTTGTGGCTATACTTTTGAAACAGTGAGTATTTTAACGTTCAGAATTGAATTTTGCCACAGGGATTTCCGGTTGTAAAGAATTTCTTTACGCAAATTTTATGCTGAGTTCAAATTTTGTGAACTTTGACAGATATTTGCCATGCTGAAATCAATTCAGCATAAAGAGAGGCTGTTTGGAAAGATTTTTGCTGTTTTCACATGTGCTTCACATCTGCCAAAACCTTCATCGACATATGCTGAAATATTAATTATTAATTAAATTCACATATATAAATATTTGTTGAAAAGGTCTCCAAATAATGATAATTCAATATATAATAATCAAAATATTTATACATATAATATATAATACACAATATTATTTGATGATAATTTTATAATATCAGATAATTCAACAACAATTAATAAAATTGACAACACAATGCAAAAAGTGGCTTTAGAAATCAATATGTTGTTTGGTAAAATTCCCATATCATTGAACATAAGCGCGTCACTATCCTAGAGTTCACAGTGATCCATTTTATAACTGAGGTCATCAATCTGTCCGAGGTAGACAAATGCGTTTTGGTGCATCTTACTGTGGTTGTGTTGCATTTCACTGGTTTTCAGTGTCTCTAGCCATAAACACCAGCGTTTTAGGATGACGTATCAAATTTTATGTACAACAGTAGTTTGAAACTCAAAGAAACTTGTTATGAGATGTTTACTCCGTCCAGCTGTATTTGATCAGCAGTCGGTTTGTTGTCTGTACAGTTGGAGCTGTGCTGACTGTCCCCTGCTGACTTGCAATAACATGGAAGTGGCAGTTCAAGCTTGAATTGCTAATTTTGTAGGAAAATTACTTATTACGGTGCTGTGATTAATTGCATTAATTTGTTGAAGCATCTTTTGTATATAATTAAATCACACTAAATTATCATGTTCAATCGACAGCCTTAATTATTATGTATTGAATTATGTTAATTTTGGGGCCTTTTTTTCCACAAATTTTGGTACATGCGATTAATTTGATTAATTATTACAAGTTCACCCAGTTGTGCGATTGCAAATGTGTAATGCTGCTTTAAGTTATTATACAAATCTAAAAAAGCAAAATGTTGTCACAGAAATGTAGGAGGTGACAGCATTTGTTTTACACTGGAGTGCACTGTCATTCCGTCAAAATAAAAGCTCCAGTTGAAGGTGAAGTAAATGTGACAAAAATATATTACAATTGTATGAAACAAATCCTCAAAATAATAATACTTCTGTATAATATTATAATAAAAATCTTGACAACAATAAATAACAAAATGTAACAATACTATGTATTTTTGTTCCTGTGTAGTAAGTGCTATTTCCTAATTGCTTATGCTTCAAAAGTATAAAAAGATGACTATTATTACCCACAAACTTTGCTTTTCTCCTATCATGTTCTCGATACACTGTCCTTGGTAGAGGCATTCAAAGTCCAATATATCCTAATGGAAGTGCTCGGCTTGCTCCTCTGAGAATGCTCCAATGTTCTCCTTGAATTTATCAAGATGAGTATCAAGGATATGGACTCTTAGTGACATTCTACAGCCCATTGTTCCATAGTTCTTCACCAGAGTCTCAATCAGCTCCACATAGTTTTCGGCCTTGTGATTGACCAGGAAGCCCCGAACCACTGCAACAAAGCTGTTCCAAGCTTTGTGGGGAATAATTGCCTTTTTCTATACTTTTGCGGTATAAGCAATTAAGAAATAACACTTACTACCCAGTAACTTAAAATAATAAATTAAACATTTGTTACACAGTGTAATATTCATCTGGGTTCCACAGTTTAAGTGAGTGAAGTTGTAGTTCCCCGTCTGTC
This sequence comes from Moxostoma hubbsi, assembly GCA_032164185.1. Lineage (NCBI taxonomy): Eukaryota > Metazoa > Chordata > Actinopteri > Cypriniformes > Catostomidae > Moxostoma > Moxostoma hubbsi. Next base: position 2,903,749 of record JAVLUX010000036.1, on the reverse strand, counting down.
GCTCACTTCGACGTTGTGTCGAAGAAGCGACACTAGGGGTCTCTCTTGAGCGCCGAATATGCCTCTGGTCTATGAAAAAAGGCCAGTGAGAAGTTGGTAGACAGTATTTGCATACCCCGCCCCGGTCATATGGGTATAAAAGTGGGGAAATATGTCGAGTTCATTCATAAATTTTCTTTGGAGCTGATGGTCGTGTATGCAGCCAGCTGCGAGTCACACACCAGATCCTGCCCTGTTCCTCTGATGCTCTGCTTGCTGTTGCATCTATGGCGCACTTCAGCGGCTTTCTCCTTCCCTTCGACAGCACAAGAGAGTTAAAAGAGTTATATAAAAGAGTGATTTTCTCTATAAAAGAGCATTTTCCTCTGAAAGAGCTTTTCAGGATGCGTCTTTTTAAAGATGCCACCGTGTAGTTCCTGGATGCGGTAGAGTGCTCTCCATTTCAGACAGCCACAGGCGTTTTCTCGTGTGTTTGGGCATCGATCACACCGAGGCAGCATTTGTGGATGGTTCATGCTCTCTGTGAAGGCATGACCATGGCAACGTTGCAGTCGCGGCTTGCACGCCACTCCAGCCGCCCCCCACATCGCTCCTTCTTCCCACGGGATTGAGGATGATGAGGCTGGCGCTGGAAGCGATCTGGGGACAGTATTGGGTGCAGCTCCCCTCGGACCACCCGCCCCCTAGCACGCTCGTTGATTCCCGTCCGTGCTCGAGGCAACAGCGCCTGCCTATCCTCTAGAGCTCGAGGTGGATGAGCTCGCTGCATCGGAGAGCGTGGCGTCTGATGCTGATGCCTCCCCTGGACTGCTGCCTTCGGGCCAGCATGCCCAAGCTGAGGCTGACGCGCAGATGTCCGACATGCTTGCCCGGGCTACCGCCAGCGCGGGGTTGGACCGGAACCCTCCGATCTTCCCACAGCCATCGCGGTTGGATGACTGGTTCCTGGGGTCTGGGCACCGCTCACAGACTCGTTTTTCCCGGAGGTGCACGATGAGCTGATGTCTTCGTGGAGAGCATCCCTCTCCACTCGTCACAAAGCCTGCTCATCCGCTCTCGCTACCCTCGATGGCGGAGCGGCCCATGGATGTACGGCGATTCCCCAGGTGGATAGGGCTGTTGCGCTCCATCTATGCCCCGGAAACCCTACCACCTGGCGGGGTTGCCCTGTGCTCCCTTCTAAGGCCTGCAGGATGACATCTTCGTTTATTGCCAAAGCCTACAGTACCGCTGGACAGGCCGCTTCCGCCCTGCATGCCATGGCCATCCTGCAAGTCCACCAGGCCAAGGCGCTCAAAGATCTACACGAGGGTAGCCCTGATCCCGACGTTTTGCTGGTACTGCGCTCAGCGACCGACCTCGCCCTCAGGGCCACGAAGGTCACAGCGCAGTCACTCGGGCAGGTGATGGCCATGCTTGTGGTCCAGGAACGTCATCTGTGGCTGAACTTGGTCGAGATGCGTGAGACCGACAAGGCTCGTTTTCTCAACGCCCCTGTCTCCCAGTTCGTCTTCTTCAGCGACACCATCGAGGACTTTGCCCAGCAGTTCTCTGTGGTGAAGAAGCAGTCGGAGGCCATCTCAGTCTCATGGACTCCCTCGATGACCCGTAAGGCTCCCAGGCGTTCCTGAGACGTCCGACCCAGGGACCAAGACGTTAGCACCAGAGATGGTAAGACCACTCTGTCCCCCGGTGATTTATTTCATTTGCTGCACCCCCTCAGGGCTGCGGTACCCACATTCTCAGTAAAAGAGCTATTTCCTTTGTCTTTGGGTCACCTGCCCCGCAAATGCCGTTCTGGCGGCACTCTGCCACCAGATTTCATCAGTCCCAGCACGCTGGACATGGACCTTCCACCTTTACTTCCAGCCCCATGACTGTTCCCCGGCCGGCCGGTTCCAACGAGTCTAGAGGATGCCTATGTTGGACCTCCTCCTCAGTCGCTAACCCACCCCCTGCCGGGCCTGTGCAGCAAGGTAATTGCTAAGAGTCTTTTCTCAGCACCAGAGCCTCGGGACGCGTCTTCGCCTCCCGATGCCGTTTTACCTGCTCCGCCCCCTGCAAAGCCTGCCGGGTACGACAAAAAGTCCCCTTGGTGCCTCTAGTACGGAGTTTGGATGCGTGGCTTTCACTTCCCAACCCGTCTCGCTGGCTGGCCCAGACCATCCGACTCAGTTACGCAATTCAGTTTGCCAGGCCTCCGCCCCCCTTCACGGGAGTCCGCTTCTCCGCAGTACAGGGTGAACATGAATTCCTGCACGCGGAAATCGCTACTTTCTTATTCAAAGATGCGATGGAGCCTGTCCCTCCAACCGAGATGAAGAAGGGTCTCTACAGCCCTTACTTCATCATACCCAAGAAAGGCGGTGGCTTGCGACCGATCTTGGATAAGCGGAAGTTTCTCCCGCTAGTTCGAGACAAACATGTTCTGATCAACAGCACCACTGCGGTAGCATACATAAATCGCCATTGCGGCCTCCGCTCCCGCCACATATCATGAATCGCCCGTCGTCCTCCGACTCAAGAAGCTGCGTGCCACTCACATCTCTGGCAACCTCAATGTGTAGCGGACGCGCTGTCACGACAACGCTTGCCCGGTGGAGAGTGGAGGCTTCACCACCAGTCGGTCCATCTAATTTGGGAATGGCTCAGGTAGACCTGTTTGCCTCCCAAGAGACCTCCCAAGTATGCATTTCCCCCAGTGTGCCTTCTTGCACAGGTCTCGGATCTCGTACTCCTCACGTACTCCTGGCAAATTCTCCTGAGGAAAGTCCTTCTTTCTTAGGGACGGGGCATGCTCTGGCATCCGCACCCAGACCTGTCTGTCCCCTGGACGGGATGCGGAAGATCTAGCTGGTCTACAACCCACGGTCTTAGCCACGATGATCCAAGCCAGAGCCCCTTCTACCAGGCAACTTTACGCCCTGAAATGGCGCTTGTTTGCGAATTGGTGCTCTTCCCGTGCTGAAGACCCACAGAGGTGCGCAGTTAGGTCAGTGCTCTTATTTCTGCAAGAGAAGCTGGAAGGGAGGCTGTCCCCTTCCACTCTGAAGGTGTATGTTGCCGCTATTGCGGCCCACCACGATGCAGTAGACGGCAAATCCTTGGGTAAGCACAACTTTATCATCAGGTGCCCGGAGGTTGAAACCCTCCCAGCCAAGCCTGTTCCCCTCCTGGGATCTCTCAGGGTGGTCCTCACGGTTCCTACCACGCCCTTCAGAGACCAGGAAGTGAACCTGCAAGCGCTGCCCTGGGAGGAGGCAGACCCAGCCCCTTCATTGCTGTGTCCGGTATGTGCTTTGCATACCTATTTGGACTGCACACAGAGCTTTAGGTGCTCTGAGCAGCTCTTTGTCTGCTTTGGGGGACAGCAGAAATGGAACGCTGGGGGCAGAGGCTCAGAGGCTGAGAAATAAACTGGGTGGTGGATGCCATTTCATTGGCCTATCGCACCCAGGCCGTGCCCCCCCTTGCGGGTCCGAGTGCACTCAACAAGGAGTATTGCGTCCTCGTGGGAACTGGCCAGAGGCACCTCCCTAGCAGACATATGTAGAGCAGCGGGTTGGGCAACACCTAATACCTTTGCAAGATTTTACAATCTCAAGGTTGAGTCAGTATCGTCCCGTGTTTTCTCAGGTCCGAGCCGGTAGAACTCGGTAACACGCCGATGGTCTGGCAGAGTGAATCGCTTGCCTCTGGCTGAGGTAAAACTGTGCGCTTTCTCTCCCAGGAGAGCCCACCCACCCGGGTCCCTGGTTGATTCCTCCCTAGCCCTTTTGGGTCCGCAGTTCATCGGAGGAACTTGCCGACCCAGTCCACTACGGGTACTCAATCTACCCTGTACTGGAATAGGTGCTCCACAGATAAGGACTCCTACATGGACAACCCCTGTGTGTATTTTCAGCGGTACGGTCCCCTTACGAAGTGGACCTGCGTCTCCCTTAGGCAGTTCTAGCTGCCCTCTGGTCGCTATGCTGTATCAACTCCCCCCTCCTTGAGGTTGGATCTACCACTGCGCCACGTTCCACATATTGCCTAAAAAACCCATGTGATGTATTTGCCACCTTTACCTCCCCTTTTGGCAGGTGTGGCCTCCGCAGGGTCTTTTCCCCCTGAAAGAATAGGAAACTGGGTGAGACTATTCCGACGACTTTTTGGGGGCATTGGGGAAGGGTACGCGCAGTCTGACACAGTTGGTCGCTTGTGCACATAAAATGACCTGCCTGCTCCTGTGTCAGCAGTACACGTACACGGCTCAGCGCATGGCTTGATTTAAATTGGACCCCTAGTGTCGCTTCTTTGACACAACGTCGAAGTGAGCGACAGACGGGGAACGTCTAGGTTACGTATGTAACCTCTGTTCCCTGATGGAGGGAATGAGACGCTGTGTCCTCTCGGCCACGTTGAAGAGAGACCCTTAGTGTTCCCTCCATCAGGGAACGGATGTTACATACGTAACCTAGACATTTTTGCACACCCTGTTCATTTACAAAAATTTTTTTATTTAATTTTCCCTGGTTGTATACCAAAATGGGCCCCCTGGCATTAGCAATCCTGTCACTGCATCTATGTTTACACTAGTACACTAATAATAATAAAAACTAGTTTATTTCTGAAATTACAGTTGAATCTCATTGTTTTTTTATGATATCTATGTCATGTTACGGTTCTGAACTGAACACCAAACTTATAACCAATCACTCAAACCACTGAAATGTTTTAAAAACTAATTTTCAATGTTGTTGTAGCCACACGTCTGTTTCTGAGGCCGCTCCACTGTGATGGAGTTTAAATGAGAACTGTCATTTAGAGACTTTTTCTCCCAGAACAAGACTCTGCACCCACTTATTTCCTCGGAATGTTCCTTTCTCTCCTGTACTTATCCCGCAGTGCACAGCAGTCCCTTAAACACCATTCATCTCACATAATAGATGTATTGGCCACCATCAGTGGAAAGGGTTTATTTTAACATCCTGCTTGTAGGTTTTATTTTACCTAATCTTGTTTTGGCAAGTACATTTTTTAGGGCTGTATTTGGTAGACCGAAATGGGAACTCCCAAGGGGAATACCATGTGGTGATAGACAGAGAGAAAGAAAGAAAGAAAGAAATGAAAAAGAGAAGCGGATGGGGCTGGCATCCTTGGAAAAGGAAAATATGCCACCAAAAGTAACTGGAGTCTCTCTCATGTGGCCAGATACTTGCTTCAACAGAATGATGGTTTCCTGATGTGTATTCAGATAGTATATTGAGCAACCAAATGGAAAGAAAAAACCCTAAAAATATTGCAGAACACCATGGAAGGCTGTGAACTATTGTCTTTAAACATTAAACTTTAAGGGAGAACTGGCACTGTCCCAAAACCTTTTGAACTGCCTACATAGGCAGCATTTTAAGGCTTTATAAGCATGCTTATAGAGGTTGTTCCTAAAGGTAGACAGCATATTCATGTTGCCTTCTAAGATGCCTTCTTTTTCAGCTCAATTTTTAAGACACCATCACATGTAACCTATTGTCTAATCTCATCAAAATGTTATTATGCTGTTCATTACATGCATTGAGGCAGTTCTGAAGTGAAATGTCCACTGTGTGGCGCTAAAAGCAATGTTCTCCCACACAGATGAGGGACTCTATTTCCGTGAACATGCATAGCGAAGCGCTACGCGCTACAGCCATGCGCTTCTTCTTATCATATTTTCGTGAGAGTGCTAATTCTAAGTGCAATATTTGTGCCAGAGCAAAGCTTAAGTTGGCATGATTGGGAGTGTTTGCGCTGTAGGTGTGTGCATGCAAACTGTGTATCTGAGAAATAGGTCAGTGCACTAAGAAGTTTCAGAACTATGTCTGTTTTCAGAACAGTTTAAACTCAATTCCAGCATTTGCAGTTTGTTGATTCAAGTTCATGTCCAAACTCTGAAAATATAGTGGAACATCAAATTATGTCCCCGACAACAGATGTTGCTGTTTTATGAAACAATATTTTATGACATTTGTGTTAAACTATCAAGAGGTCATGATTTATTTTTATTTATTATTATTATTATTATTATTATTATTATTATTATATTTACAATTGCATTTATGATCTAATCTGGATAGTTTTTTCCACCTGTTGTTTAAGAGTAATTTTTAAGTCACTGCCAAATGGCTGGTTGAAGAAGTAGTGCTGCCCCGACCAAAGATTTTCCTAATCGACTAATAGTTGATATTCATTTAATTACTTAAACATATTTTTTGGGGGGCATCAGAAAAGCCACATCGACACTGGCAAAAGTGGTAATGATTCTGAATGTGACGGGAAAACCAGCAAGAGACTTTCTGAACGTTGTGTTAATTACAGAGAGAAATGCACATTCAGGTTGTTAGACAATGATCTCGGGATCACTGATGGTCTGAGTGATCGCCAATAGCTGATGCCTTTGACCATGTCAAGACGATATTTGGCTCGTTTTCCCATTAATCTATTAAATTATTTCTATTATCAGGCTATTATTATTATCAAATTAATATTACAAATAATTTGCCGGTGGACACATGCTTGAAGAAACACATTATTATATTATTAAGAACATATGACAGAAATCTGTTTGTTCTGAGGCGTGTAGTCTCATGAACATGCACTGAATTTTTTTTTTTTTTTGGAACAACAGTATCATCTATGAGTGCAGCAAATGACCTCAGACATCTCATCTCAGGAGGTGCTTTGAGTTCAATTCACTTTATTTCCACAGAGCAGTTTATTGTGACCACAATAATACATCTGTGATTAAAACATAAAATAATACCAAAACACGTTCATATTACGAACGCCGGTGAGGACGCACCCACTACCGATCACTGGAGATCCGCTTCACCTGAGTTCTAGCCTGCACTGATTGCCTAACAGCTGTTGCACAGTTTTGCCAAACCCACTAGAACTTAGACTAAGCGAATGCTTGCCTGAAAAAAACTCAAATTTGTGGCCATATCCATTGACATTGATATTTTTAAGGTTAATGCTCTATTGAGTTTAAATCAACAAAACTTATCTCTCTACCCTAAACCTTAAACCTAAAGCTAACCGATAGTGAGATGAAAAACACAACTGCTGAAGAAACAACATTTTGTGGTGCTTCTTTAACACTTTCGTCTCACTTTTCAACTTGTGTGCTCTTCAGGACTCGTAGCCCAGTTCTTTAAACTACAAGTGCAACACTATCAATTGAGGTGCTTGAACAACCTTGTAAATGTAGTTGGTTATGTATTGCAATCGTTAAAATGTATCACCTTAAAATACTTAAGAAGGTTGCATTTACCTTCACACTGTGAAATTCTGTGGGCGAAATACTGTCATCTCAATGTGGATCATGAATTCCGTGCAATGGACATCCAGTCACAATGGACAAGGATATTATTTTAGTGTCAAGTTTCTTTTTAACTTTACTTTGCAGAGTATAAAATGCAGCATTAAAAAGAGGCTGCTTGGCAATTATTTTTTTGCTGGTTTAACACGCACTCAATGTCCACCCTTGCCCTCTTCACCTGCAGAATTTCACCATTCAAAGGTAAATGTGACTGCGAATTTAAAAGTAATTTGCTGTTGTAAAAGTGTTTAGATGTCATAAAATAGCGTTGTGTGAGGAACAGGGTGAAAAGTGTTTATGAATCTAAGAATCTGCTGTTTTACTCGTGATTTATGTAAAAGTGAATAAATTAGTTGTTGTTGCAACTCTATGCCACAATATGTACAATGAGCCACATAAAAATCTATGAAAATAAAAAATGGACTGTTATACTCCATATTTGTGTTTTTAAGTTTATCAGTATAATTAGCCAACTTGACATCAAAATTGATCTTATTGACTTTCTTATTATTCATTCAAGGTCTCAATGTGCACATTTCATTGGTGCACATTATTCCAATGGGGAAAAAAAATTCTACTCCATGTTTTATTACAATGTAATACCTTGATTTTCCTCTGAAACAACCTTTTTGACTTACATATCTTAGGCCACAGAACTATATTGGCAACTGTTGTAGGTAATGCAGCCTTATGGCAATAATTGATTTGAAAAAGAAGCATTACCATTGTGATAAAAAAAAGTGTCTGAAAATGTGGTGCCGGCCAACATGATCACAGGAACAATTGACATGTTGCTTCCAAAAATTTACGTACACTGTAATTGACACCATTTAGTTGAGTTAATGACATCTGAACATCAGACATAATTGCATCAATTCAAATGTGATCACATTTCCCTCTGGCTCTGCTGAAACTCATAGAAGCAGGTTCTAGTCCCTTGTAAACCAGAAAGTAGTTCCGTTCACTTAAACAATGGCGAGCATGATTAGAAAGGTGAATTTTCTCTCTATGATGATGTTTTTACTGCATTGACGGTAACATTTAGGGTTGATGTTTGGATTAATGTGTAGAGTTGCTAAAATATGCATTCCTCTTCACTGTATTACATAATTGACATCTGAAAATACAACTCCCTTTTGGACATTTCACTCAGAAACTGGAGCCCATAAATTCAACAACACTTCCAGCTTCGACCACTAGGGGCATTTGTTTGAATTTCGGTATGCACAGACAGTATGCACAGATTTCAGCAGCAAAACTATTGTCACAGAATTCACAGTGCAGTCATTCTGAGTTGATTCAGGAGTAGTCCTACACAATTCACTGCAAACTCACATTCATGTCTGACTCCAGTCTGGTTCGGAACATCCACTTTACACCATCCAATCAATTCTTGATGGAAAACATCAAGTCCCACCCATTTTGTTTACCCAAGTTTTACTCAGAAATAAATCACATTTCGAAAGTAGGTTGCAAATGCCATTTCATGTTCACTGTAGCTATTCTCTTCAATCACAAGCTTCGAGAGCTTGGTTTGCTCAAGGGCACATTATCAGGTAATGTTGGATGAGTTAATGGAATCCTTAGGATAACTGTGAACTAATTATTTGGCTTTTGTCTTAGATTCATTAATTGCATAGTAATTGACTGTATGTTCACGGTTCAAATACAATGCAGTACATTTCTCAGACACCAGAAGAAGTGCATCATTTCTGTAAAAGCACTAACTGCAGACTTGTATCTGATCCAATAGCCCAGGTGGTCAAAGACAGTTGTTCTTAATGAACTTTCCATTTGTTCACCTCAGCCACTAGAGTGGCTGCCAGCAATTGAAATGACATGACCTTTCTCAAATTTGGCTTAATGCTTAGACTCAGAGATGAAGAATTCCTCAACTACTGAAGGATTTGACTGTTCTTGAGAAACTTCTAATCACCGTAATTTCCAAAGGAACTTTGGTTGATCTTTTGAATAGCCTGAACTTAAATGAACAAATTCAGTTTAAATCCTTAGGAGCTTTGTTTAGTACTATACATTGTTGGTTCTAATTTCACAGACATAGGTCAGATCTTAAAAGTCAGTGTCCTTGTATAGCTGTAATTTGTGTTTGTGTAAAGGTTCTAGAGTGGTGTATCATGACATTACCTCAATGCCATTGTGTGTGTGTGTATGTGTGTGTGTGTGTGTGTGTGTGTGTGTGTGTGTGTGTGTGTGTGTGTGTGTGTGTGTGTGTGTGTGTGTGTGAGAGAGAGAGAGAGAGAGAGAGAGAGAGAGAGCTTGTGTTGGGACTTTGATGTTGTGTGGATACCAGTATAACAACCATAAACTCACAAAGGAAGACATTAAAGTTCAACCACAGGCTTAGTCTTACATGGAAAGATCTATTCATTCTGTCAAACTCCTGAACTGAACTGAAATAAGCAGGTGCTAAAGTTTGACTACTCAAATGAAGTCATTCAGTGACTTCTGTAAAGCCATTGTATCACTTTAATGTCTCCTGTGTGTGTGTGTGTGTGTGTGTGTGCATTCTGTGCATGCGTGCTGGAGGATTTTCATACAGTATAGTGAAGCTTCATAAATAAACATAAAGCTTCAGGATTCAGATGTATGGAGTACTTTAGGTAACTTCTTCCCTCCAACCCATATTAAATTGCATGCTAAATTCCCTATTATGGCCTTTTTGGATACTACTGAGGGTCTATCAAACCCCACTGACATAGCAATGTGCCTATGACACCCCCAGTCTTCCAAGTTTATGCTGTGTCAGAGAATGCTGCACACCTGTTGATTTCACTGGGGATGGTGTGTTGCTATGATGTAGAGGAAAAATGCAAGGGGTTGTGAAAGTGATGCTCCATCATGGGACTAAATGTTGAGAAAATTGAGTACAACAGTGCCCGCCCACTTTTTCAGCCATCTTGGTTCCTGAAGTGTTTGGCTTCGCCATTGTGAGTGTGCTCCAAACGACAGAGGTGACATGCCATGTGTATTTAACACTTCCAGTCGTGCCTGACGGCCAAGGTACATATGCACCCTTAAACCTGCTTGAGCATTATTTGCCAATTGAAAATCATTAACAAGAACCTTAGCATATATTTAAACCAAGTGTAAGACATGATATTGATGCTTTCTTACTTATAAAAGTTAATTAGACAGATAAAATAGCATTTTTGCTGTTTTGTGTAAAATGCAGTTATTGGTCCAGTTTGTGAGGGTTTCTCATTCACCCACAGTATTTCCCATGAGGATGTCACATTAAAATACTGTAATGTAGCAGCGGTTCACACAATCATTGTCAGGTCAGAGGAGATGAGCTCAGAGCTGCACAGAGATAGAGTTAACGTTAAAGTGAAGCACTTCAGTTTCAAAGTGAGAGTCACTTGAGTGGAGTTTCCACAGGAGGTATGCAGTGAGGCCAGGGATTTTATGTGCTGGACAGGAGGACTAAATGAGTCTGTACTTTATCAGCTGGGAATGAGTGATGATATTGAGAAAGAATAAATCAATTTGTTAGATTTCCACTTTTTTATTTTTGCTATATGAAGGTCACATTAAAATTGTATTGAATTGGAAAGTTCTTACCTGTCATTCATCATTTATTTTTGTTACTTTTCAAATGTCTTTTATGTATAGATTTTACTGTTTTAGCCTCTAAACTATGGACATTTATATGAGAAAAATTAAAAATAAATTACAAAAAAGTGCAAACAGCAACTACAGGGCCAAGCACAGAAATGGCAAGCATTGCACCACACTAAGCAGGACACAAAGAACACATCGACTAAATGTGACATGCACAACAAGCCAAAACCACATTGCAACTTGCACCAAGGCAGGTTCAAACTGGTCGCCACATGGCCACAGGGCTGACATCCACCAAAAGGGATATACCAATCTGAGAGTCAGCACAGCAGAGCACAGTGGTCATTCCAATCAAACTTATATTGCATTTAGCAAAGATTAAATCAAAAATTCTGTTTATTCATTTCTGTGCAGCTTGTACAGAAGATCATCTCGTAATTTGTTTGTAGGAGTAGCCAAATTGTTTTTTTAAAAATGGCACAATCCAACATGGCGGCCACTGTAGTAGGCCACTTTTTTGGAGATTATTTTGAGCCATTGTTGTGCAAATCAGGAGTTTAATTGTAAGGAGTCCATTTTACTCATCAGGAGGAGTGTAATAAGATACAAAAACAATTTTGTTTCCTGGCCAAATAGGTCAAAAGAAACACAGAAAAGAAAAGTTCATTTTGGTGGTGGCACAAAAGAGTTTGTCCTAGAAACCCCAGATTTTGTCAGCGGGCTATTCATACACACCCCTATCAGTATGCCAAATGTAATAATTTTCCTATGTAAGGTTATATGGGCTAACATATACTCCCTATGTGGAGAAAGAATAATAATAAACTATAGCCGCAAGCATTAGTTATGACTGGCCCAAGCACCATGGGTCCTTTTCCACCCCCTGGCTTTCAGAAAACAATGCAAGGTGGACATATGCATTTGGCATTTGACATTACTCTAAATAATTTTGAAGCAATTTGGGTAAATATAAGAGGACTATTTGAAAGTCTGACTTCCTTTTGGGTTTAGGATATGGTTCTAAGATACTTTTCTGTACGTGTTGACATGTTGCATATGCCTACCAATTTTCTTACGTTTAGGTGAAACATAGCATGTAGGTGCCACTATCGAGCCATTTTGTGACATTTAATTCTAAAACCAACATCAGATGTAAATTTTCCCCACTTTTGAGATGTGTGCACAGTTTCATGAGTTTTGAGCAGCCTCAAAAATGTGACTCATTTCACATCAAACTTTGTCAGGCCGCCATGGCAATACCCTTCAACAAAAACTCAAAAGCTTTGCAATTTAACATCACCATGGCCTTTAGATTAAGACTGACTAAATATAATGTTGATCTGATTAAATTTCTGGAAGAAAATTGTTAAAAGTATAAGACCTGGAATTGGCTGTTGCCAGTAGGTGGCACTATAACTGAATATTGGCACGGAGATGTATTCAGGCTGGTACTATTATCATGTGAAGATCGGGGCTGATTGGACATTGTATGTATGAGTTATATCAACTTCTTGTTTCATGGCGAAACATTAAACTTTGTCAGACTGTCACGGACAGGCCGCTCTATGAAAACTCAAAAGCTTTGCAATTTAGCATCACCAAGGCCTTTAGATTAGAATATCCAAATATTCTAGGATATTTTAGTATGTTTAGGCACTCAAAAAAAAAAAAAGATTTATTTGGGAAAAGAATACGTAATAATAATAATAATAATAATAAATCTAGCTGCAAGCAGCAAACAACGGGCCACAGAACCATGGGCCCATTTCCTCCTGGCAGCTTGAGTAAAACAATACATAAACAATTTTAAGCGATTTGTGTAAATGTAAATAGATTTTTTCATAGACTTTTGTAAAGGTTACACTTCCTGCTGCCAGTTGGTGGCGCTATGACCATTACCCACAGTAGATACATCAATGTGATCGGCCCTCAAGGCCAAACAAACGGTATAATTTTGATGTAAATCACACGATGCACGCAAAAGATATGAGACATTTCTTTCTTCCTATTTTTTTGTCACTTTATCACATTGCCATGGAGACACCGTTTTAGTCATCAAAAATCTGTTCACAATCTTCAATGTTTTGGCATGACTTTGCCTAAGTTTGGTGCCAGTCAGATGAATTCCCTATTAGGAGTATTTCAATTCCAGAGCATGCCATGTTCAAACAATCCAAAAAGTCTGACTTCCTGTTGGGCGGAGCTAATGTCTGTGGTGTGAAAGTTGTCCAGGTTGATGAGATCTACATACATGATGTTTTGAAGCAGTTCAGATAAAAATAAGAGTGTTATTCCAAAGTCTGTAAAAGTTCCACACTTCCTGCTTCCAGTTGGTGGTGCTATGATTGTGCCCCACAATAGACATATGCATGTGATCAACCCCTAATACAAAACATAAATATAAATTTGTATCTATTTTGCACATTGCACACCGAAGAGATTCTCTTTTTCTTTTTTCTCCATTAATTTATCGCCTCGCCATGGCAACACTGTTCAAATATCACAAATCGGTTTGCAATTTAGCATCTTCAATATTTTGGCATGATGTTGCCCATGTTTGTGCCTGTCACATAAATCCCCTAGGAGGAGTATTTCAAATTCCAGAGTATGTGTTTTTCAAACAATGCAACATGGCAGACTTCTTGTTGGGCAGAGCCTGTTACTATGAGGGTGAAAGTTGTCCAATTTGATGAGATCTATATGTGTGCAAATTGTGGTGACTGTAGGTGAAAAGGCATGTGCTACGGTGCCTCCCAAAAATAAAACTTTCACTTTTTTCAGTTAAAAAAATAAAACTGCACTTACAGTGCTTGAGCCCTAATAATAATAATAATAATAATAAACGGAGCAGATACAATAGGGTCCTCGCGCCTCAGTGCTCTGGCCCATATTATTTTCACAAGGCTGTAAGTGAGGACCCAAATGTATTCAGTGATATGTATTGAACACACACAGAGAAAGAGCAATAGTAAACATTAATGATGCTGATGGAAGTCCAGAGCCAGGATCTAGCATCTCTCCTCAGGACCATAGCCCTCCCAGTCAACTAGTTATTGGAACCATCTGCCCCTCCACCTGACATCTATAAGATGTTATAAACATCTCAATAAGACACGAGTGGGGGAAAAGGCACAGTGATTCTATAAAATCAAGGTTGCAATTTGCTGTGGACCGCCACCAGACTAAGAACCTTAACAATAGGAAAAGGGCCAACAAACTTCAGCCCCAGCTTACGTGAGGGTAGTATGAGGGGAAGATCTTTATCCGATATCCACATATTTTGACCATGCACGTAAACTGGGGGCTTAGACTGGTTTCAGTCAAGGCCAGAGAAACCCTTGTGAAACTGGCAGAGAAAAGGGCTTCTCTTGTTTCCAGGTGCAACTGCACCTCTGAATGAATGCATAGGCAGAGAGTACCAAAGCGTCAGGATCCTATTATGGGAATGAAGGGTGACAGTCCCATAGATGACACTGGCAAGGAATAATGAGCTTACGCAACACAGGCAAGGTTTGAATTCCAGGAAGACGGGTTCCGAGAAGCCACGCAGCACAGGGCTCTTTGCAGGTCCTGATTTGTCCACTCAGCCTGCCAGTTGGTCTGGGGATGGAACCCATAGGACAAACTAATGGTTCTCCCCAGCTGTCAACAGAATTCTGCCCAAAACTTTTACACAAATTGGGGCCCCCAGTCAGAAATCGCATTCACCGGGAGGCCATGAATATGGAAGAGGTGATTAACAATTGCAACAGCTGTCTCCCTCACTTAAGCTAATTTGTGAAGGGGAATTAAATGGTCAAAATGACCGTAAAACAAGTACCAAAATCCATGGCAATGTTTCAGGGTCTTAAAGGGACAGACAGCAGTTGAAGAAGCCTCACTAGGGAATGATTAAAAGCCTTGATACTGGCACACGTGGAGCAGGCTGAAATCATCTGGTGGACATCTCATGCCAGTGAGGGCCACTAGAACTTTTTTCTAACCTGAGCCAGGGTATGAGCAGCCCCAACTCCAAACCCACTGGAGGACGTCAGTTCAGACTGACGAGAAACAGAGAACAGTCTCTCGGGGCACTGCACAAGGCAGAGCTTTAGACTCGATCTCCCAGGATACAAATCTGATATTCTAGTTTCTGGATATAGATTGGGTCCCTCATTCAATGTAATTCTGAGATTTTTTCTGTATAATTTATATACTGTAAATGTACAAAGTGTCTTGCTCAAGGGCACAGTGGTAATTGTCGTTACTTATTGGGCTCGAACCAGCAACTTTCAGACTACCATAGGTTAATTCTTTACCATCATGATTATGATTAATGTGGAAACACTGAGAGTTTAAGCTTACACTGTGATATTTTCCTTATTAAAAAAAGTTGTACCTCTAAAGCTACTATGGAAACATATTTAAAATCATGATCACTCACATGGGGTGAAGACTCCAGTCATTGCAGCAATCAAATAAATGCTGTTTTATTTACATGGAGCTGTTGAGCCAAATACTACTCATTTGATCTCAATAGCACTTCTTTTATCATACACTTGAACTCGATGAATAAATTAACTATGGCTGACTGCAAACAGTACATTTCTTCAATGTTATCTGTAACTGAGAACTTTGCGTGATGTTGCGTCCACGCCACTAAGTGTCAGTATAAGTCCAATGTGACTGTCACATCAGCCAGTACAAAACCTTTAACACGGCATCCAACACAAGAAAGAGAATAAAGTGTGTTTATTAAGGCAAGGCTCCATCTAGACAATATGATGACAGGAGTGTATTAACTGACCCCACACAGAAACACGCATAGGTCATTCATCACACCACTGACAGACAATTAGCAACTGACCCTTGAAGAACGGATGAGTTCAAACATGAAAACAGCACTTTTACATTCCTTATTGCTTTGAATGCTTGACTCTCATTCTCTCTATCAAATCTACATTGAAACATCATGAACTAAATCTGATGGTCAAGTCATCCAGTTAGAGCCACACATTATTCCAAACCTGTATGACTAGCTTTCTTCTGTCGAACACAAAATTAGATGTTTGAAAAGTGGATGGTGATTTATACTGTCAAGCTCCAAAAAGGACAAAAAAGCACTAATTATGAAAACATATACTGTATGAGGAACAGATCACAATTTAATATCTAATTTTATATATTTTTTTTATATCTAATTTGCCTCATCACGATCATTCACATGACTTGTGCGAACCATGGTGTTTAGCAACACTCATATCAAGTCTGGTGTGTTTCTAAATGCACCATTTATTAATTGAACTCAAGCAAGAATGAGATTTGAAATGGTGACATATGGGAATATTATCATTCACTATCATACACACCACTCTAGAATACTCAATTCTGATTGGTCAGTGACGCTATCTAGCGGTCTGATATCTCTGAGTAACAACTGCACCATCCACGTATCAGACCATCCACCTGGGTGCAATCTCTACAAGTAAGCTAATAAAAGAATTTCAACTCAAATCAATGTTTCATGTGATTGTATTTATTTATTTGGCATGTAGTCATGTAATAGGCTGATAATGAGGAGTTAGATGTTCACAAAATAAACATTAACAGCACTCCGACACAAACCGGAGGTGGATTTCAGATGTTCAATGAATTCTTTCTTCTCAAATAATAACTGTAATTCAATGCAAAACAATGTTTCATGTCTATTTATTTGTCTGTTTGTTTAATAACCGTGTAATAAGTGGGATAATATACCGTCAGTCAGTTGTTATTGCAAAATATTCTCCTTTAAGTGTCCTCCCCTTCGCGTCGGGTTTATTTTGTGATCTGGCTTACTTACTATAATAATTATGTGTTTTTAATTGAGTCACAAAGGCACCACAAAAGTAGTCTACATGACTCATGCGCTATATTCCAAGTGTTCTAAAGTCATGTGATAGCTTTGTGTAAGAAACAGACAGAATTTTAATTTGTTTCTTTGACTATTATCCCATACAGGCTATTTTTAAAAGTATTTTTCAAGCCAAACACATATCATTAAAACTCTTTTCTGGAAACTTTGGAACCCAAATTGTACTAAATAGCTGTTTTTAGCAAATCATTTGCACTAAAAGTTGTGTGTGTGTGTGTGTGTGTGTGTGTGTTGAGATGGACTATCAGTGATTGGGCTGATGAAGGGAAGGGGGTGGCTGGATTGGTTTGCGTGGTTGGTTTTTGATGCGTGCTTTTCTACCCCATTGATAAGATTAGCATGTTACAGATAACAACACACAGCCATCTTACCCATTTGAATCTCACCAGACACAACATTGTGTGAGTGTGTTTTCTAACATCCGTCTCCATAACATAAACATAAAAAGTCCTCTGTCTTTATTCTTTCACTATTAAATTCAGTAGAGTGTCTCATCTTGCACCTGATCTGACCGCAAACTCCAGTGTGCTGTCTGTATCTCACACATCAGAGAACTCATTTAAAATACCTGACTGAGAAAGAGTCCAGCAGATTATGATAATATTACAGGCTTCAGGGCCAAGTGAAAAATATCCACATATTAGAGGAAAGTTGTTTTCTCTTAGATTCTTACCAAAAAAAATAAAAATACTGTGATGAGACTGTGGTACAGTAATGGCGTTAGATATCTTGGTATGTTGATATCATGTTATTGAATGATCATCACATTCATTTACCATGTTATTTTTTTCATGTAACTTGTAGTTATAGTATATGTATGAATAGTTCACCCAAAAATTACAATTCTCTCATCATTTACTCACCCTCATGCCATCCCAGATGTTTATGACTTTCTTTCTTCAGAACACAAATGAAGATTTTTCAGTGAATGGTGATCAGACCTTTGAAGCTCTAAAAAGTACATCAAAGCAGCACAAAAGTAATCCATAAGACTCCAGTTTTTAAATCCATATTTTCAGAAGCTTATATAAACTTATTTCAGGTTTTTTTTTCTCGAAAATTTCCAACTTTGACCAGCCACGACAAGTAGGAGGCAATATGCATGAAGAATGTGAGTCGACAAAAACAAAATTAGAATGTGGAAGTGAAAGTGGAGATTGATAGTAAAAAGAACTTAAATATTGATCTGTTTTTTTATCCACACTTATCATATCACTTCAAAAGATTAAACCACTGGAGTCAACTTTTAAGATAACTTTATGTGCTTTTTGGAGATTCAAAGTTCTGGCCACAATTCATTTGCATGTTGCATGTTTGCATTACAGAGCTGAAATATTCTTCTAAAAACCTTCATTTGTGTTCTGCAGAAGAAAGCCATACCCATCTGGGATGGCATGAGGGCGAGTAAATGACTAGCCAATTCCTTTAATGTTTTACTATATAGAATAACAAAAACTGTATGTCATGATCCAGTTCCCCTACACTTGTCAAAGTTTTATTATTATTATTATTATTATTTGCAATAATTTTCTGTGTTGATAGGAGTCGCGCTTTGGTCGCAAATTGCTTCGTTCATTGAAAACTGGTACTGGTACAATGGTAAGATGGTAACCAAACGTCACTGCATAATCACCTTGTAGCCTATCCAGTAGCAACTACATAGCGAGGCAATCGACTGTGTTCGCGACTGTTATTAAGTGAAGTAAAACTATATATTGACAGTATTAGGGATTTCCTGAACAAAAAAAATCTATAAAGACTGCACCAATCTGCTAGCGCGCGACGCGACACAACTAAAACGCTGTCTTTAAAATCAACGACGTCGTAACGCGACACAAGTGGAACGTCGCTATAGGCTACTCTGTGCCGTTTTGATTATTATAAGTGGGCGTTCACACAGTTTGTGTTGCGTCTATTTTAATTTGGTCCATGTACACATGCGTTTTACGGACGTCGGTCTCGGGGATTTTTGTTATCATGATGAGCGTTGCGTTTTTAAGAGAGGGTGTCATGTTAAACATTTGCTCAACTTTTGAACGTGTCTTGGGAGACATTTTCCATTCAGCGGAATGATTAATATCCATTCAGAGGGTTGATAATAGGCTAGTTCAACTTTTAAATCGCGTCTTGAGTCCCCTGAGTTTAGTTCCATTCAGCCGCGCTCCGTGATGTTTTTTAATGCGGGGACGCGTTTATTGTGCTGTGTGTGATTTAGTCGCGTCGCGTCGCTGACTTCTAGCAAGGACACCTGGAATCTGGTTTTAAGCTGTAATTTACTTAGCCTATAAAAAAAAAAAAAAAAAAAAAAGACACGTATACGCGTACGCGAACAGATGATGTTAAAGTTGTCTCGTATAGCTCCACCTCTGAGCGCGCGCACCGGGGCGGGCTCGAGACGGCTCTACCTGCTTCAGCCCCGTTATTTAAAGCCCTCAGAGACAGACGCGCGCTGTGAGGAAAAATAAAAAACTGAACCGAGCAGATAATAACTCTTACTCATACTCTTTCACGAAAGTGACGGGAAAAAGAATCTATATTACACGACAAACAGCAACAACTTTTGATGGGACACACAGAAGTTTTCAGTTTCAGTCTTCTGCAACACGCGGAGGAATTGATGGAGATTTTGCGAATTGAAAAGCTCCCTGGACGACAACTGCTTTTGTTTTGCACTGGATAATACACGGATGCCATCGGACAACCTCCCTCAAATACCTTTCTAGTTCTCTAGTTCTGGTGCTTTAAAAAACCCAGAAACCAAAACACTGATCTGAACTTATAATGTAACATCAATATATTTGAATGTCCAAAGAACTATAAAGCAAGATCCTATTTAGTGAAAAATGGTTCTTGATGAGAGGAGGGTTCTTTGCTGAACCTAAGAACCTTGAAGAACCCTTATTTTAAAGAGACTCATGGCGTGAAGCAGAATACTTGCAGAAGAGTTAAGTGCCTTTATATTTAGAAGCTGAAACACCTCATCATCATCATCATCATCATCATCATCACTTCAGACTGGATGTGAAGATGAAGAGTCTCTGGTTTGCTCTGGTGAGCTGTTTCTGGAGCTCCTGTCTCAGCAGTTCTGGGTTTGATGGCGCTGAGCTTCATCCGAACTTCATGCATCAGGAGAAGCGAGAGATGCAGAAAGAGATCCTGTCTATCCTGGGACTGAACCACAGACCCAGACCGCACGTGAACAGCGGCAAATATAATTCCGCACCTCTCTTCATGCTGGATCTCTATAACACGATCTCCACTGAGGAGAAAAGTGATGTGGATCAGTACAGATCCCTGATCACCACCACGAGACCCGCCGTGGCTTCACTACAGGACACTGAGTTTCTTCATGACGCCGACATGGTCATGAGTTTTGTCAATTTGGGTAAGACAAACGTTTACTTTTCCCGTTTCACTTTTATACCGATAGATTTGATGTCCTAAAGATCAGTTAGTGGAGAGATGCAGGGGCGCATGCATCCATATGTTTAGGGGATACCGGGGTTGGTTGGCACACTTTTCATTCTCTGTTTGTAAATAGTGTGTGTGAAGGTTATTTTAAACTCAATATGGTAAACAATGGCAAAATCGATGTGCCAACTAGCATAGCTTTTAACAGGTGTTCAAATCGTAAATCAAATAGGCTTATAGCAGATACCCATCACTATTAACTAAAATGAATATATTTTAAACATCTGTCTTTGTATTATTTGTATAACATTTTTAGCATAGAGGTTAAATGATGTATTCATTAATTTGACATTGAAAAGTTGTCTTTACCTAAACAGATTTTAACATTCAGATCCCCTGACAGAATCAATCACTGAAGGTCAAGAACACAAGGTAAACATTTAGATGTTGAAAATAATTACAAAATTAACTAAAATTAACTCCTGTAGCCAACCAACCCCAGTCTCACCTAATGCATATTTGTTATTAATAATACAAATAAATAATAATAATAATTAAAAAATATATATATAGTGCGTCTAATATACAATGTCCCCAAAAGTATTTGTACACTTAAATCACTCTTAAAGATGTTACATTAGATTAAAAAAATATCAAAGCAGGTGTCATTTATTAAAATAAATAAATAAATAATAAAATAAAAGATGGTTAAAAAAGCAGTTTTGTTAGGTTTCAAATGATAAATCATATAAAGTGTTGACAATGAATGCAAGAAAAATTGTGACACTTTTGTTCATATTTAATATGTGGTACATCCACTAAAAATCACCACTTAATCATCTTAATGAATAATTCTCAAGAAGCCTGTTGAGAATATGTTCTGATGCTATTTTAATCCAAAATCTAAAGAAACAAATACGACTTATTTATATTATATTTTTCGTATACAAAATGAAGGGTATTTTGAGGGCCATTAAGATTTTATACATTGCGACTTTATTTTCTTGATAGTTACACACATTTTACCAGCAAGGGCTCTATGTTCAAACTGCAGCACCACATGCAACAACAGTGAGCGACATCTTGTCCAATTTTCATGAGAGTTCTAATTCTAAGGCTATGTTCAGACTGTAGGCAAATCAGATTTTTTCCTCAAATCAGATCTTTTCAGGCAGACTGTCCGCACTATTAATTGTAAGTGATCAAATCAGATTTGCACATTCAGACATAACAAACATATCTGCATTGGTTGCTTTGGTTACGACGTAGGGTACCCACGTGATGATGCTTTCAAAACAGATGTGGGAAACATGGAGGTGTATCATCTTTTTTTCCAAATAAGCACACAAGAAAAACTCATTGATGGAGGAGACTGGTAAATATTGTGATGTTCCGTGCTGCAGTCACCAATTGTTGATGTCATCGTTGTGTGTCGCGTTAAGAGTGATGACATCTGAGACACATCTGAAGATTTCAGATTTCAGATTTCAATCACATTTGAAACCGCCTCCCGATGTGGTTTGAATCAGATTCTGAAAAATCAGATTTCATGTGTTTTTTTGCTGTCCAGACTATCAAAAACTTATCTGGATACAATCAGGATATACAAAAATCTGATTTTTAGTGGTTAGTTTTAGTCTGAACAAGGCCTAAGTGCAATTTTCGTTCCAGCGCAAGTAGGTTGGTGGGAGTGTTTGCGCTAACTGTGGGTGTATGCGTGCAAACTGTAGGTGGATTTTATGTTAATGAAGTGCCGCAAAGAGCAATTTTCTATTTTCCTGAGATATAGGTCATTGCGCTAAGACATTTAAAAACCATGTCTTAACTCAGCGCAAACTATCTATAGGTCATGGTATATTTTTCAGTTATCATTATTATGTTTATATTTACAATTATATTTATGATTTGTATTAGTATTTTTACACCTGTTGTCATAGAGTGTTTTTAAGTCACTGTGAAAGGTGCTGGTCAAAGAAGTTGGCAAGGATAAAATGTTTGGATCTGGTATGATTTTTTGAACATTTCGTTATTTTGATTATATTTTCATTTAGTTTGAAGTGTAATTTGAATTTAGAAATATTTTTGGTTTAATTATTTTCATGTTTCCTGTTTCAATTAATGAATTTATTATTTTTTCAAAATTAGAATGACCAGTCGAAGTGAAGTGGTGCTGATGCAATCACTGTTAGTACTAGCAGTCCCGGTTCTACTGGGTTGTTTGAGGGTTGCTAAGCACCCTCAAACGAGTCTTAGAGCACCCTCAATTGCAGACAGGGCTGAATTATCATGAATGTCAAGATCTTTCATTTATCTGGCTTTAGGACCAATAGACTTTTAGAGAATGGACTATAGAATAGGACTCATATGGTGCAATAACCTAATAATTAAATTGCACTTCATCCAGCCCATTAGTGCGTTGTGTGCGTTGTGTGCGTTGTTTGCGTTGTTTGCCTAACCAACTTGCGCCTAGCCTGGCACGAAATTACCAAAACTTAACGGCCGTACCCACTGACTTTGCACTTATGACTAATGGCATAGCGCTACGCTTAACGCTAGCACTTTTAAAATAGGGCCCCAATTTTCATTACCGCAATGGTGACAAAAGATAGTCATTATAATATTATCATTGCAATTTAAATAAAAGATTATCTTTTTCATATTGTGGTAATGTATTTATACATCATAGTAGCACTTCCTTTGAACTACCTTTAATTTCTGCTGATTTTAATTGAGAAAATCAATGTAAAACAGCTTCTTTTTATTGTAATACATAAAAATATATATATATACAGTATATATATACATACTGTTATGGTAATGGGAATCATCATTGAAATCATTGGCAATAGTAAAAATGTCCAGACGTCATGTTACAGTAATGAGAATTGGTAAAAATTGTCAATGCAAAACATCTGAATGGATTAATGGTTTAATTTTCTTTATGCAAAATATGATTTTTATATTTCATGTTCCATTAGAATCACTCTATTAGCTAATTTAACCCCTAATTTTAGAAATCTCTACTTATAATAAACAGCATGGATTAAGATTTATACTGTATCTTGTGTGATTGTGGCATTGTAATTTAAATTTTATGAGAAAAAGTAGTATACATCTTATCCTCAAACGTAGTCCAGTTTCACTGAGCACACTATCATAAAATTACCACATTTATTTTGTACGTGTACCATGTTAATACCATGGTATTCTTTAAAACACCTATATATAATGTCAATATCATATTTCATTTAAAATCATTCATTACTAATATAATACCATCTGATACATCACTGCACCATGGTTACACCACAGTAGTGTTTGTAAGGTTTGATGGATATTGGCATGCAACGTGACCCTGATCACAGCGTCAGACCACAAGTCTGTTTATGCTCAGTGTTCTGCGTGGTTTGCTTCAGTAAACACGCACCTCATTAATGGAGGGAGTATTTGTGTGCAGGATTCACTTGTTTATGTGAACTTCCTTCTAAGGGTCCAAGAGTTGCCTAATTAAAGTTCATTATAATAGCGCAAACTCTTCTGGCTCTAATCAGCAACTATGAGCCAATTGGTCGGTCAATGGCCAGATTTTATTTTGTGTGAGTTGTGACAGTATGTTGTTGGTTGGTTTCATTTCAAAACTCATTTGTTACTCTTTGTTATTTATCATTCACTAAAGTGGAATAGAAAAGCTGCAGCCTTTTGAGATTCGGTAGTGATTTTCTGAAATGCGATGAACACTCACACATGCCATCGATTGACATGTTGGCCACATTTTGAAAAGCTGCATTGAAATAAGTGTAATTTTTTGTAAGGTGATCATAATGTGTTACATGAGAGACTAAAAGTGTCAGTGACTTAGTTCTGTCAAATTTATTGGACATCTGAGGACTGGACGAATGATTTTACTCTTGTATTTAATTAGGCTTTGTTCTAGTCTGTTGCGTGGGAAATCTATCATTTTTATGGGTGACCTGTGTGTGTTTCAAGTGGTCATCTGCCTAGTACACCCATGACTGAACTCCAAATATAAAAAGAAAGGGAAGCATGGGTATATATTGGTGTATGGAAACTCACCAGTGTTTTTAACACTCCGGAGTATCCAAAAATGGCTGTACGTTTCTGCATAACTGTGAATTATGTTATGACAGTACAATCCTATGCAAATTTTCTTTGCTGATTTTTTTATGGTGTGAACTCTGAGTTCGGTCAGGAATCGGGACTTCTCCAATTAGTTCCCCAAAGAGGTGAGAATATGTTGGTTATTATTACCACAATATTTAACATAAAGCAGTTCGAGCCAGAATGCCATTAATACCTCATGGAATAGTTCATTCAAAAATGAAAATTCTGCAATCATATTCTCATCCTCATGTTCTTTGAAACTTGTATGTGGATGGTAAAGTCTTCAAAGGGAATAGGGCATAGGGATGATTACTTCTGAATAAAACGCACCCTTCACCTCAATCAACTTGAGAATGCGCATTAGCTATACAAGCCGTGAAAATCGTTTTTTAGCGTAATCTGAGGTAAAGCAGCACAATTTATGTTGTTCAGTGTTGTCAGATTTTACTGCTGATTTGAAATATGTTCTTTGATCATAATCTTGACTGAATGTTTTGGTCTTTTCCCATTCAAGTCGATTTGAGCTGCACTTGTATGCCACTTGTCTACATAGAAAATAGCTGCCCGAGAACATTTCAAAGATGTCCGCCGAGTGACGCAACATGCTACAAATTCTTCGTAACAGGAGTGATCATTCCTGTGCTCTCCACTGAGGAAATAATTGTGAGCTTTTACGTTGTAAACTACGATACATTTTCATCACCTCTCTCGTGTAGACGCTCAGTATCAACAACATAAGTCACTTCAGGTAAACGTTTGACGTTATTTGAAGAAAATACTGTGTTAACTCAGAACCGTATTTATGTATCCGTTAATGATACCAGAAGTTCTGCAGGAAAACTGGTGTTCGAACTCCTTGTTATTGTTTACATGCTTGAAATGGTCTATATGGGAATTGGTGAACTTCAGTTTCAAGGTAAATGTCTAAATAGGGGTGCAAAAAGCAGGTTGAAAAGAAAGTTGTTTTTAGATTTCAATGATGTAATATGGTGAAGAAGAATGCATATTTTATTAACCATATGCTCTAATCCAAACATCAGCCCTTAACCTAACAGTCAGTGGAGTAAGAATGTAATCTTAGAGGAAAAAATGCAACTTGAAAAACACACTCATCATTAATAATGTGAACATGATTACTGTCTGGTTTCAAGGGGACCAGAACCCTTGTCTCTGGCCATGTTTACACTTGGTATTAACATGATATAACCAAGCAGATCGGATCATCGCTTAATCAGAACACAGCACGTTTACATTTGTCCACATCAAGTAGCTTCTGTTTCCATATAACAGATCTGAACTTTTTGCCCACACACTAGTAAACGAGTACATCATCAGATACGCCACTGCCACCATGCTGACTAGTAACTTGGCAGAATGAGGCAGATGTCAGGGTACTGTAAATTTTGATAGCAAAATGTCAATTTCCTGTGTCATCATGTTGTAAAAGTAGCCCATATGTCTTGTTTGCTATATTCCAAGTGTTCTGAAGACATGCAAAAAATTGTGTGAGGAACAGACTCAAATATAAGTTTTCTACAAATCTTCCCCTCTGTCACAGCTTTCAAATCTCATTCACAATTCTTTATATTCAAATTTCCATCTTCTCAACTGGTCACATGAAATGCAAGAACTAATGGCATTCATTTACATTTTAATTTACATTTATAAATTTAAAGGCTGGATAAAGGCTGAACCTTTATCCAAAGCGACTAACGAAAAATGAATAATACTACATAAGCAATTCATCTTGAGTAGACTGTAGTAGGAAAAGAGCTGCATTATAAAGTTTCAGTTCCATCAAAAAAATTCTATCCAAGACCGACACAAGAATAATATATATACATTTGAAAATGTACAGTATATTGGAATATAGCTACTGTAAAATTATTATTTTTTTATTCCATAGGAAAAATAAAGTCATAGGGGTTTAGATATACAGAAGGGTGAATAAATATACCTAGGGCAGTGGTTCTCAATTTTAAATTTTTTTGGTCACCCTTTGAAACAAGGAAAATGTTTGCAC
Organism: Moxostoma hubbsi; assembly: GCA_032164185.1. NCBI lineage: Eukaryota > Metazoa > Chordata > Actinopteri > Cypriniformes > Catostomidae > Moxostoma > Moxostoma hubbsi. Next base: position 2,877,376 of record JAVLUX010000036.1, on the reverse strand, counting down.
CCCTGTGCCCCATAAACTGTTAAAAAAAATAAAAGATGTTTGTTTTTATTAAAAAAAATGCTTGTAAAACATTCTGATGAATAATGAAAAGATGTATTTAAAAAATGCAATGAAAACTGAATGTTTTTTATTTTTGTTTATTTTTTTAATTTATTTTTCACTTATGTTGAAAAATACTCTTAACTGAAAAAAATTATCTGAACAAACTTTTTGTCACTAGGCCTTCAGAAGTTATTTTCTGTATACATTCTGTGTTACATAAATTCATACTGTAAATCATTTTAATTAGGCCTAAAATCTTGTAAATGGTTCAAAACCATTGTGACATTGTTTATCAGTGCTACACAAAGTTGACGGATGAGAGGATCGTGATCGTGTCTGTCGAACTCCAAAAGCACAATAAAAGTTGTTCATTTCAATTATGTGCTAAGGTTTCTGAAGTCATACAATAGCATTGTGTAAGGAAAATAAAAAATAAATGTAAGTATCAAAGGGGTTGTTCACCCCAAAATTAAAATTCAGTGATTGTTTACTCACCCCTGTGTTGTTAGAACACATATGACTTACTTTCTTTTTCTTAACAAGGGAGAAATTATGAAATTTATTTTGCTCTGTGATGTCATACAATGGCAGTTTGTGGTGACCTCCTCTTCAAGCTTCAAAAGCACACAAAAGTATAATTCAGAAGTCTAATAAATTATTCCATGAGACTCATGATTGTTATGAAAGAATTCGATAAGGTTTGATGAGAACAAACCAAAATCTAATGTATTATTTAGTGAAACTGTTGAAGGACCGTTCCTCACCTCTACACGTTCATGAGACTGCATAAGAGCAGCCCCTGTTTGCGAAATGGGGCGTTCAAGTGAAAACTAATTTTGTTTGTCTAAGAACAGGTCTGCGACAGTATTACTAACAACAGAACACAACACATCTGCACATAAACCAGAGAACTAAACTTGCAAAACATTTCTGAAGAGTTTGTAGTCGAAGAATAGATGCATTTCTATGCCCAGCCTCATTTTTTTTAAGTACTCAATCAAACTCTCTAAAGGAAACTTAGCGTGGTCACAAAAATAGAGCCCAAAATCTTCCTCTTTCCCCCTTTGATTCTGGCATGCATGCATGAATGTCTTTACATAAGTGCAGCATGGTGAGCACACCGGACACCACATAAAAAAAAAACTATTATAATAATAAAAAAGATTGCACATTGATTCTTGTGTGTATTGTCATCTCGGTAAATCTTAATGTGTGAAATTGAATGAGATTTGAGAATGGGGTTTCATGCCCCCCTTTCAGTGCCTTATACTTTGAGAACAAATGATCTAAGGTTTCCTCAAAATATAGTCTGAACTGAATGCTCATAATAATCATACAAGTAGGCTACATGCAGTTAATCGAATTCAGAGTTTCCAGAGAAGAGTTTGGAATATCCAACATTATTCTCTGTCAATCCCAATTGTTCCTAACAAGTCTTGCTATGTTTACAGAAGGCGAGAGGATGCCCTCAGCTTTTCTTGGCACAGAGAAATTTGAGGAAACTCCCATCACATGTTTGCGCTGCTAATATTGTGTGTCTGTCTTTATTTTTGGGATAAAGGGAGGATTTTCCAGTTATGTAGGGAAAATCCACAGGGAAAAAGCATCCATGTTTTCTCCCCTTTGGTCCATCATCTTTTTCCAACTGGATCGTCTGTGGTAACTTTTTCTTCTATAACTCTCTCGTACACACACACACACACACACACACACACACACACACACACACACATTGGTTTCAAACTCCTTCTTTTCCATTCCACACACTTGAACTAGAGCAGCTGTCAGTTACCCACTTTGCAAAGTCAACAGCCACCCATGAGAGCACATGTACGCTTAACTTTAGGCCTGTAAAGTAATAAATGTGACCCACACACAGATTTCGGGGGTTTCTCAGGAGATTAACAACATCTAGACAATACTGCCTTCTTATAACTGAATATGAATCCTGTATTTCACAATGCGCTTTCATTTCTATCTTAATTATGTCTTTCAGTTCTCTGAGTGCAAATCTGGACTATACCATTTATTTTGCACCGCACTGTGTTTCTAAAGCGACATTTTATCATGTAGTTAGTTTGCCACAATCAATCAATGTTTTTTTTTTTATGTTGGCAGGTTAAGCAAAACAGTGATGACCCTATCTGTGACACTGCCTGCAGAGGGCTGTATCACTTCTAGTCTGCATACTAGCATAAATGTAGAAATTAAGCAAGGAATTTGAGTTATGCTCCAGCTCTATAAAGGAAAGGGATTTTCTTTCTTTTCTGTAAAGGAAAGAAGTGTCTCATCAGACAAATAAGAACTGTTGAAAAAGCTAAGCAAATGAGAATGAGACAACAAATACTGTTTTAACCCCTTCATTCTAAATTGTATTTGCCCATATGAAAGTTCACCATTGCTCTACCATTGTTTAACAGTGGTATTTGTAATAAGGCCATAACCACAGGTAAGACCATTGATAGTTCCTCATTACCTTGGTTAGGTCAGTGTAGATAGATATTATCTTTGGAGCACGCTGTTATGCACTGCGGTCGCATAACCATGCTAAATTCACAGATGCATAAATCAAATGGGAAGCATGTTGTGCTTAAAAAGCTCTGAACGTGAGATTAATGTAATTTAATTTGCTTCTCCTAAATGCCACTGCCATTTTATACATGCATTAGGTGGGTGTTAATGTCAGTGCTCTTATAAAAACATTGAGTAAAGATGTACACAAGTGGCCAAAAGTTTGGAATAATGTACAGATTTTGCTCTTAAATTCTAAATAAATTGGTACTTTTATTCAAGTGGCATTCAACTGATCACAAAGTATAGTCAGGATGTTACTGATGTAAAAAACAACACCATCATTATTTTTGATCAAATCTAGATGGGCCCCATTTTCAGCAGCCATCACTCCAACACATTATCCTTGAGTAATCATGCTAAATTTCTAATTTTGTACTAGAAAATCACATTCCAGATTACCAGTCCAGCCCTGTTCACAGTATACAATAGACTGGCATGTCTTAAGGTCAATATTAGGTCAAAAATGACAAAAAATAAACTACTTTCTCTAGAAACGCATACAATGCTTGAAATTGCCAAAAAACTGAAGATTTCATACAAAGGTGTAACTACAGTCAAAGACAAAGGACATCTGGCTCTAACAAGGACAGAAAGAGATGTGGAAGACCAGATGTACAACTAAACAAGAGGATAAGTACATCAGAGTCTCTAGTTTGAGAAATAGCCACCTCACATGTCCTCAGCTGACAGCTTCATTGAATTCTACTCGCTCAACACCAGTTTCATGTACAACAGTAAAGAGAAGACTCAGGGGTGCAGGGCTTATGGGAAGAGTACATGTACATGGTACTTTAATATAAAAAAAAAAAAAAATATTACTATATGTAACAAAAAATAGGTATCTTTTTTTTGTATTTTTGTTCATTATTTAATATATAGGAACAATTATTGAAGGAATGCTTCACCAATGGTGATGAACACTTCAGCCATTAGCGCCTCCAAACAGAAAATTTTGAGGTAATGTTGTTGCGTTGGGCTGTGCTTACATTTTTATAGTGCCACAGAGACACATTGTTTACAGCTTTTGAGGAAATCAACCTACTAATAGCTTACTGTATTAAGCAGGGAAATGAGAAAGTATTTGAACATTGAAAAATGTTCAATGTTCAGAGGTGTGGCAACAATACCTTCTAGTGTATTTTTTTCTTCTGCATAGGGGTGCCCCCTAGTAGTTCACCAACCGTTAGTCATTGAGAAGAGTATTGGTCGACCAAGTTTTAACTGGTCTGTTGGTCGCAGAAAGTGGACAGACTGACATGATCGTTTACATGGCTGGTCCATGCGGTAATTATGTCGGGCAGGAAATCCAAAGTGTGGGATAATTTCGAGAGGGTAAAGGATGACCCCAAGAAGGTGACATGCAAACTCTGCAGGCAAATGTTCGCCTATCATTCATTGACCTCAAACGTTTCTTATTATATGAAACATGTAACCAGCCTAATGTTAGCCACTTAGCATGGCTGCTCACTCGTTAGATAACCTAGATAAAAATGCGCTATTAGGCTTATCTAAGTGTTCGTGGGGAAGCTAAATTAGTACCTTGCTCACTGCATGTTTAACTTAATGTGCATTTATCTCTATAAATTAACAAAATGTTCAGACAGTCTTCTTGCTGGTTTTTCCGATACATTCAGACTCATTGCCACTTTTACCTGTGTCAGTGTGGCTCGCTTCATACGTATGCTTGTCAAATGTATATGTTAAAGGCTCATTATTATGGTTTAGTATTTTTCTGTTATGTAGAACAGTGTTTGCAATGTTACTTATAACATTCATTCTCAGCCCTGGAACTATTTTCTGATGCCCCCGGAAATACATTTTAAGTAATTAAATTAATATCATAAACATGCAACTAGTCAACTAATGGCTTAAATGAATGACTTCTAGTAGACTAGGAAAATCTTTGGTCGGGGGTAGCCCTAATTTTGCAGAGCATCATTGTTTTTAAGTTGTTTTGTTGTATTTTCAAACAAAATGCCTTGTGTTTTTTTCTCTTATCCTGGGGCATCTCCTCAAGATCTTTGACTGAACTGAACATTTTTGGACTGTGATTATCTGACAAGGAATGTGAGTTTTAATATCAGTTAAACAGACGTGCTGAAGTTGATGCTCAAGAGGTCAGAAGATAAGCTTCTTTCAGAGACTGTTCTCTTAGCTTCTGTCTTAGCCATGAAGTCCTGATACTATCTGTGTGTCTCACGCCATCACCATCAGACATGCCCCCACGACTCTTCTTCCTGCGATCTGCCCTTAGGAATGCAATCGTGTTTTTTGTAGGTAAGTTGCAGTCTGTCACTGAAGACCATCATGGTATCAGAGATCATATTCTCCATCAGACTCTTCCCAAATAAAGATTTCAGGATAATGAATCTTGTGCAGTGATGCTTCTGAGCTATGAATCTGTTAGATAAGAAGTCAGACTAATGGATAAGGATGTGAGAAAGAGAGAAGATACTGCAGAACAATCTGATTTCATGAGGAATCTCTTGTTGCTTGACATATCATATTATAGCATTTACATGTTGGCATTTGGAAGTGTCACACCAACATCCCAGGAAGTACCATATACATAAGGAAAATTATAAGGATTATATCAGATTATAAGGAAATAGCCTATACATTATGGATATTTAATTTGACAAGCGAGGCTGTGAGAGATAGATGCTGTCTGTTCAGTGGTTTGTATGGTTGAGTACCTTGGTGTATAGTAATCGGATAATGGACAGACCAATAAATCAGCCAATATTTTGAATTTTTTAATTATTGGCATCGGCCGATACATTTTCATGTTTGGCCGATTAGTTCCTCAAGCCACAAGGGTGCAGAGAATCACCTGCTTGCATGTACAGGAGCTGACATGTAAACGACCAACCACAGTTCATTTTGCTGTTAAATGTCATTGTGTTTCTACAATAATAGGCCGGCATGCAACAATGTCTCAATTGAACCGTCCTGCTCAGAGCAGAGCAGCGACAGACATGTACGAGCTCATGATGTTTAGTGTTCGCTTGTTTCATATTCTCTCTCTCTCTCTCTCTCTCTCCTCAACAGTTCCCTGCAAAATTTAACTTTCTTGTCTACTGATGGCAAATATCAATACAAATTCAATCATATACCGTCTGCAAATACGCGGATATCTTGTTTAAACAGATGAACCACACAAAACTCAAACAGCATACACCTGCAGAAATGAGGAAATAAAAAGACAATCCTTAAGATTTTCGTTATTATTTTGTCGTTTCTATCTCTATCCTTTCTTCTTTGTGTCCTGTTATCAAGATCGACCAATGGTAGTCTTGTGCTCGATGTAATGAGCACACCTGGCTTAAAGTATAATGCGCTCAGCGCACGAAAGCAAAGCAAACAGAACCACATCTGTTAGTCTGAGCACAAGAAGTTGGGAAGCACAGAACAACACTGCAATAATGTGCAATACAGACAGGACAGCACATCGCACATAAACTTTGAAGCAAGCAGTGCGAGCAGACTATTTAGGCTATTTATTTAATTAAATTGAGCCCTTTGCAGTTTAATAACTACACATGGTCATATTGCGATTTCAATTTTATTTCAGTTTACTATGCAACCTGTCAATGATGCCTAATACATTTAGCTTGCATCTTTCTTGTGACTGATTCTAACACACCAAGTTTAAATATGTCGTCTTCATATTTAGCTGTTGAAGCCACTTCTATGTCATGCATGAGTCACAGTAGATCTACTATTGCTAGAAAATGCTCAGTTGTAAAACTCTTGGGGAGGTCAAGGTATACAAGTATTGCAATGAGCTGTCCATTAAAACGCCTTGAAACAGAAATCCATCTTCTTGCTTTATTTTTCCTGACCAATGCCAGTACATAATAAATGACACATATTGGTGCAATAGATTGAGTCATTAATTATGTACTGTATTGGTCAGGAAAAATAAAGCAAGGAAATGGATTTCTATTTCAAGCCGTTTTAATGGACACGTAATTGTGATACTCCTACGAGTCAGTGCACCTTGACCTCCCCAAGTGTTTTACACAGTCATACTGAATTAAGCATATGGACATACTGAAGCTGATGCACAAATAGAACACAATACATGCTCCATTGAGCATGAATGACATGCTGCTGCACAAATAGACAAACAAACAATCACCCAGCAAAGCAGGGAAGCTGCACAAAATGCATAACACAAACACAAAACACAACCCCAAATCAAACAGATCAATTGTCAAGACTTGTGTACTGCTGTTGCTCCAAAGAGCCATGTGCACCGAGTGTATGCTAACTAGGTGAACAAAATTTCTATGTGTGCCTAGCCTGTTTTTTTACCAGATGGCTCAAACGTCTTGTGACCTGACCCATTTATGTACCTGGAACAGGTAACCCCAGAGTTTATTTAACTAGCAACATAGACTAGCAATAGGAAGATTTATTTAATCTAATGACCTAAAATATTGATTTTTCAATATTGAAATAGCCAGATTTTTCTGCAGCTTTCATTGTTAAAGACATGCCTAAATAAATAATTTGTCATGGCCTAAAGTAGACCTTACTGTGCAAGCTATTAGAAGAAAAACCCCAGCAACCACCTCAACAAATGTTATGTATTTTCAGAGAAAATCTTTTGCAGCGCGCTGCAGTGAACCCAGCTTATCTGCATAAATGAACTATTTAAATGTTAGACAAAGAGAGAGACAAAAGTTGTTTGGCTACCCGAATATGTCTATTATGTCATCCTTCACCATGCTGGTCAATTGGTTTAACATGTTACATTTGAGCAAGCCAATTGGCTAACAGATAACAAGTTCAAAGAACCTAGCAGTTTGTGCCACATAGAGTTTCATGGCTGAACTTTGGTAATTTCTCAGTTACAGATGTCATTGTAAAAATGCGCTATTTGCAGTCTGCCATGATTAGTCTATTTCACAAGTGAAAGTTTCCAGTTACAGGAGATATAGAGAGTGATATGCAGCTGGTCATGTGATTTCAACATGGCGGTGCTCATGAATGTGCTCCCAGCACCACATGTAAAATGAAGCAACCTTTTCTCTAAGACTCGTTTTATTAAGTGAATGTGCAACATTTTAAGCATGTATTTTTAAAAAATAAACATTTCTGTTTAAAGGTTTACCAATTTTAAAAAATATATAGGAATGGAGTGGCGTAGTGGGCTAAAGCACATATCTGTTAATCAGAAGGTCGCTGGTTTGCTTCCCATAGCCACCACCATTGTGTCCTTGATCAAGACACTTAACTCCAGGTTGCTCCGGGGGGATTGTCCCTGTAATAAATGCACTGTAAGTCACTTTGGATAAAAGTGTGTGCCAAATGCATAAATGTAAATGTAAATAAATAAAGCAGTGCGTACACTTTTCAGGTTAGGGGTAGTTTGACAGGAATCTTATTACAGAACAAATATTACCTAGCATAAACATGGTTTGACGATGACAATTCAGATGACATTTGAATAGTTGTCAGTGTGTAAACCCATGAATGACTTCTTATTGTTCTCAGATATTGATATTTAAAGAGAGTAAGGAGTGAGAACAGACATGAGTTTAGTCAGTGACATTCCAACCCTGACTGATATGAGAAGGGTTTATCATTATTAAATTATAAGTATAAAATATATATATATATATATATATATATATAGATAGATGAGGAGAAATCACAGAGTTATGGATTGTAAAGAAAACACAAGTTGTGTGCAAAAGAGTAAGAAGAGTAATAATTAAAGACTGGTGCATTAATAACACAGAGAGTTGAACAGAAATACTGCAAAAGGGAAAGCGGGGGAAATGTGGACACAAAGAATGACCTGTAGAAGGTCAGAGTATCTGTTAGTCATCAGAGTTTTGAGGAGGACGCTGGGGTGAGTGCTCAGCTGCATGTGGGGGATGTCCAGTGTCCTCTCTGATTTCTCGTTCACCTTTGAGACAGAAATTGGAATAGCATTCCGCTTTCTCTGTCTTTCTTTCTCTCCTCTTTGTTCACCACTCTGGCTTTCACTAAGTAGCAGACCTGGTGAAATGACGTATCCCAAGATAGTTAATGGGCAAAGTCCCTTTCAAGGCAAGTCAGTCCACAGCTATTTCCTATGGATACAAGTGGCATAAAAGTGCAGCTCCTATCTACAGTACTTGAATGGGGAAAGACTAAAACCTCCAAAATGGTTGGTCATGATTACTATCAAAGAACATATTTCAAATCAGCACTATAATCTGTCAACAATGGTATCATAAATTGCACTTCTTTAGCTCAGATCCCACATTTTTGGTCCAGCTGATGCCTGTTCTTAAGTTGACTGACAGGTTATGTCTGTATCTCAAAGGTGACTGGCTCTTTTATCTTTAAGGATGTCGGGGCTTCCTTTTCTACAGCCACCATATTGGGTGTTCCAATTTGTCCCATTCATTTTAAAGGCGTCATAACATACTGTACTATTTTTTTTATTATCTTCCCTAAGGTCCACTTGTAAAGTTAGTACAGTTTTTTTTTGCACCAGAACTGCCATAATTTAGTAATATATAATAATTGTCTACCCTGTGTCTTGCCCTCTCTCTCTGAAAGAGTATGAGTTTAAAACGCATATAATCCACGCCGAAATGTTCTGAATACACAAGCCATAGTGAAGTTGGGTGCTTCAACAGTTCAAAGCAGAGATGCAGGTCTTCACATGTGTGAAATCTTCTGTGTTTGTATACACACAGGACTGCATGCATTTCTTCCAGTAAGTGGCAGCCACAAAATATGTTTTTAAAAGTTGTGCTTGTACTGCTCATAATATGTGGCGCACATCGCCGGAAACGCATCGACACAATTAAAGACATCCATCTAGTGCATTTTTACATAGACCAACAAAATAGCACAGATGGGGGCAAAAACAGTCCAGGACGTGTTTATACTCAAATCAGCTAGACACAGAATGGGGGTCTCATTTTAAGAGTTAGAACTTGACATTGTGTCTTTTAAAAGCGGGGCAAGATGCATGATAGTGGTCAAAGTAGTTTCCCTCTAGTGCATGATTATGTAGAAAAACATTTAAATCCAGATGAATATGAAGGTGTGCTGTGTAAGCCCCATTTGGTGTAGATGAATCTCCCATGACAGACCCTCTCCTCTTCACCTGTATGAATGATGACCCTGTTTCCACCTGGTATTAAGATGATTCAGGTGATTCGATCACATGTGGTCAGGTGAGACACATCACTGTTTACACCTGGTCTTTTGACCACTTGTGATCGGATTTGGTGGGGAGGGACTCCCCATGACGACATACATCAATCACTATGTCTGTGTGTTACTGCATGACATTAAAGCACACCAAAGTCAGAAAAGACAAAGTAAGCACACTATTTCTCTCAGATTTGTTTGAAAATTTAATCTAAGCACTTAAGCAACATTTCAAGCAGAAATGTCCATTATTTTAGTGGATTGCCTGTATTAACTTGAGCTGCAGATGTTTGTGCTTCTCATAAGTGTCCCTGAATGTTGATATCAGACACACTGAAGAAGATCTGTGAAGTTCTCATGCTTATGTATACAGTAGCTCACAAAAGTGAGTACACCCCTCACATTTTTGTAAATATTTGATATCTTTTCATGTGACAACACTGAAGAAATGACACTTTGCTACAATGTAAAGTAGTGAGTGTACAGCTTGTATAACAGTGTAAATTTGCTGTCCCCTCAAAATAACACACAGCCATTAATGTCTAAACCGCTGGCAACAAAAGTGAGTACACCCCTAAGTGAAAATGTCCAAATTGGGCCCGATTAGACATTTTCCCTCTCCGGTGTCATGTGACTCATTAGTGTTACAAGGTCTCAGGTGTGAATGGGGAGCAGGTGTGTTAAATTTGGTGTCATCGCTCTCACACTCCCTCATACTGGTCACAGGAAGTTCAACATGGCACCTCATGGCAAAGAACTCTCTGAGGACGCTATGGGAACAGAACCTCTGTCTCTTCTGTAACATTCGAAAGAAACAAGTTGACTTCACATGTGATCATGATGAAACAGGACGAAATTACTTTTTCAGTGTGACAGGCTCTAGTCAGCAGAACTTCGATGAACAAACACCCACTATAACTACCATAACTCACCAGCACAGGACTACAAACACACATATACTCTCCACCCATGCAGGAATGTCACCCGGTGCCTTCTACAAGTGAAGAGGAAATGCTTGAGAGCTCTAGATTTATGTCACCACTGTGTTTTCTTCTGGCGGGAATGAATGCGTCTTCATTTAATGGTCAGTAGCACAATGAAGTGTCTCGTGATGTGCTGAATCAGTTAATTGTTGAACTGTTAGAACTTTTAATAAAAATATGCAAGAAAAACAAAAAATAGATGAACTGTGGAAACCAAATGCTAGTAAATGGGTACAGTAGCTGGATGCTGCCTCAGAAGGTACAGTAGCTGCCTATGTAGACAGCAAGATAGCATACTAGGATTTAGAAGCAATGTTGCACTGTGATATTTGCAAGACTTGTTAGATAGGTATTGATTGAGTAAGAGCTCTATTAGCATTTTCACATGTCCAAAACATGAAGTTTCCATAGGGATTTCAAGAGGAAGAAATGTAGGGAGAAAAATGACACGAGAGAGAGAGAGAGGGAGAGAGAGAGAGAGACTTTGGCTCTTATACTTGCTGCTGTGGAATGCAAAGCCACCAATATTTTGACTTGTCCTTTGGAAACAGCTGCGTTTCCTTTTTCAAAGATATTTTTTCCTTATTTATCAGATCCCTTAGGGGAGATCCATCTCTGCTGTCTGACACACACTTCCTTGCCTGTGGCCAGCACTGAGCTCACACACACCTGCTGCAGCAGCACACACAGATCGCTCTAACAGCTCTCTGTCTGGCACACACACACACACACACACACACACACACACACAGGTAGCAGCAGGAGAGAAACACAATATACCTCAAATCATGACACAGGTATGTTAGCATACACAAATACTAGTGTGTCCTCATTTATCTTTCTGCTTTGCATCTTTCGGGCAAAAGTCCCTCAGGATGACCCGACAGATGGTGTTGCAAAAGAATAACAGCAGATACAAGAAATCCTTGAGTCTCAGACTTTGAAAAAAAAACAAGTGGAATGGCAGAGAGACAGTATATCAAAAGAGCAGACTATATTTAGAGGTGATTGCTAAAGCAAACATAATTTTTTACAATAACTCATACTTTAGGGATTTGAACAAACCCATAAGACTAAGAGCTCTATTTTCGTGAGTGCGCTGCATCATATCCAATTTTCATGAGAGCTCTAATTCTAAGTGCAATTTTCTCATCAGTGCAAAGTGCAAGTGGCTGTGGGAGGGAGTTTTTGCGCTATCTGTTGGTGCATGTGAGCAAATTGTCTGTGTATTCTATGTTAATGAAGTGGCGCAAAGTGCAATGAACTATTTTCCTGAGAAACAGGTCATTGTGCTAAGATGTTTATAGAGCACGTCTGTTTTTAGCGCAAAGTATAAATTCATATCAACAGGCAAAATATCTCTTATAACTAGTGTTGAGTACAAACTGGAATGCAACTTACTCATTTTAAGTCATTCATTTCTGAACACATTACATTTTAAATTCTTGTAATCAGATTACAGTTACTGACTAACATCATGTTCGTATGAATTTCTGTTTGCGTTTCTGTGAGAGCTGAAATATGTGTTTAGACATTATAATACAGACGTTACTTTTAGAGAAAAACAAACTTTTCTGCAAAATGTGTTTTAGAAAGTTATTTAAAAGTAAAGTAATTAGCAGTGTGATTACTTTTTTGATGAAGTAATTAGTAAAGTAATATGGTAAAATAATTGTTAATCTGTAATGAATTACATAACACTGCTCATTAATTTAGTAACGGCGAAGCAATTTCTATTTTTACCACGTTCTGCTTGAGATTCAAATTTTTCAATATAGTGTTTGACATAACAAAAAACAATCACACGACATCCATCCAGACCTTACAAAAAGAAATCAGAGGTATTTTGCTGTTGTTATGAGACATATTGTTATAAAAGATATTGTTTCATTTTCCCACTGTTTTTATTCTTTAGCGTCGGCCTGTCGAAATCCTCAATATCAGACTGATTTTGTTTGTCTATGTTTACATAACATTACTTGTCTCCAAGGAAATGAGTACATTCATTTTTGTTCTCTAGAGTCTGTGCTCTGGTAACACTACTCAGAAATCTTCTTCTGTGGAGTTGCCAAAGCACAAAGCACCATTAGTGTATCCCAAAATGTTTTGTCAGCTGTACTCCTGGATTATGACTTTATTAATGTTTTAGTATATGCCCAATAGAAGAAAAGAATGTATTTCTTTATTCAGACCATTTCCTCCATTTTCTGCAATTTCTTTCCTTTTCTTCATACAAAAATATATAAATGCAAAAAGACATTATGAAATTTGTTGACAGACTGCTGGCTTTCGCTGACACTCAAGTGAGAATAAATTAGTTTTACGCCAGCTGAGGAAAGAACAGCTGATTCATGTAATGGCTTTTAGCCTGTTAACGTACATTTCTGCAAAACCATAGTACACACTCTTAAAGATATAAAAAATAAAAATGTCATCATGTGATCATGAAGTTATGTGCAATGACAGACTCAGTCTCTCTCTATTTACCCCCCCCCCCCCCCCCCCCCCCCATATATATATAATCATAGAAATATAATTTATGAACAGAAAAACATAACAGAATGGCAGAATTTTCATTTTTGGGTAAACTATCACTTTAAGTCCTGCACAAAGCAAGTAAATCCATCTTTGGGTCTAAACTGGTAAATACATGTACAACATTCCTCTCTGTTCAGAGTAATTCTACTACTGACACACAGGTATGACCATCTGATTGCTGCCATTCACCATGGCGACGATCAGCTTCTGATAGTTGCCATGGTCACAGTCTCAGGGATGAAGACGATGAGAGACATTAGACATCTTTTAACAGTCATAATGATCACAAAGTACTGAAGCGGAGAAATGGAGACAGATTTCATTCACTCCTGCATGGAATGTCTGTGAGGACACAGAGCAAATCATCTTTGACAGTTCAGTCCATTGAACAATGAAGATTTGGTCACACATACTATTAAACTAGATGTGCATTGCCTGAAGGAAATAGCTGTATTAGCAGCTTTGCAGGAGGTTTTAGACTTCGGTTCTGTGTAGATGAAATGCTGCATCAGTTGTTGTTATGTCACTCAGCATGTTTTATGTCAGCTCTGCACACAAATCAACACAGTCACTGTTCAGCATTTAGTCAGCCATTATCTATGGTTAAATATATGCAAGGATGACAACATCACTTTTGTTTACATTTTAAATCCTGAACATTCTGTCATTGTAAACACAAACTATTTAGCAGAGACGTGTGACTTATTAAAATGAGTGGGAGAAATTGGAGCACCTGATGTTCAGCAGATGTAGAAAAGAAGTTACGCCTTACAGGTAAAAGAGCCATTCACCTTTTAGATACAGACATCATCCGTCAATCAACTTGAGTGTGCGCATGCGGATTAGCTATACAATCAGGGAAAATGTTTTGTTTTTAAGCATAATCTGATTTAAAATAGCACAATTTATGATTCCAGCATTGTCAGATTTTTACTGTTGATTTGAAATATGTTCTTTGATCATAATCTTGACCAACCGTTTTTGAGATTTCAGTCTTTTGGCACTTATCGACCACTTTATTAGATACTCCTGCACACCTACTTATTCATGCGATTATCTAATCTGCCTATCGTGTGGCAGCAGTGCAATGCATAAAATCATGCATATACAGGTCAGGAGCTTCAGTTAATGTTCAAATCAATCATCAGAATGGGGAAAATCAGCTGCAGTGGGCATACCATCTGTGTACTTCAGCAGACCAGGCAATGTTTTTCCTGTCTTTAACTGTTCAGTTTTGGTGAGCCTGTGCACACTGCAGTCTTAACTTTCTGTTCTTTGCTGACAGTAGTGGAACCCAACGTGTTCTCCTGTTGTAGCCTATTCACCTCAAGGTTTGACGTGTTGTGCATTCTGAGATGCTATTCTGCTCACTACATTTGTACAGAGTTATCTGGTCTTTCTCTGTTGACCTCTCTGATCAACAAGGAATTCTTGTCCACAGAACTGCTGCTCACTTGATGTTTTCTTGTTTTGTTTTTGGCACCATTCTGAGTAAACTCTAGAGACTGTTGTGTGTGAAAATCCCAGAAGATCAGCAGTTAAAGAAATACTCAAACCAGCTCATCTGTCACCAACAATCAAACCACTGTCGAAATCATTAAGATCACATTTTCCCCCATTCTGATGGTTGATGTGAACATTAACTGAAGCTCCTGACCCATATCTGCATGATTTTCTGCACTGCACTGCTGCCACATGATTGACTGATATTCATTATCGCATGAATAAAGGTGTACAGGTGTACCTAATAAAGTTGCCGGTGAGTTTATGTTAATTTACATCATCATCAAGTAGTTCAAACAGCTTTTTTTACTGATCTTGTGTGAATTTTACTGATAAAATGAGGCAGGAAGTCACTGATAACACATTTTAATGTCAAATTAATTTATGTTTTACATTCAGTCTTGAGTGCCCCCAGTGGCGTGGCCTGTGTCTGAATGTTCGCAAACAGTAAATCGTTGCTCAGCTGTTTCGAACTTCTTCTTATCAGAGCTTAAGCCCAGTCCTGTCGAATCCATTTACATTAATGCGCTCCGAGGACTATATGAACCAGTGATCTCATTAAATTTACAATGGACTGCAGAGTGATACAAAAGACAGGAAACCAGTACATCTATGCAGAAAACCATTTGCCTAGAACAACAGTATTTATACAATTTATAGGTCATTATACAGATATATTTGACCACAGAGTACCGTTATTGCCTTGTCTTCCAGAGTGATGTGTAATAACAATCTAAATTAACTCTAAATTCCAACAAGAATTCTGTTAGAAAATGGATGCCAATTTGCAATATAGTTTTCTATTTCAGTGCATGCAGTATATTTTTACACTCCATTCGGTTTGTCCATAAACGATTATCCACAGTTTTCCTGAGCAACCACTGTGCGGAGCCATGATGATTCTAATTGCCTGTTTTCTATATTTTCTCTATATGCGAGTGAAAACACTGGAGACTGCAAATTGAAAACAGTCAAATCGTAGAACACTTCTGCATTCAGGAAAAAGGTGGATAGCAATCTGATGTGTTAAACAATTTGCATACAATAGATTAGGTTCATAATATTAGCATAACCTGCAGTGAAAGGATTGTGATCTATAAATGCTTTGGGTGGGATTCCTCATTCTCAGGGTGCCTCTTTCCTGGTGCTTATTGTGAGTGATGTATCTTTATGACTGTTCATTAGGGTCATCTCATCTGTGGTTTGCCGTAAACTACTGCAGCTCTTGCTGACCCATGGAGCTCTGACTCCTGTAGTGACACCTTTCATGTATTTTTTGGGTCAGTGACCAAGACCAGAGTTTTAGGAAATACCCAGGGAATACTGTCTCAAAACCCAGCCAGCTCCCAGCTGCCCCAATACATAACTCCATGACTAGCAATGCTTTGAAAAGGACTCCTGTTGATCTAATATGTCTGCCTCTGTTTCATCTGCAAGCAGTGATTAATTTAAAGACTGGACACTATTGGGCTTTTCACACTTGAAATTACTTCTACTGCTAAACAACGGTGGCCTTAACACTGGGTTAAGGGGTTAAGCATAGTGTGAATTAGTCATAGTGTGAAAGTCCTAGGGTGCTTCTCAATCTGTTCCCTAGTACAGTAGTCAAGGGCACTGATCAGTGAGTCTCAATAGCAAAATTGTTCCAGGGCACTGAAACATTCGCTCCCTATAAAAATCATTGAAAAAAACAGGGAGCATCGTTACACTATGTTCTCTTACCAGAAACGTCATCATGTCTTCTGAAGTCTGTCAAGCCATTACAAGATGAGCACAAGTGTAAGAAAAGTGTATGTTTTTTTTAATTATTTGCTTTAAAGGTGCATTCAGTAATTTGGGGCTAATTTAAAAAGTGTGTACACTCACATGTGAGGAAGACTGTACTCATAAAAGTTTTCTATAAAAAGTGTTTTTTTTACATGGTGCAGGTCACCCCTTCAGTATGTTTCACCATGTTGAAATTATATGGTCCGCTGTTTCACTAAACAGACACACAGAGCAAAAATAATACAATGGAATATACTTTTTATTGTGCTTTAGAGGCAGAGACAACAGGAGATTCAGTTGATCTACTGCTGAAGAAGCGAAAAAGGTCAGAAGCAGCAGCAAAAAACAGAACAGAAGGAGCGGCAAAGATAAAAAAACTAAAGTAAACATCAGTACGGCATGAATGAATGTTCCATTTATATAGCACTTTTTCTGACACTACTCTCAAAACGTTTTACATGGTGAACAGGGGACTCTCCTCAACCACCACTAGTGTGCAGCATCCACCTGGATGATGTTACGGCAGCCATAGTGCGCTCACCACACACCAGCTATTGGTGGAGAGGAGAGAGTAGAGTTATACAGACAGTTAATGGATGGGGATTATTAGGAGGCCATGATTGAGAAGGGCCAATGGGGAATTTGGCCAGGACACCAGGGTTACACCCCTACTTTACAAGAAGTGCCATGGGATTTTAAATGACCTCATACAAAGGACAGTGCTTTTTTACAGAATAGTTCCCCATCACTTTACTGGGGCATTAGGATCCACACAGACTGCAGGGTGAGCACCTCCTGCTGGACTCCCTAATGCCTCTTCCAGCAGAAACCTTAGTTTTGAGCTACAGGGTGATATGGCTGCTGAATTGAGTAATACATAAGGTGGAAAGATTTGATGATGGAAAAAAACATGAGTAGTGATGCTGATGTTGCTTCCTTTTTTTAGACAGGTAAGATATTACTTATTTATTATTAATTATTTAGACCACTCTCTAAAATAGTGTCAGTGGAATTTACAGACAACTCATATATTGGTCATCCAAAAAGACCATGAAAGGGAAACAATATAAAAAATATTTGAGTTGTTAATGTAGGTTTAAAATGCACTCCTTTATCATTGTATTTCTTTATTAATTGTCATTTATCTTACATAATAATACTATGTTTGAATATCTTCAACAAAAATAAACTATAGTGTCATTTATACAGCAATGTTGTTGATTAATAAGGTCTTGCCAGTGCCCGAATTCTTGTTCACGATATACTGTTTCATGACATATGGAGCTAGGGAGCTGATTGAGATGCACCCCTAGTTGCAAAACTTTAAAAAGACAACACTTACCGATGAAGAGCCAGTCACAGTAGTATTTAATCACAGAAGCTGGAACAATTAGATTGTGGGGGAAGAGAATGTAAGCATGGATTCTGAAGATAATTACATAAACACAGATGAATTCTTCACATGCCTGGCGGAACAGCACATTTTTATTGGTTACACTGAAGGAGACAGCTTTCAAATCATCTGCATATGAATGTTTTATGAGCTGCAGAGATGTAGGAAATAATTGCAGCCTTTGTGTACGGTTAACATTATTTCTTGCAAGTTTGTGGTGGCTGATTGTGGATTGGGCATAATAATTAAAAAGCTTTAAATATAAATTATGCCTCAAAACTTGACAGAAATGTGTTTGTATTGACTTGTTTTGCAATTAAGTATGTGTAAAGTGGATGCTTATGGTGTGGAATAATGGCCATACTGTGTATATTAAATGCATTAAAGTGTTAGTCCACCCAAAAATGAAAATTCTCTCATCACATATTTGATGAAAAATCGTCTAGGTTACTGTTGTAACCTCCGTTCCCTGATGGAGGGAACGAGATGTTGTGTCGAAGAAGCGACACTAGGGGTCTCTCTTGAGCGCCTTTTGCATCTCTGATCTATGAGAAAAGGCCAATGAGAAATTGGCAGACAGAATTTGCATGTCCCGCCCCTGGACATATGGGTATAAAGGGGGGGACATGCGTTTGTTTCATTCAGGATTTTTCTGAGGAGCCGACAATGAGGTTCGGCCACAACAGTGCTCGGTTCAGCGACATGGCCGGGAGGACACAGCGTCTCGTTCCCTACATCAGGGAATGGGGGATATAACAGTAACCTAGACGTTGCCCGTCTGTCGCTCACTTCGACGTTGTGTCTAAGAAGCGATACTAGGGGTCCAATTGAAATCACGCCATGTGCTGAACCACGTACATGGGCTGCTGCCACAGGAGCGGGTAGATATTTTACGTGCCAAAGCGACCGGCTGTGTCAGACTGCACGTACCCTTCCCCAACGACCACATAATTGTCAAAACCTTCTGGTTCTTTACCCCCGATAGGGGGGAACAAGGCGACGGGCTAAGCATGGGAGCAGGCCGCGCCAGCCGTGCCTTTTCTCTCTCTATGTTTCTTGCATAGAGTTAAAGCGGCTGGGGCCATCTTATGCATCGGAGAAGTCAATCTTTCCCGGTTCCTATTCTTTCAGTGGGGAAAGACCCTGCAGAGACCACACCTGCCCAGAGTGGGGGAGGTAAAGTGTGGTGAGATACAGTACATCACATGGGCTTTTAGGTCTTATGTGGAAAGTGGCGTGGTGGTAGATCCTGCCTCAATGGGAGGGAGGAGTTGCTACAGACACGGCGAACTGGGGGCAGTGGGAACTGCCCAAGGGAGACGCGGGTCCGCTCGCAAGGGGACCGTACCATGGAAAATACACACAGGGGGAAGTCCACGTAGGAGCCCAACCTGTGGAGCACCTATTCCAGTACAGGGTAGATTGAGTACCCGCATTGGTTTTTGGTCGATGAATTCGTCAGCTGATTTCGTGGACCAGAAGGCTCGGGAAGAGTCATCCAGGGAACTGAGTTAGTGGGATCTCCTGGAATAAGAGTGCACGGTTTTACCTCAGCAGAGGGAAAGGGCGCTAGGTGCAAGTGGTCCACCCGGTCAGTTGTCAGCGTGTTACCGAATTCTACTGGCTCGGACCTGAGAAAACACGGGAAGAAACCGACTCAACCCTGAGATTGTAAAATCTTGGAAAGGTATTGGGTGTTGTCCAACCCGCTGCTCTGCATATGTCTGC
The DNA here is from genome assembly GCA_032164185.1 of Moxostoma hubbsi. NCBI lineage: Eukaryota > Metazoa > Chordata > Actinopteri > Cypriniformes > Catostomidae > Moxostoma > Moxostoma hubbsi. The sequence goes on along the minus strand of JAVLUX010000036.1, from coordinate 2,857,681 downwards.
TAGGGAGGTGCCTCTGGCCAGTGCGACGAGAATGCAACACTTCTTGTTGAGTGTGCTCGGACCCGCAAGGGGTGGGGGGCATGGCCTCGGTGTGATAGGCCAATGTAATGGCGTCCACTACCCAGTGGGAAAGCCTCTGTTTGGAGACAGCATTCCCTTTCTGCTGTCCAACAAAGCAGACAAAGAGCTGGTCAGAACGTCTAAAGCTCTGAGTGTGGTCCAAATAGATACGCAAAGCACGTACTGGACACAGCAATGAAGGGGCTGGGCCTGCCTCCTCCTGGGGCAGCACTTGCAGGTTCACTACCTGGTCCCTGAAGGGAGTTGTAGGAACTTTGGGCACGTAGCCCGGCGAGGCGAGCGCAGAGCGCGGAGGCTGAGAGATCCCAGGAGGGGAACAGGCTTGGCCGGGAGGGATTTATCCTCTGGGCGCCTCTTAGGAACCTGATAATTAAGTCGTGCTTAACCAAAGACTTGCCATCAACTGTGTCGTGGTGGGCCACGATAGCAGCTACATACACCTTCAAGGTGGAGGGGGACAGCCTCCCCTCCAACCTCTCCTGCAGAAATGAGAGCACTGACCTAACTGCGCACCTCTGCGGGTCTTCAGCCCGGGAAGAACAGAGTGACTTGTTCCTCGTCCTCCCTGACCTTGCATAGCACCAGTGCAAGAAGGCTCACTGGGGGAAATGCATATTGTGCAGCCCCGTGGGCCAGCTGTGTGCCAGCGCATCTGCCCCGAGGGGAGCCTCCGTTCGGGCATACCAGAGCGGGAAGTGGGAGGTCTCTCGGGAGGCGAACAGGTCTACTTGTGCCTTGCCAAACCGATCCCAAATCAGCTGGACCGACTGGGGGGTGGAGCCTCCACTTTCCGCTGGGCAAGCTTTGCCATGATAGCGCGTCCGCAACCATGTTGAGGTTGCCAGTGATGTGAGTGGCATGCAGCGACCTGAGTTGCTGCTGGCTCCTAAGGAGGAGACAATGGGCGAGTAGTGACATGTGGTGGGAGCGTACGCCACCATGGCGATTTATGTACGTTACCGTGGTGGTACTGTCTGAATTAGCGGGAGAAACCTCCGCAGGGCAAAAAGTACAGCCAACAGCTCTAGTGCAATTGATGTGCCAGTGCAGCGGGGCCCCTTTCCAGTGGCCCACGGCTGCGTACCCATTGCACACGGTGCCCCAACCCAATTTGGAGGCGTCGGTAGTGACCAGGACGCGTCGGGACACCTGCTGCAAAGGGATTCCTGTCTGTAGAAAGCAGAGGTCTGTCCAGGGTTTGAACATTTAGCGGAAGGCGGTGGTGATGACCACACGGTGCGTGCCGTGGCGCCATGTCCATCTCAGGACTTGAGTCTGGAGCCAGTGCTGAAGCAGTCTCATATGCATCAACCCGAGCAGTGCGACCACTACAGAGGACGCCATATGCCCCAGGAGCCTTTGGCATTTCAGCACTGACTCCGCACGGTCGTTGGTGAGGCGCGCGGACATTGAGACTGAGTCTAACTCCATTCCGAGATGGTCCTGGCTAGCCAGCATGATGGATTGGGAAGTGAAAGCCATGCATCCAAGCTCCGTGCTAGGGGCACTAAGGGGATGATTATTTTTTACGTACACGGTGGGGATTCGTAATGCGGTATCGGGAGACAAAAGCACGTCCCGTGGCTCTGGTGCTGAGAGAAGACTCAAAGCACTTACCTTGTTCTGCACACCCGGCAGGGGGCGGGTTAGTGACTGAACTCGGAACCGGCCGGCCGGGGAACATTCGTGGGGCTGGAGGCGAGAGGTCTGCATCCAACGTGCCATGACTGTTGAGGTATGGCGGCAGAGTGCAGTGAGAACAGCATTTTCAGGCCAGATGACCCAGAGACAAAGAAAATAGCTCTTTTATTGAGAATGTGGGTACCACAGCCCCAATGGGGTGCGGAAAATTTAATTAATTCAACTGAGGATTCTCCTCCCGGGCCTCCACGGGGGGATGAAGTGGTCTTCTTACCAGCTCCGGAGCGAACGTCTTGGTCTCTGGGTCATCCGTCTCAGGACCGCTTGGGAGCCTTCCGGGTCCTCGAAGGGGTTTGTGAGACGGGGGCTGAGAGCTGGGCCCGGGTTGAGGCAGAGCTGTGCATTTTTTGGAAGCCGCAGGAGGACGCCCTTGGCGAGCAGACGGAGCATGGCCCATGCTGGCAGCTTTGCGGCATGCGGGCATGATGTGAGATATGGCCTCTGTCTGCTTCTTCACCACTGAGAACTGCTGGGAAAAGTCCTCGACGGTGTCGCCGAAAAGGCCGAACTGGGAAGCGTGTTTTGTCCACATCGCGCATCTCGACCAAGTTCAGCCCCAGATGACTTTCCTGAACCACGAGAGTGGCCATCGCCATCGCCTTTAAGTGCTTTGGCCTGGTAGACTTGCAAGAGGGCCATGGCATGCAGGGCGGAAGCGGCCTGCCCGGTGGCGCTGTAGGCTTTGGCAGTCAGTGAAGACGTCATCCTACAGGCCTTGGAGGCCTTGGAGGGGAGTATAGGGCGACCCCGCCAGGTGGCGAGTTCTCTGGGCATAGGTGGATAGCAACCGAACTGTCCACCTGGGGGACCGCCGTGTACCCGTGGGCCGCTCTGCCGTCAATGGTAGTAAGAGCGGATGAGCGAGAGGCATGGTGATGGGTGGAGAAGGGTGTCCTCCACGAACTCATCAGCTCATCATGCACTCCCGGGAAGAAAGGAACCAGGGCGGCTGTGAGCGGCGCACAGACACGAGGAACCAATCATCCAGCCGTGAAGGCTGTGGGAGGACGGAGTGTTCCAGTCCAGCCCCACACTGACAGCAGCCCGGGCAAGCATGTTGAACATCTGGGCATCAGACTGGGCATGCTGGCCCGAAGGCGGCAGCTCTGTCGAGTCATCCATGTCAGACGCTGGACCACTCTCCGATGCAGCGGCGAGCTCATCCAGCTCGGGGGGCTCAAGAGGATAGGCGGGCTGGTGTGAGGCGAGCCGCTGTTGCCTCAAGCCCAGACGGAAGTCAACGAACGTGCTGGGGGCGGGTGGTTCGCGGGGGCGTACCCGGCAAAACCGAGCCCGCTGCCATCCCCAAATCACCTCCATCGCAAGCTGGGTCATCCTCAATCCCGTGGGAAAAAGGAGTGACGCGGGCGGCGGCTGGAGTGGCGTTCCTTTTGAGGTTGGAAAGCCGCGACCGCAACGTTGCCATGGTCATATTCTCGCAGTGAGAACATGAGCCATCCGCAAATGCTGCCTGATCGCTGCCCAGACACACGAGGCAGCGCCTGTGGCCATCAGGAGTGGAGAGCATTCTACCACATCCAGGAACTACACGGGGCGGAAAGGCATCTTTATAAAGACGCGTCCTGAAATGGACGTTCAATGCCACTGTGTATTTGCTCTTTTAGAGAAAATAACTCTTTTAGAGAAATTCACTCTTTTAACTGCACTGTCGAAGCACCCAGGGGCAAGCTGCACTGCCATGCAGGGAAGGAGAAAGCCGCTGATATGCGCTGTAGATCCAACAGCAATCGATCAGAGATGGGAGGAACAGACTGTGACTCGCAGCTCGCTGCATACACAACCGATCGGCTCCTATGAAAATTTCTGAATGAAACAGACGCATTTCCCCCCCCCTTTATACCCTTATGTCCAGGGGCGGAACATGCTAATTCTGTCTGGCAATTTCTCATTGGCCTTTTCTTATAGATCAGAAATGTGAAAGGCGCTCAAGAGAGACCCCTAATGTCGCTTCTTCGACACAACGTCGAAGTGAGCGACAGACTGGGAAAGAAAATTATCGTTGCTCAGAAGGTTCTTAAAATGCAAGAGAATGGTGAATTAACTTTTGAAGCTCTTAAAATCACTGACAGTCAGCATTAATGTCATTCATACGACACCAGCTGTTAAATTAATGTCTTCTAAAAGCTACACAATCACTTTTGTTGTGAAAAAGATACATATTAAAGTACTTTTTAAACTTCCATTCTGCAGCTGTATGCATGTGTGACGTAATCACATTGGCATTTGAACTGACGCACATGCAATACAGCCGGAAGAGCAGCGCTGTTTACAAGTGAGAACGAGGAGCGCTGTACAGTAGCTTGGTTGGTTTGGTTTATATCTGTATTTTTGTCTGTTTGTTTACACACAGTGGTGCATTTGTATGTTTATCCTGGATGTCTCAACCGAGATGAACATGAGATTACATCAGTAACATTTCAACGTGAATACGTCACATGAGAGAGCATGTGAAATCCACCCTCTTGAAAGCATTGGATTATAGTTAAAAAGTACTCAAATATTGAAGACATTCATTTAACTGCTGGTGTCGAATTAATTGTGTTTATGCTGACTGTGATTTTTGGAGCTTCAAAAGTCGATTCACCATCCACTTGGATTTTAAGGATCGACTGAGCTAAGATATTTTTCTTCAAATGTGTTCTGGTCAAGAAAGTAATGCACACCTGGGATATCATGAGGGAGAGTAAACAATGAGAGAATTTTCATTTTTGAGTGAACTATCCCTTTAAATATTTTAGTTCTACCAGTAGGGAAATTTATTCAAATTGAGCAACAAGCTTTAAAGGGGGGAATAATATCACAATGCAATTTTGATTAGGGGTGAAATATGACCTGGACACAATTTTGTTAGATCCATCCAGTAACGCTTTTCTCATCAACATTGAAGGACGAATTACTATGCGCTATCCTCCTACACTGTCAGAGCTGTCTACAGCACCTCCTGTACACTTCCCACTGCAAAACCTCTGGAATATAGGTCAAAACCATGTTTTTGATCAAAATAGACACACAATCGGTGCAGCGCCCCCCCTTGGTCCTGGAGGAAGTGTATGTGGCGAGATGGAAATGTGCTGTTATTTTTCTTAGTAATTGTGGGCAGCAAGGAAAAAGTCGAGATGTGGTGGATAAATTAAATTCAAATGACCGCCGGTCTACTTCAGGAGATATTATGGAAAACATTTAAAGTGCAGTTTGCAGCTGACCACAGACCACACTGAATCCTGACTGGGCCTCGTGCAACTGTCTGTCTGTCTGTCTGTCTGTCTGTCTTTCAGTTCAATTCCAATGTTCTTTATTGGCATGAAAAAAGTTACAATCTATTGCCAAAGCATCTGCAAGGGTCACAAGGAAGAACAAATAAATCTGATTATGGAAAAGTGAAGAAAATGTTCAAAATTGCAGAATTTGAAAGAACAGATCTTTAGGGCAAAATTTATTTCATTACAAAGTATCCTAGTTACTTTTTAGGTATTCCATCTACCGTTTTGAGATTTTCAAAAAAACCTACTAAGTATAATCAGAGACCATTTAGCAGAAACTGGCCACTTCTATTTGATTGAATGGCAGTAATTGGAACAGACAACAGATGTAGAAAAGGAAGACGTCCCTTACTGATGACCTTACTGGTAATCTGAAGTAAAGAAGCACAATTTATGATTCCAATGTTGTCAGAATATACTGCTGATTTGAAGTATGTTCTTTAATCGTAATTTTGATTAACCATTTTGGAGATTTCAGTCTTTCCCCATTGAAGTAGATAGTAGCTGTACTTGTTTGCCACTTGTTTACTCAGAAAAGTAGCAGCCCAGCCTGCCCGAGAGAGTTCCAAACATGGCTGCCGAGTGGACTGACTTGCCTTGAGGGCTTTGGTATTATATAGAATATCAAAACTGATGTTTTACTGTAGCTCAATTTGAGGTTCTGCATTAAACTGCAGCAGATCGCATGTAATCTAGCCCTGTAAGTGTTTGTTTTTCAACTGGTTTAAGAATCATACTTGAATTTAATCAAAGATCATGCTGTGCATGATTGATTGGAAGTGTTTTATGTAATTTACTAACAGCCTTTGCGTTTTCTGAAAAACTTTTTTGCCGTCCTCCTAGACCATGTCCGATTCACTTTAAAATTGTGTATATATCTACACCCTCATGATAAAAAGTAATCAAAATTATTTTCACTTCTCAACATATATCTCCTGCACAATAAGACAAATCAAAATTATTTTGAGAACTTTTTGTCATGAAGATTTCTAGATGCAAACAATCATTTGGTTTAAGAGGAGGCACATGAGTCTGTCACTGTTCGGTTCAGTTATACTCCAAAATGTGCCCCCCACTGTAGCGTCCATACACCTCTGTAGTGTGCAGAAGCAGAGTACTGCCATTACACCAAGTTTCATGTCATTAGGCCTTACAGTTTGGTCTGCATCATCAGTTTTAGGGCAGAATAATAAAAAATAATCCTTGCAATTTATACAGGGTTTCAGCACTTTACGGTTGAACCCCTAATGATAATAGAATAGAAGCCTTTATTTTGGTCACACATTATACATACATTTTTGCATATATACAGTGAAATGTATTTGTTTTCACATATCCCAATTACGCTGGTGTCAGAGTGCAGCGTCAGCCATGATATGGCACCCCTGGAGCAGATAGGGTCAAGGGCCTTGCTCAAGGGCCCAACAGTGGCATCTTGGCAGTGCTGGGGCGTGAACCCCCGACCTTCTGGTCAGTAACTCAGAGCCTCAACTCCTGAGCCACCACTGCAGTTCAGTACAAATACAATAGGTTTCCAGCAACGTCTGCCTCTCTTTCTCTCTCTCTTGAGGTATCTTTTTCTCTATGTATCTGTAAGTGTTTTTCATATCTTCTCTGAAGGTCACAGCCCACCCTCTTTTGTGCTGTGTGGGTTAATGACAAAAGCACAGTAGGAAAGAAACAGATATTACAGGTGGAAATGGAGAATCAGCCCTAATTGGAGCTTTATCCCACACCTCTGTCTTTATCCTCTTTAGAAATGTTAAAATAGTACAAGAAAAACCTGTTAAATGGTGAACTGTTGGTTACCTTACCAAACATGGTAAAAAACATTATTTTGGAGTTATCAAAACAATGCTGTCAGGATCCTGTCACTTTGTCAGTCTGGATTTTTGTGGTGACAGGATCCTGACACTGTTGCTCTCTGTCTGTGTTGTGTCTCGGTTTTGTCTCTGTGTGAGCGCACGGCATCGGGTTGTGGTTTCCCTGCCGTGCGCTCTTCGGTCAGTCTTGTGTTTCATGTTCAGAGCATGGTGTCTGGACCCTGGTTTGGTTTCGGTTCTGGTGTCGGGTTCCGGACACTCATGCTCCATGTCTTCAGGTGTTTGTGTTTTGTGAGAGCATGTGGTTTTGTTTGTTTCTGTTTTACCTCCTGTCTCACAGTCCTGCATCATACCCCACCTCCTTGATTGCTCATTATCAGTTCATTTGTCTCACCTGCCTGCCTATTGACCTGTTGATTTTTCTCCCTATTTTAGTCTATTTTAGTTTGTCCTCTCATCTTGTCAGTCCCTGATGGTTTTGTGTCCTGCTCCTTTTTGATCCAGCTCATCCCATCTGTTTTCTTGCCATTCTAGACTGTGTCTTTTCCCTATGGGGTAGTTTGTGTTTTTTGGCTTTGTTTTTTGGTATTAATAAAAACGTATTGATTCACTCTGAGTTTGGGTCCTGCCTTTGCATTACACAATGCATGCAATTTTAGTTTTCACTGAAAAAACAGTATAGAATATTTCCAGATGTCACTGCATGGTGCATCACATTTCATTATTTCGTTTTTAATTATATTTAAAGCTAAACTTCTTCTATCCCAGCTTAATATATAGAGACTATAAATAAGCCATTCTAAAGTTTATTTTCCTGAAAAGTGTAAACACTCTGGCTAGATGGTGCTATCAAAACATTGCTCTGTTTGTTTGAATGTCCCAACCAGCTCGACACAGCAAAATTAAGTAAATCAATGTTGTGAGTTTGGGCTGGTACCATCAGTTCATTTGACCAATGGAAGACAGGTGGAGTGCTTGGCGAACCTGTTTAAACACAGTCATTAGGGGCCAAGCACCGAAGGTGCGGAGGCACCTATTGTGTCTGTTCCGGTTCTTATTATTATTAGGGGCCAAGCACCGAAGGTGCGGAGGCACCTATTGTGTCTGTTCTGGTTCTTATTAGGGGCCAAGCACCGAAGGTGCGGAGGCACCTATTGTGTCTGTTCCGGTTCTTATTAGGGGCCAAGCACCGAAGGTGCGGAGGCACCTATTGTGTTTGTTCCGGTTCTTATTATTATTCTTCTTCTTCCGACTGGGCGTCTATGGCAGCCCATAGAAGCGTATGCGGGAAAGTTGTAACGGTTTGACATTCTGATAGAGGACAGTCCCAACATCAAATTGACCAATTTTGGTGTCTCTAACTCATTCCCTCTAGCGCCACCACCTGTCCAAAGTTTCAAAAATATTATGCTAATAACTTTTGAACCGTAAGGCCTATCAACAAAATTCTTTTTTCCTCTGATTCCTGAGCTCATGACGATTCGATTGCACCCTATGACGTCATTTTCCGTCATAAAAAATTTTCCGCCATTTTGAATTGTCCAAAAAACCTACTTTTGCGAACTCGTCCTAGACGGTTTGTCCGATTTTCACCAAAATTGCACCAGATCATCTTCAAGCAGTGCCAACAAAAAGTTATGGAAATCAAGTTGATTCGTCAAACCGTTCTCGAAAAACGCACAATCAAATTTTACGTAGAGCTTGCAAAAACAAACGTAAGTCTGTATCTCCGCAACGCTTAATTGTATTCAGACCAAACTTGGTACATGTCATCACAAGCATGACCTGAGGCTACATACTGCGTTTCGGCGCAGCGCCACCTACTGGTCCGGAGATACAGAAAATAGCTATTTTTGTTTATAACTTCTGAACGGTTTGTCCAAAAATTATAAAAGTGGTCTTGTTACATTCAGGGCATCATGCCGAGTCGACTGATATCCAATTTTCTCAGATCGGCCATTTTGGCTGTCGGCCAATTTGAATTAAGTGCTAAAATGCTGTATTTTTTGAACGCATGAATGAATTGTTACAAAACTTGGTATGGGTCATCAGTACGATGCCCTGAAGGAGCCAGAGAAGTTTCGAAACAGCGCCACCTAGTGGTAAAATTACATTTTTAAATGCTTATAACTCTGGCTGGGGTTGACTTATTTTCACGGGAGTCATATTATTAGATTCCTGAATCCTTGCCGAGTCCAACGATACCAGACTTGCCAGGTTTCGGCATATGGTTTGTGCAGCGTTGTAATTTAGCGCTTAAAAAACATTTGCGAATATCTTCGAAACCGCTTGTCCGATCGAGACGAAACCACCATCAGATGTTTGGAAACAGGTCGCTGGCAACATGCCAATGCCCAAATCTCAAAATATTGATAGTAAGGGGTAGTAAAATCCAATCAAAATCACGTGTCAGTTATTTTTGACCTGTTTTTTCACATAAATGTCTATAACTCCGAAGCAAATTGAGATATTTTCACCAAAATTGACATACACATGTATGAGCTCACTCAGAGGACACATATGGAAATTGTGGTATTGTGCCACTTGGTGGCGCTATAAAAGAACAAAACATGAAATTACCATTGACTTAAATACAGTATTGTGATAAAAATGCTATACTTAACGAATGCATTGGTGTAACATTTTGAAACTCAGAATGTGCCATCAGCAGCATGTCCTGAAGGTACTCAAAATATTTTGAGACAGCGCCACCTTTTGGTCAAAAGTTATAACTAAATGTCCCAAAATGCTAATAACATTTGTATAAATTTACCTATTGTAATCACACTGTTCTCAATTGATTCTTTGGGTTTTGCCAAAAACATAGATAACATTTTTCCCATAATCAGCCAAACTTCCTGTCCGCCATCTTGATTTTCATTCAATGCCTACTTTTTCAAACTCCTCCTAGACTGTTAGGGTTATGGTTTTCACCAAAATCAAATCGTATCATCTCCAGAACATGCCAACTACAATTTATGGATTTTGTGACGATAGACAAAACTGTTTTTGTAAACTGCCAGATCAAAGCCTACGCATGCTGCCAAAATTACCATTCAGGCTTTATCTCTGCATTGCCTTGATATATTGACACCAAACTTTATATGTCTCATTGTCACCTCACTCTGACCACACCACATACATTTCATAACTGCACCACTTATTTGTCAAAAGTGATAATCAATTAAATCATATTTTTAGTTAATGTATGATTTTTCATCCATTTGCCTAAATTCATCTTTACATGTCTTTAACCCTCTATAGTACGTAATATGATATCAATGAGGAAAAAAAAATTTTTGAGGGTTTTCCTGCTTAAAATTGGACACTATAACAAGATCAATAAACATTTTAATTTTTTTCAAATTTATTTATTTATTAAAAGTTTGTTGCCTCAAGGCAACATTGTACCACAATGGACAAATTGAAACATTTGACATTTTCTTGCAGAAAAAGAAATATATTTAACAAAAACATTGTTTCTTTAACCAAACACTTGAACAAACAGATTTATCTAGTTTTTAAATGCATTACACATTTCATATTCAATAAAAAGTAACATTTCATATCCAGCTGTTGCTCTCAGGCAACATTGTACCATCGTGGAACACAATTATTACCAAACCATCACATTTATCAATTAATCAATTTATTATTTCAAAACATTACAATCAGTGTTGTTTCAAGATAAAAGATTACAAATCACCATAACCTTATCCTAATATGCATCTTGTCCTTACAAGCATGCACATACACACACAAGGACCTGCATGTACACAAGCACATACACACAATATCTCCTTCCTCACTAATGGCACCTCACTGCTTGTGAAATTTGAGGAAGCAATTCCTCTCAACAGAAAAACACAGGTAGGTAGCACATTTTGAGCACTGCACTTTTACAATCCCTGAACAACCTGTGTATTTGCATCGCCCTTTTCTTTCAACCCAAACAGGCCAATGACCTGTCTGATCAAAGCGAACCAGCTTTGATGGTCGTGGTTCTACAGGGGTTTTTGGACGCTTTTCAGGCTGTTCTTCCTCACTGTGTTGTAATGGTCTCCCCCTTCTCTTCAAGGCCTTCCTCTCCATACAGAGACATGCAGCCACTTCAGCTTTGAATTTTGCAAGACTGCACACATCCTTTGGGGGGATGTCACAGTCTCTGCTGTCTCTCCGGTAGAGGAGCCAGGCCTGAACAACAGCCAGATCAAACATGTGGAAGACCATTCGGTGATACCACTTTTTGGATCGAATCTTTGTTCTGTAGAGGGCGATGAGGGAGTCTAGTAGATCAACCCCTCCCATCCCTTTGTTATACATGGTGACAATGCTCGGGCATTTCACCTGGACTGTTGTCTTCCTTTTTTTGTCCCATCTCATCACAGTGGTTGTTGGATTTGCTGAGGCAAAGGTGGAGAGGAGAGTAACTGCACGATTATCATGCCACTTCACAGCCCTGAGTGTAACCCCATTATAAATGGCCTCCTTTTCCTCAAAAGCCCCCCTTCCTTTCCTTTTCATGTCTCGATCAGTGGGGAGACAGCACCCAGCCAGACGATTGGTTCTGACTGTGCCAAGGCAGTGGATCTTCCTCTTTTCCAACAGCATCTGCAGGTCAACACTGGAGAACCAGTTGTCGAAGAACAACTTGTGGGAGATGTTGTCTGGAATTATGCTTGAAAGGGTTAGCACTATGTTGCCACTCGCACCTATGTCAGGCTGCCCATTGCAGGGAGAGATACACCCAGTGTACACCTCAAAGTTGTAGACTATGCCACTGCTATCAGCAAGAACAAAGATTTTATATCCCCAGCGTTTTGGCTTCTTGGGATTGTACTGTTTCATGGGGTTTTTCCCCTTGAATGGGACAATTTGTTCATCCACACAAAGATTTCCATCAATTGGGATTGCTTGGAACTTCTCCAAAAGGGAAGTCAGCAGTGGGCGCACCTTGTACAGCTTGTCATAAGCTGGTTCTCCAATAGGAGCTTGCTTTAAGTTGTCAGCAAAGTGTAGATTGCGCTTGATAGCCTCCCAGCGATGCAAGGCCATGGTGTTTGCAACACAGTCAATCCTTGTTGCTGACTGCCAGTACATTCGGCATCCTGGAAGCCCAAAGATTGACATATAAAAACAAATGCCAATGAATTGCTCAATCTCCTCAGATGTGACTTTGAGCGGTTTGCTAGGATCAAACTGTATGGCATAGAGGTTGGTTTGTTCTACTATATTGTCAATACAGCTGCTAGAGAGAAGGCCTCTAAAGTATTCAGCAGGATGTTTCACATCTGTTGCCTTCAGCAATCTGCCTCTCCACTGTGGTACTGGAAGGATTGTCCTGCACTTTTTCCACTCTAAATTCTTAGCTCGAGCGTATTGCTGCTGGCAAGCCTCTGAAAAAAAAATGTTTTTGAGTGGCAAATGACATGCATTGTAATGAATTAACCAATCATCCTACTCTAATCAAGCCTGCTACTGTACCTCCATTTTCACCATCACCAGGTTCCTCATTCTCATTCTCATTCTCATTCTGAACTTCTTCCTGTTGATTTTCTACCAATATGGTACTTCCATCTTCATCCTCCTCTCCATCCTCGCTCTCACTCTCACTCTCACTCACTCCCTGCCGGATTGTCACTATGACCTCATCTTCCTCATCACTAAATGACACCTCATCCTCACTCTCGTCAACCGGCAGTGCTACCTGTGCTTTATAACTTTTTGACTTACCATAGAAAACGTGCGGATTCATCTCCTGCATTAAATCAAAATATGCGCAGATATAGTATGTGAATTAGTATTCTTATGAATGCATTACAAAATTATACAAATACATTTAGATAATTCTATCTCTTTTCCTTACAAATAAAATGTACTTTTATTCCAACCTTGTATGTCTGGTAAGGCCTTATGCAATTCCATTATGGTACAATGTTGCCTCGAGGCAACATGCAGTTTTTTGTAAGGTCCTATGATACATTTGATGATATATTATGTAAAAAAATTTTAAATACTTCTTTACTTACCAATGAAGGTGACTCAGATTTTTTGAAGGTGATTATCTGGATGAAAATTAGCGAAAAATGCACTTTTCATTGGAGAAAATATGGAGCCCTGTGACATGTGCACATGTGCTGAAAGAGGATGCAAAATGGACCCCTGTGGGTCATGTGACCATTTATTTGCAATTTCATTGGTTAGTATTTGAGTTTTCCTCCCCTGAGATAGCATTGACCAAATAAATGGGTGTCTCATTTTATTAAAAAAAACAAAAATAGGCTATGTTGCCTGGAGGCAACACGGTACCATAGAGGGTTAATTGCTACTTGCTGCAGTTGGTCTGACCATTCCAGCCATGTTGGCATGTCTTGTCATCTTCTTTGCGCTTGGCCCCGGTAATGGCTGCTTTGCAGCTATATTTATTATTCTTCTTCTTCTTCCGACTGGGCGTCTATGGCAGCCCATAGAAGCGTATGCGGGAAAGTTGTAACGGTTTGACATTCTGATAGAGGACAGTCCCAACATAAAATTGACCAATTTTGGTGTCTCTAACTCATTCCCTCTAGCGCCACCACCTGTCCAAAGTTTCAAAAATATTATGCTAATAACTTTTGAACCGTAAGGCCTATCAACAAAATTCTTTTTTCCTCTGATTCCTGAGCTCATGACGATTCGACTGCACCCTATGACGTCATTTTCCGTCATAAAAAATTTTCCGCCATTTTGAATTGTCCAAAAAACCTACTTTTGCGAACTCGTCCTAGACGGTTTGTCCGATTTTCACCAAAATTGCACCAGATCATCTTCAAGCAGTGCCAACAAAAATTTATGGAAATCAAGTTGATTCGTCAAACCGTTTTCGAAAAACGCACAATCAAATTTTACGTAGAGCTTGCAAAAACAAACGTAAGTCTGTATCTCCGCAACGCTTAATTGTATTCAGACCAAACTTGGTACATGTCATCACAAGTATGACCTGAGGCTACATGCTGTGTTTCGGCACAGCGCCACCTACTGATCCGGAGATATAAAAAATGGATATTTTTGTTTTTAACTTATGAACGGTTTGTCCAAAAATCATAAAAGTGGTCTCGTTAGATTCAGGGCATCATGCCGAGTCAACTGATATCCAATTTTCTCAGATCGGCCATTTTGGCTGTCGGCCATTTTGAATTATGTGCTAAAATGCTGTATTTTTTGAACGCATGAATGAATTGTTACAAAACTCAGTATGGGTCATCAGTACGATGCCCTGAAGGAGCCAGAGAAGTTTCGAAACAGCGCCACCTAGTGGTAAAATTACATTTTTAAATGCTTATAACTCTGGCTGGGGTTGACTTATTTTCACGGGAGTCATATTATTAGATTCCTGAATCCTTGCCGAGTCCAACGATACCAAACTTGCCAGGTTTCGGCATATGGTTTGTGCAGCGTTGTAATTTAGCGCTTAAAAAACATTTGCGAATATCTTCGAAACCGCTTGTCCGATCGAGACGAAACCACCATCAGATGTTTGGAAACAGGTCGCTGACAACATGCCAATGCCCAAATCTCAAAATATTGATAGTAAGGGGTAGTAAAATCCAATCAAAATCACGTGTCAGTTATTTTTGACCTGTTTTTTCACATAAATGTCTATAACTCCGAAGCAAATTGAGATATTTTCACCAAAATTGACATACACATGTATGAGCTCACTCAGAGGACACATATGGAAATTGTGGTATTGTGCCACTTGGTGGCGCTATAAAAGAACAAAACATGAAATTACCATTGACTTAAATACAGTATTGTGATAAAAATGCTATACTTAACGAATGCATTGGTGTAACATTTTGAAACTCAGAATGTGCCATCAGCAGCATGTCCTGAAGGTACTCAAAATATTTTGAGACAGCGCCACCTTTTGGTCAAAAGTTATAACTAAATGTCCCAAAATGCTAATAACATTTGTATAAATTTACCTATTGTAATCACACTGTTCTCAATTGATTCTTTGGGTTTTGCCAAAAACATAGATAACATTTTTCCCATAATCAGCCAAACTTCCTGTCCGCCATCTTGATTTTCATTCAATGCCTACTTTTTCAAACTCCTCCTAGACTGTTAGGGTTATGGTTTTCACCAAAATCAAATCGTATCATCTCCAGAACATGCCAACTACAATTTATGGATTTTGTGACGATAGACAAAACTGTTTTTGTAAACTGCCAGATCAAAGCCTACGCATGCTGCCAAAATTACCATTCAGGCTTTATCTCTGCATTGCCTTGATATATTGACACCAAACTTTATATGTCTCATTGTCACCTCACTCTGACCACACCACATACATTTCATAACTGCACCACTTATTTGTCAAAAGTGATAATCAATTAAATCATATTTTTAGTTAATGTATGATTTTTCATCCATTTGCCCAAATTCATCTTTACATGTCTTTAATTGCTACTTGCTGCAGTTGGTCTGACCATTCCAGCCATGTTGGCATGTCTTGTCATCTTCTTTGCGCTTGGCCCCGGTAATGGCTGCTTTGCAGCTATATTTAGGGGCCAAGCACCGAAGGTGCGGAGGCACCTATTGTGTTTGTTCCGGTTCTTATTATTATTCTTCTTCTTCCGACTGGGCGTCTATGGCAGCCCATAGAAGCGTATGCGGGAAAGTTGTAACGGTTTGACATTCTGATAGAGGACAGTCCCAACATCAAATTGACCAATTTTGGTGTCTCTAACTCATTCCCTCTAGCGCCACCACCTGTCCAAAGTTTCAAAAATATTATGCTAATAACTTTTGAACCGTAAGGCCTATCAACAAAATTCTTTTTTCCTCTGATTCCTGAGCTCATGACGATTCGATTGCACCCTATGACGTCATTTTCCGTCATAAAAAATTTTCCGCCATTTTGAATTGTCCAAAAAAACCTTCTTTTGCGAACTCGTCCTAGACGGTTTGTCCGATTTTCACCAAAATTGCACCACATCATCTTCAAGCAGTGCCAACAAAAAGTTATGGAAATCAAGTTGATTCGTCAAACCGTTCTCGAAAAACGCACAATCAAATTTTACGTAGAGCTTGCAAAAACAAACGTAAGTCTGTATCTCCGCAACGCTTAATTGTATTCAGACCAAACTTGGTACATGTCATCACAAGCATGACCTGAGGCTACATGCTGCGTTTCGGCGCTGCGCCACCTACTGGTCCGGAGATACAGAAAATAGCTATTTTTGTTTATAACTTCTGAACGGTTTGTCCAAAACTTATAAAAGTGGTCTTGTTACATTCAGGGCATCATGCCGAGTCGACTGATATCCAATTTTCTCAGATCGGCCATTTTGGCTGTCGGCCAATTTGAATTAAGTGCTAAAATGCTGTATTTTTTGAACGCATGAATGAATTGTTACAAAACTCGGTATGGGTCATCAGTACGATGCCCTGAAGGAGCCAGAGAAGTTTCGAAACAGCGCCACCTAGTGGTAAAATTACATTTTTAAATGCTTATAACTCTGGCTGGGGTTGACTTATTTTCACGGGAGTCATATTATTAGATTCCTGAATCCTTGCCGAGTCCAACGATACCAGACTTGCCAGGTTTCGGCATATGGTTTGTGCAGCGTTGTAATTTAGCGCTTAAAAAACATTTGCGAATATCTTCGAAACCGCTTGTCCGATCGAGACGAAACCACCATCAGATGTTTGGAAACAGGTCGCTGGCAACATGCCAATGCCCAAATCTCAAAATATTGATAGTAAGGGGTAGTAAAATCCAATCAAAATCACGTGTCAGTTATTTTTGACCTGTTTTTTCACATAAATGTCTATAACTCCGAAGCAAATTGAGATATTTTCACCAAAATTGACATACACATGTATGAGCTCACTCAGAGGACACATATGGAAATTGTGGTATTGTGCCACTTGGTGGCGCTATAAAAGAACAAAACATGAAATTACCATTGACTTAAATACAGTATTGTGATAAAAATGCTATACTTAACGAATGCATTGGTGTAACATTTTGAAACTCAGAATGTGCCATCAGCAGCATGTCCTGAAGGTACTCAAAATATTTTGAGACAGCGCCACCTTTTGGTCAAAAGTTATAACTAAATGTCCCAAAATGCTAATAACATTTGTATAAATTTACCTATTGTAATCACACTGTTCTCAATTGATTCTTTGGGTTTTGCCAAAAACATAGATAACATTTTTCCCATAATCAGCCAAACTTCCTGTCCGCCATCTTGATTTTCATTCAATGCCTACTTTTTCAAACTCCTCCTAGACTGTTAGGGTTATGGTTTTCACCAAAATCAAATCGTATCATCTCCAGAACATGCCAACTACAATTTATGGATTTTGTGACGATAGACAAAACTGTTTTTGTAAACTGCCAGATCAAAGCCTACGCATGCTGCCAAAATTACCATTCAGGCTTTATCTCTGCATTGCCTTGATATATTGACACCAAACTTTATATGTCTCATTGTCACCTCACTCTGACCACACCACATACATTTCATAACTGCACCACTTATTTGTCAAAAGTGATAATCAATTAAATCATATTTTTAGTTAATGTATGATTTTTCATCCATTTGCCTAAATTCATCTTTACATGTCTTTAATTGCTACTTGCTGCAGTTGGTCTGACCATTCCAGCCATGTTGGCATGTCTTGTCATCTTCTTTGCGCTTGGCCCCGGTAATGGCTGCTTTGCAGCTATATTTAGGGGCCAAGCACCGAAGGTGCGGAGGCACCTATTGTGTTTGTTCCGGTTCTTATTATTCTTCTTCTTCTTCCGACTGGGCGTCTATGGCAGCCCATAGAAGCGTATGCGGGAAAGTTGTAACGGTTTGACATTCTGATAGAGGACAGTCCCAACATCAAATTGACCAATTTTGGTGTCTCTAACTCATTCCCTCTAGCGCCACCACCTGTCCAAAGTTTCAAAAATATTATGCGAATAACTTTTGAACCGTAAGGCCTATCAACAAAATTCTTTTTTCCTCTGATTCCTGAGCTCATGACGATTCGATTGCACCCTATGACGTCATTTTCCGTCATAAAAAATTTTCCGCCATTTTGAATTGTCCAAAAAACCTACTTTTGCGAACTCGTCCTAGACGGTTTGTCCGATTTTCACCAAAATTGCACCACATCATCTTCAAGCAGTGCCAACAAAAAGTTATGGAAATCAAGTTGATTCGTCAAACCGTTCTCGAAAAACGCACAATCAAATTTTACGTAGAGCTTGCAAAAACAAACGTAAGTCTGTATCTCCGCAACGCTTAATTGTATTCAGACCAAACTTGGTACATGTCATCACAAGCATGACCTGAGGCTACATGCTGCGTTTCGGCGCTGCGCCACCTACTGGTCCGGAGATACAGAAAATAGCTATTTTTGTTTATAACTTCTGAACGGTTTGTCCAAAACTTATAAAAGTGGTCTTGTTACATTCAGGGCATCATGCCGAGTCGACTGATATCCAATTTTCTCAGATCGGCCATTTTGGCTGTCGGCCAATTTGAATTAAGTGCTAAAATGCTGTATTTTTTGAACGCATGAATGAATTGTTACAAAACTCGGTATGGGTCATCAGTAGGATGCCCTGAAGGAGCCAGAGAATTTTCGAAACAGCGCCATCTAGTGGTAAAATTACATTTTTAAATGCTTATAACTCTGGCTGGGGTTGACTTATTTTCACGGGAGTCATATTATTAGATTCCTGAATCCTTGCCGAGTCCAACGATACCAGACTTGCCATGTTTCGGCATATGGTTTGTGCAGCGTTGTAATTTAGCGCTTAAAAAACATTTGCGAATATCTTCGAAACCGCTTGTCCGATCGAGACGAAACCACCATCAGATGTTTGGAAACAGGTCGCTGGCAACATGCCAATGCCCAAATCTCAAAATATTGATAGTAAGGGGTAGTAAAATCCAATCAAAATCACGTGTCAGTTATTTTTGACCTGTTTTTTCACATAAATGTCTATAACTCCGAAGCAAATTGAGATATTTTCACCAAAATTGAAATACACATGTATGAGCTCACTCAGAGGACACATATGGAAATTGTGGTATTGTGCCACTTGGTGGCGCTATAAAAGAACAAAACATGAAATTACCATTGACTTAAATATAGTATTGTGATAAAAATGCTATACTTAACGAATGCATTGGTGTAACATTTTGAAACTCAGAATGTGCCATCAGCAGCATGTCCTGAAGGTACTCAAAATATTTTGAGACAGCGCCACCTTTTGGTCAAAAGTTATAACTAAATGTCCCAAAATGCTAATAACATTTGTATAAATTTACCTATTGTAATCACACTGTTCTCAATTGATTCTTTGGGTTTTGCCAAAAACATAGATAACATTTTTCCCATAATCAGCCAAACTTCCTGTCCGCCATCTTGATTTTCATTCAATGCCTACTTTTTCAAACTCCTCCTAGACTGTTAGGGTTATGGTTTTCACCAAAATCAAATCGTATCATCTCCAGAACATGCCAACTACAATTTATGGATTTTGTGACGATAGACAAAACTGTTTTTGTAAACTGCCAGATCAAAGCCTACGCATGCTGCCAAAATTACCATTCAGGCTTTATCTCTGCATTGCCTTGATATATTGACACCAAACTTTATATGTCTCATTGTCACCTCACTCTGACCACACCACATACATTTCATAACTGCACCACTTATTTGTCAAAAGTGATAATCAATTAAATCATATTTTTAGTTAATGTATGATTTTTCATCCATTTGCCTAAATTCATCTTTACATGTCTTTAATTGCTACTTGCTGCAGTTGGTCTGACCATTCCAGCCATGTTGGCATGTCTTGTCATCTTCTTTGCGCTTGGCCCCGGTAATGGCTGCTTTGCAGCTATATTTATTTTTGAAATTCTGTTTGCCTTGTGTCCATTTGTCTTATTTCAGTAACACTCTGTGTTGTCTGCATAGTTAATTATCATATTTCATGGAAAGGCCAATTCTGATGAAAGTTAATTTATCACGTGGCCTTCGATTTTATCATCTATATTATTATGGTGTTTATCAGATATGATAATCAGAAGTAATTCAAGTAGATCTACACTGAAAGATTTCATCATAAATGGTTATGAACTATAGAATATGCAAGCACAAAAACAACATGATAACATGGGAAGTAGGCATGCTGTTTCCGAAAGTTCCAGTACCCTAGCATCGGCGACAGTTTGCCAACTCATTGACATGCAACATTTATCACCAGAACATTTTGCATCGATTTCAGTGTGTTTACCTTCCCACATGGCTTGCAGCGCATTGCATCAATAGCATGCCAGACCCATGTTTGTATTCACGTTGAAACCAGGATGTAATCGTGTTTGATTAATCAGTGAAGAAGGTCTCCACTGATGGTTAGGTTTAGATTTGGGTTGGGGGTTGAGTCCATAAAATATGCATTTCTCTTCACTGTATTACATCCTGTACAGCTGAAAGGATCTCGCTTCCCAACTAGCTTTTGGCAACCTCTCCTGTATGTAAATGGAGCTCACACATGCCCAGACGCCCTACAATACTCACCGCTTTTGCCACTGGGGCAGTGTGTTAAATTTTGCTAAAGGAAAATTTTCGTTAGTTTTGTGTATATATATATATATATATATATATATATATATATTGTTGTGTGTCTCTCTCCATGGACCTCTGTTATTACGTCCTCTCTTTTATTGTTACCATGTGTGAGTGTATCTGTGAAGAGGATGAAGAATGCCAACACAATGAACACTCAACACTTTCCACTTTGTCTCACTTAAACATCTTGTCACAAGCAAATCTGTGTACTTTCCATTACCTGTATAGTATGTGGCCTCACAGTTATTGTTGTGGTTTCTCTCTGGGTCTGTTGCTGAAAAACTAGTTGTATCAGATCATATGAGTTCTGTGGTTTTGGTTGTGTTTCTTACTGTCACTGCCAAGTCCTTCATATATGTATAATCTATCATTCAGCAAGCCTCATTCAGCAAATATCATTTTCCATTATTCTCTCAACAAGGCAACATCACTTTCTGAAGACATGTTTAGAACACTTGACCAGTTGGGACCTCTGCAAATTTCCGCTTTTATATAGTTTTGACGAAGGCAATGAAAGCTTATGAAAAGATGAGAATTTTATTGGCAGAGTATAATATATATTCAAGGGGAGTCTGATTTCAATGACCATCTGTTTTTAGCTAATGTAAATGGGACAAAGTAATTTGTAGACCATATTTAAAGACCACCTTTAAAGAAATAGCTTGACAATCACAATTTTATGTCATGTGTAAATATATTTCCAATAGAAACAGAGATTTTTGGTATACATTATCATTAATACTGTAATAGCCCTGATGTACACAATAAAAAGAGGACATTGTCAGTAATGGCATTTATAAGTATTGTTAGGCATAAATGTTTTTTGTTTAAATGCATATTTTTTTATATTTACAAGTATTAACATTTATCTGTAAAACAAGTGGTAAAACTGGACTGTCTCTTTAAAAACAGCTGCAGTTCAGCAAGGATCTCATTGTATTTTGGTCAAGCGCATAACAACAAAAGTGGAGTCAAAAGAGATATTATTGATGACAAATTGACTGCATGGATGTCACATTACACGAGTCAAGCCAAACGTTTACTCTCAACACTCAGTGCTGAACATGGCAAAGAATTAAAAGATCGACCTTGAGATAATGAGAGTCAATATTAAAATTGTTCAAATGCAGTTAAAGATTCTTCAGTATGTCTATATTTGTACCCATCCCTAAAACGTATTTAAAGTCATAGGCTACATTTTGTTTTATAGGTTAAAGCAAAATCCAATTATTTTTGCGTACCCAGTGAACCTGCTTACACATACCCCTGGTTGGGAATTACTGATAGACGACTTCAAATCTAATAGACATGATCTATAAGACAAAAAATTCAAATTTTAACAAGGCCTTTAATATTTCTGTCATCTCTGATGTTTTTCCTTTTGCTAGACTGACTTCTGTTGGTAAAACACCTGTGAAAGTTGTTAACAAAGAAGTCTAAGCATCGTGTGAAATGGCCACATTCAGACCTGCCGTGCTGATGTGAAAAACATCACAAAAGGGACCTCTGGAAATTTATCTCAAAAATGAATTACTTGGGCATATTGTGAGTGAGAAAAATCCTGGTGTCATGCCATCACTATTTGAACCCAGAAGCTGGAACTACACTAAAGGAAATTCTCTCTCCCTACTGCTCTCTCTATTCTTTTTTTTTTTCTTTTTTTGGTTGCAATCCATTTCTAGGGGTCAAAAGTCCCTATAGCTGCACCCTGTACTTTATTTCACCCTTTGCAGGTGGGTTTTTCAAGGTTAGCCTGTCAATTAGAGCTGAGTATGTAGCACAAGGACAGGGTGTCCCTCAAGATTCCGTCTTAGGCCCTTTTGAGTTTTCCTCAGTAGGCTTGTTTTAATTGGTAACGCATGTATCTGGACAGCAGAAGAGTGGAGCTCCCTGTTGGAAGACCAGAGATCATAGAAGTTTCTCCCTTGTGACATTGGAGAACTTTAAACAGCTACTGAAGTTCACCAAACAGTGAAAAGGGGCAGTCCTTGCAGTCCTGCCCCCTTCACAGTTTAGTTAACTCCTCTGCTAGGAGGGAGGGCTGACATAGAAGTGTGTATTCCTCACCTAGGGAGGTATGGAAATAATATCAGAGCAGGACACATTACCACGGGCCCACAAGAGGGGCATCCGGCTGAATCTGTACTTACGGCAAGAAATACAGCTCATGGGCGTACCGTAGGAACCACAGGAAGAGCTGTTGGTGACATGAGGGAGGAAGAGAGCACGATACCGTGACAAAGCTGTCATCTGATGTGAAAACACTCTCAGTGTTTTTCTCTCTGTTCTTTTTCTGTGCGAGAGGCTGCTAGAACTTAAAACGGAACTGACATGAAGTCCTTTGCTGTGGGAACAGCTTGAATAAATAGAGAATTAGCATTCTACCAGAAATAGTGAATCATTATTACTGCACATGCATTGCACATCTGGATGCTCTGTGAAGTGGTGCTGTAATATAAATGCATATGTATAGAACATATGGGTGAATTAGGCCAGTCAATTATAGACCATTATTGAGCTTGCATAGCTTACCACACCTTTATAATGTTAAGTGTACGTCAATAAGAGACTGAAAACTGGGTTGAAAACTTTGTGTTTTATTTAGGGAACTATTTATCCAATTTTTATGAGAATGCTAATTCTAAGGGCAGTTTCTGTGCCAGCACAAGTGGGCGTGGGTGGGAGTTTTGCACTATCTGTGGGTGTTTGCACGCAAACTGTGTGTATTGTATGTTAATGAAGTTCCGTAAAGTGCAATTTGCTATTTTCCTGAGAAATAGGTAATTGCTCTAAGGTGTCTGAGAGGTACATCTGTTTTCATTGCAAAGTCTAAACTCAGTTCCTGCATTTGCAGTATGGAGATTCCACCAGCAGGTGATTTTAAGATTTAATTTGTATCAGTACTTTTCCACCTGTTGTCGTAGAGTGATTTTTAAGTCACTGCAAAAGGGGCTGGTGGACGTTTTAATAAAAAAAAAACATTTGTGGACGTGATTACGATTATTTGATCACTTCATTTTGTTAATTATATATACAATATATTTTTCATTTGAAATGTAATTTGAATGTTTTCAAATTTTGAAAAAATTATTTTGTTTTAAGTTTTTCATGTTTCAGTAAAATAATGACATTTTTAATATAAAATCGACTGGTAGAAGTGAAGTGCGAGCAAAAAAAAGGAAAAATATTTCTTGATCAATGACTGCTAGTAGACCAATTAGATTAATAATACTTACACTCTCTATAATTTAACAGAGCCTACATTGAAGTCCTGATGAGAACCACATTTTCCATATGTATAAAAGGATTGTCATAAGAAATATGCCTGAAATTCAACAAAGATGCAGAAATGAAGTCCATATTTCTAATCTTGTAATTCATTGCGTACACCCCATTTACACAAACAATTTCTTATGAATGTTTTTTATACCACTGGCGCTTGACAGGGAATGGGATATATAATAGGACACAGATGGTTCAATAAATGGAGAACCTTAGAATTAAATTTCATTTGATCTAGCCCATTAGCATGTTGCATGAGATTACACCAGACCTACTTGCGCCTAGATTTAGCGCATACTCGCACGGAAATACCAAAACTTCATGGCCATGCACACTGACTTGTGCATTTGACATATTGCATAGCGCTGTGCTTGGGCCCTTAGTGTCCAACCTGCAGCATAAGGTCTGGATTATTTATAACAACATCTGAATGATATTATATTTAATAATGTGTATGAGGCTATGCTAAATTTTTAATACAGTGATGTCTAAAGGGACTTGTATGTACTGCATGCAGTATGTCATAATATAGCACACACTAAAAAAAAAAAACAATTACTAAGCATTTTTTACTTATTTTCCAGTCAAATGTCGAATCATCCTTAAGACAAGAAGGGGGGGAAAATTCCTTGAAGCACAATGGCAAGATGTTAAGTCTTGTTTTTCAGAGCAATCTAACAAAAATTTGTTTGAAAATGCCCACGGATTGCGAAACGGCCATTTATGTTTTGTAGAGACATTAGTCTCAGCTGGTGTTTCAGGTCACTTCTCTTACTATATTGTGTATTTTAACAGCGTCAGCATCCAGGTACAAAACTGTACTGTTACATCAAATCACTAGAAATATTTTTTTCTCCCATCATTATAAAATGTCATGAATAAACAATAATCTGACTCTGAAACAGACAGTTGCTGGTTTGTGCAGATCTGTTTTGCACTAGTCTAACACACCTCTAACAGTGTTTCTGTGTGTCTCTTTGAACAGTGGAGTTTGACAGGGAGCTGTCTCAACAGAGAAGACACCATAAAGAGTTCAAATTCAACCTGTCCCAGATCCCAGAGGGTGAGGCCATCACAGCTGCAGAATTCAGGATCTACAAGGAGTGTGTGACCAGAGCGTTCCGCAATGAGACTTTCCTACTTAGTGTCTTCCAGGTGGTTGGGGAACACCCTGACAGGTAGGAAAACAGTCAGAGTAAAAATATTTTTCTGTAGGTTTGCTAAAAAAAAAGGGAAATGTAACAGTTTTAATTGATATAATTAACAGTAGCTCACCAAATGTTAAAGTCATGAAACTGAATTCACAACCTATTTTAATCCTGTAATATGACATTTTTCTGACTGAAACCATAAAAAAAAGTTGTATGTGGATATTTCCAGTCAGTTCAGACAGGTGTACTGGCAGAGTTACCACAGATTGAGATGGTAACAAGCTATCAAACTTTGTGAAATATTTTCCTTGAAAAGTGTGCTTGTGCTGAATTTCTTTAAAATTAATGACAATTGCTTTGCTATTTTGTTATATAATGCAGTGTCATTCAGACATTTTAAGTGTGACTGAAAGAATGTTTTGAGTTCAATACAAAATCAACTCTTAATAATTAATCATTTTGATTGCCACAAAAAAATTATCGATTTGATAAGATGTAAACACTACTATATATGTTAACATGTTAACATATATAGTGTTGTGGTGGTGGTGGTGGCGTAGTGGGCTAAAGCACTAAACTGTTAAGCAGAAGGTTGTCGGTTCAATCCCCACAGCCACCACCATTGTGTGTTGAGTAAGACACTTAACTCCAGGTTGCTCCGGGGGGAAATTGTCCCTGTAATAAGTGCAATGTAAGTCACTTTGGATAAAAGCATCTGCCAAATACATAAATATAAATGTTAACATGATTTTAGTATGATAAAATTGCTTACTAACCTTATCTGGTGACGAAACAAGAAACATTGAGAAAAACATACTGGGGTTTGCAACAGGCTGAGGAACAGAGCACACAGTCCTCCCTTTCCCAGTATTCTTCTCGCCAATGTCCAATCTTAAGAACAAGTTGGATGATCTCAGAGCCAGAATTAGATTTCAACGGGACATCAGGGACTGTAACATACTCTGTCTATCTGAAACATGTTTGACCCCCTCGCTACCGGACCCAACTGTAACGCCATCCGATAACTTCTCCGTTCTACGGATGGACAGGACAACGGAGGCCAGTAAATCCTGGGATGGAGGGATTTGTTTCATTGTTAACAACAAATGGTGTGACTCATGGAACCTTACCACTCTGTTGCGATCCTGCACACCTCACATGGAACATTTGTCTAGTATGTGCCGTCCATTCTGCCTGCCACAGGAGTTTACATCGGTCATCGCTATGGCTGTGTACATCCCACCTCAGCCGGACACAGGTATGGCTCTGTCTAAGCTACACAATATGCTCAGTGCCTATATAAACAAACATCCGGATGCTGCCATTATAGTGGCGGGGGAATTTAACTAAGCCAATCTCAGACAGGTCATGCCAAACTTTTATCAACATGTCTCCTGCACAACTACAGGGGTAAACACACTGGACCACTGCTATTCTCAGTTGAGGAATGGCTACAGAGCTAACACATTTCTGGCTTTTGGTAAATCAGACCATGCCGGCATTTTCCTTATGCCATAGTATAAACAAAGGCTCATACATGAGGCTCCGGAGAGAAGGGTGGTGAAGCGCTGGTCCACCCAATCAGAGGCTGTGCTTGTTGATGACGTTGACTGGGACTTGTTCAGCGAGTTCCGCTGACGGCGATGAGTTTATGGATGTAGCAATCATCTGTATTAGCTTGCTAACTGAGGACGCAACACACACCATAACAATAAGGGCCAGCCCTGATGGTATTTCTGGCTGTAAACTGAGATTCTGCGGTGATCAGCTTGCCGGTTTGTTTACCTCCATCTTTAACGAGTCCCTTGCTACATCTGTGGTTCCCACTTGTTTAAAAAATCTGTTAACATTCCTGTGCCAAAGAACAATAAGCACTCTTGCCTAAATGACTATCATCCTGTTGCCCTCAATTCATTAGTTATGAAGGTTTTTGAGAGGCTTAGCACAATCTGCTCCCCAAACCGTGTCACCATAGACCCACTCCAGTTTGTCGTTCCAATAGGTCTACTGAGGACACCATTCCCCATGTCCTGCAGTCCATCCTCACCCACATCGACAGCAACAAAGGGAATTATGTGAGGCTGTGGTTTATAGATTATAGCTCAGCCTTTAATACCATAGTCCCCCACAGGTTGGCCTCCAAGCTCAGGGACCTCGTACTAATTGCCACCCCCTGTGATTGGGTTCAAGAGTTTCTCTCAGTTAGACCCCAGGTAGTGAGAGTAGTCAACTTCACCTCTAACTTCATCACCCTGAGCACAGGAGCCCCGCAGGGTTGTGTCCTGAGCCCCCTGCTCTACTCTCTCTTCACATATGACTGTGTGTCCTCTCACAGATCTACTACTAAAGTTTACGATACAGTGGTTATGGGCCTCATTTCTAACAACAATGAGGCCGTCTACCTTGATGAGGTAGAGATACTTACATCATGATGTTACGAGGCTGACTGTTTCTCTCTGAATGTCAGCAAAACCAATGAGCTGATTGTGGACTTCAGGAAGAGGCAGTGGAGGACTTACACTAGGGATGGGCAATACCACTTCTATACTTTTCGATACGATCCCAAGTACTTTTAAGACAATATCGCCGATATCAATACCAATACCGATACCTCTATTAATTTTAAATAAATATAATTTAGATAAAACTAGTAACTGAAATTATTTCTTAATTTTTTTAGATATTTACAGGCCTAAGCAGAAAATGATTAGGCTGCTTTGTTTACCTTTTAGAAATTAGTAAGTATAAGCCACATATAAAACCACAAAATTAACCATAGATATTATAATATGGTTACTATTACTAAAACCAAGTTACAATATGGATACTACAGTAATGCTGTAGTAAAACCATGGTTAATTGTATTAAAACCTTGGTTACTGCCAAAAGAGCAAAAAACATGGTTACTATACAGTCATACAATTCCGGTAAATCTATTGTTAGTTTTCATGAGGGTATCATTTATTAACAAGGATTAAAGAACATTATCAATGTTTTAACAACTCTGAATTTAAATAAGCCTGTAAAAACACAGTCCATTATAATACATGTCAGGTCTAGGTCATTACATTAGATGCTGTTTTTCTGTCATTACTCATGAAAGCACTGCTCCCTCTTTGAACAAGTGCTATGAATGAAAGTGTGAGCACTGTCTGTGACTACTAGTGTATTTTAGCATTTCTGTGCATCAAGATGAGCGGAAGAAAAAATAGATCCGGTGCCGTGCAACAATTCGCTCATATAATTTTTTTTTACACTTCGAAACTTTTGATATGCATTAATAATCATGTAATCGAAATAATAAGATCACTAGATAAAGCATCTATATTTTTCTGTGAGGATCAATATTATTGATACCACAACAGTATCAGAAGATCCCTAACCTACACCCCACTCGAGATTGGCGGGACTCCTGTTGAGTACACATCTCTGAGGACCTGACCTGAACTCATCACACTCAAGCTCTGGTGAGCAAAGCAAGACAATGGTTGTACAATCTGAGACAGATCAGGAAATTCAGGGTCTCTCCAGCGATCATGAAGACGTTCTATACTGGGGCTATAGAGAGCATTCTGATTCGGTGTGTTACATAACTGCTCTAACCAGGATCGCAGAGCCCTACAGAGTGTGATGCTCTTAGCTGAGCCCATCTCCGGGACTACTTTCCCCTCTCTTCAAGACATTTACACCTGAGAGGCTTCTTCCCTCAGGCCATTAGACTCCTCAACATTGGAAATGACTACTTCACTTATATATGCTAGTTATACTCTGTGACACTCTGCACTTTTTATTGTTACTGCTATGTAACATAATCTGCATCTTGTACATTCCTCATATATATAAATAAATATATATATATATATATATATATATATATAAATGCATAGTCTATTAAACTAACCAGGTTTACATTTCACTGCAAGTTAGATATTGTATATAACTCTGTATGTGACAAATAAATAACTAAAATAATGTTAGAGACAATACTGGGATCACAGGGTTTGGTCATCATGACATCGGTGTTATAATATTTGTTATAACTTTATTAAGATATGGTTAGTAAGCAATTATATCACATTAACATCATGTTAAAATGCAGATCTTGTGACCTTATTTTTGAAACCCTATTGCAGTATTTATGGACAGGCCCCTTTAACTTTCATTGTAAGTGTCTTATTGTAACTGTGATATTAGCTTTTTTAAAATAATAGATATATATATATATATATATATATAGTGGAGTTTTGCTGGAACATTCCTTTAAGTGTCCAAATATTTTACATGGTCACTTCTGATTATGGTGTATATATTTTTTTACTCTGATATTCTCTAAAGGTTTTACTTAGACCATATTTTCACTCATATTAACATTAATATTCTTTGGTTATTCTGTAGTGGTGTATCATGTTGCATTGGCTGTTAAACGAATGCTAAAATACAGGATTTATGCAACAGAAAAATATGTATTATTCTGAAACTTGATATAGAGGTAAATATTCATGAAATTCTGTTATTAAATCTGTTGTTGCTCATACTCTGTTTTTGAGGTGAATAATTGGCTGTGCGTTTTAAATGAATACACAGCTTGTCTGCCATGTACTTTATGCAGACTAAAGCCACGACCACGTCGCACAACTGAAATAGCTTTAGTTTGGCGTCTAAAAAAGAACCCACCAACACACGTCAAACATTGACTTTGTGGGTGGTTGGGGGGATATCTACTTGAGAAATGCATATGGCATGACCGGTATAGTGTCAAAAAACAAGCCAATGAATATGAGGCTTGCAATCCATTCTATATTTAGCTGAAAAAAAGACACAAAACAACATTCTGTACCAAAACTAATGTTGTTATCTTTGTAAAATAGGACTCCTTTGGTCTCGCTCCCTTCATTTGGTTACAAAACCGAATTCTCTGGCTAAATGAACTGCATATCTCTCGCAAATTGTTTCTTATGTTTATCACAAAGTGTTTATTTGGTGTACATCCAGCGTTGAACAATAGACTGTATTTTTCACTAACCTGCAGTGGGAGGCAGTGCTATTACTGCTTTGGATTTTTAATGTATTTTTTTTATATTCAATTTGTCATTATAATTTAGTTTAGTTTTCACAGTTTTATTAGTTTTTATTTTAGTCTTAATATTTGTTATGGCTGCCAAAGCTGTGTTTGCTGGTGTAATTGTCAATTCATTATTCATATCATTTCAGTTCTCATGTCTTGTGTTACCTCTATCTAATGTCATTTTCATGTTTAATGTGGATTGTAAATGTTGCTAATTTTATAATGTGAATATGGGTAAAGTGTCAAAGGACATTTAAGCTTGATCCACTTTGTATCCATACTTATTTCCTTAAATGTTTATAAATCATTACTAAACTAATCTTTGGGGAGTAAACAATTAAAGTGATAGTTCACCCATAAAGATTTAAGTCCTCTCATCATTTACTCACCCTCATGCCATCCCAGAGGTGTATGACTTTCTTTCTTCTGTAGAACACAAATGAAGATTTCTAGAAGAATATTTCAGCTCTGTAGATCCATACAATACAAGTCAATAGGGGCCAAAACTTTGAAGTTCCAAAAAGCACATAAAGGCAGCATAAAAGTAATTAAAAAAAACTCCAGTGTTTAGGTGTTAGTGAGAAACAGATCAATATTTAAGTCCTTATTTTACTGTAAATATTTACATCAGCTGTCTCATAATTTCAAGCGTGATTATATTTCCCAGCGCCATCTAGCACTCTATGATATGTACTAGTAAGTGTAATCGAGCTCGAAATAATGATCGGTCCTGTAGACTGCAATTGCAAGATGTACAGTGAAAAAGGAGTAATATTTTGGTCTGTTCTCACCCAAAACAGATTAAATCACTTCAGAAGACACAGATTAAACTACGTATGGATAACTTTTATGATACCTTTATGTGCTTTTTGGACCCTGTTGACTTGCAAATTATGGACCTAAAGAGCTGCAATATTCTACTAAAAATCTTGCAGAAGAAAGAATGTCTAAAAAATCTGGGATGGCATGAGAGTGAGTAAATGATGAGAGAACTTTAATTTTCTGTCAACTATCCCTTTATCTTGTTGAGGTTTTAAATTGATGATTTTATTTCGGGATGTGTGGCAGAGCTCATTTCATGACCATTGGTGAGAAAAGCAATGGTAAAGAACATGACAGAAAACTGAGGTAAATCTAGTTAATGTTATAAGGAAGTATAAGTTAACTTAATGTTATGATGCAAAAGTATATATGAAAATATAAAAATGTATTGCAAACTGAGAATTATTTTTCCTCTGTCCCACTTTACCACTACTGCTTAAAACAATCTGGGATTTGGACAAATGAGCATCTTCAAAGGTTCTACATCCCAGTATTGAATATTGCTTCATTTTTGCTTTTGACAACAGTAGTAGACATCCTAAGCTTCCTTTAAAGGTATAATCTTAGGGTATGTGTCGTTGAGATCATAATTCAAAGTGTCAAGAAAAGTAGAATTTCCAAAAGTGTCCCATTTGCCCATATTCACCCTAGTATAACAAAAACTAAAATGAATTTGTGATCATTTTTATTTTAGTTAGTTTTGGATTTGTGAAAAAGTATTTGTTTAGTTAAATTGTATTCCTATAATTATTATTTTAGTTAACGAAAATTATTTTAGTTCGTTTTCGTTTTCATTAACTCTAATAACACTGGTGGGGGGCTTTTATTTTTTAGCAATATCTTGACTTTATGTATCAGCATTCATTGTATCACTGTAAACAAAATTTACCTTGATGCAAATTATAGCGTGCTTTGTGGTATTTCCCTACATACCACTTTATGCCAGAGTTGCCAGTAAATCTCAAATGTTGTGTGGTTTGCAAAATGCATTTGATTACAAACAGATTCATTAGAAAATGTGTCGAGTTCTAACAGCATAATTACTGTGTTTATGGTTTGTGATCTTTAAAAAACACACTGGCCCATGAAATGCGGTAGAGCTAGCTAGACTAAGCAGATGCAGAAATGGAGGAACTTCTGAAGTGTAGAAGTCTTTAATACATGAAGCAAAAAAAACAAAAACAAATCCTGATTCTGGAGGTGGTAGAGAGGGGCTGAATATCTGGCTAAAAGATGATTTGACCTAAAAGTGCAGCATAGGGAACCTCAAGTCAGCAAGCTTCACATGGCCTTAAATGTAAATAAACAATAGCATGCAATGGCATTTTTAAAGTACTAATAAGGTTAAAAAGGTGATTTTTATCCCCCGCACTTTTCCAAGCTAAACCCATACGGAGTCCAAATGGTGGATTTGTATACAGCATTCTTTGGGCTGATTGAGCGACCATCCATCCAATCACGTGAGTTTCATGAGCTGAAACAATCCTTATGTAACAGCCCATCAGACAGACAGTCTAATCAACGCAGCTCAAAGTTGCTTTCAACAATACTCGTTTATCCATGTTTTTAACGGCAGAGACGTTGATCTAAATGAATAATATAGAGATGAGGAACACACAAATGAGAGTTATTTAAAGCACACAGTGTTCTTGATTAGCAGCATTATGTGAAATACACTGCAGAAATAAAACAAAGAACAATCCTTCTTTTAAGCACACTTTGTACGTGGAATGAGTCTTCATTAAGTGTTTACATTATGTTTGTGATGTAATAGTTTGTCTTAAATATGTACAACTATTTTTAATATTTTTACCTTTATGTTGGTGTGCAGTCGACAAACTGTAGGAAAAAGATTCTTAGAACACTT
The DNA here is from genome assembly GCA_032164185.1 of Moxostoma hubbsi. NCBI lineage: Eukaryota > Metazoa > Chordata > Actinopteri > Cypriniformes > Catostomidae > Moxostoma > Moxostoma hubbsi. The sequence goes on along the minus strand of JAVLUX010000036.1, from coordinate 2,824,976 downwards.
AAAGATTTTACTGAAGTCAATAGATATGTAGACATGCATTTTATTCATGAAAACATACGGACGTTATTGAAACTCATAATTATTATAAGACTATTATTGTTGTCTTTTGATAAAAGTTATGCTCAGCAGCTCACAAACTGTAGGGAAATGATAGATTTGCTTTGTTCTTATAATGTTTAAAACTACTAAAATCTACTAAAGTCTCATTAAAAATGTCTTTTGATTGTTGATTCAGTGACTAACTCATTTGTCACCACCTTCTGACATCACTAGAAATGATCACTGAATAATTAAATGGATCTGAATTAATTTCTGTGAACGTAATCAAAACACTCGAGCCACTTTGAAAAATTTAAATGTCACAATGAACATAAACAGATAAAAAATAAAATTGTGCACATTCACAATTGTCATTACTGTAATTGATTAAATAATTTATTCAAGACCAGCTTGTGCTCAGTCTTTTATCGTCATGTGTGAAACAGAAGCAAGTGCTCCACAAGATGCCCTTTATTTAATTTTGCAATACATTCATCTTTAATATACTACAAATATTAAAAGTAAATAATATGTATATATTAATATAATACTTATATAATATTATATATTAATATATACTATAATATATTAATGCTGCACTGTAAGTGTTGGGTCTGTGTGAGCCACCTACCGACAGCTGTGTCCCCCCCAGTTTTAAAATGACTGCTACGCCCCTGGCTTGGAATGGAATACTTGCATACCGCTGAGGAGTTTTTTTTAAAGCAGTATGAAATGACAAACATATCAAACAGCAGTAAGTTACATTCTGTTGTCATCATGAAATCACATTATATTCCATGTTTAATCAAAGTCCCTTTCAAGACAATTGGCGGCCATCTTTGTAACGCTCCTGGGCCGCATTGTTTTGTGTGCAAACAAGCAGCAAAAATGGTATAGCTCCTATCTACTTGAATGGTGGAAGCCTGACATCTCCAAAATGGTTAGTTAAGATTACAACTGCAGAGCATTAAAATCAGCAGTAAAATCTGACAACACTGGTTTCATAAATTTAGTTTCTTTAGCTCAAAAAATATTTTTTCAGGCTGGCCCAGCTAATGTGCATGTACGTTCTCGAGGTCTGACAGGTGATGTCTATATCTAAAAGGTGATTCGCTCTCTTACCTTTAAGGCAGGGCTTCCTTTTCTACATCCGTTGGCTGTTGGCCGTTCTAATGTCTCCCATTCATTTTAATAGCAGTGGTCTGTCTGCTAAACTGTCTCTGGTTTAATTTAACAAGTCTCATCCCAATTATCTCGGATTTAAAATGATTATTTTGCATTTTTTTATAAAGTTGTGTATAAAAAAATAGTTTTTAATCCATACTTGCTAAACAGCAGTATTTGATCAGTGTTTGTATACACTGCAAAGGATGCAGAGTAAAATGATAGAATGTTATCTGATCTTTTATATTTTCCAAATGTCAGTTGTGGTTTATTTTGCTACAGTTTCAAATCCCATTCTTCACACTGGGATTGTGGGATACATTGTTTTATATTGCACTTTTTGGTAAATGTTGTTGGTGTTCCGGATATTCTATTCTTTAAAGAAAATTTGTATACTGTGCACAGTACTATTGCTGCATTCCATTCAACCAAGAAAATACAGTCAGTTCCATAAATATTGGGACATCGACACAATTCTAATCTTTTTGGCTCTATACACCACCACAATGGAGTTGAAATGAAACAAACAAGATGTGCTTTAACTGCAGACGTTCAGCTTTAATTTGAGGGTATTTACATCCAAATCAGGTGAACGGTGTAGGAATTACAACAGTTTGTATATGTGCCTCCAACTTTTTAAGGGACCAAAAGTAATGGGACAATTGGCTGCTGAGCTGTTCCATGACCAGGTGTGTGTTATTCCCTCATTATCCCATTTACAAGGAGCAGATAAAAGGTCCAGAGTTCATTTCAAGTGTGCTATTTGGATTTGGAATCTGTTGCTGTCAACTCTCAATATGAGATCCAAAGAGCTGTCACTATCAGTGAAGCAAGCCATCATTAGGCTGAAAAATCAAAACAAACCCATCAGAGAGATAGCAAAAACATTAGGTGTGGCCAAATCAACTGTTTGGAACATTCTTAAAAAGAAAGAACGCACCGGTGAGCTCAGCAACACCAAAAGACCCGGAAGACCACGGAAAACAACTGTGGTGGATGACCGAAGAATACTTTCCCTGGTGAAGAAAACACCCTTCACAACAGCCAGATCAAGAACACTCTCCAGGAGGCAGGTGTATGTGTGTCAAAGTCAACAATCAAGAGAAGACTTCACCAGAGTGAATACAGAGGGTTCACCACAATATGTAAACCATTGGTGAGCCTCAAAACAGGAAGGCCAGATTAGAGTTTGCCAAACAACATCTAAAAAAGCCTTCACAGTTCTGGAACAACATCCTATGGACAGATGAGACAAAGATCAACTTGTACCAGAGTGATGGGAAGAGAAGTTTATGGAGAAGGAAAGGAACTGCTCATGATCCAAAGCATACCACCTCATCAGTGAAGCATGGTGGTAGTGTCATGGCGTGGGCATGTATGGCTGCCAACGGAACTGGTTCTCTTGTATTTATTGATGATGTGACTGCTGACAAAAGCAGCAGGATGAATTCTGAAGTGTTTCGGGCAATATTATCTGCTCATATTCAGCCAAATGCTTCAGAACTCATTGGACGGCGCTTCACAGTGCAGATGGACAATGACCCGAAGCATACTGTGAAAGCAACCAAAGAGTTTTTTAAGGGAAAGAAGTGGAATGTTATGCAATGGCCAAGTCAATCACCTGACCTGAATCCGATTGAGCATGCATTTCACTTGCTGAAGACAAAACTGAAGGGAAAATGCCCAAAGAACAAGCAGGAACTGAAGACAGTTGCAGTAGAGGCCTGGCAGAGCATCACCAGGGATGAAACCCAGTGTCTGGTGATGTCTATGCGTTCCAGACTTCAGGTTGTAATTGACTGCAAAGGATTTGCAACCAAGTATTAAAAAGTGAAAGTTTGATTTATGATTGTTAATCTGTCCCATTACTTTTGGTCCCTTAAAAAGTGGGAGGCACATATACAAACTGTTGTAATTCCTACACTGTTCACCTGATTTGGATGTAAATACCCTCAAATTAAAGCTGAAAGTCTGCAGTTAAAGCACATCTTGTTCGTTTCATTTCAACTCCATTGTGGTGGTGTATAGAGTCAAAAAGATTAGAATTGTGTCGATGTCCCAATATTTATGGACCTGACTGTAAATGAGAATTACCAACTTCCACTTGGAAAAGTGCAATGGAACACCACTTAAAGTTGGACTTTCAACTTGGAAACATGCGGAAATCCTCAACTCGATTTCGCCAAGATGTGCATGACATCATAAAAACATGTCAGTACTCAGTGAGATATAAAAAGTTTATTATAAACTTTAACTTAAGAAAAACAAACACACAAACAAGCAAAAACAAACTCATAACTGAGTCAAAGTTCTGACATTACATTATAAGAAAACTTAATTGTAGAGACAGTTGTGTTAAAAAAAGGTAAATTGTACTCCTTTTGAAGCAAATGCTAGCATTGCATAGCATTGTTTATTCTCTTCAATTTGCTGCGTGCGCGGAGCAAGGTAAGTCCATTGAGTCTTTCCTCAGACTCCAAGCTTCGAGACGCGCTTTTGCCTCCCGACACATTATTACCTGCCCCCCGCTGCGAAGCCCCAACCAGTACGTCAAAAACAATCGTCCCCTTAGTGCCCCTCACACAGAGCATGGACGTGTGGCTTTCGCTGTCCAACCCATTGCGCTGGTTGACCAGGACCATCCGACTCGGCTATGTGATTCAATTCACCAGGCTCCCGCCTCATCTCTGTTACTCAAGGACGCGATAGTGCCTGTCCCTCCAGCCGAGATGAAGAAGGGTTTCTACAGCCCTTTCTTCATCATACCCAAAAAAAGTGGTGGGTTGCGGCCAATCTTGGACTTTTCATCCGGGCTTTACATAAACCCGTTCAAAATGCTCACGCAGAAACAAATTCTAACCTGCGTTTGGCATCAGATTGGTTTGCAGCGGTAGACCTGAAGGATATGTACTTCTTGCCTCGACATCGACCCTTCCTACAGTTCGCGTTCGATGGTCAGGCATATCAGTACAAGGTCCTCCCCTTCGACCTGTTCCTGCCCCCTCACCTCTTCACCCAGGTCGCAGAGGCAGCCCATGCTCCACCAGGGGAAGTGGGCATCCACATACTCAGTTACCTCGACGACTGGCTCATTCTAACTCATTCTCGAGAGTTACTATGCGCTCACAGGGACCAGTTGTTCAGGCACCTCAGCCGTTTAGCGCTTCAGGTCAACTGGATAAAGAGCAAGCTCTCCCCGGTTCAGAGTATCTCTTTTCTCTGCATGGAATTAGACTCAGTCTCAATGACAGCGCGCCTCATGAACGAGTGCACGCAGTCGGTGCTAAGGTGCCTCGCGCTCTTTGAGCCCGGCCCAGCGGTTCCTCTAAAACAATTCCAGAGACTCTTGGGGAATATGGTATCCTCAGCCGCGCCGCTCGGGATGATGCATATGAGACCGCTTCAGCACTGGCTTCAGACTTGAGTCCCGAGATGGGCATGGCGCCACGGCATGTACAGTGTGTTAATCATCCCTTCCTGTTGTCAGATTTTCAACCCTTGGACAGACATCTGTTTTCAGTGGACAGGAGTCCATCTATAGCAGTTGTCCAGATGTGTCATGGTCACCACATATGCCTCTCAACTGGGTTGGGGCGCCATGTGCAATGGGCACGCAGCCGCTGTTTCCTGGAGAGGGCCCCCGCTGCTTTGGCACATCAACTGCCTAAAGTTGCTGGTTGTATTCCTTGCCCTGCGGAGGTTTCTCCCACTAATTCGTGGCAAGCACGTCTTGATCCATTCAGACAGCACCACGACGGTAGCGTACATAAATCGCCAAGGCGGCATGCACTCTCGTCATATGTCACAACTTGCCCGCCATCTCCTCCTTTGTAGTCAGCAGCGACTCAGCTTCACCCCCAGGCAACCCAGCTGATTTGGGACTGGTTTGTATGGCACAGATAGATCTCTTTGCACCCCAAAACAACTCCCACTGCCCACTCTGGTTCTCCCTAACAGGAGCCACCCTCGGGACAGGTACGATGGCACACAGCTTGCCCCGGGGGCTGTGCAAGTTCGCATTTTCTCCAGTGAGCCTTCATGCACTGGTGCTGTGCAAGGTCAGGGAGGACAGGGAACAAGTCACCTTAGTGGCTCCTTACTGGCCCACTCGGACTTGGTTCTCGGATCTCACACTCCTCATGACAGCACCTCCCTGGCAAATTCCCCAGAGGAAGGACCTGCTTTCTCAGGGACGGGGTACCCTCTGGCATCTGCGGCCAGACTTCTGGAACCTCCACGTCTGGCCCTTGGACGGGACGCGGAAGATCTGATTGACCTAACACTAATGGTTGTAGACACGATCAACCAAGCCAGAGCTCCCTCTACCAGGCAGCTTTGTGCCCTAAAGTGGCGCTTGTTCGCAAATTGTTGTTCTTCCCGGTCTGAAGACCCGCAGAGATGCACAGTTCGGTCAGAGCTTTCATTCCTGCAGGAGCAGTTGGAGTGGAGGCTGTCCCCCTCCACCTTGAATGTTTATGTAGCTGCTATTTTCTGCCCACCACAATGCAGTGGACGGTAAGACCTTGGTCACAATGTCAGATTTATATCAATATAACACTATTTTAGAAATCTGTCTCTCAAAAGTGAGAACACTGTAAACTGTATTCATCTTGAAATCATATGGCAGACATAATTTTTCTGTTTGTATGAGGATCCATCAATGCCTCATGAAAAAAAACATGCATGCCAGGACTGTAGAATTCTGTTTGTATATATTCCAGTGCTCGTTTGTTTTCATGGACATCTGGCCTCCCAAAAAATCCTTCTGAGCCATATGTGATGGTCCAGTATGCATAGGCATATAGCCCAATTTTAACGACATCCTACAACAGAGGCAATAAATGTGATTTATGCAAACAAAAAAGGCCTTAAACTTCTAACTCTATTATTCCACTTAATTTAATGTATCTATAAGAGGCTTTACAGTGGGGCTTTAGAGAGGGCAGCTCCCCTGTGGTCTCATACAGACCCCATCCTAGGTGGGGGTGTGAGACTGGTGGCACTGAACAGTGTGAGTCAGCATTAGTGAAGAGTTCACGCTAAACATGATGTGTGAACCACCGCAGGGCTGAAGCTCATGTGGAGCTCCTCAGAGAGCGGCTGTAATTAATGAGCCATAACGAGGGGCTGCGGGACATTCTCAAAACACCTGTGTGAGCGACACGCTTTGAAGTGACCAGCCAATGAGCAACTGCTCACTTGCAGTGTGTAATTACTATAATGGAAGCAGGCCTCCCTTAAACTTCTGCTTCTTTCACCAACTCAAGTCCCCCATTTTGACGATAGATAGATACATTTATAAAGTATTTTAAAAGTAGTCATTTTAAAATGTGGTAATGTGGTGTTCATAACAGTTAATAAACTGACGTGCTTGTTTGCAGGGATGCTGATCTGTTTCTGCTGGAGTCTCGCAGGTTGTGGGCAGCAGAAGAAGGTTGGCTGGAGTTTGACATTACAGCCACCAGTAATCTGTGGGTGATGAGCCCGTATCATAATCTGGGTTTACAGATCAGTGTGGAGACCAGCAGTGGTAAGAGGAGACTATCATGTTTACCCAATTTATTCAGTATACATTTTAAGTACAACTCATTCATAAACACCAAAACACATCTGATTTTAAGATGTACGAATTATTACACATAAAATGATGTGTCCATATTATTTATCTGCAGTAGTGTCATTGACAGTAATAATCCTTTAGAATATAGAGAAGCCTGTGTACTGTACTATTATCTATTTCATTATCTGTTTGATTACCTAACCTCCTAAACCCGAACACGAAATGCTTGTGTGCATTTTCCTTTTCTGATTTATTTGTAACTAGTAGCACATAATAAACATGCAAAAATAAAAATAAATAAAAAAATAAAAATTACAGCAAATAGTTTTCCTAAAAACTGATGTCCTCATATGTGGACAGTGGGACTAAATTGTGATATTTTAAATACCAATCTATAGAAAGTAACTCTTTAAAAAGTTGTCTTTTTTTCTTCATTAAATTGTTTATGATGTTTTATGAATATTATGACATCACAGCTGATTTTCTGAAAAGCTGCTTTGGAATAATGTGTCTTGGGAAAAGCTAAAATAAAAAACTACACATATTTGACTTTCATACACAATTTTGTATTTACATTTTTTGTACTTCGGCGACAAATCTCAATATATATTTGCACTGTCAAGCAAATAATAGCCAGTGCTAAATCAGAAATCAGCATTAATAATTCTTTTGTATTTAATAGCATTCAGAGTAATGGCCAGCATCATCCAATCACTGCTAACCATGTTCAAATATAATGTAGCATTACAATTTCTGAATCTATTTACTGTTTAACATTGTCCCATGTCTGCCAAACATGTTGAGTGATCCAAACATCATCTGCAGCCTGAAACTGAACTTTTACTCCAATGTTAGGAGTGAATGCACTTATCTACATAGGAAAGCTATAGGATGCTCCCTCGCTCCCTATTAAGTGATTGACTTAACCTCCAGTGTGCTGTATGACTGCACTGGTCTCAGAACAGTTCAAAATGCACCTTATTTTCATCCTAACTCCATATAAAGACTCTGAAGGCAACATTTTTTCAGCTTTTGGATGAACGCTTTGATTCTCAATGTGATTGCACAGTAAACATAGGATTTCTAAGGGACAATATTCCTATAGTCCTCATCAGCAGTCATTCTGTGTAACATCATGCCGTTTCATGATAAATCGCTACATTTTTTAAAATGGCTTATTGGATAAAACTAGATACTCTAAGCTTTTTACTTAAACAGTTTTCAATGTAAAAACTTAATGAGGTTTCTTACCAGGTGTACTGTAGTTTTGCTGGTGTTTCTCCCAGACAAAATCTTAACAAGGTTAATGCATTCAAGATTTGTTGCTGCCACCTTAACTCTATTTACTTTGTAATGGATTTAAAAAATATATATTTTAATTGTTTAATCAATAATAATAATGAATTCAGTTTGATTCAGTCTGATTTGTGAATCGATTTAACAACAACAAAAACGATTGAAATGTGGATGTCACTGTTATGTGAAGAAATGGGGATAATGAAAATGATGCACTGTAGATACTTGAAGTCTTTGTATCTAAAATAGGACTGCATTGATAAAAGTATTCTTTCTTCTGGTTTTTGTAGGCAAAAGCATCAGTCCTGCAGAAGCAGGGTTAGTGGGGCGTGATGGTGCTCTGGAGAGGCAGCCGTTCATGGTGGCCTTTTTCAAAGTGAGTAAAGTCCGTATCCGATCCGTCCGGTCCATGGGCAAACGCCGTCAGAACCGCAATCGCTCCAGCAGACCACAGGAGGCATCAAATGGAATGGCTCATGCAGGTCAGACTTTCACACTTTTGTGAATTTCTTATTTTGTGAACTAAAGGAAAGGCAAGTTGAATACACACTTACCTGTATGGAAGAAATCCATACTGTTACATTTACAAGAGAAGGTTGAAAGGGATTCTTTAATTAAGTTTTTGTATCTGAGTCGGTTTATTGATCTTTAAGACTCTTTTGAGAATGCATTTAGGAAGCAGAACATATGCAACCCTGGCATCCTGATGTGACCTATGTCTTATACCAGCACTCATTTAATGATCTGATATAGATTCTAAAAATCTAAAGCTTGATTTATTTATAATTTAATGAGTCATTCAATTATGTACTTTCAATAATATAATTGAAACAAATTTGTGGACATTGTAACTGAAATGTTCCCAAATGAATGAGAGAATGTGAATCAGTATTGAATCAAATCAAATCAAGAAATCAGCACCAATAAACAGCCTTAAGAATTACATCATTGAGGATAATTGTCAGAAGACCTTTATTAATTAAATATGAACCTTTCTAGTAGGGACAGTTTTCTGTTTCTCATTATCGTGCTGGTTTGGGGTGGTCTTTATTCTGTGAAATTGGAGGGTCAGACAGCTAAGTGCTAATACCAACAAAATCCAGAACTAATTTTCCATGTGAGGCCTCGACACATGAATGTGCATCAGTGTTATTTAAATAAAATAAAAACTGTCTTTGCAGTCTTTCATCAAATTTTCTAAAACGACTTTCTCAACTTTCTCAACCCCTCCTCTCCAAACTACTGTCAAATAGAGATCATTTTTCACCATTCAATCAGTTCCTGGTGGATAAAAGCAAGTATTAGTTGTGAACTATCCTGTTTCAATATTAGAAAAATGCCATATTTCAAAGGTAAAATTTTATGTTGACTTTATGTGATTTGTGTTTGTAAATGACAATACATTCAGTGCATATTCACTACAGGCATGACGGAATTGAAACTCTTATTGGGTATTTTAAATGTTATGTCCATGTGTGTCGGACACTGCATGTTTCCCTTGCTTGTACAGAAGTGCTGAAACTCACAGCTCCTAAACCTTGCACGCTATGTGTCCTGGCTAAAGAGTCAAATCTGCCTAATTTGTTCTGAAGGATTGGACTTTATGTAACCCAAAACAATCACCCCCTCTCCCAGCTCTGCTTGGGATGTCTGGAGCATAAATATTTACATTTGGAGCAGGAAGTTGCGTAGCCGTTGTGACAGTGGTTCCCTCGTGGCAGTGTTGAGCGTGCATGTGCTGCCAATATGAAATCACTCTTAGAAAAGTGCTCAGTGACCGCCTGTGAGCGCAGCATCTTGACCCATATTCAGAGGTTCACTATAGTTTATGTTTTCTCAATCAATTTACTGATGAAGAAAATAATTTTCTCTAAAAAGTGTTTTAGACTTATGGGGTGAATCTCATGAAAGCAACCATAATGAAAATAAATAATTATAAGAAGAAATATCATTTAAAATGTATACAACACATATACTGTAATAAAGTATTTGGAAATGCACTATAGACCATTTCAAGGACTGTTCGTTGGTGATGTCATTGTTTCATGAACAATTCCTGCTATTTAGCAGAGACGGGCCTCTTCTATTAAAATGAATTGGAGAAACTTGGATGTAGAAAAGGAAGTCCCGCCATACATGTAAAATAGCCAATTACCTTTTAGATAAAGAAATTGCTCAACTCAAGAACGCGCATGCGCAGTAGCTATACAGGATGGGGAAATGACATTTTTTTAGCGTAATCTGAGTTAAAGACGCACAGTTTATTATACCAGTTGCTACAGAATGACACGCCCTTCCCATGGACCATCGTAGCCCATGGTGACTTTTTCCCATGTTGCAGTGTGTGATAGTGCTCACCTGAACCCAATGAAGAGTCACATCACCGCTGCCTTCTAACACCTAGTGTGCCTCTCCTTGGGAGACCGGTCTATACCTGCTGGCGTCTTTGCAGGTCCAGGAACAGAGCGGGGAGGGTCCAGTGTGAGTAAGATGCGCCACTGGACCCGCACCACGGAACTCTGGTGCGAGTTAGACGCGATGCCAAGGATTGGAGCATGTGTCGCGGCCGACGGGCCAGTATGCCAGGTCGCTGTTCCCCTCAAGTGCCGAGGCTCAGGGAAGCTGTGCCGCTTAATTGAAGCTGCCACCCCACACACTTTGGACCAAGGAGGGGAGCGTGTCACAGCCGCCAGGACCCCGTCCACTGTCAAGCCTCCAAATTCATGATCTTGAAAAAAAGACTGGGTGTAATTGCTGATAATTTTAAATATTTGAAAATATTTTGTGTGCAATCACCTAAAAAAATACATTTAGGTTGTGATATTCAAGTTTTTATTATTCAAGTGGTGGATTTCAGGTTGTGAAATTCAGTTCTCAATATTCAGGTTGTTAAATACGGATTGAAACATTCAGGTGGCACGATCTCCAGTTGATCCATAACACCGGCCAATCTCAGTCAATCTTAAACACGACAAACTGACCAAAACAATAACACAACCGCTAGCTGTTAGCTACTAGCTCATTGTGCTGCATAAAGAAGTTGTTGCATGGTTATTTTACACAAGTGGAACAGTTAAATTGGACTGGTTGTTTTAGAAGCAAGCTTCCAGTAGCTGGTCAACTAAATAAAGTGAAGCTTTCAATCGGAGTATAGAGTTAACATAACAAAACATACCATCCTCCATCGTGGATCAACGCCAGTCCAGGGCACTCTCCATCCCATTGCTCGCCGGTTTAGATGGCGTCCATTTGGTCCAACCACTTCTGCTTTTCCTTGATGGTTCTGTAGTCACTTTTAAGTTTTTTAACTTTCACCTACACTGTTGGTAGATCCGGTGGTAGCCGTGTGCAGCCAGCAGCTGAGACAGTTCCTCAGAGACTTTTTCATTTCGCTCATCGCTAACGAGTGGACCATCTGCAACCCGTTTATTGAACACGGCGTGGTTTTGCGCACAGCCATTTCTTTATTCACAATTCGAAATTCGTGTGAACAAATGATACTGTTATCGCTGTTGCTAACTTTAAAACTAGCGGGTTGATGTCGCATGTCGGAAATCCAGTGACGTTGCTAGTGATGATTCTCTCTGACCAATCAGTGATCTGCAGGATTTTGACATCACATTTAGTATCGACTCGGCTCGCTTGGAACAGGTACTGCAAATCCACATATTACAGAACACTTCTGTAAAGTATATAGCTGGAGCCCAGATTTGTATTATCATGAAGGTAACGTGGTCTGCCTGAAAATCAGCAGTAGTCTACAAATCTACATATGAGGTTAGACTGTCTATAATTTTGATAAAATATATTAAAAAGCGAGATGGCATTCTAACTCAAGCAATCCAGACTGATGTAAACAATTAGGAACAGAATGTGTGTTGTACGTTCTAAGTTCACTATATTTTCATTTAACACTAGTACAAATGTGAAAGAGAAAGTGAAATATAATTATAATAAATATAATACATATTATCAAAGAGCCAAGGTGTAACGATCTGTCATGAGAGCTGGATCTAGGTGCGACTAAGGAGTTTAATAATAAATAAACCAGTGCAAAATAATGCGTAACACAGGAACAAATAAAACATCCATGATGGGAAACAAGAATATAAACAGGGGCAAACATCTACAAAGGGCACTGGTCATACACAAGAGGTCAAAACACATAACAACTAACAAGGACTGAACATAAATCAGGGCATTATATACAAAAGACTAACGAGTTAATGAAACACAGCTGGAGGTGATCAGAGCAGGGAATTATGGGAAGTGTAGTCTGTGGGAACAGATGACAGGGGAGAAACACAAGGCACACAACAGTCAGCCATAGCTCTGTATTATTTCACTTATTTACAGTAACAACAAGAGGTAGATATCTACCTGATTTATATTACCTTGGATGTAATGATTAAACACTCTGTTGTTCTCTGAAGGCATAGAGAATATACAGTATATATAATCTTTTTCTTTTTAGATGTATTATTTAATACTACTCGACTACAATTTAATTTTTTTGTTTTCAGACTTGCAGTTAAAAACAGGTAGCTTAATTACTAATTTCTACTGGTAAATGTCCTGTGCCCATATCATTATGACATAAGGTTCTTGCTGTTAGGTGACAGATCCAATTTACTGATCAAGTTCATCATTTCTTCAAAACACATTAATGAAACATTATAATAAGTATCCCTAAAGTATACCTTTTGTGTTTTCACAATGTTGTTGTTACAGATGTTTAAAATTAGTTTTGAGCTGATTCCATCACTTTGCAATTGTCCAAGAGAGAGATGGATTACATCGATGCCTGTTTGCTCTTCCTTGCATTCCCGGATGTCATCCTCGAATTTTGCCACCTGAATTAACCCGTATTCAACAACCTGAATATTAAGACCTGAATTTCATGACCTGAAATCCATAACTTGAATAAAAAAAAACTTGAATTTCTCAACATGAATTTTTTTTAGGTGTATTCACACAAAATATTTTCAAACTTTTTTAATAACATCAAATTACACTCAGTCTTTTTTCAACATCATGAATTCGGAGGCTGTCTCAAACAAGGCCGTAACCAGGATTTTTCAAATACCAAGGTCAATACACCCCTCGAAAAAAATAAAATAAAATATTTGAGAAATAAGTTTGGCTGACAACATATTTATTTGCAAAAACAACATGTGCAAACTGTGTGTGTGTGTGTGTGTGTGTGTGTTTTCCTGTATCTGGATGTGAACTGTTGAACTATAACCTATAGGTAGTTGTGGCTTCTTGTGCAACCTCTGAAACGGTGGAGATCCATTTGCAGTGTATGCATCCTCTGAAATGGACTTGGGTTCTCACCACTAACTGTAATTGATAGAAAAATATTTCCATTATCAGTTCAGTTGACTCAACTGTTAGTTGATACAACACCTGTACTGCAATGCATACATACAATACATAAAATAATAAAGAATACCTTTAGCTTTCAGTAATTCAGTCTCACCTTTTATTTAAACAAGTAACTATTCTTCTGTGGCCAGAAGCATCCCATCTTTGCAGGACTCTTTTGGGATAACGCAATGCAGTGTCTCACACAGGTCACATGTCCGAGACACTGCGTTGCGTTCTTTCATTTGTTTAGGAAACACTCCTCTACAGCCGACTACTTTCGTTTTGACATGACAGCGGTATCTGCAAGTACGTGTCACGTGATGGTCCGTTGATGCAAGAATAATTGTCTAGTTGGCTATTTTCACTTCACAATGAAACGACACTTCAAGAAAAAAATACAGAGGACATGACCTCGGTGTCCTCAATGGTAGTTACGGCCATGGTCTCAAATTCAAGTTCTGAAAAAATGATGGCATACCCTCCCACACAATGTTGTCAGATTTTACTGCTATATGAAATATGTTCTTTGATCATAATCTTGATCAAGTAGATAGAAGCTGCACTTGTATGACGCTTGTTTACACAGATAAATAGCTGCCTAAACTGCTGAAGAGCGTTCCAAAGATGGTCACTGAGTGGACTGACTTACCTTTGTTGAAAGGATCCAGAAATATGTTTGGACCGTTCTAATTCCTTTGATTTTGTTTACATTCTTGAAATGGTCTAGAGTGTGCTGTATGTGTCACGATCAAGTGATTGTTTTGAAACAGACCTGATGACTCAAATATTCTCGAAAGAATCAATACCAAATCAAAATGTAATCACATTCGAATTGAGAGCTTCATCAGCTCTCAGTTAATCAGATTTTAATATGCATTACATTGCTGATAAATAGCCCTAAGAATTTCATTTAATAATTAATATTAAAAAAGATCTAATTAAAATATTTAATCATGATTAATCACATATTTTGAAATTGCTGAAATTTGACTATATGTACTTCTTTTCAAAATGAATTTAGTTTACTTCTAGGGAAGAAAATAATGTTTACTAACATGACTAATTGAAATAATTAGTCCCCATAGGTTGAGTATTTGTTGCAATGAGCATTAAATCTCTTAAATTCTCATCTTCCACTATATTAATCTGCCGGCAGGCTGTGACCATCCACTTTGTTACAGCAATTGTGAAGCTGCATTCACATGCTTTGTGTCAGGATGTCAATGCATCGTCAAGCATAGATTTCAGCTTGTTTCTCATCACACCATACCATATGCCTTCAGAACAATCATGAGGCTCATGTAATACTTTATTAGACTTCTGAATTATACTTTTGCATTCTGTTTGAAGCTTTAAGTGGTAGTCACCAATGCTCCCTCTAACTTTTGTTCTTGCAAAGCAAATCCTATTTCTTTTAGGCAGATCCTTCGGCCACCTGAGCAGAATATTTGGAATTAAAATACCAAAATTTTAGTTGGTAACAATACCAGTAAACTTTCACAATTCTTGATATTTGAAAATCAAGTACACAGTAAAAATAGATAATATGTTATTATGCTGTTGAACAAACTCATTAATAAAGAGCAGTCTGAGGCTTTCTTTTCAATATTGTTGTTTATTGTTTTCCCACACACTTGAGTCCATCATCTCACAGATGTTTTGGAGGGAACATTGGTGGTCACTATCCAATGATATTGTATGACATAATTGAGCATGACATTTTTTCTAAATTTCTCCATTTGTCTACTGAAAAAGAAAGAAAAATTTAGTTTAGAACAACATGAGGGTGAGTAAATTATGAAGGAACTTACATTTTTGAGTTAACTATCCCTTTAATTCTTATTAGATGCTCTTAGTAAAAATAAATTGTGTATAACATTGTTTTTTTTGTTTTTTTTTGTATTTGTAAGTCGATTAATTTTTATTTGTATAGTGCTCTTCACAAGACACATCATTTCAAAGCAGCTTTACAGACAATTATTAGCCCGAGGGAATTAGCCCGAGGGAATTCAACAAGCGTCTCAGCAGAGTGTTGCCCCACCGCCAGACCTGTAATTACCCCACAACTGTTATTATCTGCTGGCCTAAAACACCAGACCACGTTAACAGTATCGCTTAAAGGATTATAATAACATGGCAGTGTCCAGCGATGGTTTTTTATCTCCCTCTCCCTCGACCCTCCTTTTGTTTACCATTGGTGTAATTAGACATGGGCGAGTTCTGTGGACAGAGCTTTAATAACCACAGCGATGAAAGACAGGAAGAAGAAAAAGTTCACATGGACGCAGACAGCACTCACATTCTCTTTCAAGTGATCATGAGAGTGGAGTGAGCAACCATCCCTGCTTCAGCTCTCTCCAGGATGGATGTTATTATTATGTGGAACGTCGTGTCCATTACTCCAAAATGCCGTCAGCAGCAGGAATTTCATTGTGTAATTGTGGTAGTAAAGGACAAATTCCAAGATCCTTTTCTCATTTTTATTTACCATTGTGTCCTTTGGTCATGAAACCATATATTTACCTTTGCATTTATTGCATATCATTGACTAGTATTTTGACGTTTTATTTTTCTATTTGATGTTCGAGGTGTTGCATCCATTTGTTAGTGAATAATTCTTACCATTATTTAAATATTTTTTTTTCCTGATCGGTTTAACATTGTAGTACATAATACGTTTCAGAGAAACACAGCCCTAAATGTCACATAAAAACAAAATGGTAACACTTTACAGTAATGTTCCCTTTGTTAGGGCTTAGAAAGGTGTTTATTAATGACATTGCATTATAAATCACTGATATGCATTTATAATGTGAGGTATAATGGCTCACTACCCCTTTATAAAGCTTGGTTGGTTGGTCACTTTATATATCAGTTAGTCATGACCTGTTGTCTTATGAGATATATATATATATATATATATAGCTATATTAACTACTAGGTTTTTCAGGTTAAGAATTAAGAAAAATTTCTTATACGGAATGGGATCCATATTTTTATCCCCCTTTTTTTGGAATGCCCAATACCCACTATTTAGTAGATCCTTGTGGTGGCAGTTGCCTCTGCTTCTGAGACAGTCAATCCGTGCATCTTATCACGTGACTCGTCATACATGACACCGCGGAGACTCACAGCAAGTGGAGGCTCATGATACTCTCCACGATCCACGCACAACTCACCACACGCCTCATTGAGAGCGAGAACCACTAATTACCACCACGAGGAGGTTACCCCATGTGACTCTACCCTCCCTAGCAACCGGGACAATTTGGCTGGTTAGGAGACCTGGCTGGAGTCACTCAGCATGCCCTGGATTTTAACTTGCGACTCCAGGGGTGATAGACAGCATCAATACTCGCTGAGCAACCCAGGCCCACTACGGGTTCCATTTATAAAGAAAACGAATTTAATCGAATAACTTTCAAAACATTCAGTTCCATTAGAGATTCTTGAAGATCATTCTATTGCCGATGCAGATGGAACATGTTTCCAGCATCGTTACTGAATCTACAGTTCCGCAGCAATATAAATGATTATTTAGTCAAGATGTGAGTGACTATTGATTCTCAAATCAAAGTGTTGAATCAAATATGATAACATCAAATCTCATTGATTCTCAATGGGTCTTGTGACCAAACGAACACGATAATGGGTTTGAAAATATTTGCCACATTTTATTCAATGCTTTACTTGATTGATATGATTTCAGAGTAAATAAGAATTTTAATCTTGTTCAGTTCATCACACAAAATGGTTTTATCACTTGGAATATAGTGCATGAGTCGTATTGATTACTTTTAATTCATTTAATTAATAATTTTTTTTTACCTGTTTTCTAGCTTGACAGGCCAGAGTCACTAATACAGTATGGAAAGTAAATCATGTCAAGACTTTTTTAAAAAGACCTTTTGTGGACCATGGACGAAAGAAAGTCTTGTTTCGAGCTATATTAGATAGAAAATAATTATAGAACTTTCTTTTTTGGTTTAAGAATTCCTTTATTAATGTAACTATTGATGAAATGCAAATGTTAAGTGAAATTGAATCAGAACTATGATTGTTAAATACGTTTCAATTCCCATCCTTCCATGATAAGCAGATGAGCGGTCTTCAGTCAAGAGGCAGTGGAGGCCCACATGTCCCGCTTACAGCAGTAACTGTGTGGCATTAAATTTTACAGACAGGAAGAGAAGTGCTTTATGAGGTACCACAAATCTAACCTTTACACTCAATGAAACTCCACACTAAATATCTGCTGTACTCCTAAAGAGCCCCTCACTGTAAATACTGGCAGTAAATAAAGGAAAGGCAGAGCTAAACAAAATCTGTGTGTGAATGCAGTGAAGTCAGAGTGTTTACATCTGAGCATGTGTTTGTGCATGTACGTTCTTGTTTAATACAAAGACTTTAGTTTTCAGCATTGTCAGATCGTCTCATATTTGGGTGGGATGAGTCTAATGAAAACATTATATTTCACCCCATAGTCAATAGAAAAAAGATGCAGTATAAAAACAATGCTTTCTGGACAATATGTGTTCAATGATGACATGTTCTTGAAAGTTTTTGTGGGATTCACCTATTTAGCTCAGTTTTTCTGTGGCAGTATTCTTTCAGAAACATATATACAGTATGAGTGTATGTGAAACTAACATGTGTGTCCAATTCTGCCATTGTTGAATGGTATTTGGCCTCATTCTCAGGCCTGTTGTGAGATGTAGAACATTCTAGGCTATAAATGTCTCTGTAGGGGGTCTGTGTAGGACAGGTTCAGTGCTCTGGATCAGAGAGGAAGGACCCCTGCGGGAGCGGCTAAAGGGCCGCCGGGGAGAGCTCGGGGGCCACTCCTGCTGGCGGATTTATCTCAGTAAATATTTAACCTAGTCCTGCCAGACAGAGTGAAAGAAACTCAAGAAGGGGTCCTATTTTGGGGGGGGGGCTACAGAACAAGGCCAGAGATTTCACACCATATACTGAAGTGGCTCTTAATACCTTAAACAGACTTCATTTGATATTATAATATGTAGCCACTGTGGTGACATTTAACTCTTTCAGCTGTTAAAGGGATAGTTCAGCAAAAAAAATTAATTCTCTCGTCATTTACTCACCCTCATGCCATCACAGATGTGTTTGACTTTCTTCTGCTGAACACAAATGAAGATTTTTAAAAGAATATTTCAGCTCTGTAGGTCCATGCAATGCAAGTGAATGGTGAACAGAACTTTAACGCTCTAAAAAGTTCAGACAGCCGTAGTAAAAGTAATCCACATAACTCCAGTGATTAAATTACTGTCTTCTAAAGTGATACGATCACTTTGGGTGAGAAACAGATCAATATTTAAGTCCTTTTCACTGTAATTGTTTACTTCCCATCACTCTTCAATGCACATCCATGAGGGGAATCAGTTCATGCTGCCTCTCGCGTGACATAAGCGCACTGGCATATTCAGGCGAGAACTGACATGATACAACCGGAAGTGCAGCTCGATTTGTTTACAAGAGAATGCTGTTCACAAGCAAATTTTGATTACTTTTGATAACAATCATTTTGAGGGAGTCATTCATTTTTTTAATGCATATGAGCATATGCCTGTTTTAAATAATTTGTCTCTTTTGTAGTAAATGTGCTTGTGAATTGAATGCTCTTAATTAATAGTAACTTTTAAAAAAGAAATATTAGCACATTATAGGAATTCTATAATTAAAATTAGGTACAATATATCTTATTGTAATAACATATTTCACTTCTAAATTGGTCTGCCTTGACAAGTATGATCTGTCTTCTATAAAAAGTAAATCACTTGAAAAAGTCTGTAAAACTCTGTAAAGGTCTTCATAGATTCGGGTCAGTGTAGATCTACTGTAAGAAACTCTGCTTGTTTCACGTACACAAAAAGTAATTCCATTTACATTTACTCATTTACCAGATATGTTTACCCGAAGTGACTTAATAAGAATAAAAGTCGTACAACACAAGCGATTCATCATAAAGAGAATACGCTGTGATACAAAGCTACAAAGTTGGCCAGAAAAGAACAAGATTTTTGATAACTTGGTTTAATGGAATCACGTTATTATGCCTAAAATTTAGCTAAATAATTTTTACGTGGCTCGTTAGATGTATGGCGGCAGATTCCTAGTTAAATGTACCCTAGGCACTTTAACAACAATGTCATTATTTCACTTTCACAAAAATTACAAGTATAACGGCAGATTATCAGTTCATAAACACTTGCGTTTCACCCTTTTCCTCACACAATGTTATCTTATGAAATCTAAACACTTATTAATAAAGGTTAAGTTACTATAGCACAGGGCTTGTAAGGTGATAACTTTTAACAGTTTGCATTACATAACCAACTACATTTACAAACTTGTTCAAGTGCGCAATCAAATCACGCATTTGCTGAACTCATAAAGCATTGCACTTGTGATGTAAAGGTATGAGCCCTGAAGAGTATGCAAGTCGACACATGAGCTGAAAGAGTGTTAGAAGCACCACAAAACGATGTGATTGCTTCAGCAATTGTATTTTTCATCTCACATTTGCTTTTCTGACACTATCAGTTAGGTTTAGGTGTAAGGTTTAGGGTAGGGAGATCGGTTTTGTTCATTTAAAACTCAATAGAGCATTAACCTTAAAAACCTCATCTGTTAACTTGCTTTTACATAATTTAATCATATATTTTAATGAGATCAGGCTGATTTTAGAGATACAAGTATAAAAGAATGACAGTAAATAAGAGAAAAGAACAGCTCTGCACGGTGATGTTGTGTTGAATATTCAGTCCACATTGGACGATAAGGAATCCAGTGACTGAAGATGACTTTTGTTCATCCAGGCTGAGATACCCCAAAAAAACAAGGAGAGAAATCTGTGTAGAGACCATGGAGTCACCAGACTGGAACAATAGACTGCATGTCATCAGCATAGCAATGTTAGGAAAGTTGTGTGCCTCACTGAAGGTCCCATTTATGTTGTGCATATAGAGAAGAGGAGAGGTCCAACACTGAACCTTGAGGCACTCCGGTGGCCAGCTGGCATGACATAGATACCCCTCTGTAACACAGATCATATTCATGGGCAAGGAAGAGGCGAGAAACCGGCTTAACATATAAACTAAAGGTTTAATGGA
The DNA here is from genome assembly GCA_032164185.1 of Moxostoma hubbsi. Lineage (NCBI taxonomy): Eukaryota > Metazoa > Chordata > Actinopteri > Cypriniformes > Catostomidae > Moxostoma > Moxostoma hubbsi. The sequence goes on along the minus strand of JAVLUX010000036.1, from coordinate 2,804,414 downwards.
GAACTCAAAAGACAAACACATAAGATAATGGACATCCGTAATTGAGCTCTCTCTCTCGATCACCGTCTGCGAGTGGCCCTTATCCCTCTTGATGGCTTAATTAGCCTAATACGGGACCGGGCGTGTGTAATCACGCGCCGGTCCCGCCCTCCACCGTGCCACATCCCTCCCCCGTTCTTTCAGGCTGGGGACCCCCGGCCTGACGTACATCCCCTGGGGGGGGGTGCGCGGTCTGCCGGCAGGTCATCCCCCATCAACCTGGACGAGGGAGGGGGCAAGGGGAGGGAAACAAAAAACAACAATTAAAAATGGGGGGGAGGGTTCCTGCACTGGGCAGTACCTCCCCTCCCACAAACACCATAATTTAAAAAAGAGGGAGGGGCAAGGGGAGGGAAACAACAACAATTAAAAATGGGGGGGGGAGGTTCCTGCACTGGGCGGTATCTCCCCTCCCACGAACACCATAATTTAAAAAAGAGGGAAAAGGCCAACGCAGAGTGGTAACGAGAGAGAGAGGAGAGAGAGATTAAAGGAAAAAAAAAAACGTACTCGCCGGTTCTCTGATACGCCGTAGCTCGTTCCTCAGCCACTTCTCCACCCTCTACAGGACGACAGCCGCGCCTCTCGGAGGCAGTCCTCAGCCCCTGGCGGACGGAACGCCCCGCTGCGTTCCCGGGGTGTCGAAGGGGCCTCCCCCCGCCCCTGGCAGCGGTTCTCCCGCTCCAGGCGGTCGGTGGGCGAGCCCCTCCCCGCACGCAGTCGGCAGTCTCCAACCCCGCCGCGTTCCAGCGGCTAGTAGGGGACTCCCCCGCCCCTGGCAGCGGCCCTAACCACTCCAGGCGGTCGGCCAGGAGCCCCTCCTCCCCTCGCAGTCGGCGGCCCTTCCTCCGCGTCCAGGTGGCTGGGCTCCTCTGTCCCCCGGCAGATGGCCGCGGCTGCTCCGCTGGGCAGTGGCGAGAACTCCGCTACGGCGCACCCCTCTTCCTTCCCGGGTTTCGGTACCAATGTAACACAGATCATATTCACGGGCAAGGAAGAGGCGAGAAACCGGCTTAACATATAAACTAAAGGTTTAATGGAGAACTCAAAAGACAAACACATAAGATAACGGACATCCGTAATCTCTCTCTCTCTCGATCGCCGTCTGCGAGTGGCCCTTATCCCTCTTGACGGCTTAATTAGCCTAATACGGGACCGGGCGTGCGTAATCACGTGCCGGTCCCGCCCTCCACCGTGCCACACCCTCCTCTCCAAGAAACCTTGATACCTAGTTCAGAGACATATTCAGTTCAGACACAACCACGAGAGCATAAGCTAGATGTAGAAGCTTGATTTGACAGTTGACTGGCACTCTGCGAGGTGTAACAAGACTTTGGTGCATGCTTGAAGAAAACTGTTCTTCTCTTAAGGTGTATCTTGCTAAAATGAGCTGATTGTACGAATGCCCCAATTATGTGCTCATAAGTTAAATTCAGTAAATTAGGTTTGTTGTACTGGACATCTGTACTGTACATTCAAACAGCTACATTCATTTAGAAAGTTTATATTTATTATTGTACATTTTATGTCAAGTTTTTGCTTCAGTTTGTGGCGGGATTTCATTGTCATGGTGAATCAACCTATCCTATTTTATTGTGTATTTTATGAGAGCAGTAAATTCAATTTACTTACATCATAATGTCATTACAGAAATGAATTATGTCTTTCATTAGGGAAGGCGTAGCTGCCTGTTTGAAAATAAAGCAAACATTACAACATCTCGTATGCTCTCTGACAATGCAAGCAAAACTCTGTATAAGTGTGTGTTTGGGTGGGTTTGGTCAAATGGTGTAGACATGGTAACTTTCCTAACTCCAGCCTATATAATCACTTGTCTTGCATGGCACTTGTTGTAGTTAGCAAGCTCTCTGAATGGCCAAATTGCTTCTCTATGTGGCGGGAACTCAAAACAACAGGAAGGGATTCTACAGCTGGCCTGAACTGATATCATAGAGATCTCTCTCCGATCTCACTCTACTGCACTTAGCAAAAATGACAAGAAGAAAAAAAAAGTGTAGTGTATGAGAACAGCAGTGGAAAGAATGTCACACTTTGACTTCAGAGAAGGTGTCATAGCCAAAGATGACCTGCACCTTCACAAAACACAAACCTACCTGCTGCTGACATGAGGCTCGTAGGACACAGGGGTGGAGCAGCACAGATAATCCAAAATAACTGTACTAAACCCGTACAAATTTCTTTCCTCCATAAAAAACAAACAGAGATGTTAAGAAGAATGTGAGGGAACAAAAAATGTATTGCGAGGAAACCCAACACTTATTGTAAGGGAACAAAACATTTATTGAGAGGGAACACAAAACATATTGAGAGGGAACCCAACACTTATTGCAAGGGAACCCAACACTTAGTGTGAGGGAACACAACACTTAGTGTGAGGGAACACAACACTTATTGAGAGGGAACCCAAAACTTAGTGTGAGGGAACACAAAACATATTGCGAGGGAACACAACACTTATTGTGAGGGAACACAACATTTATTGAGAGGGAACACAAAACATATTGAGAGGGAACCCAACACATATTGTGAGGGAACACAACACTTATTGAGAGGGAACCCAAAACTTAGTGTGAGGGAACACAAAACATATTGCGAGGGAACACAACACTTATTGTGAGGGAACACAACATTTATTGAGAGGGAACACAAAACATATTGAGAGGGAACCCAACACATATTGTGAGGGAACACAACACTTATTGCGAGGGAACACAACTGTTATTGTGAGGGAACCCAACACTTACTGTGAGGGAACACAAATTGTGAGGGAACACAACATTTATTGAGAGGGAACCCAACACTTACTGTGAGGGATCACAACATTTATTGTGAGGGAACACAACATTTATTGAGAGGGAACCCAACACTTAGTGTGAGAGAACACAACACTTATTGTGATGGAACACAACTGTTATTGTGAGGGAACCCAACACTTACTGTGAGGGAACACAAATTGTGAGGGAACACAACATTTATTGAGAGGGAACCCAACACTTACTGTGAGGGATCACAACATTTATTGTGAGGGAACACAACATTTATTGAGAGGGAACACAACACTTATTGCGAGGGAACACAACACTTATTGTGATGGAACACAACATTTATTGTGAGGGAACACAACACTTATTGAGAGGGAACACAACACTTAAGGTGAGGGAACACAACACTTATTGTGAGAGAACCCAACACTTATTGTGAGGGAACACAACACTTATTGAGAGGGAACACAACCCATATTGAGAGGGAACCCAACCCTTATTGTGAGGGAACACAACATTTATTGTGAGGGAACACAACACTTATTGTGAGGGAACACAACACTTATTGTGAGGGAACCCAACACTTATTGAGAGGGAACACAACATTTATTGTGAGGGAACACAACATTTATTGTGAGGGAACACAACACTTACTGAGAGGGAACTCAACACTTATTGAGAGGGAAAACATTTATTGTGAGGGAACCCAACACTTATTGAGAGGGAACACAACATTTATTGTGAGGGAACCCAACCCTTATTGTGAGGGAACACAACATTTATTGTGAGGGAACACAACACTTATTGAGAGGGAACACAACTCTTATTGTGAGGGAACACATTTATTGTGAGGGAACCCAACACTTATTGAGAGGGAACTCAACACTTATTGAGAGGGAACACAACATTTATTGTGAGGGAACCCAACCCTTATTGTGAGGGAACACAACATTTATTGTGAGGGAACACAACACTTATTGAGAGGGAACACAACTCTTATTGTGAGGGAACCCAACACTTATTGAGAGGGAACCCAACCCTTATTGTGAGGGAACACAACACTTATTGAGAGGGAACCCAACCCTTATTGTGAGGGAACACAACACTTATTGAGAGGGAACCCAACACTTATTGAGAGGGAACACAACATTTATTGTGAGGGAACCCAACACTTATTGAGAGGGAACTCAACACTTATTGAGAGGGAACACAACATTTATTGTGAGGGAACACAACACTTATTGAGAGGGAACTCAACACTTATTGAGAGGGAACACAACATTTATTGTGAGGGAGCCCAACACTTATTGAGAGGGAACTCAACACTTATTGAGAGGGAACTCAACACTTATTGAGAGGGAACACAACGTTTATTGTGAGGGAACACAACATTTATTGTGGGGGAACACAACATTTATTGAGAGGGAACACAACTCTTATTGTGAGGGTACACAACATTTATTGTGAGGGAACTCAACACTCATTTAGAGGGAACTCAACACTTATTGAGAGGGAACACAACATTTATTGTGAGGGAACCCAACAATTATTGAGAGGGAACACAACATTTATTGTGATGGAACCCAACACTTATTGATAGTGAACTCAACACTTATTGAGAGGGAACACAACATTTATTGTGAGGGAACACAACATTTATTGAGAGGGAACACAACACTTATTGTGAGGGAACACAACACTTATTGTGAGGGAACCCAACCTTTATTGTGAGGGAACACAACATTTATTGTGAGGGAACACAACACTTATTGAGAGGGAACACAACTCTTATTGTGAGGGAACACATTTATTGTGAGGGAACCCAACATTTATTGTGAGGGAACACAACACTTATTGAGAGGGAACACAACTCTTATTGTGAGGGAACCCAACACTTATTGAGAGGGAACCCAACCCTTATTGTGAGGGAACACAACACTTATTGAGAGGGAACCCAACCCTTATTGTGAGGGAACACAACACTTATTGAGAGGGAACCCAACACTTATTGAGAGGGAACACAACATTTATTGTGAGGGAACCCAACACTTATTGAGAGGGAACTCAACACTTATTGAGAGGGAACACAACATTTATTGTGAGTGAACACAACACTTATTGAGAGGGAACTCAACACTTATTGAGAGGGAACTCAACACTTATTGAGAGGGAACACAACATTTATTGTGAGGGAGCCCAACACTTATTGAGAGGGAACTCAACACTTATTGAGAGGGAACTCAACACTTATTGAGAGGGAACACAACGTTTATTGTGAGGGAACACAACATTTATTGTGGGGGAACACAACATTTATTGAGAGGGAACACAAATCTTATTGTGAGGGTACACAACATTTATTGTGAGGGAACTCAACACTCATTTAGAGGGAACTCAACACTTATTGAGAGGGAACACAACATTTATTGTGAGGGAACCCAACAATTATTGAGAGGGAACACAACATTTATTGTGATGGAACCCAACACTTATTGATAGTGAACTCAACACTTATTGAGAGGGAACACAACATTTATTGTGAGGGAACACAACATTTATTGAGAGGGAACACAACACTTATTGTGAGGGAACACAACACTTATTGTGAGGGAACCCAACTCTTATTGTGAGGGAACACAACACTTATTGTGAGGGAACCCAACGCTTATTGTGAGGGAACACAACACTTACTGTGATTGAACACAACATTTATTGAGAGGGAACCCAACACTTATTGCGAGGGAACCCAACATTTATTGAGAGGGAAAACAACTCTTATTGTGAGGGAACACAACATTTATTGTGAGGGAACACAAACTCTTATTGAGAGGGAACTCAACACTTATTGTGAGGGAACTCAACACTCATTGAGAGGGAACACAACATTTATTGTGAGGGAACACAACACTTATTGCGAGGGAACCCAACAATTATTGCGAGGGAACCCAACATTTATTGAGAGGGAACACAACCCTTATTGTGAGGGAACACAACACTTACTGTGATTGAACACAACATTTATTGAGAGGGAACACAACACTTGTTGTGAGGGAACCCAACACTTATTGTGAGGGAACACAACATTTATTGACAGGGAACACAACACTTATTGTGAGGGAACCCAACACTTATTGTGAGGGAACACAACACTTATTGCGAGGGAACCCAACACTTATTGCGAGGGAACCCAACATTTATTGAGAGGGAACACAACTCTTATTGTGAGGGAACACAACATTTATTGTGAGGGAACACAAACTCTTATTTAGAGGGAACTCAACAGTTATTGTGAGGGAACCCAACACTCATTGAGAGGGAACTCAACACTTATTGAGAGGGAACACAACATTTATTGTGAGGGAACACAACACTTATTGCGAGGGAACCCAACAATTATTGCGAAGGAACCCAACATTTATTGAGAGGGAACACAACCCTTATTGTGAGGGAACACAACACTTAATGTGAGGGAACTCAACACTTATTGTGAGGGAACACAAAACTTATTGTGAGGGAACTCAACACTTACTGTGAGGGAACACAACACTTATTGTGAGGGAACTCAACACTTATTGTGAGGGAACCCAACACTCATTGTGAGGGAACTCAACACTTATTGTGAGGGAACACAAAACTTATTGTGAGGGAACACAAAACTTATTGTGAGGGAACTCAACACTTATTGTGAGGGAACACAACACTTATTGTGAGGGAACTCAACACTTATTGTGAGGGAACACAAAACTTATTGTGAGGGAACTCAACACTTACTGTGAGGGAACCCAACACTTATTGTGAGGGAACCCAACACTCATTGTGAGGGAACACAACACTTATTGTGAGGGAACACAACACTCATTGTGAGGGAATTCAACACTTATTGTGAGGGAACACAAAACTTATTGTGAGGGAACTCAACACTTACTGTGAGGGAACACAACACTTATTGTGAGGGAACCCAACACTCATTGTGAGGGAACACAACACTTATTGTGAGGGAACTCAACACTTATTGTGAGGGAACTCAACACTTATGGTGAGGGAACACAAAATTTACTGTGAGGGAACACAACACTTATTGAGAGGGAACACAACACTTATTGTGAGGGAACACAACACTTATTGTGAGGGAACACACCACTTATTGAGAGGGAACACAACACTTATTGTGAGGGAACCCAACACATGCAAAACGATTTCAGAAAATCTTGTTCAAATCTATGAGCAAATGCTAAAATTCTGATTTGGAACAATGCTGACAAATTTCTGGGTGAACGATTTGTTTAAGACAACTGGTAAACTATTTGTTAAGTTATGAAATGTAAATCTCACTCCATAAAATGTTTTTCTTTATATTCCATTTGTAATATGTATACTGTAATGTATCTGATGTTAATGTCTGTCTTCTCTGTGAATGCAGATTACAACAGCAGTGATCAGAAGAGCGCATGCAGAAAGCACGAACTGTACGTCAGTTTCAGAGAGTTGGACTGGCAGGTAACCATCAACACATACACACAAATAAACAGTATTACAGATATTAGATTGGAGTGTTATTCAGTGGCCATCAGGTCTTCTCACCTAACTCAACCAAGATATGGTAATACAATACAAGAATAAGTGTTGAGCCTGTTTTAAAGATTATTATTTAGTGTGGCCAACCCCATTCATCTAGACATGTCTTTTTTTTCCAGGACTGGATTATTGCTCCTGAGGGCTACGCAGCAAACTACTGTGATGGAGAATGCTCTTTCCCCCTAAATGCCCATATGAATGCTACTAATCACGCTATAGTACAGACACTGGTGAGTCCTACATTTTAAAATAAACACCAACCCTTACAGAGCAAGTCATTTTAGCTTTTATTTCACAGTAGAGTATTTTATAAACTGTTGTGTTTCAATTTAAATGAATGGGGTTCATTAATCACTAATAATACATTATTGTGATTGTCATTTTGTGTTTATATTCATGACTGTTATGTCTTGACTCACTTGTGTTGTCACTTTCCTCGACGTTCTGATATGTAAAGAAAGGTGCTACTCTGAGTTCTGTCTCAAATTAACCAGTTACCATAAAGTTCTCTGCAAGAACACTTTTCAGCTCTTCATGTTCATTCACAGCAGATATCATATAATAAATCCTGATGACCATAAACTCATACTGAACTTTATGTGCATAGGTTTATAATGTTGACAACTCCTTAATAAATGCTTCATATGTGTCTTTGTATTTACATAGTCATAGGTTACTAATGTTGAATAAGTGTTATTAAGCATTTATAACATGTGGGGTAAAATCATTCTGAGGACTCTTGTGGCTTATTGCTTTAATATCATTATCTATTACTGTATCTTGGTCTCTCTTTTTTTCAGGTCCACCTGATGAATCCAGAGAACGTTCCGAAGCCATGCTGTGCTCCCATCAAACTACACGCCATCTCTGTGCTCTATTACGACGACAACTCCAATGTCATTCTGAAGAAATACAAGAACATGGTGGTGCGTGCTTGCGGCTGTCACTGACACGAGAGCTGTGTTCCACCCGCCCAACCACTGCACTGCTGAGAGACGGAGTATATGTGTGTGAGAAATACTGATCAAGAGATGTTTAAAGACATAAACTCATGTTTATGAACAAACACTTGTTTGAGAGAACAGATACAGTGAATGTGCTGCTTTTACTCATCTTCACACACATGGCCAGTTCACATAAGAAAATGTTAAAATCCTTTAAATTGTCATGAGGATGTATAGATAATTCTATAAACAGAACATAAACCTGATGCCGTATGTCTAAAATAGACAAAACACACACAAAAATGTAAGTTATGAGCTAAAATTCAGTCTTTATTTAATACTATATTTTAAGAGGCTAAATCTTAAAGGAAGAGTGCACCCAAAATGAAATTTCTGTCATTATTTATTTACCATCTTCTATTAAATCCTGTACGTGTTTTTTTATTCCAGTTTCTTTAATGCTACTTTAATTGTACTTTTTGTGCTATTTGTAACTTGACAGATATGGCCAGTGTGAACTTTGTATAGAAAAAAGCTGTGCAAAGATTCTTCAAATATTCTCCTTTTAAGTTCCAAAGGGAAAACAACATACAGGTTTGAATCGACATGAGGGTGAGTAAATGATGACAGAATTCTAATTTTGGCTAAACTATTCCTTCAAAAGTAACATTTGAAAATATCATAGTATATCTTGATGCACAGAAGTCACTGTTTTGTGCATTTTCAGTCATGCTTAAACTTACTTGAACCCACAAGACTATTTTAGGACTCAACAAAATCTAATTATTTTGAGCTTCTCGATATTTGCTCTATGCTAGCTGTGGTTTGCATCGGTGAGTCAGAGCAAGCGTTTACACACTTCAACAGAACCCAAAGAACGGCTCCATTATGTTGGTGTTCTGAGGACAGAAACTGTGTTTGATGACGTCCACACCACAGATCTATAATTTCCCATCTGCACCTGCACCTTGGATGACTGAAATCCCAAACCTTCCACAAGACAAGATGGATAATTTCATGTTTTTGAGTGACAAAGCCGTTTTCTGCATCATCGTCCTCAAAAGGGCTGTACATTTTCCAACCATCTCATGTCAATATTTATTATTTGGAATTTGGTCAAACTTTTAATGACCCTATACATTTACTTTTTCCACTGTGAGCCTTTTAAATGGTACAAAACTCTCTCTGGATGAGCTCTGGATCAGTGTATTATCACTGTTGAAGAGCTATCTTTTGTTTTGCCATGTTTATAGTCGGCATTACATCTGGAATTGGGAATTAAGTGTTTTGACACCAAATGATTTTAATGATGTTCTGTTCTGTTAACGATATTGAAACATCTGTATTTTTCCACCAATGTGGATGGAAATATTGGGTTGCCAACTTTTGCCTCGGGAATATGGAACGGTTGAGCATTTTGAGTGCTTCAATACAAGAAAAGTGCTTACCTGCTCTAATATGAGACATCATGCCGCTGAAATACATGACAGCTGGCAAACCAGTTTTGTATGGAAACATTGAAAACTAAACAAATTGTGCTTTGGTAAAACATAATTCTGAGATTCTAAATCTCAATTATGAGATTAAAAAGTCAACATTATGAGATGAGAAAAATATGAAAGTAAATAACTATACGTGAAAATTATGAATTAAATCCAATTTATGAGATCAAAAAAATCCCAATTATTGTCATTAAAAGAATTTAGATTTTGAATCTCATTAGTAGGACTTAATATCTCACAATTATAACCCTGATTCTGATTCTAATTTTTCTTTTTTTTCCACATGCCGGAAACGGGCCTCCATAGTCACGATGATCAGAGCACGTAATGTGCACGTGAATCAACTATCAATTTTGGAGTGTCTAATTTATGATTTTTGTGCAAGAAGTCCATGTGCAACTTTTCACATGACATGCCTCACAGAAACAGTCAATCTAAAGTATGTTTAGGAGAGGTTGAGAAGGAGTGAAGCTGCTAGACACAATAAATGTATAGTATTTACCTGTTTGTTCTTCTTTTTGTATTTTGTTTTAAGAATCATAAAATTCCATTTACAAATGTATGTTCTTTCAAGATGGTGGACAATTGACATATTCAATTTTCTTATAACTTGACAAGAGCATGCAATAAGAAACATCGTCACTTCCATTTTCAAAACATTGTCCATTCTTTCATTGTCCTCAAAATTTCTAAATGAATTAAAACTGTTAATGAATCAGAATCTTTTACTTACAATTCCCATTCCTAATTCTATCCCATACCTTGAGTAAACTGTTTACATGTCTCAGTCATGTTTAGACATCTGTGTGTAAATACTTGTACATTTTACAGCTTATTTATTGCACTTTTTATGAACCATATACCACAAAGACAAAGAATAACAGAAATTTTTAAACATCTATTTTTGGAAAAAAAAAAAAGTAATTTTATTATGAAATTTGTTACAATGTGCCTTTTTTATTTTTTTGTACAACCCCCCCCCCCCCCCGGGCAGTGTGTGTACCACTCTCACAGAGACAGAAATACATTTTCTTTTTTCACTGGGGTCGGCTTGCCTCTCATAAAGATTTCAGTGAATATGTGTGGTTTGTCTGATTGCTTTTCCCTTCCTTCACTTTCAGATCCAGTAAAAGAGAAAAATAAACATCTCAGTGTGGGAACATTTGAAAGGAAAAATTCAAATGACATTTTGTTCAAATCAATGAAACCATATGTGAGCACTATCAGTGTTTCTTTAGCTAGGATTACCAGGCGCCGTTAGCGTCTGAATTTCACCGTCAGAAAATGTTTTAGTCGGGTCAGAAGTAGTATTAAAATCATTGACTGCATGTGAAAGCTGTGAACACAGCATAACAAAGACAAAAATGAGAAAATAATGAGATTGTGGAAACATTTAAACACAAAAAGGCAATTCTAAGCAAAAAAAATAATAATAATTACATTATAAATGTATCACAGGCCAAATAAAGCCACATCAGCAGTTTTAAGAAACAGATTCTACGGTATCATAACTTTTTATCTGTCACGATCACTCCATAACTGAAAATGTGTTAAATAAACCATATTTCTGTACCGTAAATTTGATATTTTCCATATTGCTGGGTGGTGCAAAATGTAAAAATGTAAATGTTGTGGCTATCCCATTCAAATACCTTTAAAAGAACTAAAGGCTTTTGAAGAGGAGTAAACCTCACTGAAATGTTAAGCAAATGGGTCTTCCTGCTGAAAAAAAAAACAAACAAAAACAAAAAATGCTTAAACCAGACTAAAGTGCTTTGGTGGTCTCAGCTGGCCACTAAGCTGGTTAGACTGGCCTGGTTTGATGGTTTTAAGAGGAGTTTTGGGCTTTTATCAGTTGGTCAGGCTGAGACTTTCTAAACCAGATGAAACCTATCATAGCCAGTTTTGGAGATAACCAAACCAGCAAACAATTTTAATCTGGTTTATGCCATTTTATGCCCTTTGAACCAAGCTAATGAAAGGTACAACAAATTCAAAACCATCTTTACAACAAACCCATTCGAAGTTTGCATGACAAGAGCACACATAGATAGAAAGTGGGGTTTGAAATTGTGGTTTGTACAGTTTTTTACATCGTAATGAAAAAAAAAAAAGACTGCAGGTACATGATGTTGTTCTCTTTAAATAGTACATGGTCTCCCTGAGGTCACATGTTCTTACTTAGTAGATATTAAGAACAAAGTAAGCTGAAATTCCTCATATAATTTACATGTACAAAATCTGCATCATAACCGATTTAATAATCTGAAAGTTTGTGAAATTGTCTTTAAACCAAACTCAAACTGATTGTTTCTTCAAAAGGAGGAAGGATTAATCTGAAGTACAAATACTAGTAATGTGGTTGTTTGTTACTAATGATTATGAACTGGTCCATGATCTGACAAGTTGCGCTGATATACATTAGTTTTTCATTATGTGATATACAGAACGGATTGTCTTCACCTGAGCAGATATGAGACAAATGAAATACAAAAACAAACAATAGCAGTCCGTTTGACAGTATGTTATATGGAGACTGATGTGTGTAGGTTTGTGGTGAGATGGACAATGAGGGCGGAGCTACAGCTCATCTTTGGCCTGCTCATCTCTGGCCTGCTTCATCACAAAACCATGCAGGCTCTCTAAGTCCCGCCCACCATTATGCTCCTCCCCCTGCTGCCCCGCCCGGAACATCAGGAGTGTTGGATATCCACGCACCTACAAAAGACAATTAAATATTTACATTAGGGCTGTCTATTTAACGTGTTGTGTGAAAAATTATATCAAAAATAACAATCAATAAATGATATTTCAAAAGTGCATATTTGTCTACCATCAAAACAATTCAAGCTTAAAGTACATGTAACTTTGTGTTTTTAAGAACCGCGTCAGCAGGGGTCAGTGAGCGCGCTCCAAACCTTGCAAGCCGCGCAGCCACAGAAAGGCTGGGTCTCGTTTAGAAGGCTGCGCACGCCGGAGGTCGCATTTGTAGTCCGCATACATCGAAGCTGTCTCGTATCAGAAAAGTGAGTAGGACACTTGGAATGCAGCATTCGAATGTGCCCTTCTTTCAAGGGAATTCAGAGGATGCATGAGGTGTATCCTTCGTGGCATTCACAACCCACAATTATTGCTTCAAGAGAAATGTCTAAAAAATATGTTCAAACGCAAGTAATGTTAATTCCCAAGTTGAAGTACCTCAGTAGATGGGTGCAGACTATATAATATGTACAATTATATTAATATATAATTAAAATAAAGTATTAGACTAAAAGTACACCTATAAAATCTATTTTCTTTTCTCTTTACATCATTATAACTCTCCTAAAAATGTACCTCCTACATTCCCTTCTAAAGGGACTTTGTTTCCTTCTCAAAGCGCTCGTGCTTGTTAAAAAATGCCGTGCTGTCATAGCAACCATGTTACATTACGTTTGTCCTACGAAGGCCGTCTCGTTTAAATGAGGCTTGTTTAGAGGACGACGTTCAGTATACTGCAGCCTTCAAAGGCCATGTCCTACCTAGCACGCAGCCTTCCAAACAAGACACAGCCAAAGACAACCGCTCGCACAGGATGCGTTCAAGACAGCTGGATGAAGCATAAAACAATGCAGTGATCTCCAGATGCCATTTTCAAAAGTTTCAATTATGTTCAACTTGACACAGCATCCTAAAACATGGCATTTATGACAATGAAAACCAGCGAGACGCTACAAAAATTACCCGTTAGGCTTAATATGCTAATACAGTGATCGAACGATATAGAAAGCTATATTTGTGCAGAGATCCACAGGTTCTCTCGGAGAAGTTTAGTCTCTTTAATTCTTTATGTTCAGTCCTTTAATGTACCGCTGTTACAGCCATCAAAGCGCCGCCTAACTGTCAGACGTTAAAATCCTCTGCTGTGATTAATGTTCCGGTTACTATGCATAATCCACAGGCTTCTTTGTAGGTGTTGTGGGGAGTATTTTTCAGGAGTTATTCTGCAGATTCTGTCTGACACCGCTTTAATACAGGACATAGTTGCAGTAAAAAATGCTCAAACTGTTGGATGTAGAGCGGTCACGATTATGAAATTTGGCTGATGATTAATTGTCAAACAATTGCGATTATGACGATTAATCGTCTGTTTTAATGCTCGTCACAGTTATAATGGTTAATTGTCATATGTCGTACTTCTGTCATATAGCTGTATGTGTGCTTCATAAACCTTCAGAAGGTATTTATACATATTACAGGTTTTAAAAACTAAGGAATGACATCAAAAATAATATTTTAAATATCAAAATATTTCAAAATACTTCAAATATCTGGCTCTCTTTTTGGTCAACTTTAGTTTTGGTCCATTTTGCATTCACCCTGTTGTTGTTGGAACCTGGCCTAACTGAATATATTACAGTGTGCACCCCTTCTGAACATAAAGATATATTTCGATTTCTAAATGATTACCATTACTATTCAAACGAAGATGACAAAATTTAAATGTAATAAACATATACTTAATAACAAAATCGGAAGATATGTCATCAATATCTGTAAAATAATTAAAATTAGGCAACTTTGCTTCAGTAAAATGTTGCAAAAATTAGATGTCCTCCATAACTTTTAAATACAGCTTTGACTCTTGATGATATCAAGTGTTTATGACGTATTGTCGTGCATATCCTGTTCCACTCCTGGAGGATGACCTCCTCGAGTACTCTGATTAATGGGGGGTGATGCTGGACTTGCACCCCACAGGTGCTCAAATGGGGATGAGGTTAGATGACACACTATCTTGTTTATCCATAGGAATACAGCAATGGCTTTGAAATAATGTTTAGGGTCACTGACATGGCAAAAAAAAAAAAAGTGCCCGACAGCCCAGGGTGGGGAGAGAGGGGCGCTTCTTCTCTTTTAAGATTTTGCTTAACATCTGTGAATTCATGTCACTGATGAAGTGCAAATCCCCATACAAGAACTTTACCACCACTGTACATCATGGTGGGTACCATGCACTTCCCACAGATACAGTACTTTTTCGACTGTATTTTGACTCAATAACAATAAATTACCAATACTCCTGTACCAGTGTCCCCTTTTGTGCAATTAAATCATTTTCATTCTTTCAAGTCTTTCCCATGTGGTCCAATTGTTGTCAGCATCGAGTCTAAGAGTGATTCAATGCGTTAAGTAACACTTTTACACATTAACCAATTGAATAGTTGAGTGCGATGTTCAAAAGAATAATCTGCTGATCAATGTCCCTCAACTAGCACCAAAAAAGCAACAACATTTTATTAAGTTTAATATTATAACTGTGTGTGAGGGTGTGCTCATTTCTGCAACATGGCCTTTAATAATTTTGATAAGTAAATTTTCTTATTTAGTATGTTTCATTAGTATCTGATAAACCAGAGTTGCTTAAACATTACATTATACATAAACACCAAATATGTCTTATTTGTAAAGAGAAAGAGCTGAATTTGTTAGGATTTAGAGGGGGTGTGTGAATACGGACAAGGATCGCCCTATGACTCGAAGGGCTCCAGTTACATTTAAATGGTATTTTAAACGATTGACAGCCCTAATTTACATGCGTTTCCAACTCTCTGATTGTAGTAGCTTACTACGTAGCAGTAAGGCAGCTCATTATATTTCGTAAAGAATGTCCATATTTCAGAAAATGACTCTTTAACAATTCTATTAAGTTATGTTGACCCCTATCCCTCAAACATCTACAATCCCCAGTACTGAGTTCCTCCCACAGTTGCCCATCAGCACACAGCCTGAGAGACGGTCAGTGTCAGACTCACAGAGAATCTGTTGCAGAGCGTCCTCTCCACAGTGCAGTCCACTTTAGCGATTTTCACATCAGTTAGACCTGGAAACTCCTTCTTGGACAGATCATCCCATGTAGGGGCCAGATTCTTACAGTGACCGCACCTTTCACACACACACACAAACATCATACAAGTCACATAATGTCACAGGAACAGCTCAGTCAATCAGGGACTGTCAGCTCTTTTTATTAGACACTGAGGAATCACCTAAAATGATCAGAGGAACGCATAGTGGAGTAGACTCTTGTATGTGTGAGGCCAACAAAATTACTGCTAATACATCATCGACATTTGATCCAGCAGGAATGTAAAAACAGACCATCCCAACACTTACCAGGGGGCGTAAAACTTGATGAAGCTGAAACCGTTGGCTACAGTCTCATCAAAGCTGGTCTCGGTCAGCACCAGAACATTGGACTGAGAGGAACAAGAAAATGTTGTTTTAGAGGCAATAAAGTTCCTACACATTAAACACTAGATAAATGGGTTCTATGTTAACTACTCCATGATAATTATTCAATTGTGTAGTGAAATACAGGTGTTGCATAGCAGGACGGTTCACAGAATCAACCCTTGAGAATTCTCACAGGCGATCTTATCCCGCTGCCTTAGATTAGTTTCCTTAATTTAAACACAAAATCTGAACATTGTTTAAGAGTAAGGTCATCATCAGTAAATCTTTTAACTGTTAAACAGTTCTAATCTGTGTTTCCAAAAAAACTATTAAGGGAGTTACTGTATATCGTGCGTTGTATTTTTTACGTTATACCCAACACCGCACCTTACTGGAGGTAAAATCACTGTTACTAAAAGCTTTGAGAGGCTTATTGCTTTAGTAAACACCATCTTCACATTTGAATTGGGTAACAGTGCTTTGCTGCGCTCACACACAGGTTGCGGGTTGCTGTTGAGACGTATACAGATCTTGACTGCGACATCTTTCAATAACAGTCTCTTTTCAAAGCCTGAATTACATTGTGAGAATTGTAAAACAATTCGAGCTGACATGTGAAGCTCAAACTGTAAAATATCACATATTATTAAAAGTAACCTTCAACTGTTTGTTTCTAACAATGATATTCTTCAGAAGGATCTCCAGAGCAGCAGGTGCTACACACAGCCAGAAACAGCACAAGCTGTGACACACTTTACCCTGTTTAACTCATATTTTTGCAATATTAGTCACCATGATCTGGTGGTCCATGTTACTGCAAAGGATATTATAGTTTCCAATGAATTGAGTTTTCTACTTTATTTTCAATTACTCCTTGCAATTTAGTATAGTATTTAAATAGCTAATATTCACTCAGTGACTTAGTTTTAGTTTAGTTTTATCATTGTTTTTTTTGTTTCATCTTCTAGCTGCATCTAAGTTTTTATTTCAATTTTAGCATTTTAGTTGATATTTAAATCATGTTTAATGACATGAACTTCCTCATGTTTGGATAGTATTACCACAATCTAGTGACTTTAATGAAGGTGGGTTATAATTGTGTAAAATTGTAAATAATATTCTGTGTACAAAAAACTAAATACTTAATGCTAATTTTTATTTTAGTTAGCTAAAGATTCATGAAAATATATTTTAGTTTAGTGTCAGTTTGTTCTTTTTCAATTTTGTTAGTTTACATTTCAGTAAAAAAAAAAATGCGTAAACATTGTTCTGAACAACAAAAAGACATGATTGACGAGTAAATGTGGATGGTCATATGTGAAAGTTTTGAGGATCTGATGTCATAAACACTTACACCACATCCACAATAATACATTTTCATTTGAAATCTTGTTTTCAGTTTCCTAACGTCATCATTCTTCAAAGTCTACGGAAATGCATTTTCAAAACTCTCCATTTTTGGTGAAAACGCATTGATTGCGCATTATTTACGCCTTTCCTCCACACTAGAATGCCGTTTTTCTTCAGCAAAAACTGCTTAGGATGTCTAGTTATCCGAAGCGGAAATGTCAAAACTCCGCCCTATTCTGAATACAGGACGGGGAGCAACAGCTCATTTGCATTTAAAGACACACACAAAAACAGCTCCAAACCACCAAAAATTAGCATCTTGTGAAAAGGGGCATAATAGGTGCTCTTTAATAATATGCCCTTTTTTGGATTGTGGAGAAAGTCCTTTGGAGTTCTGAAAGTCAGTTTATTTTCATAGTACAAAGTTAAACTCAAAGATCAAGGAAAATGAAATTCTTCATGACCCCATGAGGAAACTTTTAGCTGTCAAACAATTCCAGAGTGGCAGACTCCCTTTGTATAAGTCAAGCTAAAAGACAAGAAAGTAATTAACAAAATAAAATAAAGCTCTTTAAGCTCCCTAGGCACCGATCCCACTCCAACCCACCAACCCGCATACACATGTGCATCAGCAGGAGGAAATAGCTGCTCTGCCCATAATTACAACCTCGGTTTGAAGATAAAGATTCTGCTGCTTGTCGTTCAAACTAGAGGTCTGCGCAGTTCTGTTTTTTCCATCCCGTTCCTGCATGTTTCTATCCCAATCCCTAATGCTCCCGCTGAATTTTAGTCCACGTTCAGCCGCTCTCTGCCCGCAGTGATTCTGCAATTGCTCATGTTCCGCATCTCCACATTTGTTTTCCACATCAAGCAAAAGCCATACAAATAGACAAGAGTTCACAAAGAATGTTTTAATTTATTTATCGCTTTTATTGGATGATGCCCATCTGACTTGCCTGATGTTGATTTCTTAACACTTAAATTGACAATATTCTGAGTCCGAGTTTCACATCCTTTGATGTCACAGTGTGTCCTCACTTTGCTCTGCCATTTTCCTAAAGACTCTTTGACTTGCATAGCCTGCTCTAAATATTGGATAATTTGATGCATGTGCTATATATGCACATTTTTACCTTGTATTTTCTGTATATTTTATATCAAAAATAATTCTGTGAAATAAATCAATTTTTATTTATTTTTTTGCTTTAAGAAATAATATTAAAAAAAAGATATCCACATCTGATTTTTTGGCCTATTCTCTGACCACCCATTCCCTTCAAATCTCATGGAAGTACCGTCGTCTTCCACTTTCAAATCATAAATTTAAATTTATGTAAAGAAATCAAATTGGGCCCTCCTGTTCAAACATGTGCTCATGCACACACCAACAAATCCGTTCCTTATATTGTGCCAGACAGAGAAACACTAACTAAACCTGTATTGTGCACAAACTCGTTTGTCAGACAGACCTCTTGTTTGTCGGGCTCAGCACTGGGTGGGATGTCATGAGTGTGGTCCTCCTCTGCCGCTGGTTCATCTTTAGATTCTGAAGCTTTCACAATATTATCCACAAACTCTTTAAATGAGTCCAGATCCCGCTTGCCTCTGTACTGATCCACCTGGAAAACAGAATATTGTGCACATATTATTGTTACTGTTAGAGGTGTATACATATCTTTTAACAATTATTTAATTGATATTATTTACTAAATATGATGCATCATGAAATCTGAATTTGTCATGTTTCAGTTTTACTAAGAGAGATAGAATCGGTTTGTCTAATATGTTTTCCAGATAATTACACTTTTTCATTAGTTCATCTAAAAGTAGCACCCAACACCACTAATGCACCTTGTCCTAACCAGACATGAAGCGATAAGATTCCAGCGACACGCAATCTGTCTGTCCAGACCAGGTGCGATGTGACACCGCTATATAACAACACTTAAATGAGGATAACTGACAATAAAATGTAGAAAACAGAATTCTCAGATGAAACAGACTGTTTATTGAACACAACTCATTTTCTCACTGAAGCGCTGTATGGGCTTTCGCTTTCTACAGCAAACCCCAAGGGGATAAATACACAATCACACACATCCACAGGGCAGTTACATTATGAATCGTATCCTTATTTAGTCTTGTATGATTGTTTTTGTTCCCGCGGTACTCCTGTTGTTATTTCGCCGATCTCCACATGACAGGGAAGAGGAGAGAAAGTTAGAGTGTGTCGGTTTGTCTCCCCACTACCGTGTGTGACAGAGCTCCGGCTGAAGAGAGCGAGACCTCTGGTTCAACATTCGGTAGGTGTGTGACACCCTCGGCCAAAATCAAGTTGTTGTGAACCAGCTACTGTGATTCCGACTTTAATATACTATAAGAAGAATAATTTTAAAGCCATGTGTTGACCGCTGGCTGGTGTGACGTCGCAGAAATAGAAGCCACTCCAAAAATAGAAAGCCTAGTCTCATGTCATGGCAAGTTAGGACAAAAATCTGTTTATCATGGAAAACATACCTTTTATTGCATGTCGCCGCGTCGCATCTGATTAGGTCACGGTGTTACTCCAAAGTATTTTTACGGAGCCCCTTAGGAGACGGGGGGAATTTATTTTCTGAAATATTTTTGCATTCCATAGCTTTATATATCCCAACAGTATCCCCAGTTCAGCTATGGTATTTGTAATAAAACCATAGTAACAAAAACATTTCCATATTTTAACCATGATTTGTAGAAAAACAATAGTAATGCAAGAAAACCAAAAATGTGGTAATCTAATCATTGTGTAAAAACATGGTCACTACAGTCATGGTTGATGAAACCATGGTTAATTTTCGTAAGGGAATTTTTACGTTTTTAAAAACATGGCACTTGTACCACAAATTAACCATGGTGTTACTATAATAAAACTGAAGTTACCATGTTTTTGGCAGAATAATTATATTAACATTATTTTTGTTTCCCTGTATTACTATAGTTTTAATACAAAATCATGGTTAAATATGGTTACTGTTGTAAAATCATGGTTAATTTAAAAAAAGATTAATCAAAGTTATCAATAGGGAATATAGAACTTTTTGTAAGGGACCACAAAACTATTTCAGAACTAAATTCCCTCTTCTATGCTCTGCAGTGTTTACAGGTAAAGTATCTTAGAATTGTAATGTGTTGTTTGCATAAAATATTAGAATTTGTATTATTAGATACAATACAGGTTTTGTAAAGCAGGCCATTCACATTCAGAGATTAGTGATGATTGGTATAGTTATTGTGTCAAAATGCTGACAACAAAACACTAATAAAAGTTAAGTTATGCATATTGGTTATTGGACACTGAAACATCAAAATGTCTGGGATCAGTTGTAAGTAAAATAATTTTTATTTTATTTTTATAATCCTAATTGCCTATTAAAGGTAAATCGAGCAATTTCTGCACCATTTTCAAATGGGAAATTATGATGTATTGAGTTATTGTCTTTTCATCACGATCCCACAATTCTACAACTACAAACATGAGAATTTGCCTGGAAGAAATGTAAGAAATGATTACACACACTATAAAGGAAATCAGGTAAAGACGCTCTTACCTTCTCTCCATCAGTGAAGAGCAGTAGTGTAGGGTAACCGCGCACCTGATTGTCTGAACACACCTCATAATGCTGCGTACAATCCACCTTAAACAATCAACCAATCACAAAACAGAAATCCATTTACATACAACACAGAAAATGATCAAATGTAGCAAATCAACCATAACATCAGATAAAGGATTCAATTATCAACTATTGAAATGATGCTCTCTTTCTCACCTTGCTGATCTTGATGGTGTCTGAGTGTTCAAAGCTGGTGGCGAGCTGCTCCCATGTAGAAGCCATGGCTTTGCAGTGACCACACCATGGCGCATAGAACTTCACAAAATGAGAACCTGCAGAGGACAACTACTGTTAAAACCACAGTTAGGTGACCCGTGAGGGACAGGACATCCAGCGTAGCATCATAAACCATGTCAAATGTGTACTTGAAATGCATTTAGTAGCATTGACCTGACTCAATGTGTGAAGAGGAAAACAATGGTAATATATCAACAAATCTGCATTTAACCTTTAAACTCTGGTGCATTTTTGGGCTGCCACCTGCAATTTTTCACACCTGAATTTAAAAGCACAACATTTAGACATACTGTGGACTAATTGCTATTAACTAAGACTCCAATTATATTGTATATATTTACAATCTTATGATGAACAGAAAGTTTAACTTTGTAACCATGTAATTCTGATTCTGTTTACTCTTATGTTCTGGCAAAGTGTTACTTCGTACTGCTACTTCTTTGCACATATAAGGACCATTTTTTTCCCCTCCATCACATTCAATCATAATTTGCAGATCTGAAATATAGGTAGTGTCTCTCTAACACATCTCAGCCTTCACAGATTTGCTTGTCCATATACATTAAATCTAATTTTCAGTTCATGCACCACCCCCATTGTTTCATTGAAAATCTTGTCCTCTGAGTGGACTAGAAGCTCAATCTTAAGTCATTAGAAAGCTGAGGTGAGACATTATCATCAGTGGTTGAAAACACATTTTTATTTGTTTAGCATGCTTTTCCTGCTGGACTGCATATTCTGTTTTGGACATTTCAAATATAACATTGGCTTATTCACAGAAGCATGCTCACAGAAAAGTTAAAAATGGCTCAATGAAGGTAAGAGCAGGTATAATGCTTGTGGCTACTTGGGGCTTACAGCAGCAGTGATTGCTGCATAAAAGAGACGTTTGTATTTGATATCTTACAGAAATCATATTTCACTTCGTGTTTCACTTTTGAAAATATTTTAAACTGCTGTATTAGGGCAACACAATAATCTGCATAGTTGCATTCCTGAGGAAGAGAGATTTCATTTGATATATGACTTGTCTATTCAAGTGATATGTAAAAGACTTTTATATTCCCATTAATATTTCACCCACATTAACTCTAGGTGCCACTTATTTGCGACATGGATGTTTTCAGGCCTTATTTTGTTATTTTATGTACTGTAAATTCAAGTTATGGTGTTCTATGAAAAGTTTAGATTACAAACAGACACATACAGGACTTCTGGAGAGTACAGAATGTTCAGAATTGTACTAAAGACAATCAAGAAAGAGAAATAAAAAAAACATGATGTTATTTTGAATAACCATTCACAACATATTCTATAAATAACATGAGGAATTTATTCATGTACATGTTATATTTTATTTCAATTAGTGGAAAGAAAGTTAAGGCATCACCTCATTTTTTAAATATGAAATAAGATCATACTTTGTATTTTAACACATTTTGTTCAAACATCAAGAATCTGAAGGAAACAATCTATCTAAATTAATTTAATTAATATTTTTAAGCAAATCTCATTTAGACTTTTATTATTAAATATAAATGTTATTTGGTATATTTCCAAAATAATTTCTCTCCATCTTTGTAATTGTGGAGGTTCTGGTTTAAGCCATTTTTTTATAATCTGTTTCAAAGCTGCTATTCTGATTACCCTAAATATATTTTGTTCAGTTGTATTTAAGGACAATGGCATTTTACCCAAAATAAAGTTTTCTGGATGTATTTCTATTGTGCAGTTAAATAATATATGAACCTGTCTAATCACTTCATTCCAATAATTTGTCAGTTTAGAGCACTCATATAGAATTTGACTTTAATGAGCCTTTTTTCTCCACAATTTCTCCAACAATCCCTTTGTACTAGCTATTGTATTTACTTAGAATAACAGGTGTTGTAGAAAATCTCATTTGTATCTTCCAAGCATATTCCCTCCAAACACTGGATTGAGTAGTATGGAATGTATTATATGACATTTCTTCCCAGTCTTGATGATTCATTTTTATTTTTAATTCATACTCCACCTACATATCATTTTATTCAGTGTCCTGTATATCTCTTTAAAATTCCTAACATTTTTATTGGATTAGTTGTATTGTATGCATCACTTATATAATGCAATAATGGATGCATTTCCTTTTTATTTCTTTTATTTTAACTTCTGTTAATAAATATATTACCTGTAAATAATTAAATGAATGTGAATTTGGAAGCTCATATTTTATGCTATGATTGAAAAGTATCTATTCCTTTATCAGTGAACAGTTGCTGATCTCTTTTCAGACCTCTATCTGCCCAAAACTTCAATGTATTAATCTCATCTATTTGGCATGACATCAGGATCTTCAGAAATTTCTTGTAAATTAACTATCGTTCTTAATTGTACCATTTCTCTTTTCTTTTATTATGTACTATAAATACAAATATTATCTATTGATTTAAATGTGTTGCTTTGTTTGGGTAGGAACAGGGATATACAAATAGTTTCCCCATTTGATAAATTTCCATCTTCCTCCATTTCACTTTGGATGCTTCCATATAAATTGAATCTGAGCAGCTTTATCATCATTTATTACATTTGGGAATTCTAGTCCATAACTTAAGAATTTTAAGAATACTTTTTTTTTTTTATCCCATATATATTTACAAAGTATATTATAAAATTTTCTTTAAAGAAAAACTAAACTTTTTGATATACTACTAACTGGTAGATGGAAAATAAACTTATGGAGAATATTCATCTTTACAGTCTCTAATAGTTACGTAATGAACAGTAGCCTATATCTATTTGTAATAGTTTTGAATGATATATAAAGTTTTCAATTTAAATAAATACAAAAACTCTTATATTTTAAATAAATCTAAGCTTTTAAAATGAATAGGCCTGTGTGTTCTTGTTTTGGGCCTATATGAATTCACTTACACATTGATATACCAGTAGTTTAGTGTATACATTTTTTTATTTTTTTTAATAACAAAAAATTTGTTTGCAGCAGTCATTTGAGCTCTTGTAGCAGCCCCTGTTTCTTCTTGTGTAAATGTCTTTAATTGCTTCATAATTTTACAGTTATCCCATATGTAAATCATGTGTTTAAGTCATCATGATTTCATGCTGAACTCTTGAGCAGTGTAAATGCATTACATTTCTTTTAGATTTTTAGAACAATGTCTTGCACAGACACAGTTTAAATTTAAATTCTTATTTTCATAATCATCAGCTTTCAGCAGAGAAGTAAAGAGAAGAGTCTCTCGCAAGAAGTGAATTGCGCTCTCTCACTTGATTGGTTGTGAGCTGCAAACATCACTCATTCACGTGCACGAGCACATAATCTACTCTTAAAGTCAGGATCGAAGCCTGCGTTGACAGAGAAAGTTGATGAGCTGCATCATGGTACCAGTTAAGCCTGATTGGATTGCACTGAATTTGACAATCTGAAACCAATCCTGAAACCCTGAGTTCATTCAGCGACCTTCATGGTACAGGTGAGCAATACCCAGACAGGGTATAGACACGATGAACATAACTCACAACAGTCTTATGATACTTGCAGGAAGTAATGAAGACACAAGTATGTTTGACATAGTAGAAAGGTCTGGAGTCGAGATACTATCGACGAGAACAGACAAAGAGTGTGTGTGAAAGTGGGGTATATGCAGTCCTTGATTATCCACTAATGATATGCAGGTGCGTGTAATCAGAACTCAGGGGAGAGTGAGTGCTGTGACTGCAGTGAGGAAGAGAGAGAGAGCGCGGTGGATCCGTGACAAAAGGTGCACGATTGAGATATATTACTATTATAATATATTATTAATATTAGCATTTGTTTACAAATGATACATTATCACATATTTACCAAGGGTGCTTTTGGCAACCACTTTATGTATAAGATGCATTTGAATAGGTTAAACTATTAAAAAGCTATTCCATTTACAGGGGCTCACGCACAGGGCAATCCTCACAATACTCTTTCTGCAAGTTCAGTTGGTCAAACTCCATTGTGCATTCACTTCATTGCAGATCAAAGTTATAATAATACATTTATTCTGTTGATGGCTTATTTACCTCAAATATATACTGTATATACACGATGCACATTTTAGATGAAAAAAAAATCCTCACACTAACGTCTGGATCATTTCAATAAACAAGGTTTAATTCAACAAGATTTCTTCTAAAACACTGTCAGTGCATTGGTAATAAATTTATATTAAGATCATATTTCTCTTAATTTTTCCATCAACAATGTTTGAATTAAAATAGCTAAAATTATCCTCAATCCCATTTTTGTAAACAGAATCAAATAACTCAATGTTGTGTGTAATTTAGCTGACGAGATTAATGCCGCGTTCTAGATGTGCGGCAAGAAACATCATGACTCGCAAAAAATTCAAATCATCTGACAATTGAAAAGCTTTCAGCAAAGCTAGGTCTGTACTATTTCTTTATTGTCCAGCTGTTAAGTGATATTTAGTCATTTTGAATATTGAAGTTTAACAATATTAACAGAATCTGACATCTGGAATAGTTTTAGTGCTCGATATGTCCATGTTGCAGACATAAGATCTTTATAGTCCAAAAACAGACAAAAATGTAAAACCAGTACAAAAAATTGTGTTGCATATTTATTTTTTTGGGGGGTGTTTTGTGATATTTTACAAAAGTCCTTCATTTTTATTTCGTATTTATAATTATTTATTTTACTTTTAAAGATTTATACGCAATAAATGCGTAATTGCACACACTCCCTCCCCTGCCCTTCAACCACTGTATAACAGCGTTCACCGGCAGTGACTAGCACGGTAGTAAAAAATTGCCATCGGAACAGCCCTACAGAAGAGAATAATTACAAAGGCAGAGCAGTTGGCCAGATACGAGCCAATCCGGAACACTAACAAAGTATACCTTAGCCATAAAGGAGTCATGACATGAGGAATCAAATTTCCCTTGATCTTTTGATATATAAGAAGTCACTGTACTATAAAAACTTACTGTAAGTTTCAGAACTCAAATCTTCCTCCTCACAACAAAAAAAAAGAGCATTTGTTGAAACCAGGCTGCCAAAATGACTCGTTCTCTATTTCCTCCGCATTGTGATGTCACAATGTAGACGACATTTGCATCTGACCGCCTCCACAACAACACATCAACACCTAGTTTACCTTATCACTTCCGTAGCCCGTGAGCAGTGAGATGGCAAGTAGAGAGCAGGACTGTGTTTCCCAAAAGCATTGCAAGCTTAAGTTGATCGTAGAGACCACTGGCGCCAATCATAACAGTGGCGTTTACTGTCAAGTCTTAAAAGAGAAGCAGCACCAAAACAAACTGTTTCAAACACAGAATATACAAATATTGTATCAGTATTAGCCATGTTACCATATATTCTGAGTTTGATTGGACGGCACAGACTTTGACATTGACAACAAAAAATAGGGGAAGTTTTTTTTTTAACACTCCTATTTAAAAGTTGATTAACTTGTTTACTTTCCTATCCTAACATTCTATAATGGCTCAATTGCATTTTGTTATTTGCATTGGGTTTTTCTTTTAACTGTTGTGTGAGAACTTATCAGAACACACCTGCAACCCACCAGTTGAGAACTGCAGGATAATGGTTTGTACACAACACTTGTGTTATAGAGGTGTATAGAGATTGTATATGCTGGTTGAGTTCTAGTACTGTACCTTTAGATATGTGTGATTTGAAGTTAGTGGCTGTGAGTTCATACAGGCCCTGTTTGGGTTCAGGGACTTTGGGTGGCTCAGGCTCACTCTGAGGCTCCTGAAGAAGAATGGGTGGTAACAGAGAAAGAGAATAAGGCAATATGTAAGAATAAGTCACCCAGAAAACTTATTTCGTAAGATTTTTGTGATCGCACCTCAGGCTCCTCCTGCAGGATTTTCAGCATCCAGGTCTCCAGTGACTGCAGGTCTCTCGGGCCCTGATACTTCACCGCCTCCTGCTCCGGCTTATACAGCTTCAGACTACAACACACAACCAAGTTTATAATAAGTTAAAAGGAAAGCCCAGACACTTTACACAACATCACAGTCTGTCAACGACTTCTACTTGAGAACAATCCGATTGTGCAGGAGTAAAAAGCAGTGTAAATACTTACGTGGGGTATCCACGGATGCCGTGTTCACTGGAGCAGAACTTTGTGTCTTTGGTGCAGTCGATTTTCACAACATACGCTGGAGGAGACTCCATACCGTTGTATTTCTCGGCCAGCTCGTTCCATGTGCCCTGGAGCCTCTGACAGTGACCACACCTGCACAGGACAAACACAATGATACACTTCTTTACACTATTATTTTCACTGCAGATACATTGTACGGAAATAGAATCAGGTGGGAATTGGACAAATAAGGTTGTCAATTATATTTTTACATTTAAAAATATGAAGTGTTGTAAACATTAAGTAAAAGATATTACAATACTTTCCTTGAACCTTAAATACATGACAGGAATGTAATCATTATTTTCAAGAAAGTTATTTCAAATATATTTACATGGAAAAAAAAGAAAAGAAGTTTGGCTACACCACATTACTTTGATTTGGTGGACAAAAGCTCATCAAATATTAATCATATTTTAAAACAACATTGTTTCACTGCTTAATCATAATCTCTTTTTTCAAGAATTTCAGCTGTTAATTACATTTTTATTTTAAATATAATTTACTCAACACAGACCACTAAAGAAAGTATTTAAATGGAGACATGATATATCTGTTTGTCCATACAACGCAAGTGAATGGTAACAAAAACTCCAAAAAGGATTTAGGCGAAAGGCAGCATAAAGGTAATCCATAAAACTCCAGTGGTTTAAGTCATGTTTTCTGAAGTCATATGATCAGTTTTGAGTTAAAACAAATCAATATATAACTCTTTCACTGAACATCTTATTGCAGTCGCTCAGCATAATCATGATTTCAAGCTCAATTACACTTCCTAGTGCTTAAAGCATTTGCAGAGTGCTAAGTAAGTGTAACTGAGCTCGAATTCATGATCGCCAAGGAGAATGCTGTGAGGATATAAAGTGTCATGTTTTGTTCCGTCCTCACACAAAATCAATAGTCAGAAGACAACGATAAAAAAACACTTATGGATTACTTTTATGATGCATTTATGCTATAGTTGGACCTTCATAGTCCTGGTCACCATTCAATTGCATTGTATGGATCTACACAGCTGAAATATTCTTCTAAACATCTTTTTTTGAGTTCTGCAGAAGTCAGTCACTCATCTGGGATTGCATGAGTGTGTGTAAATGATAAAAGGATTATAATTTTGGGTTAAACCATCCCTTTAAGGCCAACAAACCAGTTTAGGCTGGTTTTGTTTCTTTTAAGCACTTATTAGTGATGCATATTATTTGAAGATGACTGTTCTAACTAAAGGAGTGCAAAAGCCTGCACGTTACAGTACGTGCACTTCATTACTTCTACTTTTAACAATAATCACGAATGCACGCATGATCCAGAGAGGATGAAGAGGAAATGAAGGGTTTATTATTCTGCCGTTATTATGGCTGTCCATGCTCTGCCACGTACACTAAAATCGTCACATGCACCGGTGTAAAATCCATCGTCGTTATTGTAATCACTGTCTGATTTTCAGACATCAAACATTCCGCTTTGTGTCTTCAGACGAGTCTGCATTATTAACTTTACATTTTATCAGGAAACGGATTTTAATAGCCGAATGACTGGGCATGTCTCTATAAATCACAGCTTCGTGGAGTTCAAAGTTATTTAAAACATCACAACAGCTCCTGCTCTAACACACAGACCTTTATTTCAATGCATTTACGAGTTCATAGTAAATGTATAGTGAGTTAAAGCGGTTTGATTTTACCAGGGCGCGTAGAACATGACGAAGTGTGGAGCAGTGGACACGGCATCATTAAACATCTCCGTTGTGTACGTGTGTTTGGCGTGCTCATTCTCCTCTGTGTCATTATCGCAACAAATACCCGCAAATAACAGCGACACATAAATAAAAGTTATTACAAACGGCGTCATGTTCATCAGTGAACAGGCCACAATCCAGCTCCTGTGTAAATGAACGGGAGCGGTGACTTTAAATGAGTCTGCGAGATTGTGTTAGCGCCGATCTTTAGAACATCAAGGAATCCGCTGCAGAGATCAATAGCACATACTTGAGTCAGCGCTGTATGTGGAGATCTGTTCACTGCGCATGCGCACTCATCAAAGCTTCACGCAAAGCTGTACATCCGGGGCACCGGTGTAACATACCGGGATTTGTACTGACGGCACGATATCACTGCAGGGAAAAAGGAAATGTTCGCCCAAAAATACAAATTCTGTCAATAACTATTAACCCTCGTGTTGTTCTTAACACATATGCTGTTTTTTTTCTTCTACTACTTCTTCTGTCAAACCCAAATGGAGAAGTTCTGAAGAATCTTTACTCAGCTCTTGTCTATTAAATGGCATTTCATACTAGCCCTTTCCATAAAATTACCTGCAAGTTTCAAACTATAGGTCATGTATAAAATGCCTTTTTCGGAAATACTGTTCAATTTTGCACTGTCTATTTCTCTGAAAGAAAAGTTGCAACATTGCCATAAAAGTTTGTTTCTATGTGTGATCCAAATCATAAGATGTATGGGTTTGAGAACTCAGGACGTGCTGACGCAAGTAAGATTCAGTAAGTCTAGTACAAAAAAAAAAAAAAAAAAAGTCATCAGATTGGACAGAGAGTGAAATTATTAAATTTAGGATGAGGATATAAAGGAAATTTCGCAATGCTCCACAACTCAAAAATGAAGTAGTAAGAAACGGAGATTGCAAACAAGTGCTCAAAGTGGAGAAAACATTTAACGGCAATCACTTTGCACTCTTTCTTTCCATCCAAGACTGTCAAGTCAAGTCAAGTCAGTTTAATTTGTATAGCGCCTTTCACAACACACATCGATTCAAAGCAGCTTTACAGAAGATCATGCATTAACAGAAGATACACCTGTAATATCTATAATGTCGATTAATCATCATTGTGTAATTAGATAAAATACAATTGTTAATCGGGTTTTAAAAAAAAGTAATTAAATAATAATTGTATTAATTATTAATGAAGGTGACTGTGGCAAGGAACACAAAACTCCATAAGATGTTGATTAATGGAGAAAAAATAACCTTGGGAGAAACTCACTGTGGGGGCCAGTGCCCCTCTGACTAACATCATGAATATTATGTAAATATTACTTATGTATAGTTAAAGTCATGGTTTAAAATTATAAATTTTTTAGTAGCAGAAGAAATCTGGAAAAATTTATGAAAAAATTGCTGTAGTGGTGTGTGGGCACCCGGGATTGTATGACACAATGTCATACATGTACAGAGACCGGTCGAAAAAAGACATTGCTTGGAGGAAAGTAAGCGAGGAAGTTGGACTACCTGGTTATTTCTGAAAATATGCACGTCTACTTGATTCCAGCTATTGGTTGTACTTTACTATGAAGTCGTAGAAGCCCCTCCTCCTGTCCTTTTCCAGAAGAGAAGGGGGAATACTCGTGGGTTCACATTACTCACACAAACGCAAGTTTAAACACAAATGTATAATCCAGCGGTCAAACTCGCGCAAACAACGCTAGGCGAAAGTTTTCTTTACGATGTATGTAAACGCACCATTAGACAAAAAGTTTTTCTGTTTCCACTTAAATAAAAAATTGTGTATTTTCTATTTGTTCCTCCTTTACACATATTTTTCTCTAACAATTACTCATGAGTGTCTATTTAGCAGTCACAAAAACAAACAGAGGCATATGAACATAATTCATATTAATATTATAAATATATTCTATATAGTATTTGTGTAACCTGTGTCCTTAAAAGTAATCAACTTAATTAAAAGTCAGTCACTGTAACCCTATTACAAGAATCTAAAATGTATTTCATTACACTATTTTTGACTAAATAGTAATTAAATACTTTTAAATCAGATACACCTGATTAGCACTATACCCAATAAACACATTGCTAGAATAGATTTTTATGTCATCACTGTTTTAAGTTTGGAGGATTTTCTTAATGTTGTTTTTTCAGTGCTGAATTTCACACTTTCACATCACTCATTTGTGAAAAATGTTCACAAATAATGATTTTTAGGAGAATATTACAGATCTGTTGGTCCATACAGTTCAAGTGAATTGTGACTGTAACACTTCCCTGGTAGCACAGGAATGAGGAAGCGGGAGACAGCACCACACACATGTAACAAGTGTTATATTTATTTATTATTATTATTATCATTTGTTATGTTTATATAATTATTTTTTATTCTGGAAATTATTTTTTTTTATATTTCATTTATTCTTTTAACATTGATTTCTTTTAATTGAGATGTCATGTTTCCATGGTTATATGGTAATTTTCAGTAGGCTATTGTTAATAATGGTGCGTGGCTCCTTTAAGATTCATGTTCGGTTGCTCTCCAGTGTTGCCAGATGTACGATAATTATCGTATTTGTACGATAATTTTGACCTCTGTACGATGTACGATCAATAATGAAAAAAATCCCATAATGTACGATAATTTCAGAGTTTTCAGTCGTTCGTCCAAACACACATCCTACCGCTTCTCTCTCGGACCCCGAATCATTCGCAGGCAAGCACGTATACACACACACACACACACACACACACTAGGGTGACCACCTGTCCCGCTTTACGTTGTACTGTACAGCAATTTTACCCTTTGTCCCGCCTCACGCAAATTGAGCATCTGTCCCGCTTTTTCATTGGACCCTGCCTAAATACACGGATGCGTCCATAGGCGTACTGTTAACTTATGTCCAATAGTTCAGAGGAGAGCAATAAATGCGGTAGTCGATAGGCTGAGTCGTCGTACATCAATCAAACTGTTGACCGGTGCACGAACGCCTCCTCAACATTGTCAACAATCTCAAATTGGAGGGCGCGCTGTTCGGTCGGTTAAGCAGCCAAGGCCAGTGCGGCCACGAAAAAGAACCAAAGCAACATCTATTGTAACAGATGTCCTCGCTCCGGTCTCAGTGGAAAAATGAGTGTTTTGTCTTTTATAGGCCTATGCCTTAAGCTGTAGAAACTTTGGGTGATATTTTGGGTCAGGTAGTGTCTTAATCTTTTAGTTGGTGGGTTTAAAAAATGTTTCTGGGTAAATTAGACAATATATCTTAAGTTTAAAGTTATTACGTCTGTCCCACATTGTCCCTCTTTACCATACTACTTGTCCCACATTTTGTCTGACTGGAGGTGGTCACCCTAACACACACACACACACACACACACACACAGCACAAGTGGATGTGGCGTCCGATGATGACAGCGACTTAGAGATCGAATTTGAATCTTTTTTTGTGTTGTGCACTTTTTTCGGCATATCTTTTGCACTTTGGAAAAAAAAAGTTATTCAGACTTCCTCCAGTTAATGTGAGCGTATTATACAGCTTGTTCAAATTAGCTGTAAAATTATTATTATTTTATGCGTTTGGTTTGTGTACGATATTTTTTTTTAAAAAACGATAATTTTGAGGTTTTGGTACGATACTTCGACATTTCTAATCTGGCAACACTGTTGCTCTCTCTCAGTTCGCGGTAAGTGCGACTGAAGAGAGGTGAGTTGCGTTGAAGCTCTGCCTAAAAAGTTTGATAGGAGTTCTGTTTAGTGTAATAAAACACGTAATTTTGTTCTGAATGCACTTTAATCTTATTTAAATATGTATGAAGTTTGTGTGAATGATATGGAGCATGTATTTTTGGAGAGAGTTCATTAAGCATGAGTGTACAAGCTCCGTGGCTAAAATAATGATTTTCACTGATAGGTTGGTGCTTCAATTGTGAGAGAAGGCCACAGATTCGAGTTTGATTTATTTGTCTTTATTCATGCAGAATAAAATCTGGCCTGAGTAATTCCTGTTGCCCGGTCTTGTTCATTTATACACACAACGCAGAACTGACCAGGACTGGTTACACACAGCAGATATTTATTTTAGCGTCTTGATTTTCAGCAATTGTTCCCAGACAACATTAGCACACACACAGGTCTGGTCTCCCTCTCTCTGATATCTCATCTCTCATTTATCTCCCCAACACCGCTCACTGAAACATAGAACAGATGTTAGAGAAATAACACACAGGTGCTAATCCTTACCACTCATTCCACAGTCCGGTGCTGCTACCAGTTGTTAATTTAAACTGTTATGTCATCAAGATGACTGTGGGCAGAATATTCTGTCCATGATGTGCTGAAACATGACCAGGGCCCCAAACATACCGAAAGGAAGGGTGAAAAATTGGTGTATGCCAAACGGAGTGGAAAATTCAATATTCTCCTGGGACATATGAGTGAAGGGAATTTGCCAATATCC
This sequence comes from Moxostoma hubbsi, assembly GCA_032164185.1. NCBI lineage: Eukaryota > Metazoa > Chordata > Actinopteri > Cypriniformes > Catostomidae > Moxostoma > Moxostoma hubbsi. Next base: position 2,770,751 of record JAVLUX010000036.1, on the reverse strand, counting down.
CTTTGTCAAATCCAGTGCCAAATATAAGCAAGCTGCACCCAACCAATCGAGCAGTTCGTCAATACGGGGCATTGTATGTGCCTCACATTTAGACACCTCGAAGACTTTTTGGAAATCCACACAAAACCAAACTGACCCATCGGCCTTGGGTACCAGGACCACCAGGCTGGACCAGTTACTGTGGGATTCCTTGATATCAAGCATGGTCTTGATTTCTTCCCGAACTACTTGTTTCTTGTGTTTGGGTAACCTATAGGGGCAACTGCTTACTGCTGCCCTTGGGGTTGTCTAAATGTGGTGTACTATGAGATTTGTATAACTGGGTAGAGGCAAAAACACATCATGAAATTCTGCTTGCAACCTGGCAACCTCCATGACATGGAGAGAGGTGGTCTCCATATTAGACCGGAGTGATTTGATTTGTTGTCTTACTATTCACCCCAGCTCTGGAACTACCATCGCCAATGGCACTGGGACCTCCTCCCTCCAAGGTTTCAGGAGATTAAAGTGGTACAGTATATCTGCCTTGCTCAGTCCCTATCATTCGTATTACCTCATAGTTGACATCTGACCCGCCGTGTTACCTCAAAGGGTCCTTGCCAATTTAGAGCTCAATGTGGGTAATAATACTTTATCTCCCGGTGTCAACTTGCATAGCCGAGCACCCCTATTGTACTGCCGGGATTGACATTCTTGAACCTGGAGCAAATTCTCCTGTGTTAATCGTTCCAGTGTTTGGAGTTTTCCTCTCAGGTCAAGAACATACTGGTTTTCATTTTTGCTTGCATCCCAATTTTCCCTCTAGACATCTAAAACGCAGTGAAGTCTGCGGCCGTACAGTAATTCAAAATAGGAAGACCCAGTGAAGGCTTGCAGGACCTCTCGTACTGCGAACAATAGGCCTATGTCACGAAAAAATTGAAGACCGGAAGTACGTCTTTTAGTAGGGATACGGCTCTTCCGGTTAGCTTTTTACAATGGCGGAGTCCGATAGATACCGCTGGACCAAATCTCTCCGCAACCTGCCTGAAGTCACATATGAGCAGCAGCATCCACTACATACATATCTGCGTCCACATCCGCGTGGGTATAATTGTGTTCTGAGGCAGGTTCGTGATTACCGGCGGCAGACTGTTCGTCCTCCTCCACCTCAGCACCAGCCTGAACGCCCTCCGCTACTCCTAGGCGTGTTTTAACACGGTCAAAAACTGACCGACGACGGGGCTGATTATCCCCCCGGTTATTCCAGGGAAACCGGGTTGGTATAGTATTGGCTTTAAGTCTATTCCGACCACTTTCCAAGACGTAGATGCTCTCCTTTTCAAAATGCAAACTGCAAATGAAAGTGCTGCCCCGGAGAATATTAAAAGAAGGCCCCTCACCCCTCCTTATTAACCTAACCCAAGACTTGTGGAGTGTTTCGTCCTTCGGGAAAGTGTGAAAGCCGAGGTATGGCTGTCTACGTCCTGATGCAGAGCAACCCGGTACACTACAACAACAGCTGCGGGTGTAGCCTGCCAATGTTGTTATAGCTCTAGCCGTTCGCCAGTAAGGTAAACATTTCTATGGTAACAGCGAGTTGGATCAATCAGCAGACGTTGCTGCTACGCTTAGGATTGTGGGTAGTGTAGTTTTTTTTCATAAGATCGCTGATAAAACATGTTTTTCTTTAAACAAGGTTGATTTCATACGAACTTGTAGCTTCTACAGGAGCAAAAACCTTCGTTTCAGAACCTCATAGCTCGCGGTCAGTCTACCTCGGATGGTTTAGACATTATGGCTGATAATCTAAATCCTTATCGAGAAATACTGTTGACCGGAAGTTCTGAATCCCTACTCCGCGTTCTGGAAGCAGGAAGTGTGACATAGGCCTATAGGGGAATTTAAAAATTAATTTAAAGAATTAAAAAGCTAACACTGATTCTAATCAGTGTTCTATTGATTTTAATAATTGATAGTCATCTATGATAATTATTAATTATTGCTAATAACCAAACCCGCTCCTAAACTGTGAGCCCTACACGATCAAATAACTCCACGAATGCCTCCAGGTTGTCCTCTGTTCCCATTTTAGTGAGCGTGAAGTGGGACATGGGGTGGTGGTAGGGGTCGAGTCGGTAGAATCTCCCTGGGGTATTAAGCTCCGTAGTACCTGTCCATCATCCGCTTGAGCCTGAAGGAGGGCCTGGAAGTGCTGCTTCTGTTCCTGACACAGCTCAAACAGAGCCTTATGTTGAGTTTGGTGGATGCTGGCGAGTGAACAGTGTGCAGTGAACATTTTATCCCTGAGGATTTCAGACCATCGAAAAAAACAAAGGGTCGATATCTGAATTAATTGGCTGTGCCCATGCTGTTTTTCCAGTGAATTCAGGTACGTGTGAAAACATTGTCATTGTCATGCCTCCCTCAGGTTCTGCACCTCCATCAGTGCTCCTCTCCTTATCACCCGATTTCTAATTCACCGCACCTGCACTCATTTCACTTACTCATCACTGCCTGCATAAATAACTCACCTTCACGCCACTTTACTGTCAAGTCTCACACAAAAGACTCTAGTTTGACCATGCTGCTCTCAAGTAGTGTTTAATTACCTGTCTGTTAGGGGTGTCCATGGTTAACCGATTAACCGTTAAAAATTGCGTAACCGAGTGAAACATTTTGCTCGGTTAAGTGGCGTCAATGGCGTGCATTGAATTTAGTTGTAATACATTTTTGCACCACCAGAGACTGAATAAACGAGGAGACACTGATTAGCAAGACAACTCAGTGAATGTGCTTTCCATTAAATGAATCACACACACACAGTAAACAAATCCTTAACAAAAAAACAGGGCTATTCTGGTGGGTGCGGTGACGCGCTCATGTAAGGGTGGCGGCGTGGCGCTGCCAATAAAGCTCCTAAAATCTGTCACAAAGAACCGGCAAAAGTAATGATTATGAATATGTAAAATATAGCAAGAAGATATTTTAATTATTTATTAATAAACAAGTCTTTTCTTTGTCCGTGTCATTTGCAAAGATGAAGTTGACGATGCTGACTCGCGGTCTTCGCAGTAACGCACCAGAGAGAAATGCACATTTCTTACGGATTACATAAGCAGAGAGCAGTCTGTGTCTGTTTTCTTTAGTTTTGAATTATTTGTGAGGCAAGGCTACCTTATACACTGAGTTTCGGTTCATTTATGAGACGAGCTCCAGTTCACGCGCAGGCGCCTCCGCTTCGTGATTATATCGTCTGCTATATTTAATTCTTATTTATTAAATCCAGGCAATTGGTTGATGAAACATTGATTAAAATTAAGACACAATTAATACAAAACGAAATTCACTTTAAAGAAAGGTTTTGTGCTTTCTGTTTGATGTCTCTGTGGAAGTTTTAAAGCATCTTTCAGTGCCGCTTTCAGAGCGCTCAGGTCCGTAACATTGTGTTTTCCTCGTATGAGAACTGAAATGAATATCAGTTCATGGATTGTGTGTGTAGGCTATAAGAGAGAAAGAGAAAATGCCAGTATTTCATTGAGACTTGAGATTAAATAAACGACTTAAGTATTGTAGATCTTGTAGTATTAATTTTCACATGCAGTTACACATTGTCGGTTAAAAACAAGAAAGTGGCTGGTAAAAACATTGAGTGGCTGGTAGATTTTGAAATCCACAGTGGCCGGTGGACAAAAAAGTTAATTTCCATCCCTGGCGCACACTATGGTTAACCGAGTATTAACCATTAAGGGCCTCGGTTAACGGTTAATGAAAAACTTGAAAACGTGCAGCCCTACTGTCTGTATTTACTCTTGATTTTCGCCGATATCTGTTTTGGTGCTTACTCTGCTGTTTTGCCTGTTACCTCTTTTTCAGATTGTGAAGCTTTTCTTCTGTGTGATATCACCTGTACCATTTGATCTTGATGTGTAAACCCTGTAAATCCTGTGAATCTCAGTAAACGCACTCGCACTTGGTTTCACTAACTACAACTTGTGTGGCTTGAATTAATGTTTTTTTAAATGGTTTTTTTGTATTATTATTTGGATTTTTTGTATTATTTTATATTGTTTTTAAATTATTTTGGACTCTTTTAGTATGTGAAAGTTTCTCTTGTAAACAATGATGTGTTTCCTGCCTTCTCCTCCACGTGATGTGTGACCTTACCAACGAGCTTACATCATCCCTCTTATGAGTGTGCGTCACAGAGATGTATGGAAGCGAACATTTGTAGCTAAAAAGTACAGAAGTATTGTTTTGTTTCTAAAAATAATAAATTGTTTGGGTTCAGAAGAAATGTATTTGAGTTGAATCGTGTGGATTATTTCGATGCACCCTAAAAATGAAAGAGCCCCTCCCTGCTTTTGTATTAAACAGGAAGTTCTTGGCCCTATTTTGCCATTACAAAGCCTTTCTATCTAACTGGAGAAGTTAAATTTCTCGCATTTGCACTCGGTATGGACAAAAGTGTCCAGAGTGTTTAATTCAGATATTTATCTAAATGTTGCCTTGGCCTTATGGCTGAACCCTAAACTACATAATAATAAGTCCCTTTTCTGCTTGACAGAGTGAATTGTGAGGGAGGTTACTACACTCAGTGACCTACAGTATATGAGAGTAGTGTGTCGAGATCCTTTGAAAATTTGGTTCAACATTTTGGTATCCACAGATCTCAGTTTTTTAGGTGTCAACAGCTGCGTTACTTGTTCTGTACTGTTTTTGGGAATGGCATTCACCCCCCTAAAGCGACAAATACTATGAGAGTGGTGATTATTGCTTTTGGAAAAGGTCATGAGGTATCAGTGTATTACTCCCTGTTTATTCATAGTCTGGGGGATGGAACCTGAACCACTCAAGAGATTTTAGGAGAAAGATTATAACTTGGAATTGGAGGAGGGAGAGTGAGGTAGGATTCTAAAAAATTTCAAGACAGAATCTAGAGACACAAGAGCCTGCCTAATGCAATTCAAGGTTTTACATCAGTTCTATTGGACCCCCTCTAAATGATATAGGCTTGGTTTTAAAGACACACCCACCTGCTGGCAATACCAGTCGGAGAGTGGAGACATAACCCATGTCTTTTGGGGGTATGTTGAGATCCAGGAGTTTTGGTTGAAGGTTCAGAGTTTGGTGTGCGATGTATTAGGCACTTGGGTATAATTTTGCCCAAGACTCTGTATTTTGGGCGATGGGGCAGTCATCGACATTGAAAATAAAAACTGTTTAACCAGTGTGTGACGAGGCAGGCGTGTAATGAGGATCTAAACTTCTTAACAAAGTATAAACAAACTAACTCAGAATATAATGAAAACAAAACACAGGGAACCAGGCACAGAGCCTTCAATAATACATGCAAAGACTGACAAAATAACCAGGGGTAACAAGGGGTTAAATACACAAGGGAAAACAAGAAACACCTGAGGAAACAATCAGGGAATGAGGAACACAATCAAGGGAATACCAATCATAAAATGACAAGACCAAAAACAACAGGGAATATGACACAGTTTCATGATCACCAGGCAGATAATCTTATGGGGCTGGAGGTCGGCTGGAGCACCCTCCTTTCAGGAGTGGTGCTTGGAGATGAGAAGGGTGCTGCCTTTGAGGAGGGGTCATTTAGAAAAATGGGGAATTACAATGGGTTTGTGGAGAAATGGAGAATGTATATGTCATTTATGGATGTGTAATTATTATTATTATTATTTGTATTTTTTTATGTGTGTGTCTATATAAATTGTGACCACTGGGATGTTGTTGGGGCCAGGGTGGGGTTGAGGATTGGGAGGAGGAGGCGTAAAAGTGGGGGTTAAGATTTCTGTGTGAATTTATGAGAATCAATAAAAAATTGTTAATCTAAAATAATTGTCCATTAATGTAACATGTAGCTTCTGTGGTCTGTCAACATCCACGCTACTGCACATCACTCAGAGTGTAAGATTTTTAGAGAGGATACCTATAGTCTCTATTAGCCAGACCTTTGACTGAGGCAAGACCCAACTTAAGATTTAAGGGACACTCATAAAACATGTATGCTAAAAAATATGCTTCCTTAAATTAAAACAAAATCTCTTGAATTATTGATGAAACATGTTTGCTATTTATACATCAAATTATTCATCAGTGATCTAAACTAGCTTGTCAGAAAGTTCTAAACACAGCAAATCATGTCATGTACAGTTTAATACAGAGTTTACAGAATAGGCAGTATAAAACATAATAATGTACTAGGTGTTTTAGGTAACATTAACAGTATAAGTTGCATGTTAAGGTTCAAATCACTGTACAGACTGTTCATCACTGCTTCAAGGTTTAGTTAACCTGTCAGTGAAATTCAAGTCAGTGAAATCACTAATTAAAATGGGACAAAATGACACCACCCTCTTATTATGCCAATTGGAAAAGATGGGTGAGTTGGCAAAGAATTGAATTTTTTCTTGATTTATTAATAAAGGACAATGTAAAATACAGCAGTGTGGGGTTTAGGGTTGGGGACACTTAAGAGCCCTGACACAATTCAAACACTGGAAAGTTCAAGAGAAAGCACACACAATCATGGTAACAGAATGAAATAATACCACAAATGTCAAAGATTTTTCAGTGGTCAGTTACTGTAACCATATTACAGCACATTAATACATTTAAAAATTCAGCAATAAGCAGCAATAATTTCCTAGCATAAAATCTGCCAAATACTGTTTTATATATAAAAATATACTTCTTTTGTGGACTTACACATTGTCATCTAAATTCAGTGTTCCACTGCCACGTACTTCAGGATATCCTTTGAAACTTTTATCAACACACTGAAAATGACATTATATCCTGATTGTTTCCCTCATAGAAGAACAATATCTAAACCTATACAGTTTATAAACATGGGATACATATTTTTGTACAAAAAAGGAAGTGATAGTGCTTTCTCGTTTCAGTTTTAAAAGTTCAGGGTTGAAGGAAACAAGCGTTTAAACGGATGCTGACAAACTGCTATAAAAGCCACCATGGGAAAATTCAACTTGGTGGTTCACGCCAAGCGGTCGATATGGAAACAATCGCAGACAGGCTTTCATCTGGAATGGACGGTCATGGTGCTGAGATGTTGCCATGGTTAGTGTTGTATTGTAGTTTTATTGGATCTTTTCTACTGAGAAAGTAATCTCAAGCCAGAATTCTGCAGGAAATCTGCTGGAATTATCAGTTTTCCTGTCTGGAATACATGCTGCTGGAATTCTTTAAAGATCAACACCTGTGTCTAGACAACCACACACACACACACACACACACACACACACACACACACACACACATTAGGGAGCACATGTTTGGTAGCATATCTTGTTCCCTTACAACTCAGTACACTTGACATTGCATCACTAAGCTGATGTTATGGGGAGTGTCCTTTTATACAACCTAGTTGATACCTTTCTACAATAATGGCAATTCTAAAATTGATGATTAAGCCCCACCCTTTTAGGCACAACTCTGTCCGGTATTAAAGCGGGCGCGCAAACACCATACCTCAGAATTTTCTTCCTTCAAGACAGTGATTCATCTCTCTTCCAAAAGCCTTCTACATCGCTGACCACATACACGAGTCAGCGGGCAGAATCTTCATGGCAACGAGAAGACTCTCCGCTCCCCTGTAGTGTTACGGCGAACAATCACTCTGCCTCGCCGCTTGACGCTTCGCTGGTGAATGGGCTGCTTCAGCATCCTGATTCCCTGCAGCGTTTCAGCAGGAGTTTGTATCCTTATAAGCTAATGTGATCTTATATATATAAAAAAGTTTGTAATAATGTACAGATTTTGCTGTTTTGGAAGGAAATTGATACATTAATTCACCAAAGTGGCATTCAACTGATCACAAAGTATAGTCAAAACATTACTGATGTAAAAAAACAGCAGCATCACTATTTGAAAAAAGTAGATTTTGATCAAATCTATCAAAGATAATAATTAATTATTAAAAATCAAAAGGACATTGATTAGCTTTTAAATCCTTTAAATCAACAATCATCAAAGATAAACATCAATTATCAAATTCAATAGAATATTTATTATTATCAAAGATAATTATTAATTAATAAAATCTATAGAACATTGATTAGAATTAACATTAGCTTATTGATCCTTCAAATCAACAATCAAAGATAATGATCAAAATCAATATAATATTAATAAGGATTAATATTGCTGGGGCAACCACACATAACCACACAGTATAGCAGTCTCACTATTGGATTGTTCTCTTAGGAAAATCGACATCCGGAGAACATCGACATTCAAAGTAAAACAATGAAGGCTTGACACATCTCTTTAATGTAGAACAAAGTTTATTAATGCAGTAATATCAATTAATAATCAATACTATGGAGTCAATACATTTCCGACTTCCAACTACAAATTAAACAGATATGGTAACAAATAAGCCTATAATACATGAGAGGAGGGTATATGTGATTGAATGGATGTGTGTGTGTGTGTGTGGATGAGGAGATAAGGGGAGCACAAAATGGCAGTTGTGGCTCTAATGGAGAGTGTGTGATAAAAGGTTTTGGGCCAGCGAATGTGGCCATGAATGTGGCTGCGGATGTAGACGGAGAGACTAGTTAATGGTTAATCTGGTTAATCCATCCATGCGGTCATTGGTTCTTTAATGGATAAAATAATGGAAAAAGTGTGCCGGTCTCACTCGTGATGGCTGAAATTCACAAACAGTCCAACGTGGTTGAAGTAAACACAGAAAATCTAATTTGTGGTAACAGTAAATTACAATAATCCCTTGAGTATTATTAGCAGCATTGAGCGGACTCTGCGGTCCATAAACTGTCCAAGCAATATCCTTTATTCACAAGAATAACACACTTTAATAATCTATCTCTGCCCAGACGTAAACCTCTTACTTGAATCACATAAGGACGTGGATAGAATGTGTTTGTCCGTCGTTTGACACTGAATCGTTTCCTTGACTCTCGGGTGATGACGGGAGCCCGTTTCCTTGCTCTGTTGGCGGCGGATTTTTGGCGGGTTGGTGGAGACTTGGTTAAAGAAGGAAGATAAATCTTTTTTCTTCACTTTTGCAGGAAAATGGGTGAGACGCAGATTGCTCTGTGGTTTCCTTCAGATCCATTAGCGTGCTCGGTGGAACACAGAGAAATCTCAACTCGTCTAGCGAGATGGAGATCGTATGGCCAGATTTCAGGTACATACGTTACTTCCTTGGGCAACATGGCTACACCTGGGAGCAGCAGGGCTGAATCTAGACAAGGCACATACTGTCGCTGGAAGCAAAGCCTAGAAGGAATTTCTGGGTGTTATACTCTCAATGACGTCATGGTTGGGGGAAGTGTTCTGTCGTGCATTTCATCCAATAGGAGTTGAGAGGTCAACACTTCAGAATTTCACAAATAGGTGTAAAGTGAGCAAGGCTTGATGGTATCTGTAGTCTGTTTTGGACTCCCTTTGTTTGATTTTGGCGCCTTTGTTGTGGTATCAGGCTTTGAGTGTTCTTACAGGCCGCAGTCAGTCTTTATGACTGTGTGTTTTGTCTCTTATCCTGAGGCCCAACAGACCCATTTCCAGCAGACCACTCCAACACCTTATCCTTGAATAATCATGCTAAAATGTTAATATGGTACTAGAAAATCACATATAATCAACTAGATTAAAAAGTTTGAGTACAAACTTTAGGTTGGCTTGAGAAAGCCTAGCATAAAGTTTGAAGTAGTTGTAAAAGTTTGAAGATTTACGGTTTCTAGTTTGATGTAATTATAAGTAGTAGTTTTCAAAGTTCAAAGTTTAGAGATTATAAAACCATTCAGTCTATCAAATAGATTAGATAGATAGATAGATAGATAGATAGATAGATAGATAGATAGATAGATAGATAGATAGATAGATAGATAGATAGATAGATAGAGTATGACCCACAGATAGATAGATAGATAGATAGATAGATAGATAGATAGATAGATAGATAGATAGATAGAGTATGACCAACAGATAGATAGATAGATAGATAGATAGATAGATAGATAGATAGATAGATAGATAGATAGATAGATAGATAGATAGATAGATAGATAGATAGATATATAGATAGATAGATAGATAGATATTGACCCTCAGATAGATAGATAGATAGATAGATAGATAGATAGATAGATAGATAGATAGATAGAGTATGACCCACAGATAGATAGATATTGATCCTCGATAGATAGATAGACAGATAGATAGATAGATAGATAGATAGATAGATAGATAGATAGAGTATGACCCACAGATAGATAGATAGATAGATATTCACCATCAGATAGATAGATAGATAGATAGATAAATAGATAGAGTATGACCCACAGATAGATAGATAGATAGATAGATAGATAGAGTATGACCCACAGATAGATAGATAGATAGATAGATAGATAGATAGATAGATAGATATTGACCATCAGATAGATAGATAGAGTTATTGACCATCAGATAGACAGATAGATAGATAGATAGATAGATAGATAGATAGATAGATAGATATTTACCCTCAGATAGATAGATAGATAGATAGATAGAGTATGACCCACAGATAGATAGATGTTGATCCTCGATAGATAGATAGATAGATAGATAGATAGATAGATAGATAGATAGATATTGACCCTCAGATAGATAGATAGATAGTCATTGACCCTTAGATAGATAGATAGATATTGACCGTCAGATCTATATAGGTAGATAGATAGTCATAGACCCTGAGATATAGATAGATAGAGTATGACCCACAGATAGATAGATAGATAGATAGTTATTGACCCTCAGATAGATAGATAGATAGATAGATAGATAGATAGATAGATAGATAGATATTGACCCTCAGATAGATAGATAGATAGATAGATAGATATTGACCCTCAGATAGATAGATAGATAGATAGATATTGACCCTCAGATAGATAGATAGATAGATAGATATTGACCCTCAGATAGATAGATAGATAGATAGATAGATATTAACCCTCAGATAGATAGACAGTTCGAAAGATAGATATAGATAGACTGATAAATAGACAGACAGACAGACAGATAGATAGATAGATCCTTGCTACCCTGAGTCCCATGAACAAAACCAGAAATCTTTATGTTGTTCTGGTGCAGAGATATGTAATTTGTTACTTGGTTGCTATGGTAACCCCATCTGGTTGCTAGGCAGTTACCAGAGTAATACATATCAAGGCTACTTTCCATCATGAGTGAAATAAGTCAACCCGGAAGTCTCTACGATTTTCTGTTAAATAGATATGTGATTTGTTACTTGGTTGCTAGGCTATCCCCATCTGGTTGCTAGGCAGTTACCAAAGTGTTACTCATAAGGCTCCTTGCAATCCTGTGTGAAATATGTCAACCAATAAGTCTCTACGAAGTTTTGGTTCAAAGATATGTGATTTGTTATTTGGTTGCTAGGGTAACCCTGTCTGGTTGCTATGCAGTTACCAGGGTGATACTTATCAAGCCTCCTTTCCATCCTGAGTGAATTAAGTCAACCCAGATGTCTCTACGATTTTCTGGTGCAGAAATATATGATTTGTTATTTGGTTGCTAGGGTAACCCATCTGGTTGCTAGGCAGTTACCAGAGTGATGCATATCAAGGCTACTTTCCATCCTGTGTGAAATATGTCAACCCCTAAGTCTCTACGATGTTCTGGTTCAAGGATATGTGATTTGTTACTTGGTTGCTAGGGTAACCACATCTGGTTGCTATGCAGATACCAGAGTGATACATATCAAGGCTACTTTCCATCCTGAGTGAAATAAGTGAAACAGGAAGTCTCTACGATTTTCTGGTGCAGAGATATGTGATTTGTTACTTGGTTGCTAGGGTAACCACATACGGTTGCTAGGCAGTTACCAGAGTGATACATATCAAGGCTACTTTCCATCCTGAGTGAAATAAGTGAAACAGGAAGTCTCTACGATTTTCTGGTGCAGAGATATGTGATTTGTTACTTGGTTGCTAGGGTAATCACATCTGGTTGCTAGGCAGTTACCAGAGTGATACATATCAAGGCTACTTTCCATCCTGAGTGAAATAAGTGAAACAGGAAGTCTCTACGATTTTCTGGTGCAGATATATGTGATTTGTTACTTGGTTGCTAGGGTAACCCCATTTGGTTGCTAGGCAGTTACCAGAGTGATACATATCAAGGCTACTTTCCATCCTGAGTGAATCAAGTCAATCCGGAAGTCTCTATGATTTTCTGATGCAGATATATGTGATTTGTTACTTGGTTGCTAGGGTAATCACATCTGGTTGCTAGGCAGTTACCAGAGTGATACATATCAAGTCTACTTTCCATCCTGAGTGAAATAAGTCAACCCGGAAGTCTCTCTGATTTTCTATTGCAGAGATATGTGATTTGTTACTTGGTTGCTAGGGTAATCACATCTGGTTGCTAGGCAGTTACCAGAGTGATACATATCAAGGCTACTTTCCATCCTGAGTGAAATAAGTGAAACAGGAAGTCTCTACGATTTTCTGGTGCAGATATATGTGATTTGTTACTTGGTTGCTAGGGTAACCCCGTCTGGTTGCTAGGCAGTTACCAGAGTGATACATATCAAGGCTACTTTCCATCCTGAGTGAAATAAGTCAACCCGGAAGTCTCTCTGATTTTCTGTTGCAGAGATATGTGATTTGTTACTTGGTTGCTAGGGTAATCACATCTGGTTGCTAGGCAGTTACCAGAGTGATACATATCAAGGCTACTTTCCATCCTGAGTGAAATAAGTGAAACAGGAAGTCTCTACGATTTTCTGGTGCAGAGATATGTGATTTGTTAGTTGGTTGCTAGGGTAACCCCATCTGGTTGCTAGGCAGTTACCAGGGTGATACTTATCAAGCCTCCTTTCCATACTGAGTGAATCAAGTCAACCTGGAAGCTACTATACTGTGGCTATGAAGATTTTAGGTCATTACTTATTGGCTGCTTGATAAAAGAAATCCTCTGAGGGAGAGAGAGAGGGAGAGACGCAGGGCTGACAGGCCCTTTTTTGCCTGTGTGTGTGAAAACGTCAGTTGGGATTTAAATTTCTGAACATTCTGCAATGTTAATCAATGGGAGTTTTTCCGAGTTTTGATCGTCATTTTTAGGAAAACCGTAAGTCTGATCAGTTAGAAAAGATATAGCACACTATTCGGGATTAGTCTGAAGGTCTGTGCCGAGTTTGGTGCATGTAGCTTAAAAGCTCTAGGAGGAGTTACATTTAGAAATTTAGTCTCAGAATAATAATAATAATAACTAGATTAAAAAGTTTGAGTACAAACTTTAGGTTGGCTTGAGAAAGCCTAGCATAAAGTTTGAAGTAGTTGTAAAAGTTTGAAGATTTACGGTTTCTAGTTTGATGTAATTATAAGTAGTAGTTTTCAAAGTTCAAAGTTTAGAGATTATAAAACCATTCAGTCTATCAAATAGATTAGATAGATAGATAGATAGATAGATAGATAGATAGATAGATAGATAGATAGAGTATGACCCACAGATAGATAGATAGATAGATAGATATTGACCCTCAGATAGATAGATAGATAGATAGATAGATAGATAGAGTATGACCCACAGATAGATAGATGGATAGATGGATAGATAGATAGATATTGACCATCAGATAGATAGATCGATAGATAGATAGATAGTTATTGACCATCAGATAGATAGATAGATAGATAGATATTGATCCTCAGATAGATAGATAGATATTGATCCTCAGATAGATAGATAGATATTGACCCTCAGATAGATAGATAGATATTGAGCCTCAGATAGATAGATAGATAGTCATTGACCCTTAGATAGATATTGACCGTCAGATCTATATAGATAGATAGATAGTCATTGACCCTGAGATAGATAGATAGATAGATAGATAGTTAGATAGATAGATAGATATTGACCCTCAGAAAGATAGATAGATAGATAGATCGATAGACAGATAGATACATCATTTTTTACTTGGTTGCTAGGGTAACCCAATCTGGTTGCTAGGCAGTTTCCAGGGTGATCCTTATCAAGCCTCCTTTTCATTCTGAGTGAATTAAGTCAACCCAGAAGTCTCTATGATTTTCTGTTGCATAGATATGTGATTTGTTACTTGGTTGCTAGGGTATCCCTGTCTGGTTGCTATGCAGTTACCAGGGTGATACATATCAAGCCTCCTTTCCATCCTGAGTGAAATAAGTGAAACAGGAAGTCTCTACGATTTTCTGGTGCAGAGATATGTGATTTGTTAGTTGGTTGCTAGGGTAAGCCCTTGTCGTTGCTAGGCAGTTACCAGAGTGATACTTTTCAAGACACCTTGCTATCCTGAGTGAAATAAGTGAAACAGGAAGTCTCTATGATTTTCTGGTGCAGAGATATGTGATTTGTTACTTGGTTGCTAGGGTAAACACATCTGGTTGCTAGGCAGTTACCAAAGTGATACTCATAAGGCTCCTTGCAATCCTGTGTGAAATATGTCAACCCCTAAGTCTCTACGATGTTCTGGTTCAAAGATATGTGATTTGTTACTTGGTTGCTAAGGTAACCCTGTCTGGTTGCTATGCAGTTACCAGAGTGATACATATCAAGGCTACTTTCCATCCTGAGTGAAATAAGTGAAACAGGTAGTCTCTACGATTTTCTGGTGCAGAGATATGTGATTTGTTACTTGGTTGCTAGGGTAACCCCGTCTGGTTGCTAGGCAGTTACCAGAGTGATACATATCAAGGCTACTTTCCATCCTGAGTGAATAAAGTCAACCCGGAAGTCTCTATGATTTTCTATTGCAGAGATATGTGATTTGTTACTTGGTTGCTAGGGTAATCACATCTGGTTGCTAGGCAGTTACCAGAGTGATACATATTAAGGCTACTTTCCATCCTGAGTGAAATAAGTCAACCCGGAAGTCTCTCTGATTTTCTGTTGCAGAGATATGTGATTTGTTACTTGGTTGCTAGGGTAATCACATCTGGTTGCTAGGCAGTTACCAGAGTGATACATATCAAGGCTACTTTCCATCCTGAGTGAAATAAGTGAAACAGGAAGTCACTACGATTTTCTGGTGCAGAGATATGTGATTTGTTACTTGGTTGCTAGGGTAACCCCATCTGGTTGTTAGGCAGTTACCAGAGTGATACATATCAAGGCTACTTTCCATCCTGAGTGAAATAAGTGAAACAGGAAGTCTCTACGATTTTCTGGTGCAGAGATATGTGATTTGTAAGTTGGTTGCTAGGGTAACCCCATCTGGTTGCTAGGCAGTTACCAAGGTGATACTCATAAGGCCCCTTGCAATCCTGTGTGAAATATGTCAACCCCTAAGTCTCTACAATGTTCTGGTTCAAAGATATGTGATTTGTTACTTGGTTGCTAGGGTAACCACATCTGGTTGCTAGGCAGTTACCAGAGTGATACATATCAAGCCTCCTTTCCATCCTGAGTGAAATAAGTGAAACAGGAAGTCTCTACGATTTTCTGGTGCAAAGATATGTGATTTGTTACTTGGTTGCTAGGGTAACCACATCTGGTTGCTAGGCAGTTACCAAAGTGATACTCATAAGGCCCCTTGCAATCCTGTGTGAAATATGTCAACCCCTAAGTCTGTACCATGTTCTGGTTCAAAGATATGTGATTTGTTACTTGGTTGCTAGGGTAACCACATCTGGTTACTAGGCAGTTACCAGAGTGATACATATCAAGGCTACTTTCCATCCTGAGTGAAATAAGTCAACCCGGAAGTCTCTCTGATTTTCTGTTGCAGAGATATGTGATTTGTTACTTGGTTGCTAGGGTAATCACATCTGGTTGCTAGGCAGTTACCAGAGTGATACATATCAAGGCTACTTTCCATCTTGAGTGAAATAAGTGAAACAGGAAGTCTGTATGATTTTCTGGTGCAGAGATATGTGATTTGTTACTTGGTTGCTAGGGTAACCCCATCTGGTTGCTAGGCAGTTACCAGAGTGATACATATCAAGGCTACTTTCCATCCTGAGTGAAATAAGTGAAACAGGATGTCTGTATGATTTTCTGGTGCAGAAATATGTGATTTGTTATTTGGTTGCTAGGGTAACCCTGTCTGGTTGCTATGCAGTTACCAGGGTGATACTTATCAAGCCTCCTTTCCATACTGAGTGAATCAAGTCAACCTGGAAGCTACTATACTGTGGCTATGAAGATTTTAGGTCATTACTTATTGGCTGCTTGATAAAAGAAATCCTCTGAGGGAGAGAGAGAAGGAGAGACGCAGGGCTGACAGGCCCTTTTTCGTCTGTGTGTGTGAAAACGTCAGTTGGGATTTAAATTTCTGAACATTCCGCAATGTTAATCAATGGGAGTTTTTCCGAGTTTTGATCGTCATTTTTAGGAAAACCGTAAGTCCGATCAGTTAGAAAAGATATAGCACACTATTCGGGATTAGTCTGAAGGTCTGTGCCGAGTTTGGTGCATGTAGCTTAAAAGCTCTAGGAGGAGTTACATTTAGAAATTTAGTCTCAGAATAATAATAATAATAATAATAAGTTTAAATAGGATTTCAGTAAGTTGGCTTTCTCAAGCCAACCTAACTAGATTAAAAAGTTTGAGTACAAACTTTAGGTTGGCTTGAGAAAGCCTAGCATAAAGTTTGAAGTAGTTGTAAAAGTTTGAAGATTTACGGTTTCTAGTTTGATGTAATTATAAGTAGTAGTTTTCAAAGTTCAAAGTTTAGAGATTATAAAACCATTCAGTCTATCAAATAGATTAGATAGATAGATAGATAGATAGATAGATAGATAGATAGATAGATAGATAGATATTGACCCTCAGATAGATAGATAGATAGATAGAGTATGACCCATAGATAGATAGATAGATAGATAGATATTGACCCTCAGATAGATAGATAGATAGATAGATAGATAGATAGATAGATAGATAGTTATTGACCATCAGATAGATAGATAGATAGATAGATAGATAGATAGATAGATAGATAGTTATTGACCATCAGATAGATAGATAGATAGATAGATAGATAGATAGATAGATAGATAGATAGATATTGACCATTAGATAGATAGATAGATAGATAGATAGATATTGATCCTCATATAGATAGATAGATATTGACCCTCAGATAGATAGATAGATAGATAGATAGAAAGATAGAAAGATAGAAAGATAGATTGATAGTCATTGACCCTTAGATAGATAGATAGATAGATATTGAACGTCAGATATATAGATAGATAGATAGTCATTGACCCTGAGATATAGATAGATAGAGTATGAACCACAGATAGATAGATAGATAGATAGTTATTGACCCGCAGATAGTTAGATAGATAGATAGATAGATAGATATTGACCCTCAGATAGATAGATAGATAGATAGATAGATAGTCATTGACTCTTAGATAGATAGATAGATATTGACCGTCAGATATATAGATAGACAGATAGTCATTGACCCTGAGATATAGATAGATAGAGTATGACCCACAGATAGATAGATAGATAGTTATTGACCCGCAGATAGTTAGATAGATAGATAGATAGATATTGACCCTCAGATAGATAGATAGATAGATAGATAGATAGATAGATAGATATTGACCATCAGAAAGATAGATAGATAGATAGATAGATAGACAGATAGACAGATAGATATATCATTTTTTACTTGGTTGCTAGGGTAACCCAATCTGGTTGCTAGGCAGTTTCCAGGGTGATCCTTATCAAGCCTCCTTTTCATTCTGAGTGAATAAAGTCAACCCGGAAGTCTCTATGATTTTCTGTTGCATAGATATGTGATTTGTTACTTGGTTGCTAGGGTAACCATATCTTGTTGATAGGCAGTTACCAGAGTGATATATATCAAGTCTACTTTCCATCTTGAGTAAAATAAGTGAAACAGGAAGTCTCTACGATTTTCTGGTGCAGAGTTATGTGATTTGTTACTTGGTTGCTAGGGTAAGCCCTTGTCATTGCTAGGCAGTTACCAGAGTGATACTTATCAAGCCTCCTTTCCATCCTGAATAAATTATGTCAACCCGGAATTCTCTACGATTTTCTGGTGCAGAGATATGTGATTTGTTAGTTGGTTGCTAGGGTAACCCCATCTGGTTGCTAGGCAGTTACTAAGGTGATACTCATAAGGCTCCTTGCAATCCTGTGTGAAACATGTCAACCCCTAAGTCTCTACGATGTTCTGGTTCAAAGATATGTTATTTGTTACTTGGTTGCTAGGGTAACCGCATCTGGTTGCTAGGCAGTTACCAGAGGGATACATATCAAGGCTACTTTCCATCCTGAGTGAAATAAGTGAAACAGGAAGTCTCTATGATTTCCTGGTGCAGAGATATGTGACTTGTTACTTGGTTGCTAGGGTAAACACATCTGGTTGCTAGGCAGTTACCAGAGTGATACATATCAAGGCTACTTTCCATCCTGAGTGAATAAAGTCAACACGGAAGTCTCTATGATTTTCTGTTGCAGAGATATGTGATTTGTTACTTGGTTGCTAGGGTAATCACATCTGGTTGCTAGGCAGTTACCAGAGTGATACATATCAAGGCTACTTTCCATCCTGAGTGAAATAAGTCAACCCGGAAGTCTCTCTGATTTTCTGTTGCAGAGATATGTGATTTGTTACTTGGTTGCTATGGTAACCGCATCTGGTTGCTAGGCAGTTACCAGAGTGATACATATCAAGGCTACTTTCCATCCTGAGTGAAATAAGTGAAACAGGAAGTCTCTACGATTTTCAAGTGCAGAGATATGTGATTTGTTAGTTGGTTGCTAGGGTAACCCCATCTGGTTGCTAGGCAGTTACCAAGGTGATACTCATAAGGCTCCTTGCAATCCTGGGTGAAATATGTTAACCCCTAAGTCTCTACGATGTTCTGGTTCAAAGATATGTGATTTGTAACTTGGTTGCTAGGGTAACCGCATCTGGTTGCTAGGCAGTTACCAGAGTGATACATATCAAGGCTACTTTCCATCCTGAGTGAAATAAGTGAAACAGGAAGTCTCTATGATTTTCTGGTGCAGAGATATGTGATTTGTTACTTGGTTGCTAGGGTAAACACATCTGGTTGCTAGGCAGTTACCAAAGTGATACTCATAAGGCTCCTTGCAATCCTGTGTGAAATATGTCAACCCCTAAGTCTCTACGATGTTCTGGTTCAAAGATATGTGATTTGTTACTTGGTTGCTAGGGTAATCACATCTGGTTGCTAGGCAGTTACCAGAGTGATACATATCAAGGCTACTTTCCATCCTGAGTGAAATAAGTCAACCCGGAAGTCTCTCTGATTTTCTGTTGCAGAGATATGTGATTTGTTACTTGGTTGCTAGGGTAATCACATCTGGTTGCTAGGCAGTTACCAGAGTGATACATATCAAGGCTACTTTCCATCCTGAGTGAAATAAGTGAAACAGGAAGTCTCCACGATTTTCTGGTGCAGAGATATGTGATTTGTTAGTTGGTTCCTAGGGTAACCCCATCTGGTTGCTAGGCAGTTACCAAGGTGATACTCATAAGGCACCTTGCAATCCTGTGTGAAATATGTTAACCCCTAAGTCTCTACGATGTTCTGGTTCAAAGATATGCGATTTGTTACTTGGTTGCTAGGGTAACCGCATCTGGTTGCTAGGCAGTTACCAGAGGGATACATATCAAGGCTACTTTCCATCCTGAGTGAAATAAGTGAAACAGGAAGTCTCTATGATTTTCTGGTGCAGAGATATGTGATTTGTTACTTGGTTGCTAGGGTAAACACATCTGGTTGCTAGGCAGTTACCAAAGTGATACTCATAAGGCTCCTTGCAATCCTGTGTGAAATATGTCAACCCCTAAGTCTCTACGATGTTCTGGTTCAAAGATATGTGATTTGTTACTTGGTTGCTAAGGTAACCCTGTCTGGTTGCTATGCAGTTACCAGAGTGATACATATCAAGGCTACTTTCCATCCTGAGTGAAATAAGTGAAACAGGTAGTCTCTACGATTTTCTGGTGCAGAGATATGTGATTTGTTACTTGGTTGCTAGGGTAACCCCGTCTGGTTGCTAGGCAGTTACCAGAGTGATACATATCAAGGCTACTTTCCATCCTGAGTGAATAAAGTCAACCCGGAAGTCTCTATGATTTTCTGTTGCAGAGATATGTGATTTGTTACTTGGTTGCTAGGGTAATCACATCTGGTTGCTAGGCAGTTACCAGAGTGATACATATCAAGGCTGCTTTCCATCCTGAGTGAAATAAGTCAACCCGGAAGTCTCTTTGATTTTCTGTTGCAGAGATATGTGATTTGTTACTTGGTTGCTAGGGTAATCACATCTGGTTGCTAGGCAGTTACCAGAGTGATACATATCAAGGCTACTTTCCATCCTGAGTGAAATAAGTCAACCCGGAAGTCTCTCTGATTTTCTGTTGCAGAGATATGTGATTTGTTACTTGGTTGCTAGGGTAATCACATCTGGTTGCTAGGCAGTTACCAGAGTGATAAATATCAAGGCTACTTTCCATCTTGAGTGAAATAAGTGAAACAGGAAGTCACTACGATTTTCTGGTGCAGAAATATGTGATTTGTTACTTGGTTGCTAGGGTAACCCCATCTGGTTGCTAGGCAGTTACCAGAGTGATACATATCAAGGCTACTTTCCATCCTGAGTGAAATAAGTGAAACAGGAAGTCTGTATGATTTTCTGGTGCAGAGATATGTGATTTGTTACTTGGTTGCTAGGGTAACCCCATCTGGTTGCTAGGCAGTTACCAGAGTGATACATATCAAGGCTACTTTCCATCCTGAGTGAAATAAGTGAAACAGGATGTCTGTATGATTTTCTGGTGCAGAATTATGTGATTTGTTATTTGGTTGCTAGGGTAACCCTGTCTGGTTGCTATGCAGTTACCAGGGTGATACTTATCAAGCCTCCTTTCCATACTGAGTGAATCAAGTCAACCTGGAAGCTACTATACTGTGGCTATGAAGATTTTAGGTCATTACTTATTGTCTGCTTGATTAAAGAAATCCTCTGAGGGAGAGAGAGAAGGAGAGACGCAGGGCTGACAGGCCCTTTTTCGTCTGTGTGTGTGAAAACGTCAGTTGGGATTTAAATTTCTGAACATTCCGCAATGTTAATCAATGGGAGTTTTTCCGAGTTTTGATCGTCATTTTTAGGAAAACCGTAAGTCCGATCAGTTAGAAAAGATATAGCACACTATTCGGGATTAGTCTGAAGGTCTGTGCCGAGTTTGGTGCATGTAGCTTAAAAGCTCTAGGAGGAGTTACATTTAGAAATTTAGTCTCAGAATAATAATAATAACTAGATTAAAAAGTTTGAGTACAAACTTTAGGTTGGCTTGAGAAAGCCTAGCATAAAGTTTGAAGTAGTTGTAAAAGTTTGAAGATTTACGGTTTCTAGTTTGATGTAATTATAAGTAGTAGTTTTCAAAGTTCAAAGTTTAGAGATTATAAAACCATTCAGTCTATCAAATAGATTAGATAGATAGATATATAGATAGATAGATAGATAGATAGATAGATAGATAGATAGATAGGTAGATAGGTAGAGTATGACCCACAGATAGATAGATAGATAGATAGATAGATAGATAGATAGATAGATAGATAGATAGATAGATAGATAGATAGATATTGACCATCAGATAGATAGATCGATAGATAGATCGATAGATAGATAGATAGATAGATAGAGTATGACCCACAGATAGATAGATAGATAGATATTGACCATCAGATAGATAGATCGATAGATAGATAGATAGAGTATGACCCACAGATAGATAGATAGATAGATAGATAGATAGATAGATAGATAGATAGATAGATAGATAGATAGAGTATGACCCACAGATAGATAGATAGATAGATAGATAGATAGATAGATAGATAGATAGATAGATAGATAGATATTGAACATCAGATAGATAGATAGAGTTATTGACCATCAGATAGACAGATAGATAGATAGATAGATAGATAGATAGATAGATAGATAGATAGATAGATAGATAGATAGATAGATAGATAGATATTGACCCTCAGATAGATAGATAGATAGATAGATAGATAGATATTGACCCTCAGATAGATAGATAGATAGATAGATAGATAGATAGATATTAACCCTCAGATAGATAGACAGTTCGAAAGATAGATATAGATAGACTGATAAATAGACAGACAGACAGACAGACAGATAGATAGATAGATAGATCCTTGCTACCCTGAGTCCCATGAACAAAACCAGAAGTCTTTATGTTGTTCTGGTGCAGAGATATGTAATTTGTTACTTGGTTGCTATGGTAACCCCATCTGGTTGCTAGGCAGTTACCAGAGTAATACATATCAAGGCTACTTTCCATCATGAGTGAAATAAGTCAACCCGGAAGTCTCTACGATTTTCTGTTAAATAGATATGTGAAATGTTACTTGGTTGCTAGGCTATCCCCATCTGGTTGCTAGGCAGTTACCAAAGTGTTACTCATAAGGCTCCTTGCAATCCTGTGTGAAATATGTCAACCAATAAGTCTCTACGAAGTTTTGGTTCAAAGATATGTGATTTATTACTTGGTTGCTAGGGTAACCCTGTCTGGTTGCTATGCAGTTACCAGGGTGATAACTTGTCAAGCCTCCTTTCCATCCTGAGTGAATAAAGTCAACCCGCAAGTCTGTATGATTTTCTGGTGCAGAGATATGTGATTTGTTATTTGGTTGCTAGGGTAACCCTGTCTGGTTGCTATGCAGTTACCAGGGTGATACTTATCAAGCCTCCTTTCCATCCTGAGTGAATTAAGTCAACCCAGATGTCTCTACGATTTTCTGGTGCAGAAATATATGATTTGTTATTTGGTTGCTAGGGTAACCCATCTGGTTGCTAGGCAGTTACCAGAGTGATGCATATCAAGGCTACTTTCCATCCTGTGTGAAATATGTCAACCCCTAAGTCTCTACGATGTTCTGGTTCAAAGATATGTGATTTGTTACTTGGTTGCTAGGGTAACCACATCTGGTTGCTATGCAGTTACCAGAGTGATACATATCAAGCCTACTTTCCATCCTGAGTGAAATAAGTGAAACAGGAAGTCTCTATGATTTTCTGTTGCAGAGATATGTGATTTGTTACTTGGTTGCTAGGGTAACCACATACGGTTGCTAGGCAGTTACCAGAGTGATACATATCAAGGCTACTTTCCATCCTGAGTGAAATAAGTGAAACAGGAAGTCTCTACGATTTTCTGGTGCAGAGATATGTGATTTGTTACTTGGTTGCTAGGGTAATCACATCTGGTTGCTAGGCAGTTACCAGAGTGATACATATCAAGGCTACTTTCCATCCTGAGTGAAATAAGTCAACCCTGAAGTCTCTCTGATTTTCTGTTGCAGAGATATGTGATTTGTTACTTGGTTGCTAGGGTAATCACATCTGGTTGCTAGGCAGTTACCAGAGTGATACATATCAAGGCTACTTTCCATCCTGAGTGAAATAAGTGAAACAGGAAGTCTCTACGATTTTCTGGTGCAGATATATGTGATTTGTTACTTGGTTGCTAGGGTAACCCCATTTGGATGCTAGGCAGTTACCAGAGTGATACATATCAAGGCTACTTTCCATCCTGAGTGAATCAAGTCAATCCGGAAGTCTCTATGATTTTCTGATGCAGAGATATGTGATTTGTTACTTGGTTGCTAGGGTAATCACATCTGGTTGCTAGGCAGTTACCAGAGTGATACATATCAAGGCTACTTTCCATCCTGAGTGAAATAAGTCAACCCGGAAGTCTCTCTGATTTTCTGTTGCAGAGATATGTGATTTGTTACTTGGTTGCTAGGGTAATCACATCTGGTTGCTAGGCAGTTACCAGAGTGATACATATCAAGGCTACTTTCCATCCTGAGTGAAATAAGTGAAACAGGAAGTCTCTACGATTTTCTGGTGCAGATATATGTGATTTGTTACTTGGTTGCTAGGGTAACCCCGTCTGGTTGCTAGGCAGTTACCAGAGTGATACATATCAAGGCTACTTTCCATCCTGAGTGAAATAAGTCAACCCGGAAGTCTCTCTGATTTTCTGTTGCAGAGATATGTGATTTGTTACTTGGTTGCTAGGGTAATCACATCTGGTTGCTAGGCAGTTACCAGAGTGATACATATCAAGGCTACTTTCCATCCTGAGTGAATAAAGTCAAACAGGAAGTCTCTACGATTTTCTGGTGCAGAGATATGTAATTTGTTAGTTGGTTGCTAGGGTAACCCCATCTGGTTGCTATGCAGTTACCAGGGTGATACTTATCAAGCCCCCTTTCCATCCTGAGTGAATTATGTCAACCCGGAAGTCTCTACGATTTTCTGTTGCAGAGATATGTGATTTGTTACTTGGTTGCTAGGGTATCCCTGTCTGGTTGCTATGCAGTTACCAGGGTGATACTTATCAAGCCTCCTTTCCATCCTGAGTGAAATAAGTGAAACATGAAGTCTCTACGATTTTCTGCTGCAGAGATATGTGATTTGTTAGTTGGTTGCTAGGGTAACCCCATCTGGTTGCTAGGCAGTTACCAAGGTGATACTCATAAGGCTCCTTGCAATCCTGTGTGAAATATGTCAACCCCTAAGTCTCTACGATGTTCTGGTTCAAAGATATGTGATTTGTTACTTGGTTGCTAAGGTAACCCCGTCTGGTTGCTAGGCAGTTACCAGAGTGATACATATCAAGGCTACTTTCCATCCTGAGTGAATAAAGTCAACCCGGAAGTCTCTCTGATTTTCTGTTGCAGAGATATGTGATTTGTTACTTGGTTGCTAGGGTTATCACATCTGGTTGCTAGGCAGTTACCAGAGTGATACATATCAAGGCTACTTTCCATCCTGAGTGAAATAAGTGAAACAGGAAGTCTGTATGATTTTCTGGTGCAGAGATATGTGATTTGCTATTTGGTTGCTAGGGTAACCCTGTCTGGTTGCTATGCAGTTACCAGGGTGATACTTATCAAGCCTCCTTTCCATACTGAGTGAATCAAGTCAACCTGGAAGCTACTATACTGTGGCTATGAAGATTTTATGTCATGACTTATTGGCTGCTTGATAAAAGAAATCCTCTGTGGGAGAGAGAGAGGGAGAGACGCAGGGCTGACAGGCCCTTTTTTGTCTGTGTGTGTGAAAACGTCAGTTGGGATTTAAATTTCTGAACATTCCGCAATGTTAAGTCAATGGGAGTTTTTCCGAGTTTTGATCGTCATTTTTAGGAAAACCGTAAGTCCGATCAGTTAGAAAAGATATAGCACACTATTCGGGATTAGTCTGAAGGTCTGTGCCGAGTTTGGTGCATGTAGCTTAAAAGCTCTAGGAGGAGTTAGATTTAGAAATTTAGTCTCAGAATAATAATAATAATAATAATAAGTTTAAATAGGATTTCAGTAAGTTGGCTTTCTCAAGCCAACCTAATAATAATAAGTTTAAATAGGATTTCAGTAAGTTGGCTTTCTCAAGCCAACCTAACTAGATTAAAAAGTTTGAGTACAAACTTTAGGTTGGCTTGAGAAAGCCTAGCATAAAGTTTGAAGTAGTTGTAAAAGTTTGAAGATTTACGGTTTCTAGTTTGGTGTAATTATAAGTAGTAGTTTTCAAAGTTTAGAGATTATAAAACCATTCAGTCTATCAAATAGATTAGATAGATAGATAGATAGATAGATAGATAGATAGATAGATAGATAGATAGATAGATAGATAGATATTGACCCTCAGATAGATAGATAGATAGATAGATAGATAGATAGATAGATAGATAGATAGATAGATAGATATTGACCCTCAGATAGATTGATAGATAGATAGATAGATAGATAGATAGATAGTTATTGACCATCAGATAGATAGATAGATAGATAGATAGATAGATAGATAGATAGATAGATAGATAGATAGATAGATAGATATTGACCATTAGATAGATAGATAGATAGATATTGATCCTCAGATAGATAGATAGAGAATTACCCTCAGATAGATAGATAGATAGATAGATATTGACCCTCAGATAGATAGATAGATAGATAGATAGACAGACAGATAGATAGATAGAGAATTACCCTCAGATAGATAGATAGATAGATAGATAGATAGATAGATATTGACCCTCAGATAGATAGATAGATAGATAGATAGATAGATAGATAGAGAATGACCCTCAGATAGATCGATAGATAGAGAATGACCCTCAGATAGATAGATAGATAGATAGATAGATAGATAGACAGACAGATAGATAGATAGAGAATTACCCTCAGATAGATAGATAGATAGATAGATAGATAGATAGAGAATGACCCTCAGATAGATAGATAGATAGATAGATAGATAGATAGATAGATAGATAGATAGATAGATAGATAGATAGATAGATAGATAGATAGACAGACAGATAGATAGATAGAGAATTACCCTCAGATAGATAGATAGATATTGACCCTCAGATAGATAGATAGATAGATAGATAGACAGACAGATAGATAGATAGAGAATTACCCTCAGATAGATAGATAGATAGATAGATAGATAGATAGATAGATAGATAGATAGATAGATATTGACCCTCAGATAGATAGATAGATAGATAGAGAATGACCCTCAGATGGATAGATAGATAGATAGATAGATAGATAGATAGAGAATTACCCTCAGATAGATAGATAGATAGATAGATTGTTTTAAGTTTAAAGGTTTTAAGTTTGAAGTAGTTGTGAGTTTTAGTAGTTTAGAAGTTTAAAGATTATAAGAAAATTCTGTCAGATAGATAGATAGATAGATAGATAGATAGATAGGAGTATGATAGATAGATAGATAGATAGATAGATAGATAGATAGATAGACAGATAGATAGATAGATAGGAGTATGACCCATAGATATATAGATAGTGTATGACCCATAGATAGATAGACGGAGTATGACCCATAGATAGATAGATATTGACCCTCAGATAGATAAAAATTGACCCTCAGATAGATGGATAGATAGATAGATATTGACCCTCATATAGATAGATAGATAGACGGATAGATAGATCCTTGCTACCCTGAGTCCCATGAACAAAACCAGAATTCTTTATGTTGTTCTGGTGCAGAGATATGTGATTTGTTACTTGGTTGCTAGGGTAACCCCATCTGGTTGCTAGGCAGTTACCAAAGTGATACTCATAAGGCTCCTTGCAATCCTGTGTGAAATATCTCAACCCCTAAGTCTCTACGATTTTATGGTTCAAAGATATGTGATTTGTTACTTGGTTGCTAGGGTAACCACATCTGGTTGCTAGGCAGTTACCAGAGTGATACATATCAAGGCTACTTTCCATCCTGAGTGAATCAAGTCAATCCGGAAGTGTCTATGATTTTCTGATGCAGAGATATGTGATTTGTTACTTGGTTGCTAGGGTAATCACATCTGGTTGCTAGGCAGTTACCAGAGTGATACATATCAAGGCTACTTTCCATCCTGAGTGAAATAAGTCAACCCGGAAGTCTCTCTGATTTTCTGTTGCAGAGATATGTGATTTGTTACTTGGTTGCTAGGGTAATCACATCTGGTTGCTAGGCAGTTACCAAGGTGACAGCCAACAATGCTCCTTGCCATCCTGATTGAAATAAGTCAACCCGGAAGTCTCTGTGATTTTCTAGTACAGAGATATGTGATTTGTTTCTTGGTTGCTAGGGTAACCCCATCTGGTTGCTAGGCAGTTACCAAGGTGACAGCCAACAATGCTCCTTGCCATCCTGAGTGAAATAAGTCAACCCGGAAGTCTCTGTGATTTTCTTGTGCAGAGATATGTGATTTTTTTCTTGGTTGCTAGGATAACCCCATCTGGTTGCTATGCAGTTACCAAGGTGACAGGCAACAATGCTCCTTGCCATCCTGAGTGAAATAAGTCAACCCAGAAGTCTCTGTGATTTTCTTGTGCAGAGATATGTGATTTGTTTCTTGGTTGCTAGGGTAACCCCATCTGGTTGCTAGGCAGTTACCAAGGTGACAGCCAACAATGCTCCTTGCCATCCTGAGTGAAATAAGTCAACCCGGAAGTCTCTGTGATTTTCTTGTGCAGAGATATGTGATTTGTTTCTTGGTTGCTAGGGTAACCCCATCTGGTTGCTAGGCAGTTACCAAGGGGCAAGACAACAATGCTCCTTGCCATCCTAAATGAAATAAGTCAACACGGAATCACTACAATTTTCTGGTTCAGAGATATATGATTAGTTACTTGGTTGCTAGGGTAACCCCATCTGGTTGCTAGGCAGTTACCAAGGTGACAGCCAACAATGCTCCTTGCCATCCTGAGTGAAATAATTCAACCCGGAAGTCTCTGTAATTTTCTTGTGCAGAGATATGTGATTTGTTTCATGGTTGCTAGGGTAACCCCATTTGGTTGCTAGGCAGTTACCAAAGTAACATCTAACAATGCTCCTTGCCATCTTGAGTGAAATAAGTCAACTCGGAAGTCTCTACAATTTTGTAGTGCAAAGATATGAGATTTGTTACTTGGTTGCTATGGTAAACCCATCTGGTTGCTAGGCAGTTACCAGGGTGATATTTATCAAGTCTACTTTCCATCCTGAGTGAAATAAGTCAACCCGGAAGTCTCTACGACATTCTGATCCTAAGATACACATCTTAGTGATTTTGAATGGATGTCAATGGTTCTTTGTTGCTAGGGTGCTTTAAATGGTTGCTAGGGCGTGGCTAAGTAGTTCACATGATGAAAGCTGAAGACTGATTACTCACCCAATGAAAACAAAGCAACTATCATGTCTCTAGGACATTCTGATCTGAAGATATCTTACTATAAATGAAATCAATAAATGTGGTTGCTAGGGTGCTCTAAATTGTTGCTAGGGAGTGGCTTGGCAGCTGCCAATGATGAATCTCCAAAGGCTACTTGTCAGTATGAATGATATAAACCAACTCCCATGCTTCTGTGACATTCAGAATGGAAGATATCTCTCTTTGGATTTTGGTTGCTAAGGTGCTCGAAAATGGTTGCTAGGGAGGGGCTAGGAAGTGTTGAGGGGATTCATGATTGGCTGTTTTACTGCCCCAAGTCAAACAAGACCACCCTCGTGTTTCTATGATAATTCAGTCCAGAGAAATCCCTTTGATCTCTTTCAATGGAAGTCTATGGGAATTGTTGCTAAGGTGCTGTAAATGGTTGCTAGGGCGTGGCTTGATAGCTTCACAATGATCCTGAGAGACTGATTGGTCGTCTGAGTAAAATGAGCCCGCCCCCTTGTCTGTAAGACACTGTGATCCAGAGTTATGTTCAATACAAAATCTACCATAGACTTAACATTGGGGCAAATTTGGGCAGCTCCTGCCCCCCAGGGGTGCAACTTTTACCCCATTGTGAGGTACGTTCTCACAGAGCCTGTCAGCCTCTTCAAATGAGGTAAATCACACGTCTCTGCGAAATCCTCGCTCTGAGCTATGACTCGTCAAAATTCGGCTCAATGTTAAGTCAATGGGATTGTTTGCCCAATTTTTTGCCCCTGGGGCAAACACCGTACCCCCGATCGCTTATAAAAGTCATAGCACACCATTCCCAAATAATCCGCACGATTTGACGCCTCATTCGTGGGTCAGCGACCAAAAATTTTTGCAAAAAATTCCATTGACTTACATTGGGGCAATTTTGGGCAGCTCCTGCCCCCCAGGGGTAAAACTTTTACCCCATTGTGAGGTATGTTCTCACAGAGCCTGTCAGCCTCTTCAAATGTGGTAAATCACACGTCTCTGTGAAATCCTCGCTCTGAGCTATGACTCGTCAAAGTTCGGCTCAATGTTAAGTCAATGGGATTTTTTGCCCAATTTTTTGCCTCTGGGGCAAACACCGTACCCCCGATCGCTTAGAAAAGATATAGCACACTATTCGGGATTAGTCTGAAGGTCTGTGCAGAGTTTGGTGCATGTAGCTTAAAAGCTCTAGGAGGAGTTAGATTTAGAAATTTAGTCTCAGAATAATAATAATAACTAGATTGAAAAGTTTGAGTACAAACTTTAGGTTGGCTTGAGAAAGCCTAGCATAAAGTTTGAAGTAGTTGTAAAAGTTTGAAGATTTACGGTTTCTAGTTTGATGTAATTATAAGTAGTAGTTTTCAAAGTTCGAAGTTTAGAGATTATAAAACCATTCAGTCTATCAAATAGATTAGATAGATAGATAGATAGATAGATAGATAGATAGATAGATAGATATTGACCCTCAGATAGATAGATAGATAGATAGATAGAGTATGACCCATAGATAGATAGATAGATATTGACCCTCAGATAGATAGATAGATAGATAGAGTCTGACCCACAGATAGATAGATAGATAGATAGATAGATAGATAGATATTGACCGTCAGATATATAGATAGATAGATAGTCATTGACCCTGAGATATAGATAGATAGAGTATGACCCACAGATAGATAGATAGATAGTTATTGACCCGCAGATAGTTAGATAGATAGATAGATAGATATTGACCCTCAGATAGATAGATAGATATTGACCCTCAGAAAGATAAATAGATAGATAGATAGATAGATAGATAGATAGATAGATAGATAGATAGATAGATAGCTAGCTAGACAGATAGATATATCATTTTTTACTTGGGTGCTAGGGTAACCCAATCTGGTTGCTAGGCATTTTCCAGGGTGATCCTTATCAAGCCTCCTTTTCATTCTGAGTGAATAAAGTCAACCCGGAAGTCTCTATGATTTTCTGTTGCATAGATACGTGATTTGTTACTTGGTTGCTAGGGTAACCATATCTGGTTGATAGGCAGTTACCAGAGTGATATATATCAAGGCTACTTTCCATCTTGAGTAAAATAAGTGAAACAGGAAGTCTCTACGATTTTCTGGTGCAGAGTTATGTGATTTGTTACTTGGTTGCTAGGGTAAGCACTTGTCGTTGCTAGGCAGTTACCAGAGTGATACTTTTCAAGACTCCTTGCTATCCTGAGTGAAATAATTCAAACAGGAAGTCTCTACGATTTTCTGGTGAAGAGATATATTATTTGTTACTTGGTTGCTAGGGTAACCCCATCTGGTTGCTATGCAGTTACCAGGGTGATACTTATCAAGCCTCCTTTCCATCCTGAGTGAATTATGTCAACCCGGAAGTCTCTACGATTTTCTGTTGCAGAGATATGTGATTTGTTACTCGGTTGCTAGGGTATCCCTGTCTGGTTGCTATGCAGTTACCAGGGTGATACTTATCAAGCCTCCTTTCCATCCTGAGTGAAATAAGTGAAACATGAAGTCTCTACGATTTTCTGCTGCAGAGATATGTGATTTGTTAGTTGGTTGCTAGGGTAACCCCATCTGGTTGCTAGGCAGTTACCAAGGTGATACTCATAAGGCTCCTTGCAATCCTGTGTGAAATATGTCAACCCCTAAGTCTCTACGATGTTCTGGTTCAAAGATATGTGATTTGTTACTTGGTTGCTAGGGTAACCGCATCTGGTTGCTTGGCAGTTACCAGAGGGATACATATCAAGGCTACTTTCCATCCTGAGAGAAATAAGTGAAACAGCAAGTCTCTATGATTTTCTGGTGCAGAGATATGTGATTTGTTACTTGGTTGCTAGGGTAAACACATCTGGTTGCTAGGGAGTTACCAAAGTGATACTCATAAGGCTCCATGCAATCCTGTGTGAAATATGTCAACCCCTAAGTCTCTACGATGTTCTGGTTCAAAGATATGTGATTTGTTACTTGGTTGCTAAGGTAACCCTGTCTGGTTGCTATGCAGTTACCAGAGTGATACATAAAGGCTACTTTCCATCCTGAGTGAAATAAGTGAAACAGGTAGTCTCTACGATTTTCTGGTGCAGAGATATGTGATTTGTTACTTGGTTGCTAGGGTAACCCCGTCTGGTTGCTAGGCAGTTACCAGAGTGATACATATCAAGGCTACTTTCCATCCTGAGTGAATAAAGTCAACCCGGAAGTCTCTATGATTTTCTGTTGCAGAGATATGTGATTTGTTACTTGGTTGATAGGGTAATCACATCTGGTTGCTAGGCAGTTACCAGAGTGATACATATCAAGGCTACTTTCCATCCTGAGTGAAATAAGTCAACCCGGAAGTCTCTCTGATTTTCTGTTGCAGAGATATGTGATTTGTTACTTGGTTGCTAGGGTAATCACATCTGGTTGCTAGGCAGTTACCAGAGTGATACATATCAAGGCTACTTTCCATCCTGAGTGAAATAAGTGAAACAGGTAGTCTCTACGATTTTCTGGTGCAGAGATATGTGATTTGTTACTTGGTTGCTAGGGTAACCCCGTCTGGTTGCTAGGCAGTTACCAGAGTGATACATATCAAGGCTACTTTCCATCCTGAGTGAATAAAGTCAACCCGGAAGTCTCTATGATTTTCTGTTGCAGAGATATGTGATTTGTTACTTGGTTGCTAGGGTAATCACATCTGGTTGCTAGGCAGTTACCAGAGTGATACATATCAAGGCTACTTTCCATCCTGAGTGAAATAAGTGAAACAGGAAGTCTGTATGATTTTCTGGTGCAGAGATATGTGATTTGCTATTTGGTTGCTAGGGTAACCCTGTCTGGTTGCTATGCAGTTACCAGGGTGATACTTATCAAGCCTCCTTTCCATACTGAGTGAATCAAGTCAACCTGGAAGCTACTATACTGTGGCTATGAAGATTTTAGGTCATTACTTATTGGCTGCTTGATAAAAGAAATCCTCTGTGGGAGAGAGAGAGGGAGAGACGCAGGGCTGACAGGCCCTTTTTTGTCTGTGTGTGTGAAAACGTCAGTTGGGATTTAAATTTCTGAACATTCCGCAATGTTAAGTCAATGGGAGTTTTTCCGAGTTTTGATCGTCATTTTTAGGAAAACCGTAAGTCCGATCAGTTAGAAAAGATATAGCACACTATTCGGGATTAGTCTGAAGGTCTGTGCCGAGTTTGGTGCATGTAGCTTAAAAGCTCTAGGAGGAGTTAGATTTAGAAATTTAGTCTCAGAATAATAATAATAATAACTAGATTGAAAAGTTTGAGTACAAACTTTAGGTTGGCTTGAGAAAGCCTAGCATAAAGTTTGAAGTAGTTGTAAAAGTTTGAAGATTTACGGTTTCTAGTTTGATGTAATTATAAGTAGTAGTTTTGAAAGTTCAAAGTTTAGAGATTATAAAACCATTCAGTCTATCAAATAGATTAGATAGATAGATAGATAGATAGATAGATAGATAGATAGATAGAGTATGACCCTCAGATAGATAGATAGATAGATAGATAGATAGATAGATAGATATTGACCCTCAGATAGATAGATAGATAGATAGATAGAGTCTGACCCACAGATAGATAGATAGATAGATAGATATTGACCGTCAGATATATAGATAGATAGATAGTCATTGACCCTGAGATATAGATAGATAGAGTATGACCCACAGATAGATAGATAGATAGTTATTGACCCGCAGATAGTTAGATAGATAGATAGATAGATAGATATTGACCCTCAGATAGATAGATAGATAGATAGATATTGACCCTCAGAAAGATAGATAGATAGATAGATAGATAGATAGATAGATAGCTAGACAGATAGATATATCATTTTTTACTTGGGTGCTAGGGTAACCCAATCTGGTTGCTAGGCATTTTCCAGGGTGATCCTTATCATGCCTCCTTTTCATTCTGAGTGAATAAAGTCAACCCGGAAGTCTCTATGATTTTCTGTTGCATAGATACGTGATTTGTTACTTGGTTGCTAGGGTAACCATATCTGGTTGATAGGCAGTTACCAGAGTGATATATATCAAGGCTACTTTCCATCTTGAGTAAAATAAGTGAAACAGGAAGTCTCTACGATTTTCTGGTGCAGAGTTATGTGATTTGTTACTTGGTTGCTAGGGTAAGCACTTGTCGTTGCTAGGCAGTTACCAGAGTGATACTTTTCAAGACTCCTTGCTATCCTGAGTGAAATAATTCAAACAGGAAGTCTCTACGATTTTCTGGTGAAGAGATATATTATTTGTTACTTGGTTGCTAGGGTAACCCCATCTGGTTGCTATGCAGTTACCAGGGTGATACTTATCAAGCCTCCTTTCCATCCTGAGTGAATTATGTCAACCCGGAAGTCTCTACGATTTTCTGTTGCAGAGATATGTGATTTGTTACTTGGTTGCTAGGGTATCCCTGTCTGGTTGCTATGCAGTTACCAGGGTGATACTTATCAAGCCTCCTTTCCATCCTGAGTGAAATAAGTGAAACATGAAGTCTCTACGATTTTCTGCTGCAGAGATATGTGATTTGTTAGTTGGTTGCTAGGGTAACCCCATCTGGTTGCTAGGCAGTTACCAAGGTGATACTCATAAGGCTCCTTGCAATCCTGTGTGAAATATGTCAACCCCTAAGTCTCTACGATGTTCTGGTTCAAAGATATGTGATTTGTTACTTGGTTGCTAGGGTAACCGCATCTGGTTGCTAGGCAGTTACCAGAGGGATACATATCAAGGCTACTTTCCATCCTGAGTGAAATAAGTGAAACAGGAAGTCTCTATGATTTTCTGGTGCAGAGATATGTGATTTGTTACTTGGTTGCTAGGGTAAACACATCTGGTTGCTAGGGAGTTACCAAAGTGATACTCATAAGGCTCCTTGCAATCCTGTGTGAAATATGTCAACCCCTAAGTCTCTACGATGTTCTGGTTCAAAGATATGTGATTTGTTACTTGGTTGCTAGGGTAACCGCATCTGGTTGCTAGGCAGTTACCAGAGGGATACATATCAAGGCTACTTTTCATCCTGATCGAAATAAGTGAAACAGGAAGTCTCTACGATTTTCTGGTGCAGAGTTATGTGATTTGTTACTTGGTTGCTAGGGTAAGCCCTTGTCGTTGCTAGGCAGTTACCAGAGTGATACTTTTCAAGACTGCTTGCTATCCTGAGTGAAATAAGTGAAACAGGAAGTCTCTACGATTTTCTGGTGCAGAGATATGTGATTTGTTACTTGGTTGCTAGGGTAAACCCATCTGGTTGCTAGGCAGTTACCAAAGTGATACTCATAAGGCTCCTTGCAATCCTGTGTGAAATATGTCAACCCCTAAGTCTCTACGATGTTCTGGTTCAAAGATATGTTATTTGTTACTTGGTTGCTAGGGTAACCCTGTCTGGTTGCTATGCAGTTACTAGAGTGATACATATCAAGGCTCCTTGCAATCCTGAGTGAAATATGTGAAACAGGAAGTCTCTACGATTTTCTGGTGCAGAGATATGTGATTTGTTACTTGGTTGCTAGGGTAACCCCATCTGGTTGCTAGGCAGTTACCAAAGTGATACTCATAAGGCTCCTTGCAAATCTGAGTGAAATATGTCAACCCCTAAGTCTCTACGATGTTCTGGTTCAAAGATATGTGATTTGTTACTTGGTTGCTAGGGTAACCCTGTCTGGTTGCTATGCAGTTACCAGGGTGATACATATCAAGGCTCCTTGCAATCCTGAGTGAAATATGTGAAACAGGAAGTCTCTACGATTTTCTGATGCAGAGATATGTGATTTGTAAGTTGGTTGCTAGGGTAACCCCATCTGGTTGCTAGGCAGTTACCAAGGTGATACTCATAAGGCCCCTTGCAATCCTGTGTGAAATATGTCAACCCCTAAGTCTCTACAATGTTCTGGTTCAAAGATATGTGATTTGTTACTTGGTTGCTAGGGTAACCACATCTGGTTGCTATGCAGTTACCAGGGTGATACTTATCAAGCCTCCTTTCCATCTTGAGTGAATAAAGTCAACCCGCAAGTCTGTATGATTTAATGGTGCAGAGATATGTGATTTGTTATTTGGTTGCTAGGGTAACCCTGTCTGGTTGCTATGCAGTTACCAGGGTGATACTTATCAAGCCTCCTTTCCATCCTGAGTGAATTAAGTCAACCCAGATGTCTCTACGATTTTCTGGAGCAGAAATATATGATTTGTTACTTGGTTGCTAGGGTAACCCAATCTGGTTGCTAGGCAGTTACCAGAGTGATGCATATCGAGACTACTTTCCATTCTGAGTGAAAAAAGTCAAACAGGAAGTCTCTACGATTTTCTGGTGCAGAGATATGTGATTTGTTACTTGGTTGCTAGGGTAACCCCATCTGGTTGCTAGGCAGTTACCAAAGTGATACTCATAAGGCTCCTTGCAATCCTGTGTGAAATATGTCAACCCCTAAGTCTCTACGAAGTTCTGGTTCAAAGATATGTGACATATTACTTGGTTGCTAGGGTAACCCTGTCTGGTTGCTATGCAGTTACCAGGGTGATAACTTGTCAAGCCTCCTTTCCATCCTGAGTGAATAAAGTCAACCCGCAAGTCTGTATGATTTTCTGGTGCAGAGATGTGTGATTTGTTATTTGGTTGCTAGGGTAACCACATCTGGTTGCTAGGCAGTTACCAAAGTGATACTCATAAGGCCCCTTGCAATCCTGTGTGAAATATGTCAACCCCTAAGTCTCTACCATGTTCTGGTTCAAAGATATGTGATTAGTTACTTGGTTGCTAGGGTAACCACATCTGGTTACTAGGCAGTTACCAGAGTGATACATATCAAGGCTACTTTTCATCCTGATCGAAATAAGTGAAACAGGAAGTCTCTACGATTTTCTGGTGCAGAGTTATGTGATTTGTTACTTGGTTGCTAGGGTAAGCCCTTGTCGTTGCTAGGCAGTTACCAGAGTGATACTTTTCAAGACTGCTTGCTATCCTGAGTGAAATAAGTGAAACAGGAAGTCTCTACGATTTTCTGGTGCAGAGATATGTGATTTGTTACTTGGTTGCTAGGGTAAACCCATCTGGTTGCTAGGCAGTTACCAAAGTGATACTCATAAGGCTCCTTGCAATCCTGTGTGA
This sequence comes from Moxostoma hubbsi, assembly GCA_032164185.1. Lineage (NCBI taxonomy): Eukaryota > Metazoa > Chordata > Actinopteri > Cypriniformes > Catostomidae > Moxostoma > Moxostoma hubbsi. The sequence continues at coordinate 2,733,831 of JAVLUX010000036.1, read as the reverse complement.
AATATGTCAACCCCTAAGTCTCTACGATGTTCTGGTTCAAAGATATGTTATTTGTTACTTGGTTGCTAGGGTAACCCTGTCTGGTTGCTATGCAGTTACCAGAGTGATACATATCAAGGCTCCTTGCAATCCTGAGTGAAATATGTGAAACAGGAAGTCTCTACGATTTTCTGGTGCAGAGATATGTGATTTGTTACTTGGTTGCTAGGGTAACCCCATCTGGTTGCTAGGCAGTTACCAAAGTGATACTCATAAGGCTCCTTGCAAATCTGAGTGAAATATGTCAACCCCTAAGTCTCTACGATGTTCTGGTTCAAAGATATGTGATTTGTTACTTGGTTGCTAGGGTAACCCTGTCTGGTTGCTATGCAGTTACCAGGGTGATACATATCAAGGCTCCTTGCAATCCTGAGTGAAATATGTGAAACAGGAAGTCTCTACGATTTTCTGGTGCAGAGATATGTGATTTGTAAGTTGGTTGCTAGGGTAACCCCATCTGGTTGCTAGGCAGTTACCAAGGTGATACTCATAAGGCCCCTTGCAATCCTGTGTGAAATATGTCAACCCCTAAGTCTCTACAATGTTCTGGTTCAAAGATATGTGATTTGTTACTTGGTTGCTAGGGTAACCACATCTGGTTGCTAGGCAGTTACCAGAGTGATACATATCAAGCCTCCTTTCCATCCTGAGTGAAATAAGTGAAACAGGAAGTCTCTACGATTTTCTGGTGCAAAGATATGTGATTTGTTACTTGGTTGCTAGGGTAACCCTGTCTGGTTGCTATGCAGTTACTAGGGTGATACTTGTCAAGCCTCCTTTCCATACTGAGTGAATCAAGTAAACCTGGAAGCTACTATACTGTGGCTATGAAGATTTTAGGTCATTACTTATTGGCTGCTTGATAAAATAAATCCTCTGAGGGAGAGAGAGAGGGAGAGACGCAGGGCTGACAGGCCCTTTTTTTGTCTGTGTGTGTGAAAATGTCAGTTGGGATTTAAATTTCTGAACATTCCGCAATGTTAAGTCAATGGGAGTTTTTCCGAGATTTGATCGTCATTTTTAGGAAAACCGTAAGTCCGATCAGTTAGAAAAGATATAGCACACTATTCGGGATTAGTCTGAAGGTCTGTGCCGAGTTTGGTGCATGTAGCTTAAAAGCTCTAGGAGGAGTTAGATTTAGAAATTTAGTCTCAGAATAATAATAATAATAATAATAAGTTTAAATAGGATTTCAGTAAGTTGGCTTTCTCAAGCCAACCTAATAATAAGTTTAAATAGGATTTCAGTAAGTTGGCTTTCTCAAGCCAACCTAATAATAATAAGTTTAAATAGGATTTCAGTAAGTTGGCTTTCTCAAGCCAACCTAATAATAAGTTTAAATAGGATTTCAGTAAGTTGGCTTTCTCAAGCCAACCTAATTATATCAAACACAGCTGAAAGATATTTGGTTCGTTAAGTGAAGCTTAACATTGTCATTGTGTTTGTTTTTGAGTTTCCACAGTATGCAATAGACTGGCATGTCTTAAGGTCAATATTAGGTAAAAAAAAAAAAAAATGGCAAAAAAAGAAACAGCTTTCTCTAGAAACTCATCAGTCAATCATTGTTTGGAGGAATGAGGCTATACAATGCTTGAAATTGCCAAAAAAAAATTAAGATTTCATACAAAGGTTTACACTACAGTTTTCAAAGACAAAGGACAACTGGCTCTTACAAGGACAGAAGGAGATGTGGAAGGCCAGATGTGCAACTAAACAAGAGGATAAGTACATCAGAGACTCAAGTTTGAGAAATAGATGCCTCACATGTCCTCAGCTGAAACAGCCCGCTGCCATCTGTAGAGACACCTCTCATAGAGGCAGACTGCCCTCACTGTGAGGGCATGAATGTCAAGATGATTTGCTTGCAAATCACCATTGTTTTGAGGAACAATTCAGCCTCCCGTGCCCTCCCAAGGGGCCACAATGTCGAGCAGCACAAACATAAGAGGGCTATTTCAAAGTCTTTTAAAAGTAATAACATTATTTACATAATGTTGTCTAAATGTGGTGACAGTCTTATGAATCCCCTAAGAGGATTATTTAAAGTTCAGAGACTACAATATTTAAAAAAAAATCGAAATGACGACTTTCTGTTTGACAGACCTAATGACTATAAATTTGAAAGCTCTCCGGCTTGATGTGAACTATATTTGTACCAATTTTTGTGACTGTAGGTAAAAATGGGGTGCTACAGAGGCCGTCTTACTTTCCCATTTTAAACCTGTTAATTGTCTCTGGCCAAACAGGTTTGAGTGTAGCTAAAAAAAAATATTTGTTTGATATAAAAAATTTAAATTAAAATTTAAAAACATAACTTTCATCTGTCCAACTTGCTGTGATATCATGACCACGTATGTCAAAAATACTCCAGTGAAAATACCACCCCTGGAGTCACGAGTTCGAATCCAGGGCATGCTGAGTGACTCCAGCTAGGTCTCCTAAACAGCCAAATTGTCCCGGTTGCTAGGGAGGGTAGAGTCACATGGTATAACTGCCTCATGGTACGTGCTATGTCTCCACGGTAATGCCCTCAACAAGCCACATGATAAGATGTGTGAATTGATGTCTCAGACCCGGAGGCAACTGAGTGGTGAGTCACTATGCCACCACGAGGATGTAGAGAGCATTGGGAATTGGGCATTCCAAATTGAGGAGGAAAGGGGGAGAATTATTTTTTTAAATACTCCCACGAGAGCGAGGTTGCCACAGTTGTAGCAGGTAGGTGCCACAGAAATATGATACCTATCACATATCCCATACAGATATTGCATTGTCATAGTGTTTTACTACATTTTAGAAGATAATGAAACATCACGGTTGTTTAAGCCAATGAGCATTAAGCTGTGTCGTCAGCCAGTCATTGCCCATAGTGCTTGCATTTCGCGCAACTCAGAAAAAGCAATTGAGCCACATGCCTGCTACAACTGCGGCCACCTCGCTCTCGGGGGACAGTTTTTGACATACGTCTTCATGACATTGTGGAAAATTTGGATTAAATATGCTTTGTTTCTTTTCTATTATTTCTTATTAACTGTAAATTGCTTTATGTAAATGAACTAAAAGTGTTAAAATGCTTAGATAACACTTCCTCTTTGATTATCTAAGTCAACTAAAGTTTCTTTTTATGGCCATCTCTGCCAAGGTCAGAGAGGGAAAGGGAGGCAGAGAACTGTGTCTTATCAGAGGACACAGCCGAAGAGTGAAAAACATCTTAATATTATGGAATGTGCTGATGAAGACTAGTGTGGATGAAGAATAGAGCATTTCAGGACAGGAACCTGTCCTTGTAAAGTGTAGAAAGATTGGAGGTTCTATGGTGATTATATTTCAGTTCAATTAAATTAAATTCAATTGTATTTGTAAAGAGCCTTTCACAACACACATCATTTCAAGGCAGCTTTACAGAAGATAGGTATTAACGGAAATAATGTTGATGAGTAATCATTGTATAATTAGATAAAATATGATTGTTAATCGTGTAAGAAAATCAGTAATTAAATAATAATTGTATTTGTAACCCATGTGAGCAAGCTGAAGGCGACTGTGGCAAGGATCACAAGATTGTCCATAAGATGTTGGTTAATGGGAGAAAATCTTATGATGGCGACACAGATGGCTGCCTTGGTGTGGAGCTCCCCAATTCTTTTGTCGTTTTTGTTTGTTTGTCCTGTGTTTAGTAAACTTTTTCCAGTCAGATTTACCAGGGACAAACTGCTGAGCATTTGGCAGCACATACCAGATAATCTTTTCCCGGTTTTGAATATTCTGACATTTTGCTGGACATTTTAGTCAGAGGCGCAGCTGTGTTGTTTAAACACGCTATGAGAGGCAGGCGAGGGAGGCGAGCTGGCGAGCAGGTCAAGCTCAGTCAGAGTGGCATTCGAACAGCACTGCTGAGCATTCATCTAGTGAATCTCCACTCTCTACCCAGCAAAACAGACAAACTACATCACCTCACACGTACAAATAAGTACTTTTCAAACTCTGCTGCACTGTGCTTCACAGAAACCTGGCTGAGTGAAGCCATTCCGGACAGCGCATTACATCTGCCAGGCTTTCAGCTGCTCAGAGCGGATCGCATCGCAGAGTTAACAGGGAAAACGAGAGGCGGTGGAACATGCATTTACATCAGTGAAAGTTGGTGTACAGATGTAACAATGTTAAAGAGGATGTGCTGTCCTAATTTGGAAGCACTCTTTATTAACTGTTAGCTGTTTTACTCGCGCAGGAGTTTTCCTCATTTATTCTGGTGTGTGTTTACATAGCTCCAAACGCGTCTGGGAACATAACGCTGCAACAGCTGGCTGATCAAATCGCAGACGCCGAACAACAATACCTGGACTCAGTTATCATTATTCTTCTAGCCCCACCAGAGTCAGGAACATACTGGATCACTGCTACACAACAATAAAGGATGCATATCACTCTGTCCCACATGCAGCTTTGGGACTCTCTGATCACTCTCTGATTCAACTTCTTCCAGCCTACAGGCAGAAATTAAAATCAGCTAAGCCAGTTGTAAGGACTGTAAAGACTGGCAGTGGCCTGAAACGACTTACTAATTACAGGACTCCAACCCCCAACCCTGTGGTGGACTGACGACTGGCTGACGACCTGAATGTGTTTTACTGTAGATTTGAAAGGCCCAATCTCACACCCTCCAGCTGCTCTGACCTTCGTTACACACAAACACCAACATCTCCTGCAACCCCCCTCCTCCCCCCTCCTGCTACTCAACCTGTACTCAAGATCTGTGAAGATGATGTGTGCTGCATCTTTTGGAAGCAAAAGACGAGGAAGGCTTCAAGCCCAGATGACGTGTCACCAGCGTGCCTCCGATCCTGTGCTAACCAAGTGGCCCCATCTTCACACAGATCTTCAATAGATCACTGGAGCAGTGTGAAGTCCCATGCTGCTTCAAATGCTCAATTATTAACACTGTCCCTAAAAAAACAAAAATCACAGGACTTGAGAGACTGGTGTTGGCCCACCTGACGGCCATCACTGGACCCTTTCTAGATCCCCTTCAATTTGCTTATCATGCAAACAGGTCTGTGGATGATGCAGTCAACATGGGATTGCATCATGTCCTGCAACATCTGGACAGACCGGGGACATATGCAAGGATCCTTTTTGTGGACTTCAGTTCGGCTTTCAACACCATCATCCCAGCTATTCTCCTGACTAATTTAAACCAACTCCCTGTTCCCATGTCTATCTGTCAGTGGATTACCAGTTTTCTGATGGACAGGCAGCAGCTTGTGAGACAGGGGAAATTCACTTCCAGCACCTGTACAGTCCCCCAGGGATGTGTGCTCTCCCCACTACTCTTCTCCCTCTACACCAATGATTGCACCACCAGGGACACCTCTGTCAAGCTCCTGAAGTTTGCAAATGACACCACTATCATTGGCCTCATCCGAGTTGGATGGATCCCTAGAAACTAGTGTTTCTTCCAAAAATATATAATCTTTTAATCGTAGAAAAACATGCACAAAACGGTGGAGATAATTTTGGACTTTAGGAGGAACACCCCAACACAATCAGTTGTGTGGCAGCAGGGACTTCAATCTCTGGCTCATTCAAAGGGGGACATGCCTATGGATGAATGGAAGAGGGTGTTGTGAGCAAACTCAGCCCAGATCAATCGAGGGCTCCAGGTAGTGTGGTTGTCGGAGACCAGGCATCTAATTGTCCTTTCGATGTCCTGGTTGACTCTCTCAGTCTGGCCATTGGACTGAGGGTGGAAGCCGGAAGAAAGACTGATGGAAGACCCGATGAGCTGACCAAATTTGGACCTTGGTTGGAAACCATATCCTGGTGGAACCCGTGGATCCTAAACACGTGTCTCAAAAGCAGATCTGCTGTTTGGTTTGCTGTGGGAACTTGGGCAAAGGTAAGAGGCAACAAGTCTTTGAGAATATGTCCACCACCACCAGAATTACTGTATTACCTTGAGACTGAGGTAAGCCTGTGATGAAGTCCAAAGAAATGTGGGACCAAGGGCATCTCGGGATGGGCAGTGGGTGCAGTAGGCCTTGAGGGTGGGTCTTGGGTTCCTTGTTCTGGGCACAGATGGGACAAGCAGCGATGAAGGCCCGGACGTCGCTCTGCAGTTTGGGCCACAAAACTTCCTCTGGACAAGCTTGCAAGTCCTGGTAGTTCCCGGGTGTCCAGAAGGGATTGTGGCATGAGCCCACTGCAAAACCTTAGAACGGAGAGGGTTAGGAACCAAAAGGCACCCTGGGGGGCCATTACCTGGTCCTGGTTGCAGTAATTGAGCCCTCTTGACGGCCGTCTCGATATCCCACTGGATGGGAGCCACCACCCTGGAGTGGCTCAAACTGTCTCGAGAGAGCATCAAGCTTGACATTCTTGGAACCTGGACGATAGGAAAGAGTGAAATTGAAACGGTTAAAAAAGAGGGACCAACGGGCTTGTGAGAAACCAGACTCACTGTGGGGGTCAGTTCCCCTCTGACTAACAACATGAATATAATGCCAATATTACTTATGTATAGTTAAAGTCATGGTTTAAAATGATTAAACTAAGTAAGTGTTAAGGGACAGTGTTTAAACAAAGATTTTGTTTGAACTGTAAGATTAATGATGAAGGCTTTTGTTGGCAATTGTTAGTCTATGTATTTAATTTCAAGATCGTAGTCCATCAATAGACCGAGGTGATGCTGGCAGAGATCAGGGATGTGGCCGGTAATTTCGGTGAGGTTCGGTGAGGTCTATCCTAAATCCAAGGTTCAGACAATGGCATATGAAGTATCCCATGTCTTATGGTTGGAGTTGGCATCAGTTCAACCTCTGAAGTCCATCATAATATACTGAAGTGATGTTTGGCTGGCACCTGCTGCATTTAGTCATCATCACACAGCGACACGTAGCTGTGGAGTCCCACATGAACCAGGAATGGAGCTGGATACAGGCGGTTCTGGTGACCTCAGGTTAGGAGTCACAAGGTTGAGACAGGGAAACAAATTAAATAATATAAGCATAGATGCAATTCAATTTATTGCAGAGTTATTGATCATGGTCAATGTTTCTGGTTTCTGGTTCAAGCCGACTAAACTAAAGCAGCCTAATTGTGGGTTGAAGGATGCAATAGGTGTATGCCTGGCTAAATAGATGAGTATTTAGTCTTGACATAAACTGAGGGAGTGTGTCTGCATCTCAAACAGTGTTAGGGAGACTATTCCATAGTTTAGGAGCCAAATATGAAAATGACCTACCACCTTAAGTGGATTTTGATATTCTAGGAATTATTAACAGGCCAGAATTTTGCAATCGTAGTGAACGTGTTGGAATATAGCGCAGTAGAAGGTCACTTAAGTAGCTAGACCATTCAAAGCTTTGTATGTAGTTAACAGAATTTTAAAATTAATATGGAATTTAAGAGGTAGCCAATGTAACGATGGGGCTAATATGATTATATTCCTTGGTTCTCTTTAGCACTGTGGCTGCTGCATTTTGAACCAATTGAAGTTAATTTATTGAACTTGCTGGACATCCTCCCAGTAATGCATTACAATAATCTAGTCTTGAGGTCATGAACGCATCAATTTGTTTTTCGGCATCAGCAACAGAGAGCATGTGCCGTAATTTAGCAATATTTATTAGGTGGAAGAATGCTGTTCTACAGACACTGGTAATTTGATTTTCAAAGGACAGATTGGTATCAAATATAACACCAAATTTCTTCGCTGTTGAAGATGATGTAAGAGTACATCCATCGAGAGTCAAATAATATTTTAGCTGCTTACTGCTTATTTTTAGGGTTTTTCGGTCCAATAATTAGTACCTCTGTTTTGTCAGAATTGAGTAGAAGGAAATGTCTGGCCATCCAATCTTTATTTCATTGATACACTTTGCTAATTTGGAGAATTGTGAAATCTCATCAGGTTTTTAATAAATATAAAGTTGTATATCTTTGGCATAACAGTGGAAATGTATTCCACGATTCCTGATAATATCTCCCAGGGGAAGCATATACAAGGATAAAAGCAGAGGGCCTAAAACTGATCCCTGTGCACTCCATACTTTACTTTTGTTTTGTTTGACAATTTACATAGAAAAAGTGGTAGCGGTCTGCTAAATAGGACCTAAACCATGCTAATGCAACTCCACAAATGCCAACATAATTCTCTAGTCTATTCAAGAGAATGTCATGATCTATGGTGTTGAATGCAACACTAAGATCTAAAAGCACTAGAAGTGAAATACAGCCGTAATCAGATGATAAGAGCAAGTAATTTGCAACTCTGATAAGTGCAGTCTCTGTACTGTGATGAGGCATAAATCCTGACTGAAATTTTTTGTATATACTATTTCTCTGTAGAAATGAACTCAGTTGGGAGGATACTAACTTTTGTAGTATTTTCGACATAAACGAGATTTGAAATCAGTCTATAATTAGCCAGTTCTCCAGGATTAATTTGTGGCTTCTTAATAAGTGGTTTGATAACTGCCATTTTCAAGTTTCTTGGGACATGTCCTAAGGATAGCGAGGAGTTAATAAAATTAAGAAGAGGTTCTGAAATTACTGGAGATTTCTCTTTTAAGAGCTTAGTTGTATCTAACAAACATGCCTTTGATGTTTCGATAAGTTTTGTTAGCCCTTCATGACCTATGACAGTGAAGGATTGAAGATGCCATCCATCCATCCATCTTCAACCGCTTATCTGAAGTCGGGTCGCAGGGGCAGCAGCTCCAGCAGGGGGCCCCAAACTTCCCTATCCCGAGCCACATTAACCAGCTCTGACTGGGGGACCCCGTTGCGTTTCCAGGCCAGTGTGGAGATGTAATCTCTCCACCTAGTCCTGGGTCTTCCCTAAGGCCTCCTCCCAGCTGGACGTGTCTGAAACACCTCCCTAGGGAGGCGCCCAGGGGGCATCCTTACCAGATGCCCAAACCACCTCAACTGACTCCTTTCGACGCAAAGGAGCAGTGGCTCTACTCCGAGCTCCTCATGGATGACTCAGCTCCTCACCCTATCTCTAAGGCAGAAGCCCGCCACCCTTCTGAGGAAGCCCATTTCGGCCGCTTGTACTTGCAACCTAGTTCTTTCGGTCATGACCCAGCCTTCATGACCATAGATGAGGGTTGGAAAAAAAAATTGACCGGTAGGTCGAGAGCTTTGCCTTCTTGCTCAGCTCTCTTTTCGTGACAATGGTGCGATAGAGTGAGTGTTGTATATATATATATATATATATATATATATATATATGCAATGTATGTATTTTTGGGGGTTAAATATGACAATAATTTGACGTTTAGTGAGAATCACCCAATCTACATTTTGTTTTGTAGATTTCTTTGATTTACTTAAAATTGCCTGCACTAACCTTAGGAACAACCAACAACAAACAATTTGCGGTAAGTCATGGCATTCGCCCATGTTATTTCTTCCTGCATTGCATGTCACATGTTTACAATAGCCTCCTCTGTCAGCAGTGAGGGATTCACATGTGATAAATGTAAGGAATTAGTCAGGCTGACGGAGAAGGTTAATGAGTTAGAAAATCGCATCCAAATGCTAGTGGAGGTCAGTGAGAAAGAGAAGCCGATAGATACTGTTTCGGATGCAAGTAGTCTCCCGTTCCTGTTAGGGTTTCCATTCAATTCTCCCCACTCAGTGATACACCCACTGAGAATCATGTTGGCGATTCTATTGTAAGGAACGTGGAAATAGAGACACCAGGTCGCTGGTTCGAACACCACAGCCACCACAATTGTGTCCTTGAGCAAGGCACTTAACTCCAGGTTGCTCTGGGGGGATTGTCCCTGTAATAGGTGCACTGTAAGTTGCTTTGGATAAAAGTGTCTGCCGAATGTAGATGTAAATGTAGTTGAATCATTACTGCAGCCATTCAAAGACCAGGGCCACAATGTTTGGTTTGACAACTTTTACACATCCCCAGCTCTTATGGTTAAGTTGTTAGAAATGGGAACTAATGCCTATGGTACATGCAGGGTGAATCGTAAACTTTTTCCTGCAGAATTTAAAGACATCAAAAGATCGGAACGCAAGACAGCTCGTGGGGATATGAGGTGGTGTAGGATTGAGAGGAATATACTAGTAATTCAGTGGAAGGACACGTGTGCAGTAACATGCCTCTCCAATTTCCACAATGCGAATGGCTCAACTGAAATTACTAGGCTTGTAAAAAATGATGGCAACTGGACAAATGAAGTAGCCCTCCAGCCCACTGTCATTAGTGATTATAACAAAAACATGGGCGGTGTTGATAGGCCAGAGCAAATTATAAAATCTTACAACATCCTACAAAAAACTCAGAAGTGGTGGAAGACTTCATAGACTTTGCCATCATCAATAGTTTCATATTGTTTAAGGAATGGCAACAAATTCATGCAGCACCAGGCAATGAGTGTAGACCGTTGACCTTAACCCAGATAGATTTCAGAGAAAACCTGGCTCGTCAGCTGGGAGGTATCGATATTCATGCAAGTTTCCCTTTGCAAACACTAAAGCCTGTAGTCGCTCCTTCGTCATAACTCCACACAGCCCATGTCCCTACATTTGAAGAGTCCTCTAAGAGATGTTGGCTATGCTATCGGAAAAGTAGGACTGAAAATGAAACTAAAGTAGCTTGTTGCGCACTCAGATGAGTGTGACCAGTTTCGCGAAGAGGCCTTGGTTGGGCTGTGTTTACTGATGTTGTTCTCCCCCTCCACTCTTTTCTCCCTCTCTTCTCTCCACAAGTATTGCAGTTGTTGAGCATGAATGAATTTTTATATATTCTGTTCCTGCACTCTTTATTATAAATGTATTTATTGTTGAAATTTCGATGTATGTTTTGCTGTGTAATTCCTATGTAATTCTAATTTTCAAATTAAATAAAGTGTGTGTTTTATTGAACACATAAAATGTACATTTCAGTGTTTGTGTCCTTCAATTTCAGATGCAATCTCAATTTATTATTGCAGGTGCATAAAAGGAGTATTTGAAGAGCGGTCATGTGAAATGTATCTTAACATTCTAAATGTTTGTTTTATTCTGTTTTCCCACTAATCACTTGAATGGTCATAACTTTTAAACAATAGATTATTGTGATAGGGCGGAGGGCGGGGCCGGGTCGTGATTATACAAACCCGGTCCCTTATCAGGCTAATTGAGCCTCGAAGAGGGATAAAGGCTATAACGAGGGTTCTTGATAAGGCAGGGGAAAAGAAGGACGCGTTGACAGCTCTCTCTCACTCAGGTAAGGGTTTCTTTAATCGGCACACAGCAGTGCACACAACTTTACATAAAACAGAAAGAACTTATAATCAACACAAAACAATTTAACTCTGAGATCACGTCAACACTGGACTGACGTATGTGTAGCTCTTGACTGGCGGTGTTGTGGCTCTTTTATGCCGCTCTCCCTGTGCTCACTGAAATTAGAGACAGGTGTTAGACATAATTTAGCTCAGGTGCAAGCGCCCTTACCGCTTTTCCCTCTCCGGATGGGCGCTTGACCACGCCCCCGCTGCCACATACCCCCACCGCCCGACTCAGGCCGGGGCGTCATCCGGCCTGCCCACCACTCCCCCCCATTTCTGGAAAGGAAGTCAGCGACAGCCATCTGCACCCCCGGTCTGTGGACCACCTCGAACTTAAAAGCCTGGAGAGCCAGATACCAACGGGTGATCCGGGCGTTAGTATCCTTCATGCGGTGGAGCCACTGCAGTGGGGCATGATCCAAGCAGAGAGTGAAGGCCCGCCCCAGCAGGTAGTAGCGGAGTGTGAGGACCGCCCACTTGATGGCCAGACACTCCTTTTCCACGGTGCTGTACTTTGTTTCCCTCAAGGAGAGTTTTCTACTGATGTACAGCACCGGGAGCTCCTCCCCCTCCACCACCTGCGAGAGTACGGCCCCCTGTCTGAAGCCCCCTGTCTGAAGCGTCCGTCTGTAATAAGAAAGGGAGAGAGAAGTTAGGTGAATACAAGAGCGGCCCCCCACAGAGTGCAGCTTTAACTTGTGTGAACGCCTGTTGGCACTGCTCCGACCACTGGACCGGATCTGGAGCCCCCTTTTTAGTGAGGTCAGTCAGCGGACTGGTGACATCCGAATAATTAGGGATGAATCTTCTATAATAGCCAGCCAGCCCCAGGAACTGCCTCACCCCCTTTTTGGTCTTGGGCCTAGGGCAAGTCGCAATCGCCGCGGTCTTATCAATTTGGGGATGCACCTGGCCATGACCCAAGTGGAACCCCAGATACCGCACCTCCACACGCCCAATCGCGCACTTCTTAGGGTTTGCAGTGAGCCCCGCCCGCCGCAGCGACTTCAGGACCGCCCTCAGATGTTGCATATGCCGCTGCCAGTCATTACTATAGATAATAATATCATCCAAGTAGGCAGCGGCATAAGCAGAGTGTGGGCGGAGGACCCGGTCCATTAGACGCTGGAACGTGGCTGGGGCCCCGAACAAACCGAACGGAAGTGTCACAAATTGGTGTAATCCGAACGGCGTAGTGAAGGCTGTTTTTTCTCGGGAGATTGGTGTCAAGGGGATCTGCCAATAACCCTTCGTCAAATCTAGGGTCGAATAAAAGCGAGCAGTACCTAACCGATCGAGCAGTTCATCAACCCGGGGCATTGGGTACGCGTCAAATTTAGACACCGCGTTGACTCTTCTGTAGTCCACACAGAACCGCACCGACCCGTCACTCTTGGGAACAAGAACAACCGGGCTGGACCAGTCGCTGTGGCACTCTTCTATTACCCCCATATCAAGCATGGCATCCAATTCGTCCCGAACAATTTTCTTTTTGTGCTCGGGAAGGCGATAAGGGCGGCTACGAACGACCACCCCCGGCTCGGTCTCGATGTGGTGCTCGATGAGGTTCGTGCGACCCGGCAGGGGAGAAAACACGTCTGCAAACTCCTTTTGCAACCTGGCAACCTCTGTTCGTTGGCACGGGGAGAGGTGGCCTCCACAAATGACCGGGGCATTGAGATCGGGTTTTGGATTTACCTCCGGTCCGAGCTCCGCCCTCTCTGGAATCACCGTGGCCAACGACACCGGGACCGCCTCTCTCCATAATTTAAGGAGGTTGAGGTGGTACATTTGACGCGCGTCCCCTCTATCGGTTCGCTTAACCTCATAATCGAGATCCCCCACTCGTCGTGTGACCTCGAAGGGCCCTTGCCACTTGGCGAGTAATTTGGAGCTCGATGTGGGAAGTAATACAAGGACCTTATCTCCTGGTGCAAATACCCTTAGCACGATGTCCGCGTGCTGTCCGCTCTAATGGCCCGACGAGGTCCATTCCAATTCTTTCGAAGGGGACCTCGATCAACGGAAGAGGGCGCAATGGCGCTTTTGGGGTGGCCGGTGGGTTTACCAGCTGGCATTCGCGGCACGCCGCACACCACCTGCGGATGTCACCGCTAATGCCCGGCCAATAAAAACGGGCTATTATACGGAAAAGTGTTTTCCTTTCCCCTAGATGACCCGCCATGGGATTATAATGAGCCGCCTGGAATAACATTTCCCGGCGGCTCCGTGGAATCAAAAGCTGTGTTACATTTTCTTTAGTCTGAGTGTCCTGCGTCACTCTATACAGCCGGTCATTTATAATTGCAAAATAGGGGTATGCGAGAGCGATGTCTGGCTGAAGACGCTGACCATCGATCGTTTTCACATGATCGAAGGCATGCTTAAGGGTTTCGTCCCGCGACTGCTCCAAAGGGAAATCCTCGTCAGGGAATTCCCTGCGAAGAGGAGGGGCGGAAGCCTCGCCCCTCTCCACGTCATCCGCATTTGGAGCAGCCGAGGACGGCCCCGGCTCCGCCTCCCCTGCCAAAGCATCGCACATCGCACATCTCCCTATTTTAGTGCAGGACCCATCCTCACAAATATTCCCTAATAGTTTCTTAAATGCAGGCCAATCAGTCCCCAAAATCAGAGGATGGGTGTGGCGGGAACTAACCGCTGCCTCCACTCTATGTTTTTTTCCTTGAAATTTGATCAGCACAGTCACCAACGGATAGTTGTGAACATCCCCATGCACACACCTCACCTTCACCCGTTTAGCTGTGCTCAAAGCCCCGGGTTGAACCAAGCGTTGATGGATGGTGGTCTGATTACAACCGGTATCCAGCAAAGCTTGGTGTGTACCCCCCTGGATTCTTACCGGAATCCGGTATGCTCCAGCCCGATCAGGGGCAGCATGCGGGGGATCGGAGACCCGAACCACCGTCCCCACCTCCATCATCGGACACTGATCGCGGAAGTGGCCCGGGTCTCCACACCTCCAACAGGCCGGCCCAGACGCCACCCCCGTACCTGTGTCGGCGGACACCCCCACCTGAGGGGGAGAGCGGCTGAATGTTGCAGAGGGGGGGTGAGCTGATGTGGAAGGCCTCTGCCAGGCTCCTCGCCTGCGTGGGGCAGGAACGGACCCTGGAGAGAAGACAGAGCGAGAGGGGGGCGGGGGATGGGAGAGAGTAGAAAAAAACACAGGGGGAGGGGGGAGAGAGAGAGAGAGAGAGGGCTCGTCCGCCCTGGGGATCGCCGCCATGTGGTCCTCCGCGAGCTGAACGGCCGCCTCCAGCGACGCCGGGCGGTGGCACTGGACCCACTCCGCCGTTCTCTTGGGCAATCGTTGGATGAACTGTTCCAGTACCACCTGATCGATAAGTCCCTCGACGTTGCGGTCCCCCACTAGCAGCCACTTCCGGCAGGCATCACGGAGCTGCTGGGCGAACGCGAACGGGCAGTCGGCTTTCTCCAGCTTCAGGGCCCGGAAGAGTTGACGATGTTCCTCGGGACTCCGACCAACCCGTTGCATGATGGCCCTCCTCAAGTCAGCGTAGGCCAGGAGGTTCGTTGCGGGCAGTTGTTGAGCCGCGAGTTGGGCTTCCCCGGACAAAAGAGGAACAAGGCGGGCTGCCCATTGATCGCGCGGCCAGCCCCAAATTTCAGCAGTCCGCTCGAACAAGTCCAAGAATGCCTCTGGATCGTCCGTTGCCCCCATCTTCTGTAACGTGGGAGGGGGCAGCGGGGAACGATTGTCCGGGGTCGCGGCTGTGGCGGGAGCGACCTCCTGGCTGAGCAGGCTCCGGAAGGCGTGTCGGTCCTCTGCTTGAGCCCGCATGATTTCAAAGAAGCGCCGATCTTGGTCCTCTCGGAGCTCAAGCAGGGACTGATGGTGGCTCTGATGTAATGCTGCGAGGGACTGGAGGACTTCGGCCAGCTGGGAGGAATCTACGGGACGACCTTCCATGTTTCGGATTCCTGGGTTTCGGCACCAGTGTAACGAGGGTTCTTGATAAGGCAGGGGAAAAGAAGGACGCGTTGACAGCTCTCTCTCACTCAGGTAAGGGTTTCTTTAATCGGCACACAGCAGTGCACACAACTTTACATAAAACAGAAAGAACTTATAATCAACACAAAACAGTTTAACTCTGAGATCACGTCAACACTGGACTGACGTATGTGTAGCTCTTGACTGGCGATGTTGTGGCTCTTTTATGCCGCTCTCCCCGTGCTCACTGAAATTAGAGACAGGTGTTAGACATAATTTAGCTCAGGTGCAAGCGCCCTTACCGCTTTTCCCTCTCCGGACGGGCGCTTGACCACGCCCCTGCTGCCACAAAGGCCGATTGCGGATGGTGGTGCGGGAGAGAGAGATCGTTTACGGACATGTCCGTCATGTGTGTGTTTGTGCTTTTTGTTACGTTTCTCATTAAAATAAGACAGGTTTTTAGGAAACTCATAGAAAATAACCACAACAATCCAAGGTGTTTATTCAGTACTGTGGCTAAATTGGTTAGGAATAAAGCCTCAACCGAACCAGATATTATGTCGCAGCAAAAGAGTAATGGCTTCATGAATTTCTTTACAGATAAAATTTAAATAATCAGAAATAAAATTGGAATTATGCAATCATTTGTCATAGCACCTCAGAAAACAGTGTCTAATAATTTTCCTCACGAGCAAATTTCAATCCTTGCTCTGATCTCCCACTCACTGAATATTTTTCTGAACCAATAGTTGCAAAATTGGAAAATAAATCACTCAAACACAGGTTCCTCCTGTCAGAGCACTGCATCTAATGGGCAGAGATCTGTTAGGATGACTGAATATTCAAATTGTTTGCTCGGACCACGGTTTGCAAATTACAAGCTCTGAAATTAGCCTTTACACCCTACAGACCATTTCCAGCTGTATTTATTCATGACATATATCTGAACCCAATGTTCATCAACAGCTGTATGCAACATTGGATTTAACTGATTGAGAGTTACCAGAATCCTTGCATTGTACCAGTCTACTCTCCCACACAGGCCCAGACTTGTTGAATGAAAAATGGTTCCAAAAAATTGGTTCCCTGGGCATATCAGTGGTTGTTTGATTTTAGGTGATATAACTTTGGGGTTAAATACATTGGTATTGCTGTACAGCTTTCAAATCAACAACAATACTTTTTCAAGGAAGTCACGCCCCATACTTCTCTAGCACAAATGGGAGGAATGGAAAAACATGGGAAGCTTTATAGAGAAGGCTTTAGCATGTAGAGATTGGGAAAAAAGAGGTGAAATGTATTTTTCACCCTCACTTCAAATGACTTGTATTCCAAATTTTATGATGGCTACTATTGTTCCTTCCAGACAAGAGAATTATGATATACAACATACCCCAAAGTCTGTGGGCTTAAGACTCATATGATATTGGGTGCATGAAAAGAAACAAACCATGCAGGTGGTTCCAAAATTAAACCATGGACTCAATATCCACTTTCTAAAGAATCGGAAAAGGCCTGCCAGAGATTCTCTTTTGTACAAAGGCGCCATTTTTTTGTGTACACATTCCCCAGTCTCTAGTCCTCTTTTGGCAGTAAAGAAAAAGAATGGCAAATACAGAATGGTCCAGGATTTAAACTTGGTAAACAAAAATGTGTTCCACTCAGCCCTGATCCTGCAACCATTCTTTCTACCATTTTGCCAGACTCCACTAATTTTTCTGTAATTGATTTGGCCAATGCATTTTTCACAATTCTGGTACATACAGACAGCCATTACTGGTATTCTGTCTGTTTCAAAAACAAAAGATATCAGTGGAACGTCATGCCATGGGTATACCGACACTCTCCCCAAATTTTTACGGCTCAATTGTTGCACAATCTTTAAAATTTCAAACCTCCAGCTGAAATTGCACTTTTGATTTACATTGATGACCTACTTAAAGCAACATTTTTCGATGAAAATGGCCATAAGTGTGCACTTGACAAATTGCAATAGGTACGAACATCAATACATTATCTGGGTCATATTATTTCTCATCACGGCCATCAAATTAATCCCATGTTTGTACTATCTCCTCATTACCTAAACTGAGAACAAAGAAACAAGTCATGCCCTTTTTAGGTATGATGAGTTACAGTCAATCACTTTCTGATTTGGCTCATATACATTCACTACAAATGCATGATTTAGTTTCATGGATACCAGGGGCCAATTCTGCCTTTGAAAGGCTCAAAATGTATTTAATAATTCCACCCTGTTAAGCAAATCCTGACTGTTGTAAACCTTTCGGATTGTATGTACATGAGAACAATGGGTTCATGTCTGCTGTGTAAACACAATCCCATGGTGAAAAATGGAAACCTTTTTGCTTACTTTTCTAAACATTTAGATCCAGTTATTCGTGGCCACCCACCGTGCGTTTGTCCCTAGCAGCCACCACAGAGGATGTATTAGCCTCATCACATTTGGTTGCCATGCATCTGTTGGAAGTTTATGTCCCAAATGATGTGCATAAAATTATTACTTTGGCATGCACTATGCATTTGTCTAATGCGAGACTCTTAACATATCAGAGCATTCTTTTCTCTTTGCAAAATGTTACTATACATCGTTGCAACACTCTAAAGCCAGCTACACTCTTACCATCTGAGGATGACAGCATTCCCAATGATTGCCAGTATTATATATTGTTTCGAAACCAAGGACTGACCTGATTGACGTGCCTGATCTCAGTGCTGACTATATTTTATTTGTAGATGGATCTAGTTTGAGGCTGTTCGATGGGTCTCCCTCATCTGCTTATGCTGTATGCAACTCATATACTGTTGTGGAATGTTTTAGATTGCCATCATCTCTTTCCACCCAAGCTGCTGAACTGTTTGCACTCACACGTGAGTGCATTTTGGCTGAAGGAAAATCCCTTACTGTCTTCACTGGCAATAATTATTCTTTCCGCAATTGACATTACACTGGCATGCTATATAGACATTGTGGTTTTGTGACTTCTTATGGAAAGCCGATTGCACACAAAACACAAAATCTTTTGGACTCTGTTCTCCTCCCAGAGTCTTTGTCAGTATGCAAATGCAGAGCGCTTACTCATTTTTCAGATTGGATTTCAGATGGCAATGATCATGTCACATGGCTGCAAAATCAACAGATTTACCACAGCTACAGATGACAGTCCATTCGAATGTCTTGTTAACTATCCACTCTGATTTACCCCTTTTACAGCAAAATCCTCCAGAGGAAGAACTAATCCACTGGTGTGCAAACTGCAGCATGGATTCTGCCACAGGCACTTGGCTTGAATCTGAAAATAAACTAGCTTTACCTAAATCAGCTTTTCCATTTATGGCTTAGTTGACGCATGGTGCGAACCATGTATCTAAGGGTGGTATGGTTGATATGATTAAAAAACTCAATTTTGCACAAAAAAAAAAAAAAAAAATGCATGATTTGCATGCAAATGAGTATTGGAAGGATGCCACCCATTTTGCAGAGTCAACACCGGACACCAGAGATGTTTTTTGAACATCTGATGATGGATTTTATTGAATTTACACCAGCTCAAGTTTATCGATACTACTTGGTTGTGATTTACATGTTTTTAAAATATCCTGAATGGTTTCCATGCAGGAGACAAAATGCACTGACAGTGGCTAAACACCTGACAAGGGAAGTGATTCCTAGATGAGGAATTCCCCTAAAATGATCCTCAGATAAGAGCTCTCACTTTGTGAACACTGTGGTAAAAAATCTATCAGAAAAGAAAAAGTTTGATTTGAAACAACTGTGCATATCACCCACAATCGGCGGGTGCTGTTGAACGTCTAAATCAGACAATAAAACACAAAGTGTTTGTGATGTCTGATACAAGTTTGAATTGGGTCCAAGCTTTGTCATTGGACCTTATGTATATTCAGAGATTAAAATAAACAAACAGGTCTGAGCCCACTGGAAGTTTTGACTGGTCTTCCTATGAGACTGAATGCCACTCTCACTTACAGATTCCCACAACAGATGATCAGATGGTGAAATATATTTCTGAACTATGCAAAACTGTCCAGTCTATTCGTTCACAGGTCAAGGAAGCTCTTCCATCTCCAATAGAGGGTGCCATCAATAAGCTGCAGGTTGGAGACTTGGTCCTGATGAAAGACGTCAGACAGAAAGCTTAGCATTGCCCACGCTAGTTGGGACCGTGGAGAATCCTCCAGACTACTCCCATGTCTGTTTGGGTAGCTGAGAGAGATACCTGGATTCACTGCTCACATAGCTGTAACATAAACCCTCCTGAATTCACACTAGGCATGCCTCTAACTCTGGCAGAAGAGTCACCTAGGGGGACCAACGAGGGTCTGGAAAATTGAGGGGGCCCTAAAATTGGGAGTAGGGCAGAAGAAAGAAGAAACTAGGACTCATGATAAACACAGACTCAAACCAAAAGGAGAAGAATCACCTAGGACTGTTTGAGCATTCACCCAGCTGTTCCAGGTGTGACACGAGTCGTCTCACTGTCCTGCTTTTGAGTAATCAATCGAAATGAAACTGTTCTATGAGTCAATGTACTCAAAACACAATTATCAAATTTGGTTCATTCTCATGTCCAAGGTCAATATATGTCTTTAACCAAAACTATATCAGACACCTACTGTGAAGACTACCCTGATCTTTTTCCAAATTCTGATGACTACGATTTTAATGATGTGTGTTAAAACAATCATTTGATTATTTTATTGTTTTTAAACACTAATAATTTTGTTGAACATATAGGTTCAAAGGGAGGGATGTGGAAAATACATTTTTAATTAATTCTTATTATGCTTTGTTTCTTTTCTGTTATTTCTTATTAACTGTAAACTTATTTCTGTAAATGAAACAAACATATTCACATGCTTAGATAAACAGTCTCTCTTTGTGTAAATAAGTCATCTGAATTTTCTTTGTATAACCATCTCTGCCAAGGTCAGAGAGGGAAAGGGAGGCAGAGAACTGAGTCTTATCAGAGGACACAGCCGAAGAGTGAAAAACATCTTATTATTATGGAATGTGCTGAGGAAGACTAGTGTGGCTGAAGAATAGAGCATTTCGGGAAAGGAACCTATCCTTTTAAGGTGAAGAAATATAGGAGGTTCTATGGTAATTACTTTTTATATTTAGCCAGTCATTTGGTTGATTCTTTGTCTTCATATAAAAATTTATATAAATGATTGTGTTGGATAAATATTCTGTATTTTTTAACTAACCCTTGTAGCTCTTTGAGGTATACTTTGGCAGCAGGAAAGGCTATCTGGGCTCATAAGAATATAGATTTTCTTGGCTTAAACTTTATCACTGAAGTGGACTGATTTATTTTACAGGTGAATTTCCAACACAACATCACAGTATTTCTAACCAGCATGCACCTGCCAGTGATCAGTGATCGGTTCTGTGCAGAACTTGCTCATCTCAGACAAGCCTATTGAGTCTGTCCTCGCTGCAGCCTGTAGCGCAATGATGTACTGGATTAAATTCACTACTGAAAAGTTTCTTGCTATAGGCCTATCTAAGGAAGGGAAATAGTTACAGTGTTCCTTTTAATGGCACAAATCGAGCACAAAGGAACGGCATTGGTTTGGAGCGATTTGGACCACATGGGGTGGAAAGTGACATCACACAGCCAAACAAATGATGTCTAATATCTGTATATCATATTGTATATATATATACAATAACAGTTCATCAGTGCCATTGAGTTAGCGCATGATTGTTTAAACAATCATGACATCAACAAAATCCTCTCCGGCGCATGCGTATTACAACATCCAGTTCATATTGGATCTAATCTAGTATGCTATCATGCTACAGGCTGCAGTGAGGACCTCTTGGAGCTTGGCTGTCCTCTGACCAATGGAGCTTGGCTCTTCTCTATTGGACATTTCTCATACTGCATCTGAGCACTGATCTAAAATTTGGAACAGGATTGACTTTTATTTTCTACTATTTTTAAATTTCAGTTTATATTTGTATTTAATTTTTATTTATATAAGAAAATTAAAGTTTGTGGAGTACATTTTTATTACAATAAACTTTTATTTAACTTTAAAAACTGCTTTAACTTACACAATAAATTGCAATGGCAACAGTATTTAAGATGTCAAATATCCCTTTACAATTTTACATCAGCAGTGTCTTGACAGTAAACACAAGAGGGCTATTTCAAAGTCTGATAAAATTGCCTTACTTCCATAACTGTGATCAGCCACTATTACCAAACATACAGCTGAATTTTTTTTAGAAAAATTATACAATGCACACAGAAGATATAAGGAACTTCATGTTTCCCATTTGTGCCCTTAATTTATTGCATCACTATGGCAACACCATTCAATATATCAAAAATCTGTTCGCAAATTAGCATCTTGTCTTGGCATAATATTGCCTAAGTTTGGTGCCAGTCACATTAATCCCCTAGGATGACTATTCAAAAGTTCAGGGCCTACAGTAAAAAAAAAAAAAGCACATTCATATATGTACTGTAGAAGAAACTGACCCCACCACTTTTTTCAAAAGGTGGCGCTACAGAGCTCCCCAGCCACACCCATGTGTTAACTATTGCCCCGGCTTAATTGCTGACAACTATGATGTGTGTGCAAAATATAGTGAAAATTTAAGCATGCCAAGTACCTCAAAAACATGTGAATTTACGTAAAATGAAATAATGACATTTAATGTATTGCCATATCAACAGTATTTAAGATATCAAAGAATTTTTTAAGCAATTCAGGTAAAAATAAGAGGGATATTTCAAAGCCTGTTAAATGCGCCACTCTTCCTTCTGCCAGTTGGTTGGCGCTACAACAGTAACCTACCATAGCCACATCAATGTGATCAGCCGACAAGGCCAAATATATGGCTCAATTTTGATGTTTATTTTAGTTTAGATTACTTTATTGCGCCGCTATGGCAACACCACATCAATATATAAAAAATCCATTAAAAAATTAGCTTCGTCAATGTCTTGGCATGTTGTCGCCCACATTTGGCACCTGTAACATGAACCCCATAGGAGGAGTATTTAAAATTTCAGAGCATGCATTATTCAAACAATCCAAAATGGCCAACTTCCTGTTGGGTAGAGAATGTCAGCATGAAAGTTGTCCGGCTTGATGAGATCTATATATGCACACAGTTTCGTGACTGTAGCTCAAAAGGGATGTGCTACAGAGCCCCCCCGAACATGCCATTCCTGCAACTTTGACCAGCCCTAATGACTGATGATTCCGCACTTTCAGTGCTTGGACCCTAAATAACTTAGCACAGTAGGTCCTTAAAATGCAGGTGGATGGGGATCAGACCTTTTAAAGCTCAAAAAATCACAGAAAGTCAGCATAAAAGTCATCGATATGACTCCAGTGGTTAATGTAATCTCTTCTAAATGGATACGTCTGCTTTTGATATGAAAAGATCAATATTTATGTACTTTTGCTAATGTGATTACGTCACACAAGCATACTGATGCTGATCAGACGCAATGCTTTATAGGTAAAAAGTAGTGGTACCGATTCCAGTGAAATTTCAGTTCTCGATACCAATTTCGATACCACAGCAAATATATGCTAATATGATAATGTGCTATTGAACACACCAGTTTATTTATTTATTTATTTATTTTTAATTTTCCTCCCCTTTTCTCCCCAATTTGGAATGCCCAATTGTAATATATTTCTGTCACAATTTCTTCCATTTCAGACATCTAGCTTTTAATATAAATCGTGCTTTTATTATGATGTGTGTTTTTTTTCCTTGCTGGAAGCTTCACTCTGCTGGATAAACAGTTAGACACAGGGCCCAGTCTGTAGGATTGGGACACACCTTGTGATCATTGAAGACTTCTAAGTCAGGTCTGAAATCTCATCTCTTTACACTGGCCTTTGAGTCTGACAAATGAAATGTAGGGCACATTTTTGGAGAGTTGGTATTTTAGATTGCAGGTGTTTCCAGAGGAATGAGCTTACCGACGCCGTGGCCGATCCTGTCCACACGATTAGGATGTGCGTCGTGGAAGTTGGAGAGTAGGGTCGGGGCCGTAACCTTCTCAATCTATGAGATGACCCTCGGAATGCCTCGGTTGAGGCAACAAGCCTCTCGAAGGTACTCGAGGTTCTTGTGGTCTGTCAGCACCAGGAAGGGATGTTGAGCCCCCTCTAGCCAATACTGCCACTCCTCCAGTACCAATTTGATTGCCTAAAGTTCTCGGTTCCTGATGTAATAGTTTTGCTCTGCCGGGGAGAGTTTCCTGAAGAAGAAGAGGCACATGTGTGAAATGGAGATGGTTTCCCCTGCTGCTGAGACAGAACTGCTCCTATGTTGGTGGAGGCGTCTACCACAATGTTAAAAAGTTTATTAGGATCTGGGTGTACAAGGAGTGGAGCAGAGGTGAAGGCATCATTTAGGAGTTGGAAGGCATGCAAAACTTCAGGGTTCCAGGAGAGAGATTTGGACTTGGATCTGAGAAGTGAGGTCGGCAGGATGTGTGGGAACTGTAGTTCTTTATGAAATGGCGGTAGAAGGCAAACCTAGGAAGTGCTGGAGCTCTATGATGGTGGTTGGAGAGGGCCAGGAGTGCACCACTATTACCTTCCCCTCGTCCATCCGAATGCCTTCTGGGCTGATGATGTATCCAAGGAGCTGGAGGGATGTCTGATGGAAGGAACACTTTTCAGCCTTGAGGTACAGGTGGTATTCCTTCAGCTTTTCCAACACAAGCACTAAATGCTGCCGATGGTCGGTCTCGTTCCCTGAGTATACCAGAATATTATCGATGTAGAACGAATCGTTGGAGATACTCAAAAGATACTCACCTAATTCATGAAGCCTTAGGACACGGAGGGGCCATTGACCAGGCCATATGGCATCACGCGGTACTCGTAGTGGCCAGTGGGAGTTACAAAGGCTGTCTTCCATTCATCTTCCTTCTGAATTCAAATTATGTTGTACGCACTGCGAAGGTCCAGCTTGGTGAAAATAGTGGCTACTCTCAACAGATCAAAGGCAGCTAGGACGAGGGGAAGTATATACTGGAATTTAACTGTGATCCTTTTGAGGGAGCGGTAGTCAATACAGGGGCAGGGGAAGTGGAAGGCGGATCCCTGACTGAGGGCTTCCTCGATATAATCCTCTATGGCCTTCTGCTCGGGAAAGGAATGTGGGTAGATTTTGACATGGGGCATTGGTTCACCAGGGATGAGGTATATTATACAGTCCCATGGTCACGAAGGAGGTAGCTGAGAGGAACTTAAGGGGCAGAAGATGTCCTGAAAATGGAAATAGCAGGAAGGGATCTCCAGAGGAGTAGAAAAGGCAGGGCTCTCGATGGTAGTTGTGTTGATATTGAGAGGGGGAGATTTTTTGACAGACACACTGGGTCTGGGAGTGAGACAGTTTGGGAAACAGAAAAGAAAACACTGGGACCCCCACTTCAGGACATCACCAGTATGCCAGGAGATGACTGGAGAATGTTGTATGAGCCGTGGGCATCCTAATACGCCTTGGAGTTTGACAGGTGACGAATGATACCTCTTCCTAAGGGCTTGCCGATTATGAATTGAATTTGGGGCTCGTAATCGCATGTTCACCTTTGGAGCTGGAGTTAGTGGTAGAGTGCATCCTAGATGAAGTTGCCGACTGAGCCAGTGTGGAGTAGTGCGGGTACTGAAAGAGAGAAACTATGAGCAGTAAGCGTTACACTGGTTACAAAAGGAGATGTACAGACCCTAGTAGTGTTTAGGTGACTCACCAGTGGACGGGGCGGTCGAATGGGACATGCAGAGATTACGTGACCCTTACCACCACAGTGCAGGCACAGGCACTGGTTCAGCTGACGTTGGAGCTCAGCTGTGGAGAGTTGAAAAGCATCCAACTGCATGGACTCTCTGTTGGGTTCTGGAGAGTGGTAAGGGGACGTTTGTGAAGGGAAAGGTGGAGACTGTAAGATGGGCAACTCATCAAGGCAGGTCTTCATATGGTTGGCTACTCTGATGGAGAGTGGAATGAAGCGCTCCAGCCCCATGGTGTCATCGTAGGATGAGAGCTCGTGTCGAGGCGATAGGTGGTAAGCAGAGAAGGCTCATTCCAACCACTAGATGCTGCCAGAGTGCAAACTTAAGGGTATAGTCATTGATGGAACTCTGACCCTGATAAAGATAATGCAGCAGAAGTATCACCCTCAGAGCGTCCAAACACTTCCTTAAAGTGTTGGGTGAAACTATCTAATGACTGAGTTACCGGGCTATTCTGATCCCAAAGAGTATGGGCCCATTGTAGTGCTCATCAGGCCAGCAAGGAGATGATTTAGGCAAACTTCGCCCGCTCTGTGGGGAATCAATGCAGCTGTATCTCAAGGGCGAGTGAACAGTGGAGCAGGAAACTGCCGCAGTACTCCGCCAATCCTGAGTAGGGCGCTGGATTGACCATGGGACTGGCGGAATAGACCGGAGAAGAAATTGAGGAAGTGCTTGGTGAGGTTGGAGAAGCTGAAGGTCAACCAGCTTCAGGAGGGGATCCGGACCTGCTGGGTTAATGTTTTTTTTAGGTCTGGTCTTCTGTTATGAATACCCAGACTCGATGATAGTGCTGAACCCAAAGCAGGTGTTTATTTAAACACAATACACAAACAGAGATAAGCAGGTAAGTCATAAGGTAACAGTTTAGGGCTGGTGTGAAGATCAATCACGAGACAGACACTGACTTTGGTAGTGATATTCCTAAAGGTGGTGAAGACGTTTTGGAGATACAGGTAATTGAGTCCATATTCAAAGTTGAGACCAGACACAGAATGGATGAGGAGCGAGGTTGAAATAGAGGAGCTGATTTGCACAGTGATTAGAAATAGGTGTGGGTGATCAATATTCAGAGGAGTGAGAGGGTTGAGTGAAAGTGGCTGGCGGGTCAGATGGATCCGTGTCAAATATGTGTTTTACATTGCATTAGTGCTGTGCTTTGTCATCTGATACAACGTGAATGATTCTCAATGTCTGTGGAGTTTCCAGTGTTTGAGCAGTCGGATTTATACAGTATACATCTCATCCACACTAAGATTGCAACCTTTAGCAGTTTAATAAATCACACTAGGACATGTTATGTTTTTAATTTGAATCACTTTCTATTTCAGTGTAAAAGGAGTAACTAATAAAGCCTCAGCATTTTACAGCTGTCATGTGTCAGTCATACAGAGTGCTGGTACTGGATTGAGTCGGTGCTCGGTACCACCTTTACTGCAGAAACACTGGTATTGTTACATCTTTTTTATTTTAGCATCGACTTGGTACCGAAGTACTAGTACTTTTGACAACACAATTAAAAAGTGTTTAGATATTGATCTTTTTCGCACCAAAAGTGATCGTGTCACTTTAAAAGACATTAATTTAACAGCTGGTGTCGTATCGATGATGTTTATGTTTACAGTCAGTGATTTTTGGAGCTTCAAAAGAGAAATCTCCATCCACTTGCATTTTAAGAACCTACTGGGCTAAGACATTTTTCTAATTTTCTTCAAATGTTTTCTGGTGAAGAGAGAAAGTCATACACACCTGGGATATCATGAAGGTGAGTAAATAATGAGAGAAATTAGAATTTTTAGATTAACTGTACCTTTGAGGGAATCCCCTTTTGATCTCGAAAAAAAAAAAAAAACTTTCTACCCTAAACCTTAAACCTAACTGATAGTGTCAGAAAAGAAAATGTGAGATGAAAAACACAATTTCTGAATCAATCACATGATTTTGTGGTGCTCCTATGACACTTTCGGCTCATGATTTAACTTGTGATTCAACACACTTCTAAAGCCTGACAAATGTGGCATATAAAAATAAAAAATCATCAGACATCCATTATGCGTCTTTACTGCTTATATGGTTGGTCTGCATGCTTGTAACTGAGCCTTTAATTTTCAATGGTGTGTAAGGGTGTACTATTTGTATATTAGGAGCAATATTTGTTTATTTGTAAACCTGTATATTATATAATTGTGTTGTGTTGTCTGAGATGTGTGTGCTGAATGTATTGTGCTGTGATCAAACACAAAGAAGAATACTTTAAGGAAGTCGACTCACTGAAGGAGGCACGAGCCGGTCAAATGTCCAACATTAGGCACTTTATTGTCAGCACATTTCAGTGTAACAAAGACATTCAAAACCACTTCTTTTCAGCAACACGAACACACTAACAGGGTGCTTTTCAGCTCCACGTGAACACACAGCTTCATTGGTCTCTCTCTCTCCTGGAGTCTCTCCCCGACTGCTGCTTTCGTGGCGGCTTTATCTCTCGCTCATTAAGGCTGCAATCACCCACAGCTGGGTGAGATAATCCACTGCAGGTGTCCAACCCGGCCTTGCTCTGCACAGTTGCCGCTTGGCCTGCCTCACTCTCCACAAATACTTAATACATGTAAATGTATATGGCGAATAAAACTGATTCTGATACAGGAAATAATATTTTACTTTAATATCATCATGTTGAATATTCAAACTTAATAACAGCAGTGTCTGTGATGTCAATAGCATCCAGAAGTATCATTGCCTAGCATTTGTTTGTAAACAGTAACTTAATCTATAATAAAAATGTTTTGATGCCATAAAACAGCAATTTGCAAGGAACAGGGTGAAAAGTAAAGGTGTGTCTCAATTGTCTCTATAGTTCAGTAGTCAGGGAATGATCAGGGAATAGGCCATATCTTGGGCTGTTCCAATCACAAAATCTCTCCAGTGCACTGAAACGTTTGCTCCCAAAATATTCCCAGGATGCACTATAAAACCAGTGAGCATCATTGCTCGCTTTATTAATTTACTGAAAATGTTGTTATGTCTTCTGAAGTCTTTAAGTCATTAGATGGCGAGTGTAAAATTATGGAGTCAAATTTCTTTATTTTCCCTTTAAAAGAGATGTTATTTGTTATATTGTTCATCCATAATACGCACGAAAGATAAACAATAATAGGCTACTTAATATTAGTTTTTTATTATTTATACTTCATTTATTACAAACTCATAATTACATCTGCAGGTATTGAGTCATAATTATCCTGATGCTCAGTGGATCGACACCCTTGCCAATACTCGAATACTGATTCATGACATAGGGAGCGAAATGAGACACACACAAAGTGTGTCATCTCAATGTAAAATGATAATCTGCCATTTTATTTGTGATTTGTGTGAAAGGGAATAAAAGTCATTGTTATTGTAGCACCTCTATGGCCCTATTTTAAAAGCAATAAATCATACACGAAAAGTCAATGGGTATGGCCACCACCACAGTGGTAATTACACAGTGAATAAGCCAAACATGCTGGAAGTTGTTATTCACTCTCAAATCAAATCAAATTAATCATTGTTGAACTCTTACAGTACAAAGTAAAAATGGCAACACAGTTACATAAAACATTGTTAAAATTAAACACGTCTTGTGACCAAACATCATGATGCCATGACACCAGTTATTAATGTGTTGCTATATTTGATTTGTTCACTTTTTACAGGAGTTCAACAATGATTTTAAGTTATTTGATTTGAGAGTGAGTAACGACTTGAATTTTGGTCTGACCGCCTTAAGAAGACAAATTTATGAACAAGTGCATGGACTACTTTTACGACACTTTTGCATAGTTACTCTCAACTGCTATTCTCATTGGCTAATCTCTGCTAATCTCCCTTTGTGTTCTCCAGAAGAATTAAAGTCATATGGGTTTTAAAACAACAAATGTGTGAGTAAATAATGACAATATTTTCATTTTTGGATGAAACAGAATGGAACACAACAAAGGTGTGTATAAATGCATTTTAAAATTGAACTGTTTTGAACTGTTTTAGTGTCTTAAAAAGCTGAGGCACTGAAAAAGTAGTGAGATGTATTGCAAAGACATCCATTTAGTGCAAGGATTCCTCGTGTGTGAAATACCCCTAAGACTGTCCCTAACGCAGATGAACTGCGCTGATAAAAACATCATGTGTATAATATATAGATACCATACAGAGCAACCTGTGGTGTATCTAACAGAGAATTTACAGGACGCTGATGTAACTACAGTAATGGTGAGAGGTTATCTTATATCATTCCCTGATGTGAATTGGCTGAACACAGTTGTAATAAAAACAACTTCTGGTCTTTCACTCTGTAAGCAATACCACATTGACTCATTGAAACATTGCATTTCTGCAAATTATGATCAACTCAGTCCAATCATACGTCTCTTTTGCTCACTGTGGGAGGCACAGATGTTTCTCACAATGACACCAAATGTTTTTCAAAGCTTTGCTCAATGTTGCATGTTTTCAAAGTAGTGGATAGATGACAGTGATGTCTCCATTCAGAAAGGTCACTGCGCTTACTGACATTAACTCTAGTTAGGAAACTCTGAGCATGTCCCTTTGGTTCTGTTGATCCATACTGTGAGACACTTAAGTGAGCCTACAAAGCATTAAGCCCCCCCCCAAAAAAGAAATTGCAGATGTTGTCACTAACTACTCTCATGGAAAACAGCCTTCCTTAAGTCAAGTGTGACCGTGCCAGAGAGAGCAGGCCAAGTCTCCACACAGATGTATTTTGTTTTTCTAAGACATGATTTGTTCACTGCGTTCTTTTGATGTCTGTCCAACCCAAACTGCTCAATGGAGAGCGTAGGCTACCTAACAGCATGATGACTAAGACAGGGGATGCTATACCACCAAGACCAGGTGTGTGTGCTGTCACTGAAGTGTGTTAGTATATACTATCGTAGTGTTGTGTTGTGGGTTGAAACCTTAACATTAATGGTGCCTGGCAAATAGCGTGGATTAAAAAAATACAAAATCAGTGTTTGCACTGAAAAGAATGACAATTTAAATATTCAAGACTCAGCACAATTTGTTTAAACTGGACAACATTTATGACAAGTTAGTTTAAATGCTCACTATTTGTCAAGTATTGCATAAAAGCCGCTGTTTTAACTGCATATGATAGGGGAGGTGGAGTAGTGGGCTAAAGCACATATCTGTTAATCAGAAGGTCGCTGGTTCGATCCACCATTGTGTCCTTGATCAAGACACTTAACTCCAGGTTGCTCCGGGGGGGGGGATTGTCCCTGTAATAAATGCACTGTAAGTCACTTTGGATAAAAGCATCTGCCAAATGCATAAATGTAAATGTAAAATGCACTGTTAGACCTAACCAGGCTTTTTTACAGTAAAATAATGGCAACACTGTTGCCAGCTAGTCACTGTAATGAATCTTTAACAGTGACTAACCAGTTATATACTGTAACGGAGCCATTACAGTGACTAGCTGGCAACAGTGTTGCTAGTTAATTACTGTAATGCAACACAACCACTCACAGTATAATACTGCATATACATTTACTGAATATAATATATATAGTAGTCATTCTGGTGTTATGAAAATGACGCAACAATAAAGAATATTGCGTAATTTTCATAACACCAGAATGACTACTATATATATTATATTCAGTAAATGTATATGCAGTATTATACTGTGAGTTCTCTTTTTTAAAAGAGAAAGCATATAAAATGTTCATACAAATATATTTTATTACTTTGGCCAAATATAAATACACAACAAAAAAGATATCACAAAATTAAACAAATCAGAACATATACTAAAATGAAAACAACACTACTAGTGTATGACCTAGTAAATCAACCACATTTTCAATAGAATTTGCAAAATAACATCTTATAACCTCAGTAAAAATGATAACCAAATACAAGCATTCTTTTTTTACTTTACAATATAACAAAAAAGTAAAATAAATAAACACTGCCAGTGTAATTTACTGACTTAGCAATTCAGAGCATATTTAAAGTTTTTTACTTTACAATATTACACACACACAAATAAATCAATAATTAAATAAATAACAATGCCAGTGTATTTTAGTGAATTCTATACATTTACCTGGCATATTTTCAATGGAACTCGCAAAATAATTCCATCACATAACCACAATAACAAATTATAACCAAATAACAAAAACAATCAAACAAACAAATAAATAAATAAATACAAAACAATAAATAATATACACTATCCAAAATATAATAATCTGTCAATATTGACCCTCATGTTGTTCCAAACCTGTAATAATTCAACACAAATTAAATGACCTGTGTATGTCTTATTAATGAAAGTCTTTATAAATACTGCTTTCACTTACTTAATTAAATGTTTTCCACTCAAACTCGGTGAGCTTCTGCAAAAATGTATGGACATGTGGATTAACATTTTGAACTTTTCTTTTAACAGAAGACCCAGTTTTGCGGTTAGTTTCAGATTTTGAAGCACAA
This sequence comes from Moxostoma hubbsi, assembly GCA_032164185.1. Classification (NCBI taxonomy): domain Eukaryota; kingdom Metazoa; phylum Chordata; class Actinopteri; order Cypriniformes; family Catostomidae; genus Moxostoma; species Moxostoma hubbsi. The sequence goes on along the minus strand of JAVLUX010000036.1, from coordinate 2,702,202 downwards.
TTTGTCCCCTCAGGATTAATCCTCACAAAGAACCTCATGATCATATCAAACAACATACATTTTATAATAACAAATAGAACAACAAATACATATATAATAAAAAGTATGCACACAAACACACACATTGACAAAAATGTGTCAAACCAGCAGTTGTTCCCCATGTGTACTGGACTAGCCATTACATAAAACCATGCTTGGACATAATGGTTTTTAAACACTTAACTTTGAATGAGCTCTAGTGTGTGCACTGGCTGACTCCTGATACTCAATATTAAAACCATAAAAGCAATCAAAAAGCACAGATAGTTCTGCAGCAAAGTCCATCTGCTCATCATTGCAATGAGTAATTTTCCCATCAATGCTGACCATCCACTTAGATGAAGTTAGAAGTGTATCTCCTGAAATATAAAAAGTCACCATAAAAACTGCTAATAAACAAATACATTTTTTACTATATATTTTCTACTTACCAAGCATGACGAGCCTTGGTGTGGCTGGTGGGTTTAACTCATTTTCAATTGACATTTTTGTGGAAGTTTCCTTGAAAACAACATAAAAAAAAAAAAAAAAAAAACAATACTAAGATTACTCAGCAAAAACTCAGCAATGTTATTGTTAAAAAAGTGGTAATTATATACAATTTTATTAATTTTATATAATTATAAAAAATAAGTGCATTAAATGGATAGTCTTACACAAAATGTAAAAAATATGTAATTTACTCTCCATAATGTTGTTAAAAACCTGTTTGAGCCATATATGAACGTAGGTGTAATCTATGTAACTGGTCTGGTTTATTTATTGGTTTAAACTTCTTAAGAAATTAAATTATTTTAGATGCAATAAAAAACAATTAAAGTTTTAACCATGCATATTATGAGCAGTTCATAATCCCTAAAAGCTGAGGGTGTTTCTTTAAATGAATTCCAAACTTAAATATTAAAAATACAAATACTGATTTATTGCCCCATTTCATAGACAAGGCCTAGTCCAAGACTAAAATGCAGGTTTGAGCGGTCTTAACTGAAAGCAACTTGCACTGACATATCTTAAAATACGTCAGTGCCATTGTTTTGTCTCAAGATGCAAACCAGTAATGTTTTTTTCTAAGGCACATTTATAAAAGCTACTCAAATATCCTAGTGTAACTACTAGTCCTGGCTTATCTGTGAAAGCAGGACTGCATTTATTGTTTTAAGGGGTTACTTTACTAGTGCTGTAATGTCATAATTACTTGCCTCTACTACAACGAAGAGAGAGTTTTCTTTTTCTTTGAAGTATTTCATTGTCAGTAGGATGGCTGATATGGCAGTCTTGTTATTGGTTGCTGGTGTGGCTTCAATTTCTTTTAGGAGAGCCTGGACCTCTGCATTCCATTTTAATGTCTGTTTTTGAAATTAGTTCACAATCCTATTGCTCTTGCCAATCAGGCATTCACTGAGGCAACTGCTTATGTCAATCCCTGTAAGGGTTTCAAAATGATTGCATAGGCCTCTTTTAGTGAATAAGTATGGCCACTCAAGTTCCACGTCACTAATGGCTGCAGGGGGGCAAGAATTAATCATTTGGCACTGATAAATATAAGTCTCTTGCATTAGGTTATCCACATCAGACAATTCAGCAGACCTTGGGCCTCTAGATTGTAACATTTCTAATACAACCTTTCTCTTCATTTCAAGAGATTCTGTGGTCTCTCCATCCGGCATGGAGGTAGGTTGCCAGTTAATGCATCCGTAACTGTCAACTTTACATCAAATATTTTTGACTGTGCACCTGTTCAGTTCTTGTTCTTCTGTGTTTTTTTTTTTTTGGGGGGGGGGGGGTGACAATGTTTCTTGCCACTTCCCCGCAGTCAGCTAAGTTTGGGTGTGGGCAAAGTTCCCTCATGGCAACCACAACAGTTCTTACAAATTTTCACCTCGGTTCAAGTGAAGCCTTCTCCTTATTGGATGCTGCATGAAGAAGGGGTGCATAGACAAGGTATCTGGAACATACTAAGCCACACAGAATTTGCAGGAGTGTAAGAAGTGGATGGCTGTTCAGATAGGGAGTCGGGTGGTGGTAATGGGGTGACTGTGATCTCAATTGGTGTTTCATCCACTTGGCCTCTAGGTGCTTTAAAAATATATACAGAGAAACAAAGGCAAAAGTTTTACACTCTAAATAGACTCTAATTTCTTTTTAATTTTGTAGGACTTTTATAATAACTTTTATAGTTACTATACATGGAACAGCTGTATGTAAATTATTTCTGTAACGAGTGTTCTACAAAAAAACAGCATACAAATTTAAGGGAATACAATGGTGAAAATGAGCAAAAACATGGTTTAGGAAAAAAACATTTCTTAACTTTTTGATTGAACTCCATTATTAATTTTCAACACTGTATGGGGAATAAGAAGTCCTGAAGATCTGTCACCTCTACTAGCGCAAGACAACCACAAAACAAAGATGATTGACCAAATCTTGAAGTTTGTTATTGTCTAATTCAGGGAGAACTCTCTTTATTTCTTGTTGAAACAGCTCTGTGTCTTAAGTTAAAAAGAACACACTGAGTGATGAAATGACACCACAGAAAGGCCTGCCACTTTATACACTGGAAGAGGGTAGTAATCAAAGAGAATGTCAGCATTAACACACACATTAACACATACTTTGGATCACAGTTGTGCAGAGAGTGAACTCCAAGGTCCGAAAAAGCAAAGATTCATACAGTTCAACAACAAAGTAGACATCGGTTGGACTAATGAGTATCTCTGATATTTTTCCAAAGATATATCCAGAGCTGTTGTGATCTACAACAACAAAAAGGCCATTAGTATATTTGGTTCCTTTATAAACAACCCCTGATATCTCTGAAGTTAATAATAAAATATTTTTTTTCCACATCATTTCCGTTTGTTCTTTTTTAGGCCAAGATTTAAAGGATGTTGGCAAAATGTGTCTTTGTCAATTAGACAGTACAGACAGAAATACTTTCATATACTGAAAGTTTCAGAAAAAACAACTATACAACGAGACCCAAGATTATCCCCACAAATGCCAATCAGCCCTGCTATAAGAATAGTGCCATCTACAGACTGAAATCCTCTAAATATTTCAAATCAGAAACAAGGCTGGAAAAGACCTTCTCCTGACCAAGCTGTTTAAAGTCCTCATCTCTACACAGTAAAACAAGCTGCACTGGGTCAACTAAGGAGTGGTTATGTGGCAGAATCTCACCTAGGGTCATGTACACTGCCAGTATTTTATGTTACTTTTTACCCGAGCCAAGTGTATTTACAACTTCAAATGCATCCTGGTACAAGTTAATTGATAATGATGATGGATGCGCATGACCGATGCATTTTGCTTGATCCTTTATATCCTCCATCACTTTGTCACCAGAATCAAGCATTTTTGACTGGTTTTACCGTTCCCTCACTGATGTCTGCCTAAACAGAGATGCAAGGTTTTTTTTAACTGACACATACTGACAAAAGCGTTCTTTAACAGCTGTGTCAGTGCCCATATATATCTGTTTTGGGTCAACAAAGTTGAACTTTTGTTTGAAGAAGGTTTTTCTGGTTTTGTTGGACCTTAAATGACCTTCATTGTACAAAAAGTTAATAGATCTTGTGTAACCAGTTCATCAATAAGTTTGTCTATGTTACATGATGGTATATCTGATGATTATAACAGCTTTTCTTTTAGTCTAACAAGCATGGCCTGCATTCCATCAACATGAACTGCTTGAAATTCCTCTATGATTGATTGAATTGTACTGGCAGGTAACAACATTTTGCCCTGCATCTTCAGGTAAAACAGAGCCAAGATATGTAAAAAGGCCTCTTCGTCTATTTCTATGACTTTCAAAAGACGATTTAGATGGTACCTCACTTTTAAGAGACAGATCTGTAGGAGGTAGTTGACTATCAAGAGACAGATCTGTTTGTGTTGCTGTCTCACACTGTTTGTGGAGACAAGACTGCTGCACTGGACCTGGCTGCTTATGCTTCCGCGATAAATTAGTGGTGAATGATGTTCTCACTCTAAAATATTTCAAGCACTCTTCAACTGGACAGCAAACTTTTCTACCATCTCTAATATGAATTTGCAGGTGGAAGCACAGGTCGGAAAAATGATTAGCCACAAATACACACCCTTAGACCTGACAGTGGAGGTTAGCCTGTGGATGCCTATGTGTATCATGTGTTTGTGACTGCCTGTGATTTCTGTGCATGTGTGTGACCTTAATGAGGTGAATTTCTTAAACGTACAAGGGCACTGCTGCATTCCACAGGTAAATTGAAAATTTGCTCTATGTTGTTGTTTTTTTATATGTGTATAAAAAAAAACGCTTAATTGGCAGCAAGTCACATCGCATAGTTCGTGGGAAATGTTGACTGATCAATAAAAGAAATTGTTGATAAATGCAGTTAGGCGAAAAATAATGTGCAACACACAGGAATGTTACTGAAAGTTATGAGGAGAAGCTAAAAACTAGCTAACCATGCAGCTTTCTGGAACCGAGTGAGTCAAAGACCACAAAATAACGATTTCACTCTAATACATATTTTAGAAATCCTCACCAATATTTGAACAGTTAACTTCCATTTTAAGGCTTAAAATATGAAAACGCCGCAAATGACTTAAACACACTCGGAGCACACTCAAAAGTAAACAAACTATGACTTCATCACCTTAAAGGGGCAACACTTTCACGTTTAGGATAAGGCAGTCAGCCCGTGTGTGCGTGTGTTAATGCCTAAATCCTTGTTTTCTGCCTGAAGATGTATACAATTTGCAATATATAGTGACGTAATGTGTCGGAGTAGTTTCGAAAGACAGTAATTTACCATCTAATGTTACAGTTGGTACCTGTAATGGGTACATAGAGTAATTTACTGTAATGTATTTATTCGCACCACTTAAATTTCTAAAGATGCACCTAATATTACAGCAAAATACTGTTCCCCGATATTATAGCAAAACACTGGCTATTTTACAGTTATTAACCCTGTAATTTACAGCAAGGTTTAACACTGTGATACATTAACTCTTAACAAAACAAAATCAAGATGGTGGTGATTAGCCAGGCTGGTGCTACCACGTTGCCTCCTGTTCATCGAACTTTAAACTTATACCGGTATATACTATGTAGATTTGAATTGCATAAATCATGTAAACAAAATCTGATAAACCTTAGACGTTTTATCACAGTAACTTACATTATTGTGCTTTTGATAGTCACAATGGGGCCATGTTGGGGTGCTCCAGGACTGTCTGTATGGACTAAGAGATCAACTACATCAACGCCATATCAAAGGCGGATTTTAACATTTTACCATCTGAAACAGTGTGCTGGTTTATGGAGGAGTACATCACCTGAACCAGTACATTAATAGGCAAAAAAGAAGGCTAAACAGCCTAAGGTTTGCTGGACATGCCTGGATATAACTTTCTTATCCTGCTTTTGCTCTCGGGAGACATACATCTCAATCCTAGACCGGCGAGTTAGCCCTGTGGTACATGGACTCGCTGATGGTAATCTTCACCACACAATTGGGAAGGGTGAGTTCTTCACTAGTGTATTGCAGAGCAGGAGTGTAATGTCAGATTTTCTACAGTTCTCAATGGCAAACATGAATTATTCTGATGCTCTGCCACCAGACACTATGCCTCCAGCTATTCTTACAAGCATTGATCAAACATCACAAGTAACTTCAGTGATGAGATCCAAGCACAACTTAAAACCTGCGATTGTAAAACAGCATCAGTTTAAAGTCTTTAAAACTGTAAATCATGCAAGAACTCAATGGGATCATAATGCCAAACCGAAAGGACTGTTGGGTGGTAATTTAGATATTCGCTATGTCATGGCAATGTGTGATGAAATTAAGCATCTTGTCACAAATTAAAATTTGGATTTCATACGTTTGTCTGAAACATGGTTGAGTAACACCTCACCATCAGAACTGTTACATGGTCCTGGTTATAATTTTTTTTTAGAAGAGATAGATCCATGGGTAGGGGTGGGGGTATTATGTTTTATGTTAAGGACAACATCAGATGTTTGGTTTATGATTTTGATCTTGAATGTATAGGTCTACATGTTTCCCTCTCACTACAATTGTCTTTTATAATTATTGGTATTTATAGACCACCTTTATCAAATAATGATTTTTATGATGAATTTTATATATTTCTACTAAAGAAGTTATCTTATCACAAAATGCCCTTTTTTCCCTCTTATTCATGGACTTAATTTCCCAGGATGCACCTTTGTTGATTACTCTCAACTGCCCTCGTTCTTCAACCTTCTGTGTATTTATACCCTCTGGTTTCCTTCCCTCAACATCAGCTCTTGTTGGTTAGTTTGTTAGTTTGTTTGTTTGTTTACATGTTAATTTAAATTTTACATTCACCAGCAAACTGCTGTGAAATTTGATTTTTCTTCATCTTCTGAGTTACATTAATAAAATAGTCTGCATTTGAATCCACACTCTCCTGTCTCTCCCATCAATGTTATAGAAGAACCAACCACATTATGGATTCATCAGTACAACTTGAGCAACTCACCTAAGGATCTTCTTCTGTGGAGGATTACTGCCTTCAATTCTGGAGCTTGGCCTTTCAAGTGAACTGGGAAGAGAGAATCCTCTGCCACTTGGTGAATTCATTGCTAACATCGTAGTGGCTGGTCCTCTGCATTCTACTCCAGTGGCCAAACCTCTTGCAGTGGCTTACATGGCTACTTCCTCCACGCCTTCCATGGCTCCTTCCACTAAACATTCCACGGCTCCTTCCTCCAGGCCTTCCACGGCATCACCCTCCAGGCCTTCCACTGCCTCACCCTCCTGGCCTTCCACGGGTCCTTGCTCCCACTTGCCACGGCCAAAAAACTAGTTCTTGAAGCCTTATCCATCCGAGAGCCAGAGTTGCAAGCCTCGCCTGTCCCAGAGCCAGCTTTCATGCAACTCCAGCCCTAGAGGAATTTTCGGGGGAGGGGCACTATGGTTCCAGTGGTCTCTGACCTCCATTCAGTGGAGACCACTTTCTCCCCAGCCTCGGTGATCCTGGAGACTTCCTTCGAGCCTCCCATGGCTCCGCTCATTGAGCCTCCCACAGCTCCGCCCTTCAAGCCTTCCACAGCTCTGCCTTCCGAGTCACCCACAGCTGTCCTACTCCAAAGTCACTGCAATTGTTCATGGCCACAGAGGCTGTTCCCCTCTCACTGCCTGTGACCAGGACTACGGAGGTCATTCCCCTATCACTGCCCATGCTCACAACCATGGAGGTCGTTCCCCACTCACTGCCAGCACTCACGACCACGTAGGTTGTTCACTTGTCACTGCCAGTGACCATGGAGGCCGTTTCCCAGGCACTGCTAGCACTCCCAGCCACGGAGGCCGTTTCCCAGTCGCTGCCACTGCTCCTGACCATGGTGACTCTGCCCTCAGAGTTTTCCACGGCTCTGCCCTCAGAGACTTTCACGGCTCTGCCCTCAGAGTCATCCATGGCTCCGCCCTCAGAGTCTTCCACGAGTCCTCCTTCAGCAGGCACGTCTGCTCTCCCAGAAACTATTCCTCCAACAGTCACATCCGCTCACCCAGAGACTCCTCCTCCTGCAGTCACGTCCGCCGCTCCTGTGAAGACTCTCACAGCTCTGCCCACAGAGTCTTCCACGATTCCTCCTCCAGCGGTCACGTCCACTTCTGCTCTGATTCCTCTTCTAGCGGCTCTGCCCATTCCTTTTGAGACTTGTCCTCCAGCTGCTCCACCCGCTCCACCTACGAGCTACCTATTGTTTTCTGTAACGTCCAGAAACGGGAGAGGATCTATGTGCAGCTTTTATTGTAGCCAAAAACAAGAACACCAGGAATAACAAAATCCACAAGGAATGTAATACTAAAACAAAAACATGAAATAACAGACAACTGGACAGGAGGAAAACAAGGGCTTAAATACACAAGGGAAAACTAGAAACACCTGGGGAAACAATCAGGGCATGGGAGACAATCAGGGGAAAACCAATCAAAAAACAGGACCACGAAGGACTACAAAAACCAAACAGGAAACAGGAACTAAACAGGAAACTGGAACTAAACAGGAAACTTCAACATAAAAGCACAAAAACAAAAGCCAACAACAAAAGGACTACAAAAACCAAACAGGAAATAGGAACTAAACAGGAATCTTCAACATAAAAGCACAAAAACAAAAGACAACAGAGAACATGACAGTTTGTTTGTTAACATGTTAAATTAAATATTAATTTTAAATATAATATTTACCAGCAAACTGCTGTGATATTTCAATTTTCCCTTTTTCTCAAGTGTTTTATTTTCATCTTTATGTCTTCTTCATCTTCTGAGTTACATAAATAATATAGTCTGCATTTGGATCCACACTCTCCTGTTGCATCTCTCTCATCACGTTACAACTTGGTGATTTAAATATTACTTGGTTTGATAAAATTTATAGGAAAAATATTTAAAATAAAACAATTTTGGCAATTTTGATTTGACGCAACTTGTAAAAGACCCACACGGATAACCAGGTCTTCTGAAACACAAATATATTAGATTTTTTGTAATAAACCTGATCACATAGTAAAGTTTCAAAACAATTACAGGGTTGTCTGATCATAATTTGACACTTATAGCAAGGAAATTGAGAAAAGGTTTGGCAGCCATATTAATAGAATATCTGGTCATTTTAAAATACCAAAAGGTGAGGTCAGTAATTTGAGAAAGGCATTAGATGATATAATTTGGAAAGAAAATGTTTCTTATAACTGTATGCTACTGAAATGGATGTCAATGTTCTTATTAATACTATTCAAAATATTATAAACAGCTTAATGAGTAAAAATAAAAGTAAATTAGGAAGAAGAATTGTCTTCCATGGCTGAATGAAAACATTTGGTTACTCATGAAACAGAAAGATAATGCGTTTGTAACAGTCTAAGGATGGGCAAGGAGGAGGTGGGAACCAGCTGAACAGTAAATATAAACTTTAATGGTAAACTTAAAACTAACATAAACAAATGTGCAGTGGCCATGTGTGTCTCTCTCTCCCTAACTGGCATCTACAGCCACCACTTATCTGACTCTCCTGCTGATCAGCTGATTCTGTGCCACACCCTCCTCCTCATCACAGCATTGAAACAGTTTCTTAAATATATATTGGAACATGAAAACTTAAGTTTTAAAAAGTTAAGGAGTAAAGTAAAACATGAAATCAAAAAAGCTAAAGCAAAATGTTATATTACTATATTAGAGGAAGGAAGCAGGAATGTTAAATTGATATTGGAAAAAAAGGAGAAACCAAATTGGAAATGATAAAATGTCAGTAAAAATATAGAACTTGAGCTGGAAGGAAAATTTATTTATGATCATGGTGTGATAGCCGATATTTTTAATAATTATTTTGAAGATTCAATTAATGCTCTCTAGTCTTTTTGTTCACAGACTCAGTGTTTTAAATTAGAGAATAACGTTTTTCCCATATTCAATCTTAAGGAGGCGTCTAAGGCAAAAGTTGACAAGATTATTAGCACTCTTAAGCATTCTAAGTTCAGAGATAAGTATGGAATAGACTCGATGATTATGCTTTTATTTATGTACATGTAGAAAAACTGTCTGCTCATAAATTGTCTTCTGCAATGGTTCAGGTATCAAAATGGTTTACCAAATCATGTTTGCATCTAAATATCAAGAAAACAGTATATATGTTTTTTACAAAAAAGGGCAAATTCTGACATTCAACCAGAATGACATGTCCAGGGACAGAAGCTTGATATAGTCAAAGAATTGAAATCTCAGTATCTCTCTCTCTCTCTCTCTCTCTCTCTCTCTCTCTCTCTCTAACATTAACCTGCCCAGGGACTACAGATGAAAATTGGCCATCTTGGCTAAATCTGCCATATTTTACATTGATTTTATATTTCTTAATGTGTATTGTCCCTGATTAAATACATAAATAAAAAAACATTAATGTGTAGTTAAGTGGAGAAATTTAATGAAACTTAACTCATAATAAATTGGGCTTTAAAAACCAGAGTTTTGCAACAACTGCTTTCTGGAACTCTCTCATGTTAGAGACATGAAAAAATATGTTCAGCAAGAGAGCTCCCAGTTTTGTTCATCTGTTGAGAATTATTTGGATAAATATCAAATTTCACACAAAAATGCTGATAATTTACCTTAAATATGTTTCAGAACAGTCATGATAAAATTGAGTGTTTGTTGTGGGTTATTTTTGAAGGATGCCAATTATTTTATACTGTTATACATGTCCTTAAAGCATAGTTAAAAATTCATAAAATAATTTGATTGATTTAAGCAAGTACTTAAATGCATAAAATGCTGTGAATCTGTTCTCTGGTATAGTTCACAATGGTATGAAAGCAATCTGTCCTAACTCACAAAAGTAAACTACAATTGATGATGCATATTTATCATCTTTGCATCATCCCATTCACACTAATTATAGTGTATAATATATTTTAAAATTTTGGTGTAAATCCAAATGGACTAATTATTTGAACCAGAATGTAAAAGCAATTCAACATATTCAACAACGTCATTGGCTATGAAGCTTTGCAGAAACCTACGCAGTTTGTATTAAACATTCCCATGTTTCCAGTTGTACCATCACTGAACATCAATCCACCTTATTTTTGTTTGTTGCACCAGAGCATGCATGCGCAGAGCACTTCCTGTGACAGGACATTGGGAGATTTTACCATAGCTGTTTTCTTCCAGCTCTCCACAGAAGCCATTAAGTTGCTCTGCAGGCGGAATAATGTGTTTGAGTTGGCCAGGAGCAAGCAACAGGTGTGGAGAATACCAACTCCCGTCCAGCTCGCTCTCAGACTTCAATGTGCAGGCCAGAGAGGCCCTGGGTCTGCTCTTCTAGAAGATTCAGAGGGACATCTACTCCAATTCTCTGTTGTTAGACAATCTATACTCCTACAATAAAAAGTGTATATCCTGATGATCATATATCGTCTTAAAATATGCCAGATCTCAAATTCTATGCCAAATGATAAACTAAGCTGGGCAGGGGTTCGTTAGTACTTGAATGAGAGTTCACATGGAACATGGGAAAGGTCTTATTTCACAGATTTATGTTAAACTAAAAAAAGCATCATTGCTTAAAGATCATGGATCTTGTGAATGACTCTGAACAGATGTTGAATCTGTCACTAGTGGTGTGCACTGATGACTGAGGTGTTTAACTCAAATTCTGCAGACATTACATCAGCTAAACAACATCTGATGAAAGTCAGCTGTTCTTAACAAAGCGTCTTCAACCTCAAACATTTGCCCCATATCCAGACTTATTCCAGCTTTAGTATATATCATCTGTTTACAAAAAATTTAAAAGCATGGGTCATAGATTTTTTTAAAGCTCTAAACATTGCAATTTCTCACGTGACTATGGGAGCCACTGTGAAGGAACTTCTCACATAGTTCAAGAAAGCATAATGGGCATCAAAACCTATTGCATACCTTAACGTAAAAATGAACAGTAATGTTCCCTTTGTTAAGGGTTTATTAAGGTGTTCCATTATGACAACATGAATATATTGAGCAACTTTTATGCAAAACCTGCCAAATAGTATTTTAACATACATTTTATAAATGCTTAATAAATAGGCTCAACTTATTCATACTTACATGAATTAAAAACTTTTTAGTTCACATTGATGTGACAAGAAAGGTGCTACTCCGAGTGCTGTCCCAACTTACCTAGTTACCTAAAGTCCTCTACAAAAACATGTTTCAGCTCTTCATGCTTATTCACAGCATGTATCATGTAATAAAGCCTGGGTGAACGTTAATCCATACTAAACTTTATGTACACATGTTGGCAACTCTTTAATGAATGCTTCATAAGTGTCCACTTTACATTAAGGTAACTGTTCATAGGTTACTCATGTTAAATAAATGTTATTAAGTGATTATAACTGGAGAAATGGATCACTATTTGGCAATTTTTACATAAAAGTTAAATTGTTACAACCAAATATCAATGATATATAATGCATTTGATCATTAATTAACCTCTTTACAAACTAATGACAAAGGGAATATTAATGTAAAATGATACCGACTTGGAAAATGACGTAGACCTACATGACATGTCTCAAAAATACTTTAAGCATCAAAGTGAGTCCCTATGAACTACTGTTGTATTGAAAAGATTAACCAGAACAATCTTTTTATTTTTATGAGGGGTAATTTATGACAGAATTTTCATTTTTGGGTAAATTATTAATAGCCTGATCTCACAGTAAATTCGCAACGCATTTTCTTCAGCTAAACTCTGTCTTTGTTTACCGAATGTTTAAGCACTTTCCCCAGTGGACGAAGCAGGAAGTGTTTTTTAATTTAGGGGCACGTGTGAGATGCAGTTTCCACATTAAATGTCCTCAGAGGAGCACTAAAGACGAGTTGTAGAATGATTTTTTTTATGCTGTACATTATGCAATACAGTGAAGAGGAATACATATTTTATTAACTTTACCAGTGAAGTAATGATGTGATCTAAGAGGGAAAATTGAACCTCCAAATCACATTTGTCACTGATTGTGTGATTGCGATTACTTCCTGGTATCAATGTGGGACCAGAATTTGGATCTCCCATGCTGCTGACTAATGTGCCATCAGTCTCGTCATAGGAGAAGGTAATCATACTTGAACCGATGCAAAAATGTTGATGAAAGATATGTTTAACTAGACATAATGGGAACGATGTTTGAGTGCTGGAACATTCAGAAACAACATGCCAACTTTCTTTGTGATCTTTTAGATCAAGGTGAAACTGCAGACACTATACTGTATTTAGCATTAATAATTTCTCCCATTAAAACATATTCAAGTTTCATGTCCCCTCCTCTCACAATGCCTCTGTGTTCAGTCAAGTTATTCTAGAGCACCAGTAGAATTGTTTTTAAATGTGTTCAGTGTTTCTTAATGAAAGGCTGAGTATTGCAAGAATTCCAGAGAGGACACACTTCTGATGTTGTTGTGAGTTTGAGAGCAGTCTGCTCCAGGTAAAGTCATCAGAGCAGAGATTTGAAAGCAGAGTTCATTGAAGGATACAGATGGTGTGTGTGTGTAATAAGAGTGAGTGGAGCCCACTGGAAAAGCCCACACATACATAGCATCTGCCAGGACTCTGGGACTCTCAGGGGAGTAGGGACTGAGTCAGACGAGGCCTCTGAGAGGGGATGCACATTTACAGACATTCACAGAACATTTCCACTCTTAACTTTAAAAAGACCTGCTTAGAAGATAAATAACTAAACTGTGGTGACATTAAACAGGTGCAAACATAAAATGAACCAATGATAAAGTAGCAATAACTATAAACTGATGAGCCAAAACATTATAACCACCTGCCTAATATGTTGTTTGTCCTCAGCTTGCCCCCAAAACAGCACAGACCCGCCGAGACAAGGACTCTTCAAGACCCCTTGAGTTGTCCTGTGGTCTCTGGCACCAAGACATCAGCAGCAGATCCTTCAAGTCCTGTAAGTTGCTAGTTGGAGCAGCCATGGATCTGATTTGTTGGATAGACATTGGTCTGCATCCCCCAAAGGTGTCCTGCGCCAATCAGAAGTGACTTTTCAAAGTCACATGGTCAACTGGGCTGTCTTATCTGACAGTTGAGTTATGGTCCTTTGTGTCAGACTCTTAAACATTTCCCACTTAAAAATAGTGCATATTTAATCATGAACTTTATATCTTGCAAATGGTACAAGAGACATGAAATTAATTGTCATCAGATTTTTTTTAAACAAATGTTTACATTCTAAACATGGCATGTTTTTATGGATGTTATACATGTAGGTAATAAAACATGAAAATCTCTGGTTACAAAATCATATTGGTTTTACACATCAGTGCATTTTATCAAGTTAAACCTTATAGTTACCATTCTTAGTAGATTGAGATAAATCATACAGAATTAAAGATTATATTTATCAATTATAGGTGACACATTTTAAAGAGTTCCATCAGTCTATAATCATTAATTTGTCAGGTACAAACGTTACCACAGTTCAAAGTGATTTTCAGCATTAGCAAGGCTATATTACAATGAAATGTCTTAGAGTTGTGCAAATCTGATGGTACTTGTAACCTTACAAAAGAGATGTCTGCATTAACTGGATGTGGAAGATCAGGTTGCAGAGGGGCCTTTCTGACCAATCAGGATGCCTAGGCCATTTGATTTTTGACAGTGAAGAATTCCAGGGTTGAAAACTCTAGATTCAAGTCATCATTTCAATTCTTCTGCATGTATAATCCAACACCTCCACCTTTGCACGCCCAGCTGCGTTACTCACATATCCACGATCAGGCATATGTTATGCGCCATGAGGACGCCCCACCTCCTCTCCCATCGCAGACCGATCCTATGGCCGGTACGCGGAACAAGGTAAGTGTTCTAACATCTCTCTCAGCACAGCCATGAGTTTGGGACATGAGGCCTCTCACTGTGGCAGCTCCTGCTCCGCCCTGCCACAAGGCCCCATCCACAGATTTGTCAAGCACGATTGTCCCCTAGGTGACCTTTTCACTCTCCAACCCATCGCCCTGGCTCGTCAGGACGATCCGACTTGGCCATGCGATTTAGTTTGCCAGGCGTCTGTTTTACCTCAGTAGCAGGCAATGATGCCATTGTTCTGCATGTGGAAATGGCAGTCCTCCTAGAGAAGGATGCGATAGAGCCTGTCCCTCCAACTGAGATGAAGAAGGGGTTTTACAGCACCTACTTCATTGTACCGAAAAAAGGCGGTGGGTTGCGGCCAATCTTAGACCTGCAAGTAGACCTGAAGGACAAGTACTTTCATGTCTCGATTTTGCCTCATCACAGACTGTTCTTTCGGTTTGCCATCGAGGGCCGGGCATATCAGTTCAAGGTCCTACCTTTCAGTCTATCCCTGTCACCTTGCGTCTTCACGAAGGTAGAGGCAGAGGCAGCCCTTGTCCTGCTAAGGAAGAGGGCATCCGCAATTACCTCAACGACTGGCTGATTCTAGCTCACTCTCAAGATCTATTGTGTGTGCACAGGGACCTGGTGCTCAGACACCTCAGCCTATTGGGGCTTCAGGTCAACTGGGAAAAGAGCAAGCTCTCCCCGGTGCAGAGCATCTCTTTTCTCAGGATGGAGTTGGACTCAGCCACTATGTTAGCGCGCCTCACGAGTGAGCTCAGTCGGTGCTGAATTGCCTGATGTTATTCAGGGGAAGAACAGCACTCCCACTGAAACAATTTCAAAGGCTCCTGCGGCATATGGTGTGATGATGCATATGAGACCGCTTAAGCACTGGCTTCAGACATGACCGAGATGGGCATGGTGCCGCGGTATGCATTGCGTGGCTATCACGGCGATCTGTTGCCACACGTTCAGCCCTTGGATGGGCCTTCCAATTCTATGGGCAGGGGTTCCCATAGAACAGTGTTCAGGTCCAGGCGTATTGTTTTCACAACAGACGTATCCAAGTCAGGCTAGGGCGCCTTTTCAATGGGCACACAGCCTCGGGCTCCTGGGCAGGACCTTGACTGCATTTGCTTATCAAATGCCGAGGTTTTGGCCATCGATTCAGGGCAAGCATGTTTTAATCCGGACGGACAACATGGTGAAGGTAGCATATATAAATCGCAAAGGCGATTATGACGCATGTCACAACTCACCTGCCATCTCATCCTTTGGAGTCAGCAGCGACTGAATTCATTGCGCAGCAGACACATTGTCACGACAGGTGATACTCAGAGGAGTGGACACGCCACCCCAGGTGGTCCAGCTAATTTGGAGTCAATTCGGCAAAGTGTAGGTAGACCCCACCCAGAATATTTTCACAGAGCTCACGCTCCTCATGACAGTCCCTCCTTGGAAGGACCTCCTTTCTCAGGGACGGGGCATGATTTGGCACCCATGCCCAGACCTCTAGAACCTCACTCTCTGGCCTCTGGATGGGACATGGTAGACCTAAGTGGGCTACCACCAGCGGTGGTAGACACTATTACTCAGGCCAGAGCTCCCTCCACGAGGCAGCTGTATGCCTTGAAGTGGTGTCTGTTCACAAATTGGTTTTCTTCCCAAGGTGAAGACCCACAGAGATGCACAGTCAGGTCAGTGCTTTCCTTCCTGCAGGAGAGGTTAGAGAGGCGGCTGTCCCCTCCTCCTAAAAGGTGTTTATGGCACACCATGATGCGGTAGATGGTAAGTCCTTGGGGAAGCATGACCTGATCATCAGGTTACTTAGAGGCACCAGGAGGTTGAATCCTCCTAGGCCGTGCCTCATTCCTTCGTGGGACCTTTCTATAGTCTTGCTGGGCCTGTAGAGAGCCCTGTTTGAGCCTCTGAACTCAGTCGAGCTGAAAGCCCTCTCATTGGAGACATCCCTCCTGATAGCACTCACTTCCATCAAGAGGGTTGGGGACCTGCAGGCATTCTCTATCAGCAATATATGCCTAGAGTTCGGTCTGGCATAATCTCACATGACCCCGGCCCGGCTATGTGCCCAAGGTTCCCACTACCCCATTTAGGGATAAGGTGGAGAACTTGCGCCTTTCCCCTCTCTGAGGGGATAATGTGCGCTTTTTCATCCATGTGAGTTCCCAGGACCAGCAAACCCTGGATGTCTTTCCTCCCCCAGCACCCTGCAGCAGGCAAATTCAGCGGAGATGAATTTGATGCCAGGCCCAGTACTCATAAAATATGCCCTGTCAGGTCAGCCCCTGTACTGGGATAGGTGCTCCATATGTGGTGGTTCCCTGTCGGTAATCCCATATGAGGTGTTTTCCACGGAATGGTTTCCCAGATGGTAAACCTGTTTCTTCCCTTGGGCAGAGCTCTGCTATGCCACCAATCACGGCTCGTAGAGCTCCTCCCTTCCCACAGTGTCCTTTTCTCCAAGGGGAAAAGAACACCTTCCCTGGTACGAATATATCTTGGTCCAGGCTAAGTGAATTTTCATTTTCAAAAAAATTAAAAAGAGAGAGAGTAAAGGTCGAAACATCTGATGAGTCCTATTCCCATTTTAAGTACGTCCCTAGTGTTTTAAGTACGGACCCCTAGTGTCACTACATCGGCACAATGTCAAATGAGTGACAGATAGGGAATGCCTTGGTTACTGTTGTAACCTCTGTTCCCTGATGGAGGGAACAAGACATTGTATCCCTCCTGCCACAACACTGAACTACCCACTGAAATGGCCGGGACTCTGTCTCAGCTCCTCAGCACAAACCTGAATGAGTGAATGCAAGCTGGCCCCTTTGATATCCATATGTCTGGGGTAGTGGCATGCAAATTCCACTCGCCAATTTTCATTGGCCTTTTCTCAAATATCAGAGGTGATTGGGGCTCCCAAGTTCGAACCCTAGTGTCACTACATCGACACAACATCTTGTTCCCTCTATCAGGGAACAGAATTTACAACAGTAACCAAGACTTTTTCAGGAGACGTAAAATCAATATAAACTAGTGCTGGACAACTCATTTCTGCTATTAAAAGTTGATTATTTAATTTGTAAATTAAAACTTTGCTTACAGTATTCGTTTCCCCACATTGTGTGGCTAAAATTGGCATATATATATATACATTTCCAGGAGGTAAACTCTTGACTCAAATGAACGCTCTAGCACAAAAACTGTTTGTTTGGAACAGTGAATGCTTATTTATGAAGTGCAACGCATGTCCCAGCCATAATAAACATGGGAACGCATTTACTGTACAGAGAATGTAGACTTTGCCCACAAGTGGTGAGCCAAGTGTGGGAGAAATATGGGAAAGCTGCTGCATATCTTTGCCAGGCCAGAAAATGCTCAAGTTTCTCTTGCCAATAAAGCTTGATACAGACTAAACTGAGTCTGCCCATTTTATCCTATTACAACCCCAATTTAGAACAAGTTGTGACAGTATGAAACTAAACATATATTACATTTGTGAATTTCATAGTTTTTTTTTGTGTGCAATAATTTCAAATCAAATGATTGCAACACACTTGAAAAATATTGGGACAGTTGAGTGTTTACCTCCATGAATCATCACAATTTCTTCTAATAACACTTATTAAGCATTTAGGCACTGAAGAAAAGTTTAAGTTTAAAAAATTAAAATTTCCCACATTCATCCATTATGCTTGTCTTCAGCTGCACAATTGTACAAGGTTTTGTTGCTGTATTGTGGGCTTCATAATGCACCACACATTCTCAATTGGAGATGGTCAGGACTGCAGGCTGGCCAATCTAGCACACAAACTCTCTGCTTATTCAGCCAGTATGTGGTTTGAAGTTGTCCTGCTGAAAATGCTGGGACATCCCTGGAACAAATTGTACAAGTTCGTTTTCACATGTTGCCTTCACAGATCTGTGAGTTACCCATTCCAAGGGCACTGACACACCCCTGGCACATATAGACACTGGCTTAAGGACGTGATGCTAATAACAGTTTGAATAGTCCTTTTCCTCTTTGGACCGGAGAACACAATGGCTGTGTTTTTCGAAAACGATTTGAAATGTGGACTCATTCAACCCGGTATCACGCCAAGGCGTGAAATAGACACGCTGGTCCACTAGCGGATGCGTGTCGGTGTCACGCTTTGCCTCCTCTAGGCGTGTGCATGACACGCGCGCGTGTTGTTGCAATACCGGCAGGGGGCAATCATTTCCTCAACGCCAACAACTCTCCGCGCACCAAAGAGTAAGCGATACCGTTGTCGTATTGTACGTTCGCACGGGCAGGATGATGGCCAATTTCGCTGCTTACTTTCACTTGTGACTATGTGACAATAAAGGGTTACTACACATACTAGTTCAGGACATATTTGTTCATTATAGTGCTGCTTTCATGAAGAAATCCTAACGTTGCTGTAGCCTTACTTTGTTATATGTGTGTGTGGGCTGTCGAGTATCTTATGCTGATGTAAATATATATATATATATATATATATATATATATATATATATATATATATATATTTAAAAAATATATTTATATAAAAAAATATATATCCTGCTAACCGGAATTGGAGAACGCGATATATCGCTTTCTCTTTGGTGCGCGGAGAGTTGTTGGCATTGAGGAAATGATTGCCCCCTGCCGGTATTCTACCTAGACGCGCGCGTGTCATGCACACGCCTAGAGGAGGCAAAGCGTGACACCGACACGCATCCGCTAGTGGACCAGCGTGTCTATTTCACGCCTTGGCGTGATATCGGGTTGACTCATTGGACCAAAAAACATGGTTCCACTGTTCTACTTTCCATCTAAGATAAGACCGAGCACAGAGAAGTCTGCAGTGCATCCGGACAGTGTTCATGTAGGGCTTCTGCTTTGCATAGTAAAGTCTTAACTTAAATTAAAAAAAAAATCAACTTAAATTCCTTGAATCATTTAAATATATTGTGCACTGTAGAGGATGAAATGCCCGAAATCCTTCCAATTTGTCTTTGGGGAACATTGTTAACAGAGTGCTGAATAGTAGGTGGAGTGTGGATGTGGTAGTGCTGGTGGAGGAGGAAGAAGCTGGTGGTTGTGGAGGAGGTAAAAGAAGAGGAAGATGAGGTGATAATGGAGGCTGAGGAGATGTTGGTAGAACATTTCCTTGCATTTTCTTTTTACTCAAATTTCTCCTTCAAAGTTTGTTGATTTTTTTTCTTTTTTTGCACCTGTTCATTATCAAACAGGTATGATTTTTTCCAAACATGAATACAAAGAGAAGTGAAAGAGGAGGTGCTGGTGGAGGAAGAGTAGGTGGTGGTAATGATGGAGATAGAGGTGAAGGCGTTGGCGGTGATGGTGGAGGAGGAGGGAGGAGTTTGTTGTGCTGTTGCAGGAAGAGGTGGTGGTGGAGGAGAAGGGAGGAGGTGGGGAAAGATGTTCAGGTGATGGAGGAGAACATGGTGGTGGCCAAGGAGGAGTTGTAGGTGGAGGAGTGAGGAGGTGGTAGTGCTGGTGGAGGAGGAAGGAGCTGGTGGTTGTGGAGGAGGTAAAAGAAGAGGAAGATGAGGTGATAATGGAGGTTGAGAAGGTGTTGTTCATAGAGGAGAAGGAGGTGGTGGTGATGGAGGAGTAAGAGGAGATGGTTATGATGGTGGAGGATGTGGAGGAGGTGGAAAAATATGAGGGCAGATGGACGTATTACAATCGTAACCCTTCTTTTTAAAATATATATTTTTATTTAAATCATATTTTATTATAAATATACATTTTTAAAAAAGGATCAGGAGGAGAGCAGATAGATGTATCCCAATTGTGTCACTTTCTTTAAATACTGTATATAATGCCTGGAGAAATCTATTAGAATTCACATTCATCTTGATGGCAGTTTCTTGATGCATACCGTCATGGGTACTAAGTGCTGAAGGTTTTTGAAGCTCATCACCTAAACCTTACATGCCATGTGACTAATCACTGGAGCATATTCTTCAATGAAAAATTCAAATCCATCATACCTGATTATGTAAGTAAAGAATTGTTTGATACACAGATATTTAATAATTGAAATTGTTTTCATCCATTTAGCAGAAACTATTATCCAAATCAACAGAGGTGGGTAGTAATTCATTACATTTACTTGAGTATAATTTTGGGGAAAATTTTACTTTTAGAGTAGGTTAAAAAGTGGGTACTTTTTTCGTAAATTGCTAATTATTTTTTTTAACTTTTCCTACTTTACAATGTGTGGCGTTACTGTCGTTACATTACTGGGTTTCATTTGAATTAACGTGTAATTTATTGAGAGATTATCGAATGGGACTTTTACGAGAGCGTAATTTCACAGCTGTGCACGATTGAGACGCTCTCACAGACTGTTACTCAAGTCATCAGTGCAGCACCATCAAACTGTTCAAAGTGAAGCACTTTTTTTGCTCCACACAGTGAAAAAAATTATAGTTTCGTCATGCAATGCCTTCATTTAACACCAAGAAAAGCTGATATTTCAAGACTAAATCACAGCTCCAACTTCAGGCAGCACGCTGAGGTAAATTTTGTCTTTAGTTTTAACGCAGGCTTTTCTGTGTAATGAGATGGTCATTTTCAGGGTGATTCTGTAACAGGGCTCTTATGACATCAGTGTACATTTTTAAATCAGTGCAATAATATATCCGTGTGCTTTGTCCCGCATGTCATAAGCAGTATTTATGCATTTACTCCGCGCCCTCGCTGGGGTACTGGAAACTATCGCAGCTATTTCAGGTGGATTAACTGTATAAATCCATGTAAACATCCAAATTGAGTGTAAATCATTGCCATTCACATGACTGACAACTTGAGCGTGAACAGACAGCATTTCTGCGCGTGCACAGCGAGGTGCGTCGGGCGCACGCATGTGAGATGTGCGGGTGTGAGGCAATCGTTGCGACAAGAGTGGCTGTATCCGCAATCGTTCACTCATTCCCTAATTCCTAAATAGTGAATGGCAATTAGTGCACTATATCTCAGCTGTAAGTGAACGAAATGAGTGAATTCGGACGAGAGTGCCGGAGCTCTAGGGCTGGTACAGAAACGTCACTTATGACATTTTAAAATACTTGGGCCTTATTAGTTATTCTTATTAAATAATATATTAATACAATAAATCTTCATTCTTTTTGTCATTTTTAATATATACTGTGTGTTAATATAAAGAGTAAACACATTTGATCAAATAAAGAGTACATTTTAAAATGTATCTGTATGTTTTGTCTCTATATATGTTATTATATTATTTTATTCCAGTAATGATTTGTCAAAAAGTAATTTACTACATTCAGCATTAAATAAAAAATTGCAGGAGTGAAAGAAGCAGTAAACTCCCTGCTCGTACGTCTTCCCCGTGGTGGATTGTGGGAAATTAACCATCATCGAATGTACTTGAAATGTACGCTTGAAATTAGAGTGCATTGTCGGTTAGAATGAGTGAACAAATGTAGAGAACGAGTGGCTCACTTTTGAGCGAAAACTCGAAATAGTGCACTATAGAGTGGATAGGGGGATTCAGATCAGGGTTGGTGCCCTACGTAGGCTGGGTTCTCTGCATTTAGAGAGCGGTAGTACTGCTCTACAGAACTAATGGTCTAAATACTTACGACACTGAAAAATGTAACTGCACTGAAATAAGAATACACACAGGACTTTAAAAGCTATGAAATAGCAAAAGAAGGCATTATATTTCAGCACTATATATAATGTCCTTGTGGGACATTTTAACGTTTTCACTTTAATAATTACTAGAAATGTTTCATTTTTGTGCCAGATGGGCTGGTTTGAGTATTTCTGGGATTTTCACGCTCAACAGTTTCTAGAATTTACTCAGAATGGTGTCAAAAACAAAAATCATCCAGTGAGCGGCAGTTCTGTGGATGGAAATGTCTTGTTGATGAGAGAGGTCAACAGAGATTGGCCAGACTGGTTAAAACTGACAAAGTCGACAGTAACTCAGATAACCACTCTGTACAATTGTGGTGAGAAGAATAACATCTCTGAATGCTATTCTGAGATGTGGGTTGGTACTGTTTTGGCGGCATGGGAGGAACCTACACAATATTAGGCAGGTGGTTTTAATGTTGTGGCTGATCTGTGTATAAAGTAAATGGATTTGTGGTTATATTGCCCACCGCTAGGTGTTAGACAGCTCCTCTTTGGCTGATTGAAGGCCAGACATTCTGCATTGTGGTTCATCTTTAAAGACTTTACAGTGTGATCTGTAAGGCCAGCTAGTCAAGCATTGCAGTAGTCCAGATTAGAGACGCAGACGAGACATTTGAAATTATGCTGTGGAGTGGAGGGGGGCGGGGCCGGGCTGGAATGTTGCATGCCCGGTCCCCAATCGGCCTGATGAGGCGCGCGAGGGATAAAGGCGGCCGGTGACGACGGTTCGAGAGAGAGAGCTCAATCACGGACATGTCCGTTGTGTGTGTTTGTGCTTTTTGTTTAAGTTCTCATTAAAATATTATTTACGTTGACAAGCCAGTTCTCACTTCCTCCTTGCCCATCCTAACCTCATGTTACATATGCTTTTGTCAATGCCCCTGTTCTCAACCATTTATGCTATGTTGTCTGTTGTAATGTTAAGAGGATTTAGTGGAAGAACACTGGCACAAAAAATGTCTAAACAGATCCTGTTGGAATGGGGGAATTCTTTAGGTATTTTACTGGCCCCTGATCCAGACATTCCTCAACCCTGAGTCGACCTCATGCCGTGGCAAGCCTACAATGACAAGGCATTCTCCAGTACCGGGTTACCCATTGTTTAGCAGAGTGATTGACGGGAAAGTGCTTGTTATTTGTGCTCTTATCGCTGTTTCTTTTTGACTTGGCAGAGAGAAGTATCAGGACTCCTGTTTTCACTAATGAAAATACCTCTTCAGACACACACACGCACACATACGCACACATACGCACACACACACACACACACACACACACACACACACACACACACACACACACAAACACACACAAAAACTAAGTAGTCTAAAGATAGCAGAATACAGGCAGGTTTACCCTTTGTAGTGTCACATCATGTAATAGACATGAAGCACATACCAGCGAATGAAAACTGTATGTGACAGCGGAGGTCTGTGGTATCAAGACTTGGGTTTAATCGGGATATATTACATTTGACATCTTCATTGTTAAGACAACATAAAGCCTTCAACAAATGTAAAAAATACTTTTTAAACAACTTTACGGCTCAGATAATACACATTTGATATGCTTCACATTCATTTCCATTGTAAATTTTCTTAACTTTCATTGAACCCAGAATATTCCTTGAAGTATCTTCAATGTCCCTCGAGATTTAGGCTCTCCTATCGTTTGTGGTTCTTAACATTGCAGAAAATGTAAATCTGTTACTTTGCCATTGCAAGCTGATGCACTTATACTTTGATTCTATAACATCTTTCATCAAATGAGCTTACAATGGTTGCCATGACAATGACTTTACACACTTGTCTCTGCTCTCTGTCACCCCCATTGTACAAACTTTGAAAAGGCTATAGTAGACTTTGTTTTATGCATGCCTGAATCAGAGCGTGCAGTTAAGGCCGTAACCAGGATTTTTGAAATACCGAGGTCAAAAATACAACCCCCCCTCCCAAAAAAAAAAAAAAAAAAAAAAAAAAACACTTGAGAAATAAGTTTGGCTGACAACATATTTATTTTCAATAACAACATGTGCAAACTGTGCACCGTGTGTGTGTGTGTGTGTGTGTGTGTGTTTTCCTGTATCTGGGTGTGAACTGTCCTTGCGTTCTTCTTTAATTGGTTTAGGAAACACTCCGCTACAGCCGACTACTTTCGTTTTGACATGACAGCGGTATCTGCAAGTACGTTTCAAGTGACGGTCCGTTGATGCAAGAATAATTGTCTAGTCGGCTATTTTCACTTCACAATGAAACGACACTTCAAGAAAAAATACCGAGGACATGACGTCGGTGTCCTCAATGGTAGTTACGGCCATGCGTGCAGTGCCAGGTCAAGTCAAGTCAATTTTATTTGTATAGCGCCTTTCACAACACACATCGTTTCAAAGCAGCTTTACAGAAGTTCAGCATTAACAGACGATAAAAATGTAATGTCTATAAAGTCGATAAATCATCATCCTTGTGCAGGGCTCCAAACTGCGACTAAAAATGGTCGCATTTGTGACCAAATAAATTTATTTGTGAGTGTAATTTCTGTCAAGGTCGCCATTGGCGACAGTAAAAGTTCTCCCTTTGATTTTAAAATTTGCATTACATGGTATACTTTTTAGACCATAATCCCATACAGAAGCATTTGATACAATGTGCACTACAACTGCTATGTAATACCCTTGTAGCATAGTTAATGGCAGATGCTTTCACACTCTTACAAAAAATCTAGAGTTTCATATGCAATTGAGCTTTGTGACAAACTTCATTGTCGCCAAAAGTTTGCTGTTGGTTCACCACTACCAGTGAAGACCTGCAAACTTCTGGCAAACATTTGTGGTGAATAACATGCTCATTTGCATGTGAAAATAGTGAGTGGTGAATTTGCAGCAAGTTCGGAGCAAGTTTGCCAGAACTCTCGATTTTTGGTAACAACACAAGTAGATACAGTGTATGTGTTATGCATACTGTGCTGATGACGACATTTGTGTCACTTGGACTGTATGCAATTAGTACCTGCACGTGGTATGTTAAGTTATCTAGCTAGCTAAGCTGAAGAAATAGCCAAATAGTGTTTCACTATAAATGTTCGAGCTGAAGTGTGTAATTTCTGCACCACTAACACCACCGAACAGAATTGCAAAAAAAAAAATAGTTCCCTGTCTGTTGCTCACTTCGACGTTGTGTTGAAGAAGCGACACTAGGGGTCTCTCTTGAGCGCCGAATATGCCTCTGATCTATGAAAAAAGGCCAACGAGAAGTTGGCGGACAGTATTTACATACCCCGCCCCCGGACATACGGGTATAAAAGCGGGAAATACGTCGTTAATTCAGAAATTTTCTTCGGAGCAGATGGTTGTGCATGCAGTCAGCTGCGAGTCACACACCCATTCCTGTTCCTACAGCGGCTTTCTCCTTCTCTGCATGGCAGTGTAGTTTGCCCCTGGGCACTTGACAGTGCAGAACTTAAAAGAGTTTATTAAAGAGTGATTTTTTTCTTGTAAAAGTGTATTTTCCTCTAAAGAGCAATACACAGCGGCGTTGAACGTCCTTTTCAGGACACGTCTTTTTAAAGATGCCTTTGCGCCCCTGTGTAGTTCCTGGATGTGGTAGAGTGCTCTCTGCTTCAGACGGCCACAGGCGCTGTCTCGTGTGTCTGGGCACCGATCACACCAAGGCAGTATTTGTGGATGGTTCATGCTCTCACTGCGAGAGCATGACCATGGCAACGTTGCGGTCGCGGCTCGCTTTCAACAGAAAGCACGCCACTCCAGCCGCCCCCCGCATTGCTCCTTCTTCCCACGGGATTGAGGACAATGCGGCTGGCAATGGAGGTGAACTGGGGACGGCAACGGGTGCAGCTCCGCCGGGTACACCCCCTCGGACCACCCCCCTTCGGGCCAGCACGCCCAGGCTGAGGCTCAGATGACCGACATACTTCCCGGGCCGCCGCCAGTGTGGGGTTGGACTGGAACCCACCGTCCTCCCCACAGCCATCGCAGTTGGATGACTGGTTCCTGGGGTCTGGGCGCAGCCTCGCCCCCCCGGTCCCGTTTTTCCCGGAAGTGCATGATGAGCTGACATCTTCGTGGAGAGCGCTCCTCTCCACTCGTCACAAAGCCACTCATTCACTCTCGCTACACTCGACGGCGGAGCGGCCCACAGGTACACGGCGATTCCCCAGGTGGACAGGGCTGTTAAGCTCCACCTATGCCCTGGAAACCGTACCACCTGTGCTCCCCTCCAAGGCCTGTAGGACGATGTCTTCATTGACAACCAAAGCCTACAGCGCCGCCAGACATGCAGCTTCCGCCCTGCACACCATGGCCCTCCTGCAGGTCCACCAGGCCAAGGCAATTAAAGATCTGCATGGGGGTAGCCCTGATCCCGATGTGTTGCAGGAACTGCGCTCAGCAACCGACCTCGCCCTCAGAGCCACGAAGGTCACAGCGCAGTCACTCGGGCAGGCGATGGCCATGGTCCAGCTCACGGACCCCCTCGAGGACCCGGAAAGCTCCCAGGCGCTCCTGAGACGTCCAACCCAGAGACCGAGACATTAGCTCCGGAGCTGGTAAGAAGACCACTCCGTCCCCTGGTGGAGGGCTGGGATGAGAATCTTTTGTTGAAATTATTTAATTTTCCGCCCCCCCCAGACGGAGCTGCAGTACCAACATTCTCAATAACAGAGCTATTTCCTTTGTCTCTGGGTCACCTGGCCCGCAAATGCCGTTCTCACGGCACTCTGCCGCCAGATCTCAACAGTCCCGACATGCTGGACACAGACCACCCCGCCTTCAGCCCCATGACTGTTCCCCGGCTGGCCGGTTCTGACGAGTCTAGAGGACGCCTACACCGGACCTCATCCTCAGTCACTAACCCCCTCTGCCGAGTGTGCAGAGCAAGGTAAGTGCTTTGAGTCTTTTCGCCTTGGGACGCGCCCTTGCCTCCTGATGCCGTACTACCTGCTCCGCTGGGAATAAGCTCTTCCGGGTACGTCAAAAATACTCGTCCCCTTGGTACCCCTAGCATGGAGTTTGGATGCGTGGCTTTCACTTCCCAACCCGTCATGCTGGCTGGCCCGGATCATCCGATTCGTTAAGCAATTCAGTTTTCCAGGCCCCCACCCCCCCTTCGCTGGCGTCTGCTTTACCGCAGTTCACGGCGAGCATGCCAAATCCCTGCGCAAGGAAATCGTTACTCTTTTACTCAAAGACGCGATAGAGCCTGTCCCTCCAACCGAAATGAAGAAGGATTTCTACAGCCCTTACATCATTGTACCCAAGAAAGGCGGCGGCTTACGACCGATCTTGGACTTGCGAGTTTTCAACCGGGCTCTGCTCAAACTCCCGTTCAAAATGCTCACGCAAAAACACATCTTAACTTGCGTCCGGCATCTAGATTGGTTTGCAGCGGTAGACCTAAAGCACTTTCACGTCTCAATTCTGCCTCGACACCGACCCTTTCTACGGTTTGCATTCGATGGCCAGGCGTATCAGTACAAAGTCCTCCCCTTCGGCATGTCTCTGTCCCCACAAAAGTCGCAGAGGCAGCCCTTGCCCTGTTCCGAGAAGCTGGCATTCGCATACTCAATTACCTCGTCGACTGGCTCATACTGGCACACTCCTGAGAGTTACTATGCGCTCACAGAGACCAGGTTCTCAGGCACCTCAGCCATCTGGTGCTTCAGGTCAACTGGGAAAAGAGCAAGCTTGCACCGGTTCAGAGCATCTCTTTTCTCGCATTGGAGTTAGGACTCAGTCTCAATGTCAGCACGTCTCACCAACGAGTGTGAGCAGTCGGTCCTGAGATGCCTCGCCACATTCAGGGCAAGCACTACAATCCCTTTAAAACATTTCCAGAGGCTCCAGGGGCATATGGAATCCTCTGCGGCAGTCGCGCCGCTGGGGTTGATGCATATGTGACCGCTTCAGCACTGGCTTCATACTCGAGTACCGAGACGAGCATGGTGCCGCAGCATGCACCTTGTGATGATCACCCCCCGCCTGTCGCCAAACATTCAAACCCTGGACAGACCTCTGCTTTCTGCGGGCAGGAGTACCCTTGCAGCAGGTGTCCCGATGCGTCCTGGTCACAACCGATGCCTCCAGATTGGTTGGGGCGCCGTGAGCCGTTGGAAAGGGGCCCCGCTGCACTGGCATATCAATTGCCTAGAGTTGCTGACTGTTTTCTTTGCCCTGCGGAAGTTTCTCCCATTAGTTCGAGACAAACATGTCCTAGTCAGGTCAGACAGCACAACCGCGGTAGCATACATAAATCGGCAAGGCGGCGTACACTCCCTCCACATGTCACTACTCGCCCTTCGTCTCCTCCTTTGGAGCCAGCAGCAACTCAAGTCGGGTTGTCATGACAACGCTTGCCCAGTGGAGAGTGGAGGCTTCACCCTCAGTCGATCCAGCTGATTTGGGAACAGTTCGGCAAGGCCCAAGTAGACCTGTTTGCCTCCCGAGAGACCTCCCACTGCCCGCTCTGGTATGACCGAACAGAGGCTCCCCTCGGGGCAGACGCACTGGCACACAGCTGGCCTGCGGGGCTGCGCAAGTACGCATTTCCCCAAGTGAGCCTTCTTGGACAGGTGCTGTGCAAGGACAGGGAAGATGAGGAACAAGACACTCTAGTACTTGACTAGTAGCTCCCTATTGGCCCACCTGGGCCTGGTTCTCGGACCTTGTACTCCTCGCGACAGCCCCTCCCTGGCGAATTCCCCTGAGGAAAGACCTTCAGAACCTCATAACCTCTTCTTAATATCATTAACTCCTCGCTATACTTAGGACATGTCCCAAGAAACTTTAAAATGGCAATTATCAAACCGCTTATTAAGAAGCCACAACATGATCCTGGAGAACTTGCTAATTATTTCAAATCTCCCGTTTATGTCAAAAATACTAGAAAAGGTAGTATCCTCCCAATATGTTCATTTCTACAGAGAAATAGTATATACGAAGAATTTCAATCAGGATTTAGGCCTCATCACAGTACAGAGACTGCACTTATCAGAGTTACAAATGACTTGCTCTTATCATCTGATCGCGGCTGCATTTCTCTTCTAGTACTTTTAGATCTTAGTGCTGCATTCGACACGATAGATCACGACATTCTCTTGAATTGGCTGGAGAATTATGTTGGCATTAGTGGAGTTGCATTAGCATGGTTTAGGTCATATTTATCAGACCGCTACCACTTTGTCTATGTAAATGAGGAATTGTCAAACCAAACAAAAGTAAAATATGGAGTGCTACAGGAATCAGTTTTAGGGCCTCTGCTTTTCTCCTTATATATGCTTCCCCTGGGAGATATTATCAGGAATCGTGGAATAAGTTTCCACTGTTATGCTGATGATACTTATATATTTATACAAAACCTGAGATTTGACAATTCTCGAAATTAGCAGAGTGCATCAATGAAATAAAAGATTGAATGGCCAAAAATTTCCTTCTACTCAATTCTGACAAAACAGAGGTACTAATTATTGGACCACTAAAATATCATTTGACTCTAGATGGATGTACTATTACATCAACTTCAACAGCGAAGAACTTGTAACTTGTGTAATAACTGATACCAATCTGTCCTTTGAATATCAAATCACCAATGTTTGTAGAACAGCATTCTTCCACCTAAGAAATATTGCTAAATTAAGGCATATGCTCTCTGTTGCTGATGCCGAAAAACTAATTCATGCGTTCATGACCTCAAGACTAGATTATTGTAATGCATTACTGGGAGGATGTCCAGCAAGATCAATAAATAAACTTCAATTGGTTCAAAATGCAGCAGCCAGAGTGCTAACAAGAATCCATTTTATCATCGTAACATTGGCTACCTGTTAAATTCCGTATTAACTTTTAAATTCTGTTAACTATGTAAAAAGCTTTGAATGGTCTAGCTCCGCAGTACTTAAGTGATCTTCTACCATGCTATATTCCAACACGTTCATTAAGATCACAAAATTCTGATTTGTTAATAGTTCCTAGAATATCAAAATCCACAAAAGGAGAAAGATCCTTTTCATATTTGGCTCCTAAGCTATGGAATAGTCTCCCTAACACTGTTCAAGATGCAGACACACTCTCTCAGTTTAAGTCTAGACTAAAGACTCATCTATTTAGCCAGGCATACACCTAATGTATCCTCCAACACACAATTAGGCTGCTTTAGTTGGGTCTGCCGGAACCAGAAACCAGAAACTTTGATCATGATCTCTAACTGCAATAAATTTAATGGCCTCTATGCTAATATTATTTTATTTGTTTCGCTGACTCAACCTCGGGACTCCTATCCTGAGGTCACCAGAACCGGCTGGATCCAGCACCATTCCTTCTTCGTGTTGGACTCCACTGCTACATGTCGCTGAATGATGATGACTAAATGCAGCCGGTGCCAGCCAAACATCACTTCACTCTATTACAATGGACTTCAGAGGATGAACTGATGCTGACTCCAACCTGCTTCACCTCGGTCTATTGATGGACTACGACCTTGAAATGGAATACATAGACTAACTATTGCCAGCAAAAGCCTTCATCAGCCAATTAACAAGGACAATTGCATCTATGTGAACTCCTGCAATTAATCAAGGATGGACTTCCAAGACATTGGTCGTTAATCTTGCAGTTCAAACACAATCAATGTTTAAACACTGATTCTTAACAATAAGTTTAATCATTTTAAACCATGATTTTAACTATACATAAGCAATATTTACATCATATTCATGATGTAAGCCAGAAGGGAACTGGCCCCCACAGTGAGTCTGGTTTCTCCCAAGGTTATTTTTCTCCATTAATCAACATCTTATGGAGTTTTGTGTTCCTTGCCACAGTCGCCTTCAGCTTGCTCACTGGGGTTATTAATACAATTATTATTTAATTATTTTTAAACATGATAAAGAATCAAATTTTATCTAATTACACAATGATGATTCATCGACTTTATAGACATTACAGTTTTATCGTCTGTTAATGCTGATCTTCTGTAAAGCTGCTTTGAAATGATGTGTGTTGTGAAAGGCGCTATACAAATAAACTTGACTTGACTTGACCTTCTTTCTCAGGGACGGGGCACGCTCTGGCATCCGCACCCAGACCTTTGGAACCTCAACGTCTAGCCCCTGGACGGGATGCGGAAGATCTAGCTGGTCTACCACCTGTTGGACGTAGACACAATCAACCAAGCCAGAGCCACTTCTACCAGGCAACTTTACGCCCTGAAGTGGCGCTTGTTTGCATATTGGTGTTCTTCCCAGGCTGAAGACCCACAGAGGTGTGGAGTTAGGTCAGGGCTCTTATTTCTGCAGGAGAGGCTGGAGGGGAGGCTGTCCCCTTCTACCCTAAATGTGTATGTCGCTGCTATCGCAGCCCACCATGACGCAGTAGACGGCAAGTCTTTGGGTAAGCAAGACTTAATCATCAGTTTCCTAAGAGGTACCCGGAGGTTGAATACCTCCTGGCCAAGCCTGTTCCCCTCCTGGGATCTCTCAGTGGTCCTCTCGGGCCTCCAGAGACCTCCCTTTGAGCCACTATAATCAGTTGGACTTAGGTCCCTCTCTCTTAAGACTGCCCTGGTGATTGTGCTCGCCTCCATCAAGCGTGCAACCTGCAAGCATTCTCTGTTAGCGACACTTGCCTGGAGTTCGGTCCGTCAAACACATATGTGATCCTAAGACCGCGACCGAGCTATGTGCCCAAGGTTCCTACCACGCCCTTTAGAGTGAACCTGCAAGCACTGCCCCGGGAGGAGGCAGACCCAGCCCCTTCGTTTCTGTGTCTGGTACATGCTTTGCGTACCTACTTGGAGATGTTCTGAGCAGACCTTTGTCTGCTTTGGCGGACAGCGGAAAGGGAACGCTGGGTCTTTCCCACTGGGTCGTGGACACCATTTCTTTGGCCTATCACACCCAGGCTGTGCCCCCCCCTCCCCCCCTTGCGGGTCCGAGCACACTCAACAAGGAGTGTTTTGTCCTCATGGACACTAACTAGGGGCACCTCCCTGGCAGACATATGTAGAGCAGCAGATTGGGCAACACCTAATACCTTTGCGAGATTCTACAATCTCCGGGTTGAGTCAGTATCGTCCCGGGTTTTCTGCCGGTAGAACTCGGTAACACACTGACGGACTGACGGGGTGGATCGCTTGCACCTAGCGCCCTTTCCTTCGGCCGAGGTATAATTGTGCGCTTTTTTCTCCCAGAAGATCACACTAACTCGGCTCCCTGGATGACTCCTCACTAGCACTGTGGGTCCGCAATTCAGTGGAGGAATTTGCAGACCCAATCCACTGCAGGTTCTCAAATCTACCCTGTACAGGAATAGGTGCTCCACAGGTCAGGACTCCTGCATGGACTTTCTCCTGTGTGTATTTTCCGCAGTACGGTCCCCTTATGAGTGGACCCGCGTCTCCCTTAGGCAGTTCCAGCTGCCCTCCGGTCGCCGTATTGTAGCAACTCCCCCCTCCTTGAGGCTGGATTGACCACCGTGCCAATTTCCCACATGTTACCTAAGAGGCCCATGTGATGTATTTCGCCACTATTACCTCCCCCTTCCTGGGCAGGTGTGGTCTAGCAGGGTCTTTTCCCCCTGAAAGAATAGGAAACTGGGTAAGACCCCCTTCCCACAATGCGTGTAAGGTCCCCAGCCGTTTGGCTGTATGCGAGAAACATAGAGAGAAAAGAGGCCCAGCTAGGCTCGGCCCATTCCCAGGTTGGCAAGCGTGGCCTTGTTCCCCTGTTTAGGGTAACCAGAAGGATTTCAACGACTTTATGGGGCATTGGGGAAGGGTATGTGCAGTCTGACACAGCTGGTTGCCTTTGCACGTAAAATACCTGCCCGCTCCTGTGTCAGCAGAACACGTACACGGCTCAGCGAATGGCATGATTTAAATTGGACCCCTTGTGTCGCTTCTTCGACACAACGTCGAAGTGAGCGACAGACGAGGAACGTCTAGGTTACATATGTAACCTCCGTTCCCTGATTGAGGGAACGAGACGTTGTGTCCTCCCGGCCACGTTGCTGAGCCGAGCCACTGTTGTGGCCGGACCATTTCCGGCTCCTCAGAAAAATACTGAATGAACTCGACGTATTTCCCCGCTTTTATACCCGTATGTCCGGGGGCGGGGTATGCAAATACTGTCTGCCAACTTCTCATTGGCCTTTTTTCATAGATCAGAGGCATATTCGGCGCTCAAGAGAGACCCCTGTTGTCGCTTGTTCGACATAACGTCTCGTTCCCTCCATCAGGGAATGGAGGTCACATACGTAACCTAGACGTTTTCCAACACTTTTCTGAATTCTCCCCCCATCTGCTGTTGATCGAACACCCCATTGGTTGAGTAAATGTTGTTGTGTCGGGCTGATTGGGATGCTTAAACAAAGGAGTACCCTTTATAACACAACAGAGACACTGTGTTTACAGTTTTTGAGAAAATTAACTTATGAATGGTTTACATATCATCGTCTCAACCTATTTAAGCGTGTATAGGAGAATGTAGAGAACCACTGCTTTAAGACATTTTCTCTTATTCCAATTAAATATATATGATCTTTTGGAACTACTTTTATTCCTGTCATTATTTCAAAACAAGGGTGGATGAGAACCTCCAATGACATTTTCAAAATGATACCTTACACCCCTGTGTCTCCTGGTTTGAGACTTCAAGTCACTTTAATATATTTTTTCATTATACGGGTGTATGTACTATACAGTACTGTTCAAAAGTCAAAGGCACATTAATTTTTTCACAAAAACCTTTGTTTTGAGACAATTATTTTATTTCTTCTGCTTTTGTGTCAATAGGAAATATCAGTTTTAGGTTACCAAACATTCCCTTTGAAAACTAAATTGAATAGTAGAACAAGGAGTCATGCAACAGACAGTATGACCTCCACAGAGCCTGAATCTCAAAATAATTGAGTCAGTCTGGGATTACATGAAGTGATAGAAGCAATTGTGATGCCTAAATGCATAGAACTGTGTTCTGCAAGTTCTCCAAGATGCTTGGGACATCCTGCCAACAACCATGAAAAACTGTGCGAAAAATGCACCTGTGAGAATTGGTGCTGTTTTAACATCAAAGGGTGCTCACACCAGATATTGATTTTTTATTTTATTTATTTTTTATGTCTACTGCACTTTGTATGAAGTTAATTGAGGAGTAAAAGCTATTTATGGCATTATTATTGTTTTTTACAGCATTACAATATTACAGCATTTTTTTAGGCAAGTGCCTAAAACTTTTACACACTACTGTATTTTTTTTTTGTTTGTTTGTTTTAACTAACATATTTAAGGTTTTTTTTCTCTTTAACTTTTTTCTGGCCTTGATCATTTATTTTTGGTACTTTCCGCATGCCTTTTATGTATAGATTTGACTGTGTAGGGTATTACATATATCATTTAGAGATTTTTTTTATTTTGCACACATTCCACCACCATTATATGTAAGGATATTTGGTATGCTAAATTTAGAAGGGAATTTAGGGTCTTGAAATATGTAAGCTATGAACTAAATTAAACTTTCCTTATTGTACCTTATTAGGTAATGAAATGTATAACGGAATTAGTCACGTTCGACAACCATTATAAATGAGATCAATGACAATTAACTAGATTATTCTCCACCATTAAAATCTTAATACAACATCTAGTTGTATCAGCTCACAATTTCTACTGTAAGGAATTAGCTTTAATAAGTGAATTATGATTAATTCACTTATTGGAGTGATATTATTCTCAAGTACAATCAAAGGTACAGCTTTGAAGTGAAATCTTTTAGAAACAGGGATGAGATTATTTATCAAAATATACCACAATCATGTCAACTTTGAACACAGTCAAACTTTATTACTATTCTAAATAGAAATCTAATCTAACATATATATACATGAGATAGGTTGGTGAAAAGTGACAGAATGTGAAATAACTGATCAGTACAGTGAAAATGAACTCTACGGAGTCTATCGATAATACCTTAAGAACCATTTATCCTTCTTTGAGTCTACACTGATTTGCTATCAGATTACCCAAATTATTTAATTAATACACCAGCAGTTTGAGCACAATATTGGAGATGTTCTTGCTTGTCTTTGTGGTGTTTCATTGCGTTCTTTCTGTTGCTTGGTTCTTGGTGCTTGGTTGAAAGCTCGTTCCGTTGATGTTTTGATCTCTGTATGATCAAAGTGTATTGTCTGTTTGAATTAGGTTATCTGTGAAGCGAGGCCTTCTCACTCCTTCTTGGGATGTCAAGTCCCAAGCTTCTGTGGATCTCACATGGCATGGACCTGGTTCCGATGAAATCTCAAGAAGACCACGAGGGAAGAGTCAGAGCGAAGTCTGAGCAGTCAGGAGATACTGGATGAGAGATGACAACAGAAGAGCAGAGAAGGAAGAGCGAAGAGAGAGCATGTTCTTCCTGTTTGGAACTATTTGGACTGAAATTGGTCACATCCCCCAAAGGTGTCCTGCGTCAATCAGAAGTGACTTTTCAGAGTCACATGGTCAACTGGGCTGTCTTTTCCAACAGTTGAGTTATGGTCCTTTGTTTCAGTCTCTTAAAAAATTCCCGCTCAAAAATAGTGCAAATTTAATCATGAGCTTTTATATCTTGAGAATGGTACAAGAAACATGATATTCATTGTCATCTGCTTTCTCTTCATACACCAGCGAACACTTACATACTAAACATTTTTTCATGGATGATATATGTGTAGGTAACAAAACATGAAAATCTCTGGTCAAAAAATCATATTGGGTTTACACATCATTGTATTTGATCAAGTTAAGTCTTATAGTTACCATTCTTAGTAGAATGAGATGAATCATACAGAATTAAAGATTATATTTATCAATTATAGGTGATTGCACATCGCTAAACACATTTTAAAGAGTTCCATCAGTCTATAATCATTAATTTGTCAGGTACAAACGTTACCACAGTTCAAAGTGATTTTCACAATTATCTAGCAAGGCTAGATTAAGATACAATGACTAAGAGTTGTGCAAATCCGATGGTCCTTGTAACCTTACAAAAGAGAAGTCTCTTAACTCTGAGTGGAAGATCAGGAGATCAGGTTGCAGAGGGGCCTTTCTGACCAATGAGGACACCTGGGCCATTTGATTTATGACGGTGAAGAATTCCAGGACTGCAAAGGTTGAAAACTCTAGATTCAGGTCATATCGTTTCAATTATTCTGCATGTATAATACTACAACTGTTTAAGCATTGTCTCCGATATCACACTATGAAAATCCATTCTTCGTATGTAAATAAGTACATATTTAGAATTCTGATAATCTAAACAAAGAGTGAAATAAACAGAAACCATTTCAATATTTATTGTATGTAAATTATTTCTATAAATCTTTCAAAAACTGCAACTGTCCCAGGTGTGATGTCATTTCCACCACATCAAAAATTTTGAACAAATTTTTTTTTCAAAGTGTACTTGTGTTAGTACACTTTGTACACAGTTAGTGTACTTATTAACCAAAAGGAGAAAAGTGTCAGTAAAGAGCATGCTTGGGATGAAATATGAGACAAAACAAAGAACAATCAAGGGAAACATAATTTGTGAGCAGAATATATTTTCTATTTAAGCTGTAAATTTTGCAAAAAGTGTGAAAATATTGTTTGTGCATTTAGGATACATAAAATGTTAGCTTTGAAATTAGCCTTAGCAACACAAAGGTTTCCAAAACTTTAAAATGTAATTTCCATCTGCAACATTTCCATCACATAATTTTATTAAACACAATACAACATTTGAGATGTGCTGGGAATGACACTGTGGTGGGAATACGGAAATAATATAAATCTGTGATGCATGTACAGACACTGTTGTACATTGTTAGACAAATAATAATAATAATAAAAATAGTTAATAGATAATTTTTCCTAGTCTTTACTTTTAAAAGACCACAGTGATGAAAGTGTGAGAAATTTAAGAAACACTCATATAGCTACTGTCCCTCATTTACATGCTCGCAGGGTGAATGTCTACCACTGCCAAAGAATTCTTTCAACACCTGTTCTACAGAGCACTGAAGAACCCTGCAGTGCAGTAATGCTGTGCTATTGAGTTGCAGCCCACTTCACACTGCTGTTTCATTTGGAGAGCCTCATAACTGATATTGCTATAGAGAAGCACATAACAGAGAGAGACCTCAGCTAGCTCAATAACTCCTAATGAATAGCCTCTTAAAATTAATATCCTCGCCACTTTCACTTTAAGCTGAACAATAACACTTAAAAAAAAATTCTCCCTTTCAATTTATCCCCCCGGTCGTGATGGCTTTTCTCACTGATGATGAGTGCACTTTTTAAATTAGTAGGTTGAAAATGCACACTAGAGGCCCTGCCAAAGGCCCTGTCAAACTTTCAGAGAAAACTGAACACAACAAGGCAAGTTTATTGGGACTGACTGTATGATTTTACAGTGTTGTGCTATTTTTCCAAGTCTTCTGAAGCCTTCACTGTAATTATTGAGGTCTATTTTGTCCTTAAAAGTGTGGGAAAAATTATTTTTAATGTTAACAATTATAATCTTTTTTCATTTACTAAATAAATATATGTTCACAAGTTTGCCTGCCCTTATAATCTTTGAGTGATAAAGGGTAAACCTATGTGGCTTGCTGTCCATAAAGGAGGGGCTTGAGGAATAAAGTTATACTAATACCTTACATGCCTGCTACTAAGTGCTACTGCTCTGACCACGAGTACATACTGTATGTGGTGAATGGGGCGAAATAACCAAATTATGTTTTGACCATCATGTGCAGAAAATGCACTGTATGTGGAAGCTTGAATTTTAAATGACTTTGATAAACCTCCTTTGTTTAGAAAGGCCCCATTGTTTAAAAGCTTCATAATCCTATACTAATAAAATAGTTAATAGTTTAGTAACCCCTAAAATAAAAATCTCTAATCTGTAATGATGCCAGAATGACTCTAATAAAGTGAAACATGTAACATAGCTGGAAATAGGAATTTGATTTATCTTGAATTAGAGCAGCCATCTTCATTGTGCACGAGAGCATCATCTCAATTTAATGGATGTAATCAGACACTTTACACTGAAGAACTTATGCATAATGGCGTGCATAAATATTTGAACCTGATTCCCGTTTGGGAGTACACTCGGGCATGGAAACACTGTGGTAAACAAATCAACATTTGTGAACCAAAACTCCGATTTAAGAATGAAAAGATCTCTAGCTCTGCACTGCATACCGAAATACAGGAGAAATGTTCTAGTAGAGAAATTACAGCTTTAGAAACAATGTGAGCAACAGCATAAGATTATCTGTGAATAAAAGACCAAGAGCTCTGTGCTGCATACAAATATGCAGAACACATGGATTTGTGATCTATATTGAATGGATTGACTTGCCTGAGGAGATTTCTCTGGAGCTGTGAGAGAGTGAGAGACAGCTGAAGCTAAGTAAGTAAGATGAGTGGAACCACCTGTGTGGTAGAACGGGATTGAAGCACTGGAGTGTGTGGGAATAAAATGCCACCTTAAATTGAAGCTGCAATTGGAAAGACAGGTTAGAACAGTTAAAATGGCAGTCACCAATGCTACAAAGAATAAAAATAGAGTGCTGCTGCAACAGCGTGTTGAATAATGTGATTATTTGCAATGGAAGAGCTTATATGAAAAGGGCAAATGCTTTCCAGCAGAGATGCATCCAGGTCTATCGCTGCATCGATCTGTTGCAGGTAAGTGGGTGGGGCTGGATGCCAGAAAGACTGTCGTTATAGTGAGGTAAGCAGCAGTTTATATACTCAGGAGCCTGCAGGTTCCTGCTGAATTTTCGTTTAAGAATTTTCATTTAAGAACTTTTTGTAATTGTTATAAGACTATTTCACATCCAGCTCTTGCATAAAGATAAGCACTTAAGATAAAAGATAAAGTTAAACATTGATGTTGGCATTACAATACCTTGTAATATAAAATTCCAAAATAATTGTATAAGTTTGACACTTTACAGGCCCAACCATCAAATAGACATACAGACAGACAGACAGATGCAGGTGC
This sequence comes from Moxostoma hubbsi, assembly GCA_032164185.1. Taxonomy (NCBI): domain Eukaryota; kingdom Metazoa; phylum Chordata; class Actinopteri; order Cypriniformes; family Catostomidae; genus Moxostoma; species Moxostoma hubbsi. The sequence goes on along the minus strand of JAVLUX010000036.1, from coordinate 2,663,027 downwards.
ATTTTAATCCGCCTCTTTTGGTAGCGGATGGTAAGCCATACCTGATGTGAATAGAGTCTTATCACCGCTAAAATTAAAACACAGAGCATGCCTCTCTTCAGGAGGTCTGCTTCCTCCCCCTTGTGCATGCATGATGCCTCGCAGGTCCAGGAATGGAGCGGGTGGGGCTCAGTGTTTCCCTAATATGCATCCAGCAGCTGTGCAGAGCAGATTTCACATGGTTAATTAATATTCTTTATGCAACATTACACATGCTAGCCTTAGTCGGCTGCACACTTTTTACACCGTGTGCAGTTGAATGTGGCTGGTATGAAACAAAATTTACCCCACTTCATACACGTGCATGTCACCGTATAGCAGTCCTTCAGTGGAGAAACAGGATACTTGCAAGGCCTGAAATTCAGTGTGGGATTGCAGGTATTGCGTTCAAATGCAATCATTCCTGCATGTTCCACATTCATAATGCTGGGAATTCCTGCACGCTTTTAGTTACTTTAAAATGTAGCTGGAAAAATGTGAACCAATCCATGATGAACAAGTCTATAATCTTGTGTTGTCTCAAATTGTAACTCCAGAATCTGCATGAATAAATCAGTTTCTCCACGTCCCTCTTTCTCTCAGTCTCTCGTGCAGCAACTCATTTGTTTAGTTTAGTGTAAGCGTGTGCAGTAAGGAAGTCGTATATTATTGAACTTAAGATTCGATATGTGAATGACATTGTACTGCATCTCTTGCAATAAAAAGATTGCACCTGTTTATAATCAAGAAAGCAAAGCTGTAAACGTTTCAAGTGCAAGACGACAGAGCGATCTAGATTTGACACCTGCATATTGTGGCTCACCCTCACAATAGAGCACATTAGACAAGAAAGGCAGAAACATCAAACATGCTTTGTGTAAAGCTACCAGAGCTACTCTGGGTAAAGAGAAAATCTTAAACAACTGTTAGTCTCTCATCTTCATCTCTCTAGATCTCCATCTGATGTATACAGGTATGTTATACCTTCGATGTTGTGTCGAATGTAGTGACAAAAGGTCTTCCTTGGGAGCCCCGCGTAACTCTGAATTTGAGAAAAGGTCAATGAGAAATTGGCAGACAGAATTTCCATGTCCCGCCCCTGGACATACAGGTATAAAGGGAAGCGGGTGTGTGTCTGTCAGTCAGATTTTTTCTTCAGAGCCGAGCGGTTGTGCAGCAGCAAGCTGAAGTTTCACCACTGTTCCACTCACCTCTGTTGGCAAGAGCACTACTGTTGGATCCTACGCCGCATTTCCAGCTGCGTTCTCTCTCTGCACGCTGTGCAATCCACTCCCCTGGGTGCTTCGACAGCACTTCTGTCTTAAAGAGTGTTTTCCCTCCTAAAACAGAAGGCGTTGAACATCCTTTTCAGGACACATCTTTTTAAAGATGCCTTTCCGCCTCTGTGTAGTTCCAGGATGATATCTCTCCAAGACTAAGGTCATAGATGCTGCCTCGTGTGCCTGGGCAGTGATCACACCTAGGCAGTGTTTGTGGATGGTTCATGTACTCACTGCATGGCAGCGTTGCGGTCGTAGCTTTAATTTCTTAATGTCTTAATTAACCTTTTACTGCCCGGAACCGACCTCCTCACTCATCCGCTATCCTTGATGGTGGGGTGGCCCATGGGTACACGGAGGTCCCCCAGGTGGACAGAGCAGTTGCAATCCACTTGTGCCCCAAGAACGCCACCACCTGGCCGGATTTCCCAGTACTCCCCTCCAAGGCCTGTAGGATGATGTCGTCGCTGACTTCAAAAGCCTTCAGCGCCACCGGACAGGCCGCCTCCACCCTGCATGCCATGGCTCTCCTGGAGGTCCACCAAGCCAAGGCACTTAAAGACCTGCACCTGGGAAATCCCAACCCAATGTGCTGCAGGATCTGCACTCAGCCACTGACCTCGCTCTCAGAGCTACGACGGTCACAGTGCGGGCACTCGGGTGGGTGCTGGCCACCCTCGTGTTCCAGGAATGCCACCTTTGGCTGAACATGTTCACGATGCACAACATTGACAAGGAACGCTTTCTCAATGTCCCCGTCTCCCATCTTGGCCTCTTCGGCAATACTGTCGATGACTTCGCCCAGCAGTTTTTTGCAGGTAAAGAGGCAGACAGGGGTTATATCTCACATCATGCCACGGCGCCCCTCCAGCGCAGACCACGCCCCGCCTGCCCGCCAAGGGCATCCCCCTTCACCCAAACAACAGGCAGCTCCTCAACCTGGGCCCAGCTCTCAGCCTCAGTGTTGAGCGCCCTGCAGGCGGCGTACGCCCCCGTCTCCAGGAGCCCCTCTAGGACCCGAAAAGATCCTAAGCACTCCTGAGACGGAAGACCCGGGCAGTCAGATGTTCGCTCCAGAGCTGGTATCAGGACCACTCATCTCCCTGTGGAGGGCCGGGAGTAAAATTTTTATTTTCCTTATTTTCTTTCGCCTCACCCCCTTTGGGCTGCGGTACCCACATTCTCAATAAAAGAGCGATTTCCTCACACCCTGGGTCATCCAGCCGGTGCATGCCATTCTCACGGCTCCCCAGCCCCATAATTCTACAGTCCCGGTTCCCCGGACACAATCACCTCGCCTCCAGACCCGTGACTGCCCATCCCCGGTAGGCCGGTGCTGACGAGTTATGAAGACGCCTTTCCAGGACCTCTTCATCAGTCTCTAACCTGCCCCCTGCCGGGTGCACGGAGTAAGTAAGTGCTTTGAGTCTTTTCTCAGCACCCAAGCCTCGGGACACGCTTTTGCCTCCCGACGCGTTATTACCTGGGCTTCAGGTCAACTGGGAAATGACAAGCTTGCCCCGGTTCAGAGCAAATCTTTTCTCAGCATGGAGTTGGAGTTCCTCTAAATCAATTCCAGAGTCTCCTGGGGCATATGGCATCCTCGGCCGTGGTCATGCCGCTCATGTTGATGCATATGAGACTGTTTCAACACTTGCTTCAGACTCGAGTCCCATGATGGGCATGGCGCCACGGCACATACCATGTGTTAATCACCCCTTCCTGCCATCAGACTTTCAACCCTTGGACAAATTTATGTTTTCTGCGGCCTCAACTGGGTTGGGGTGCCATGTGCAATGGGCATCCAGCCACTGGCTTCTGGATAGGGCCCCTGCTGCATTGGCACATCAACTGCCTAGAGTTGCTGGCTGTATTTCTTGCCCTACGGAGGTTTCTCCCGCTGATTCGGGGCAAGCACGTCTTGATCCATTCAAACAGAACCGCAATGGTAGCGTATATAAATCGTCAAGGCGGCGTGCACTCTCGTCATATTTCACAACTCGGCTACCATCTCCTCCTTTGGAGTCAGCAGCGACTCAGGTCCCGGGCAACCGCAACATGACAGCGGACACACTGAGTGGAAAGTGGAGGTTCCACCCCCAGGTGGTACAGCTGATTTGGCATGGCTCTTTGCCTCCCAAGACAATTCTCACTGCCCACTCTGGTACTCCCTGACAGATGCCCCTCTCAGGACAGATGCACTGGCACACAGCTGGCCCCGGGGGCTGTGCAAGTATGCATTTCCCCCAGTGAGCCTTCTTGCACCAGTGCTGTGCAAGATCAGGGAGGACGAGGAACAAGTCACCTTAGTGGCTCCTTACTGGCCCACTCGGACTTGGTTCTTGGATGTCAGGCTCCTCGTGACAGCACCTCTCTTGCAAGTTCCCCTGAGGAAGGGCCTTCGTTCCCAGGGACAGTGCACCCTCTGGCATCCACACCCAGACCTCTGGAACCTCCAAATCTGGCCCCTGGAAGGGACACAGAAGATCTGAGTGACCTACCACCTACAGTCGTAGACACGATCAACCAAGCCAGAGCTCCCTCCACCAGGCAACTTTACACCCTGAAGTGGTGCTTGTTCGTGAATTGGTGTTCTTCCCCTCCTGAAAGAATAGGATTTAGGATTTCATAGCCTTAAGATAGCCCCAGCCGCTTTACACTCTATGCGAGAAACATAGAGAGAGAAAAGGCAGCGGCTGTTGGGCTTTCTCCCATGGTAGTCATGTCGCCTGTTCCCCCCTTTGGAATGCTGGAAACAAAAGGTCTGCATATGACACCTTTTTCTGGGAGAGTTGGGGAGGGTTACGTGTGGCCGATATAGTTGCTTCTAGCACAAAGCAGCCTGACAGTATTTAAGCTGGTCAGATGGTGTCATGGTGATATTGTTCCAGATTGCTAATTTAACATTGATATAAATTGGATGGTGGGAAAAGGATCATCCGAAAAGTCCACAAATGGTGCTAAAACTGTGGATTTAATTTTTCTATGTAAGTGTTAAATAAGATCAAACAATGTATTAATACAATCACTTAGTCATAAAGACATGTACAGGTGAAGGAAGAAAAAAAAATACGTTTAAACCAACCAAAATGTATACATAAATAAGATAAAGGAGACAAATAATCAAAAAGATAAAAATAAATATATTTTTAACCCATAAAAGATGTTTTTTTTTATAAGTCAGGGGTCAGGAAAGTTCTAATTTCAGCATTAGATCCCCTTTATTTAAGTGTCCCTTATTTTAAAACTTAAAAAGTGGCAGCCCTAACAGATAGATAGAAGCATGAATCAGCCAGGACCAACATGGAAATTCATTCTGTTCTAAGCTAGTCATTTAAGCAAGGGTGGCTATAAAGGCATCTATGAATGTTTTTATGCCGTTTAGGATGTGACTGTGTGTTAGACCTATTAAGGTTTCACAGGTCACATAAGTAAATGACTAGCATACATTTCAGTGACATGTAACTCTCCAGTAAATGGCTGTAAATGGATGTCCTTTTGTTAGAATAAATGCTCTCCAGTTTCCTGTGATCAGACATTTCCTTGACTGTGTCTCCACTGTCTTCACTGGCTGTGAAGTTCTCAAAGTTTTTCCAAACACGATTTATGTTGGCAGGGTGCTCGGCTCACCAAGATCCCTCAAAAACAGGAAGAACTCGGTGCAACTGATAGAGAGTAGATGAAAAACAAGCTGTTATTCTTGTGCCACTGTTGTGACGGGACGTGCTCTAATAAACTCCACTGCATGTGCTCACAGCTACTTCATGCTCATCTTTCAAACAGAGGGTCTATCTTGAGCGGTGCAGGGAGGAAATGATCACTTCAAATGCCACTTCCTGTGCGAGCCACTGAAAATAGAGGGTTTCCTCCGGGGTCAGCGTGCAGAGGCGACATAGACTTTGTTCCGAACAACATCAATCCTGACATTGGCGCACAATTCTGATGTATGTTGACCCCATATGCCCTCTTGAGCTGCTTCTTGTTTATGTAGTGTTGTATTATAACCAGTTTTGGGGAGTAGTTAATTCAAGTAGTGCCGGTACTAACATAACTACATTTTCACAATAGTGTAGCATTTCCAGTAAAGAGCTACATTTGTCACATTGTATCGTGAATGCAGCAATGGAGCTGAGGGAGTACTAAAACACACTCACCTGAACCGTCCTCTCTCTCTCTCTCTCTCTCTCTCTCTCTCTCTCTCTCTCTCTCTCTCTCTCTCTCTCTCACATGTAGTGCTGGGAAAGCCAAGTGAATTAGTACTTTTGGACAGCTGATGTAAATGAACTGGTTAAAAAAAAAAAAAAAAAGATTCCCTAATGTTTAGAGTTGGGAAATTCTTTTTATTTTAGTGATTGGTTCTTTCAGATCGTTCATGTTAATGAACCTGTTCACAAAAATGATGGATTAATTGTGGAGCCTTCAAGGGTATTTGCTTTCTTTTTAAAGTTAAATATTTAGTTCATTGCTGCTGTTCATTAATATGTTTCAATCCATTTCTGTAAAATAGGGTGTTTTCTAGTTTTATTTGTGTAACCCTTGCTTGAAATAACCATGGTTTCTCTTCATTTATATTGTAGCAAACTGTGACTCTGGTAACCATGGTTAATGTTGTGGTTACTATGGTTTTTACTATACCATGTTTAACGACAGTTAATGAAGTAAAATCATGGTTAATTTTCATAAGAGAATGCCCCCAAAATTATTATTTTTTATTTTTTTATTCTGCAAGCAGAACTGATTTGATTGTTATATATCTAAAATAGTTTAATCTTTAAATAGATTCTGTGTATTTAGCTACATTTGTTATTATGTTGTAGTGTAGCTTAACAAGTATATTCCCTGTAGTTTAACTATAGATTCAAAGTAGCTTCAAAGTATACAGATTCAAAGTAGCTTCCCTAAAACTGAGAATAACTAAATAAAAGTAGTCATGCTACAAATTTATAATTTTTCAGTAGCATAACAGTAGCTCAGCTGCTCTTTTAAAGGGATAGTTCACCCAAAAATGAAAATTCTCTCATCATTTACTCATGCCATCCCAGATGCATGACTTTCTTTCTTCAATATAACACAAACATATATTTTAGAGGAATATTTCAGCAAATGAATTGTGACAAAAAATTTCGACACTCTAAAAAGCACATCAGGCTTTGCAGTCATGCAACCTGAGGCAATGATCAAACATGCTTTCCTAAAATAAGATTTTTAATATATACAGTACATAGGCCTACATTTAAATTCAGATGATTGCAACATGCTCCAAAAAAGTTGGGTCAGTTGAGTGTTTACCACTGTGTAACATCTCAATTTCTTCTAATAACACTTATTAAGCATTTGGGCCTGAAAACACAAGTTTGTTCATTTTAGCAAGCAGAATTTTCCATTCATCCATTATGCAGATCTTTAGCTGTGCAGTTGTACGGGGCCTTCATTGCCATATTGTCCACTTCATAATGCATCACACATACTCAGTAGGAGACAGGTCAGGACTGCAGGTCCAATCTAGCACCCACACTTTCTGCTTAGATAGCCATTCACTATCTAAGGGGGGGGCTTAGCTCCCAGGGTATTTGTAACTTGCGTTTGCAAAATCTTTGCACTCACATCTAGAGCTACACTTATGTCAACAACCAGTCAAGAAACCAATATGTTAATAAGTAAAACTGACAGACATATCCTCTTCTTCCATTTCTACTCTGTTAAAGAAAAGTTACTGTAATTTTAGCTTTTAGACACATCAAAGCTGCATGGGGGAATTTACTTAGGCCAGACTTTGCTCCTGATGAGTTATTATTAATAAGCATTGACTTAAATGCTATCTGTCTCCTCATGTAAATGTATGATAAAGTAATAGCATACTATATCTAATTCCTCTCTATATAAGTTGTCCACAGAATGCTATTTAATTACTCTAATTACTGTAACTGCGCTGTGGATTGGTTCAGTCAGAGTGTAATTTCGCTGTGTAGTTTGGCTTGCATACAGTTTAACCCAAGAACCAGAATTTTAAGGTCATAGTGAAATTTGACAACACAGGTTTGAGCGTTTCTCAATTAAAGATGATTGTATACAAGAAGGATATAACGGTAATAGCATTAACAGGGACCCTATGACATTTAGTTTTCAGTGACAACAACATTCTATGGGGATTGATATTGTTTTATATGCCTATTATAGAGATAGGTTATATTATTGGCAAAGAATAAAGAGTTGTGATTAGCTTGCTAAGTTAACCATTTCTTATATTTTGCTTGTTCACTCTAGCTAGACTACAGTTTTCCATAGCAAACCAAAATATCCCCTTTCCATTACCTCAAGAAAATGTAGCTAAAGGTAAGCAGGTAATTCAAAACAACTTACAATTTCACTCTGTATCACGACACTTACCAATCTTCTTTTCACCAATAGCACTTCTAACAGTGTTGATGTAGGGCTTCTGCATTACATAGTAAAGTCTTAACTTGCATCTGTGGAATCAGCAGCGAGTGGTGTTGACTAACAAAGGTTTACTAAAGTAATCCACAGACCAATGACAGGTTTTTAAAACAGTGATGTCCTTGCCCTTTTTGTACCGAGAATTGACCAGAATCCTTGAATCTTTTGTCATTACAGTGGAAAGAACATAAAATACTCCATCATTTTGGGGCATACAGATAAGTTTAAGACATCATTAGAGACTATACAAGGTCTACTTTTATTTGTGTACACTCTGCTTTTGTAAAATAAAGAAAATAAAAAGGGTGAGCTTTCAGCAGTTTCTATGTTCATGAGCATATATCTGAAACATCGTCACAAAAATGAACTGAAACGCCACGAATACTTATCACACAAACATGAAACATATGTCTAAAGAAAGCTTAAAATGTCTATGTTTAAATAAAACAATTCAAATTTAAAACAAATATTCTCCTGCAATGTTATCTGTATGAAACAAAGCTATGTACAGTTTCTCCTGATCACACCCACGGTCAGAGGGCTCTATTCATACGGTAATGTGCTGATACGATCAATGCAAATGGTGAACGCCCCCGACTGTGCCTTAAAAACATCTAGTTCATTCACTTTTCTTCGTGTTTGGAAGATCGCATGATACACAGGTTAGGAAAAGTCCACATTTTCCTCAGAAGAAGAGCAGGACTCCGACTGAAGGTTTGCATTTTGAAGAGAGACTTGATCCAGCCGAGGATACAATTTTGGACGAGTAAGTCATTTAGTTTTAATTAGTTGACATGCTATTTTATATAAACACGTACATTTTTTACTAGCGGGACTGTTTTCAGACTTGCCAGCCAGGATTCAGAGTATTGACATTTGAAATATGTCCTAATAAGCAAGTTTTAGTTACATTTAAATGCTGTTTCGGCTAAAGCAGGTATTTAAATTGTATGCTGTATGATATAAATATGATATGTAATATGATGTAAAAATAATATGAATGTTTAGATTATATTTTAACTAGTGTTTATGCTGCCTCATAATCATCAACGAAGCTTGTGCTTGCAAATATGTGTTCGGTGTAAATGTGTCAAATGTGATGTAAATATGCCCATATTAGAAAATCATCATATTATTATGATTTCTGAAGGATCATGTGACACTGAAGACTGCAGTAATGATGCTGAAAATTATGCTTTGATCACAAATTGCATTTTTACAATATATTTAAATAGAAAACTGTTCTTTTAAATTGTAGACAGAGTTCACAATATCATTGTTTTTACTGTATTTTGGATCAAATAAATACAGTCTTGGTGAGTGGAAGATACTTTTTTAAAGGTAGTGTAGGTTTAAAATTAAGTAAAGTCTTTATGTAAAGAAAATGTATAGTCAGATTACTTATTTTAACTTAACTTGATTTTGATCAAGTACATTCCTTACATTCATTCTCTTTCTGTCACATTCCTCATTGATAGGCCCAGGGGTGGGGTCTTTGTCTCCTCAGGTGTGAATTACATCAATATTCATGATAGTTCACGCCTCCTCATATGACCTTTCTAACACTAGACGTGTCTTACAAAAGTTAAATTACTATATTGTTTTGTATGAATGAGTGATCAGGATGGTTTTCACATAATTTTGTAGCAAAAACTCTAGGCTACAAGATCCAGTTCTCAAAAGGTCTTATTTCACTGACTTACACACATGTTGCTCACATATTATTTTTGCCCAGTTTGTGTTGAATACAGTGTTATCAGACTTTAGCCATTAATATGTTTTTAAGCAACTGAAAAAAGCACAAATGTCAAGGCATGTCAAAACTTCTCTAGGGCCCAAAACACCCTCAGACCCCAGAGGGTTAATCAAATTGATCTTGTTTTAAGGATTTTTAGATATATTTACAGTAAAACAATACAAAAAATTATTATCTAGATTATGATTTTTCCCTAATATCAAAGGTCTTACTAGAAAAAAAGAAATTATGATCTAACATGAATTTTCTTGATAATAAATATGATCGCGTCAGGTAACATGCATGTAAAATGGCTAAAAATATAATTTTAGCTTAGCGTAAAGCTGACAATTTACACAAGGTTTATTTTATTTCTTGTGCTCCAAACTTCAAACGTACCTCTCTGTCTGCTTGTATGAATGTAACACATCATAAGAAAGTGTTTAGTTGTCACACTTTGCTTGTAAGCATCAAGGAATACATTCTGAATTGATACATTTTTATTTTTTGTTATTCATCTGCAGATGAATTATGAGTGGAAAGAGGTCAATCAGAATGAAATGATGAAAACATATTTATTAGGCATGTTATGCAGTAGAGAAGGCTTTGCTGGCCCTGAAAAATTGCCAATGGCCATATACGAACAAATACAATTAGAGTTCATATAGTTGAGCATTTATGTACACATTTAAATTCCAAAAGTGTTTAAAAAACAAGATACATATGAAAATTGTCATATTCTGTATATTGCATATATCTGCTGTAAATAATTAACATTTTTATATCAGTAAAAACATTTATGAACACTTTCAGCATACAAGTGTTCAGCATATATCGCCATTTTCAGATTCGCAGAGGAGCGCAGGGCACAAACTAACACAGGGTTAGTTGTCACACACAAGGTTTATATGTTTCTACACACGCTGGTAAGATGAAATTTAAATACCTTAAAATACCTTGTCTGCTCATGTAACTGTCAGCTGTAATAAATGATATACCCATTAAAATACGATATGTAATAAAAGTAGATTTGATAAATAGTGTATTTGCCCTGTGTAAATAACAATATATAGGATCTGTATCTAAAATAAATATGAGTTGATAAATATATACTAATACAAAAGGCTGGAAAAATAGACATTTATTAATTTTAATATCATATATATATAGAATAAGATGAAAAGTTTCATGCTGAAGAGCCGCTTAAAAGTAAGATTTTTTTTTTCTCTCTCTCGTAAATGTAAATGTTTAAATGCCAACACCATCACATATGTTGAAAGGATTGAAGCCGGTCAGTCAAAACATTAGCTCAGTTATGTCACAAAATATCAGTCTGCTTTTTTTATTCCATCAGTTACGCCTGGTCGGGTAAAGTGCAATGCTCAAAATATTTAGTAGTGCATAAATTGTGTTTTAGTGCCCATTTACACCTCAACTATGCTAAGTTTTAACAGATGGTGCAACCGGCCCAGTCACTTGTTTTGACAGTACTTTGGTTTTACTGGTAACTTCTGACAGTTCACGGGACAATACATTAATAGAAATCCACACAGATCCACAGCAGCCAATAAACAAGACAAATTTTACTTTAGAAACCAGCATCTGATCTCATCATTGACAAGCGGTTTTAAATCAATAAGTATGTTAAAAATGAGCTGAATTAAGATGCAAGGAAGTTTTAACCATTATGTTATCCCTGCAACATATCTATCTATCTATCTATCTATCTATCTATCTATCTGTCAGGATACAGACTCAGAGACAGAGGTAAGTGAATAAGAACAACGCTTTATTTTTAGTGCATGAAGTTCAATGGTGAGTCTTTTCAAGTTTCAGAGGTGAATTCGATGAGGATAACTTAACGTGAAGGATTCAAGGTGAGTAGATCCTCTTCATTTAATCCACAGTCAAACTGACACAGTTCAGTGATACTTGTCCTTTCCCTTTCAAATGTTTCCACCAGTAACGAGACTCAGAAAGAACACAAGGAATCAGGAAACTTGGATTCAGCAGCGATTTCTGGGAACATCAGAACATGGACATAGAGGTTAGTATCTTTTCAGGTGAGTATACGTTACTTGACTGGTGTAGGTAGAGTAAGAGACTTCTTGAGACTTGTATGCTTCTGTTCCTGTTGGAGACTCGACAAAGACTGATTCTGAATTGGGTGTTTATATGGAACTGAACGTTGATTGGAACAGGTGCAAGTGATTAGAATTCTGGAGTGATCGTAGTGTGGTGTGAGAAGCAGCACCTGATTGGTTCCTGACACTACCCCCCCCTCCAGAGTCCGCGCCAGCGGACCTCGGCGTCGTGGTGGTCTACCTCTGGGTCGTGGTGCAGGTTTCTGTGGGTGCTGAGCGTGGAATTCGGAGAGCATAGTGGGATCGAGGATGTCTTTCCGAGGTATCCAACACCTCTCCTCTGGTCCATATCCTAACCAATCAATTAAATACTCAAGTTGTCCACCTCGACGTCGAGAGTCCAAAATTTCTTTAACTGAGTAGATGGAGTCTGGTTCCATAGGAGGTATTGGGGAATTTTCTGCTGGAGTTGGTTCTGTAGTGGAACTGGGCACGGCTGGATGATAAGGTTTCAGGAGGGAAACATGGAATGAGGAATGGATCCGAAGTTGAGCCGGGAGATGAAGTTTATAGGTTACCGGATTGATCTGTCTCTCTATGGGGAATGGTCCGATATACTTGGGGTTTAATTTCCGACAGGGTTGACGTAGACGGATGTCTTTGGTAGAAAGCCAGACTAGTTGTCCAGGTTGGTATTCTGGAGTCTGACATCGACGGACATCTGCAAAGTTTTGTTGGCGATTGATTGCTTGTCGAAGGTGTTGAGTTTGGTTCCAAATTCTTTCACTCTCTCTGAACCATTTATCTACCGCTGGAATTTCTGAGGGTTCACCGGACCAAGGAAACAATGGAGGTTGATAACCTAAAACACATTGGAAAGGAGTAAGCTGCGTAGATGTCTGTCTGAGAGAATTGTGCGTACTCTGCCCAAATCAGATACCGACTCCAGATGTTTTGGTTGGAGTGGCAGAACGTACGCAAGAATCGTCCGACATCTTGGATCTTTCGTTCAGTTTGGCCGTTAGTTTGTGGATGGTACCCTGATGAGAGACTTACTGTAACATTCATTAGAGAGAAGAAGGCGCGCCATACCCGGGAGGTGAATTGAGGTCCCCTGTCGGACACGATATCCTCTGGTATACCGAAGTTTCGAAAGACATGTTCCATTAACAGCTCTGCAGTGACAAAGGCGGTGGGAAGATTCTTCAGAGGAATTAATTTACATGCCTTGGAGAAACGATCGATGGCCACGAGGATACAAGTGTTTCCATCTGAAACAGGAAGGTCAGTAACAAAGTCTACCCCGATATGAGACCAAGGTCTAAGTGGGACAGGAAGAGGCATTAGCTTACCTACTGGTAGATGTCTGGGAACTTTGGACATGGCACAGGGAATACAACCTTGGATAAATGTTGTTATGTCTCTCTGCATATTGGGCCACCAATACTTGAGTTGGAGAGTAGATGTAGTTTTACTTACTCCGGGATGACCTGTGCCTACCGAGGAATGTGCTGATGAAATCAAGGAATTACGGTAATCTTCAGGTACATAAATCTTGTCGGGGGGACATCCTGGGACTCTGGGTTGCCGTCGTGACAGTTCAAGGAGTTGTTCATTGATCTCCCAAAGGATTGGGTTGACAAATAGCTTTTCGGGTAAGATGGGTTCAGGTTCTTCAATTGGATTTTCAGGGGCATGGATACGAGAGAGAGCATCTGCTCTAGTATTCTTTGAACCGGGACGGTATGAAATTGTGAAGTGAAAACGGGTGAAGAAAAGGGCCTGACGTGGGTTCAATCTCTTGGCATCTCTTAAATACTGGAGGTTTTTATGATCGGTGAGTACAATAAATGGATGTTTGGCCCCTTCCAGCCAATGTCTCCATTCTTCCAAGGCAAGTTTTACAGCCAAGAGTTCCCGATTTCCGATATCGTAATTGCTTTCTGCAGCTGATAGCTTTCTTGAGAAGAATGCACAGGGTATGGTTTCGAAAGAATTAGCTGAGTATTGGGACAAGATTGCTCCTACTCCTGTAGTGGAGGCGTCTACTTCCACTACGAATACCTTTTCAGGATCTGGGTGATGAAGCAAGGGTGCAGTGGTGAATGCAGCTTTCAGTGACTTAAAGGCTCCTTCTGCTTCTGGGGTCCAAAGAAGTGTCTTGGGTTTTCCCTTTAGCAGTGAGGTTAGAGGAGCAGTCAGCAGGCTGTATTGATGTATAAATCGTCGGTAGAAATTTGCGAAACCTAGGAATCTCTGAAGTTCTTTAACTGAATTGGGAGTTGGCCAGGACAGGATGGTCTCCGTTTTCTGAGTATTCAGTTCTACTCCTCTTTCGCTGAGGTGAAAACCCAGAAACTCGACACTGGTCTGATGGAACGAACACTTCTCGGCCTTTAGAAACAAGGTGAATTCACGGAGTCTTTGGAGTACCTGAGATACCTGATGTTGATGTTCCACTATGTTTTTGGAGAAAATTAGGATGTCGTCGATATACACTAACACAAATTTTCCCAAGAAATCCCGAAGTACTTCATCCATGAAGCTCTGGAAAACCGAAGGGGCGTTTACCAATCCGTACGGCATAACAAGATATTCGTAGTGCCCAGCAGGAGTTATAAATGCCGTCTTCCACTCATCACCCTTTCTAATTCGGATCAGATTGTAGGCGCTCCTTAGGTCCAATTTGGTGAAGACTTTAGCTCCTTTGAGTTGTTCCAGAGCTGAAGGGATAAGTGGTAGTGGGTAACTGAATTTCACTGTAATTTGGTTCAGAGCTCTGTAATCGATACATGGTCTCAGGCCCCCGTCCTTCTTGGGAACAAAAAAGAAACTAGCTGCGGCAGGGGATGTAGACGGGCGGATGTAACCTTGTTGTAAAGTTTCTTCGATGTATTTCCGCATTGAATCTTGTTCAGGAATTGATAATGAATATATTCGACCCTTGGGAATAGATGCTCCAGGTTTCAGATCAATAGCACAATCCCATGGTCGATGGGGAGGTAACTGGGAAGCAGCAACTGGATTAAAAATGTCAGAGAATGAGGAGTAACAAGAGGGAATGTTCGTGGACAGGTTTTCCTTTGGACTTTCTATGGATGTAGAGTTAACAGTCATTTCTTTGGACTTTTGGACACTGGAGGAGTTTGGAGGTGGGGTTTCACTAAGGGAACAATCACAACCCCATCTCTTGATCTTCCCAGTCTGCCAATTGATGGTGGGTTGATGAAGAATTAACCATGGACGACCTAGGATTATATCTGTCTGACTATTCTGCAGAACAAAAGGTTCGAACATTTCCTGGTGTTTGTTCTCAACCCACAACTGGATGGGTTTTATCTGGGAAGTTACATGCCCCTTATTAATCTGCTCACCTGTTACGGCGTAGACGGAGTAGGGCTTGGGGGTGTTGATCTTCCGGAGCTTGAGTTCCTTACAGAGTCGTCCTGAAATGAAATTCCCCGCTGACCCAGAGTCGATGATGGCTGTTACAGATACATAGGTGTTTCGAGATTTCAGGATAACAGGAATCGTGAGGGGTGTGGATATAATAGAACTGTCTTGGACGGAGCTTACCATCAGTCGTTCTGGTCGTATTGGACAGGTAAGTCTAAAATGACCCTTGGCACCACAATACATGCATAATTTCAACTCCTTACGTCGAGAACGTTCAGTCTGGGAAAGTCGAGAGGTGTCAACCTGCATTCTTTCTGATTGATTCTCTGAAGTGGAACTCATGATAACTTGTGGAGTTGTGGAATGACAATACAGATTGTCTTGATAACAATCTTGGGATCGTTGTTGCACACGAATGGCCTGCTGGATAAATTTCTCTATTCCTAAACTGTCATCATAAATCGCCAACTGAAGACGTAAGGCAGGATTCAGTCCACGGCGATAAACTGAGAAGAGCGCTTTTTCGTTCCACCCACTGTTGGAGGCTAGAGTACGAAATTCTAAAGAATACTCAGAAACAGACTTCTTCCCTTGACGTAACTGCAACAACTGATCACCGAAAGAGGAATCTTCAATTGGACGACCGAAAACTTCTCTGAAGTGTTTCACGAAATTCATAACAGACGTTGTCACAGCTGATTCTTTCATCCACAATGTCTCAGCCCATCTTAAAGCTGATCCGGATAAT
This sequence comes from Moxostoma hubbsi, assembly GCA_032164185.1. Lineage (NCBI taxonomy): Eukaryota > Metazoa > Chordata > Actinopteri > Cypriniformes > Catostomidae > Moxostoma > Moxostoma hubbsi. The sequence continues at coordinate 2,647,331 of JAVLUX010000036.1, read as the reverse complement.
TGCTGGATAATAAATGCCACTTTAGACCATTCAGTTGGATATAGTTGAGCTTGTTGTTCCAAAGCAAGTGAACATTGTAACAAAAATCCATTGCAATCTTCCGCCCGACCAGAGAATGGCGCTGGACGCGATGGTGGAACAGCGAAGCAAGTAATAGAAGAAGCGGCGTTCATGGAAGTGCTGACTGGTGTTAACAATGGATTTGTCGCGGCAGCGGTGACATGTATGGGGCTTGTAGCAGCGGCGGTAGGTTGTATGAGATTCGTATCCGGCGCTGAAGCTTGTCTGGAAGTCATTTTCTTCACCTCTTTTTTTGCTGGTCGAGTCTTCTGTCAGGATACAGACTCGGAGACAGAGGTAAGTGAATAAGAACAACGCTTTATTTTTAGTGCATGAAGTTCAATGGTGAGTCTTTTCAAGTTTCAGAGGTGAATTCGATGAGGATAACTTAACGTGAAGGATTCAAGGTGAGTAGATCCTCTTCATTTAATCCACAGTCAAACTGACACAGTTCAGTGATACTTGTCCTTTCTCTTTCAAATGTTTCCACCAGTAACGAGACTCAGAAAGAACACAAGGAATCAGGAAACTTGGATTCAGCAGCGATTTCTGGGAACATCAGAACATGGACATAGAGGTTAGTATCTTTTCAGGTGAGTATACGTTACTTGACTGGTGTAGGTAGAGTAAGAGACTTCTTGAGACTTGTATGCTTCTGTTCCTGTTGGAGACTCGACAAAGACTGATTCTGAATTGGGTGTTTATATGGAACTGAACGTTGATTGGAACAGGTGCAAGTGATTAGAATTCTGGAGAGAGTGATCGTAGTGTGGTGTGAGAAGCAGCACCTGATTGGTTCCTGACACTATCTATCTATCTATCTATCTATCTATCTATCTATCTATCTATCTATCTATCTATCTATCTATCTATCTATATATATATATATATACTAGGATACTGTATTTTAAAGATAAATTTGTACAAATCTAAATAACTTTAAAGATCTTTATTGTAAAGGGTTTAAACAAAGTTTTCCATGCTTGTTCAATTAACCATAAACAATTAATGAACATGCACCTGTGGAACAGTCATTAAGACACTAACAGCTTAATGATGGTAGGCAATTAAGGTCACAGTTATAAAAATCTTAGGATACTAAAGAGACCTTTCTACTGACTCTGAATAACACCAATATAAAGATGCCCAGGGTCCCGGCTCATCTATGTGAATGTGCCTTAGGCATGCTGCATGGAAACATGAGGACTGCAGATGTAGCCAGGGCAATAAATTGCAATGTCCGTACTGCGAGACGCCTAAGACAGCGCTGCAGGGAGACAGGAAAGACAGCTGATCATCCTCACAGTGGCAGACCACGTGTAACAACACCTGCACAGGATCAGTACATCCGAATATCACACCTTTAGGACAGGTACAGAATGGCAACAACAACTGCCCGAGATACACCAGGAACGCACATTCCGCACGTTGGACTTTTAGTTATTGAAATATGTTCTCAGAGCAGCATTGCATCTTATTGGTTCTCTCAGTTGTCCAATCAGCGACAGCAGGAGGCGGGACATGGATTATTTGATTTTTTTTTTTTCTCAGGACGCGGGAGAACGTTAAGGACCGTTAACGCTAAGGAGATTGTTGCAGTTAAGGTAATGTGTTTTATGTTGAACTATATTAGATTATTACATTAAAATGTCAAGATAATGAAGTATATATAACAAGTAAAGCTCGTTTTTCTATCGAGCTGTTATTTGACTAGCTATCTAATGTAAGTAAGCTAACTCGCAACATTAGCTAGCTAGCTCTAAGAAAGGATAATAGCTAATGTTAGCTTAAATTCTATTATAACTTTTACTGGCTATTATAGCAAGTTACACTGTTGTCATTGCACACTTTTGCTGTGGTATTGTTGCTGCTCCCAGGGCATTATGTCATAGCTACATACAACAAAATACTTGGCTGCTCTTTAGTGCATTTGATGCATATATTCTAATACTGGTCTTAGAGCACCGTATCGTATTTAAGTGCAACATTAATTTGCTGCTCTAAGGACATTTTTGCAGCATAAATTGTAATACTGCCCTCGGGGCACCTTACCGTATCTCCATGCAACATTCATTTGCTGCTCTTAGCGCATTTTTGTTTCGCCTCAGGTATGTAAGTATCATAGTCATAAGTACCCTTACGAAAAAGAAGTTTATTCAAGTGTGTTATTAGTATACTAATTTTAAACTAAGAATAAGAGAGTATGCTTTCAGTCTACTTTTTATACATTTATCAGAGATATAGCCTACTTAACAAAATTATACTTGGGCATACTTGGCTTATACTAACAATCATATAGAAGTACAAGTATATTTGACTATACTTGCACTTACATCTTTTGATCAAGATACACTAAAGAAAAGTATTCTTTCCGTATATAGAACGTTTAAGTATACTTGGCTTGTAGTAGAGTAGCCTATTAAATACTTTTCAGTAGGGATGTCAATTTTCACAAATTCCCATGATCGATCGTCGTTTAAATTAACGATCAATTAATCGATAAATCGTTAGCCTTAATACTGCAATATGCGTCTGCTGCAGTGGCATATGGCCAACAGCATTACAGGTTCTGCTCAAAACGCTATGTTCCTCACCAAATTAATGAGAATATTTTTTAATCTAAGTAAAGGGCTAGTAGGATTGTAAAATGTTTCGATGTGATTGATAATTAAATTAAATTAATTATTTAATAATCAAATATAACGACTAATACAACGTGTCACCAATACCGCCTTGTCAGAATGTGTGACTGTTGTGGACGTGCTCTTCCTGGAACAACGCACTGAAAACGGCAACTAAACCCAATGAATTCACAACGAATTAATAAAATAGTGTCATTCCGGCGCGCTCGCTTACATGTTTCGCGGTTGAGCAGCACGCACGCGCATGAACCTGCTTAATCAATGATCGATAAGTTTTATCGATTAAATGTATTATCGACAATTAATCGATCGGCGATTAATCGTTAACATCCCTACTTTTCAGACATGCTATTTGCTACATATTGCATATTATGCCAAGAAGATATGAAAATAACTTTGAGTTTTGTGGTTCCTCTGCCATTTAACAAGGCAGAAAATAGAGGTGTACAACCTGTTTGTGGGTAGCCTGTGACCCTAAAGATTATGTTCATACTGTTTGTTGTGTTTTGTTTGAACCGTGTGACATCTAAAACAGTATTTGTTTGAAATTTTTGATTTATAAAGAAAACAATTATTTTCAATCTGGAGTATTGTATGTATATGTGTAGTCCAGTGGTACTGTACATGTGAGTTGACGTCAAGTCTACTTAAATTACATTTAAAGGTATATTTCAAGCATAAAAACTAATACCTAAATAGAAACCTAGTAGTATACTTTGAAGTGCCAAAAAATATATAAATAGTAAACTATAAGTATGATGTTAAGTTCACTTTAAAAAAAAAACTTACAAGTATGCGTGCAGTATAAAAACTATTAAACCAGGAGTTTACTGAGAGTACACTTAGAAGTGTACTTTCATAAACTAAAAAGTGGGCTAGAAGTATATAACTAGTATACTAGCAGTATATATCTATAAGTTCACTTATAGTATAGTTGCAGTACAAAATAAAACTTAAATATAAACTATTTGTGTACTGAAACTTTACTACTATATATATACTTTTATATACTACAAAGTGGGCCAATTTAGTCCCAAGAAGTATTAAAGTAGTACACTTATAAGTATACCACTAGTGCATTGGTATTAGTATACTTACTATGTAAAGTATACTTGGGAAATACTTGAACTTTACTGAAGTTTACTTAATAAAATGAACTTGAAGTATACTTTTTTTTTGGTAAGGGTAGTCATAATTTTTTAAGTCATATTTATTGCTTGAGGAGAAATACATGTTTTTAATTTTTGTCTTTTTATAGGACAAATTGACTTGATAGAGGCAAGAGTACAGATAACATCAGTAGAACATGTGTGTTATGTGCCTAATGCAAAAAACAGGAAAAACTACAAACTATGTAGTACCCCCCTTTGTTGATCAAGGTTACGGAGTCATAGGAAAAAGATAGATACTTTATTGATGCTAAGCTATACTGTATAATGCACTGATATATTTTTACTGTGTTCATTTATAAATGTAGTTCTCACGGCGTGAACAAAGCGTGGATGTATCAGAGAGACCAGACGTGCCCACAGCAATAAACGCCCGTTTCAAAGAACCGACCTGTGTCTGTTGTTGTGAAGAGAGCTACAGCTAACCTATGTGGGCAACATCAACCTTTTTTCACTTTCAGTTTGATTGCCCCCATAGGTTAGTGATAGTTGCCAGATATTTGGTCTGTGTTCTACCAAATTTTCTTGTTGTTTTTCCTATGTATAATACTCAGTGACCTTGAACAACAGGGCATTTTAAAAGTTATGCTAAGAATCATACTCATTACAACTATCCTACATGTTTTTCTTAAACTTTTGGATCAGGGCTAGAAGGAAATACCAATTAGGTTAAGTGTGGGGGATGCATGTGGACCGCCCCCAGCTCATAGAGTAATGGCTTATTTGCCAAACAATATGATGTTGTTCACTTAAGCCTCATGGTTTTATAGGTGATCTTTGTCTACAGATATGTTGGTTTTTGATGTTCACAAAAAATGATGTGTTATGATTGCACAGGCACTTTGTTTCAGTAGAGGAGCTGCAGAGGAGATGCTCTGCACCAGAAAAATTCTCTGGTCACCTCATGGTGACATATTTGAGGAAGGCAAAGGGGAAAAAAAGGAGCTTGTGAGGGAATTGAAAGAGGCAGGGGTGCAGCTGAGTCCGTATGGCTCAAACACTACAATGTGCACCAAACTAGTTGAAGGTAACATATATGTAGTCAGAACTAGGCGATTTCTTAAAGGTGTACATTCAAACAGATTCCCTTATTATTGAATTAGGTGTTCCCACCAAAGGTTGTAGTACTGCAAGTTTTAGAATGTCAGCCATGTTGGAGGCATAAGAAGCCTAGGTGAATGAATGAGGCATAGGCAAACAAATGCCAATGGCCATACAGTTTAACAAAATGTAAACTGTTTAGTAACTAAAATATAAACTACATTAGTAACATGTTAATGTCTCATTTACTCATTGGCTCCTTTTGTGACACAGAGGAGTGCCAAGGTCTTGCTAAAGACCTAGGATATTTGACCAAGGAAATACCCTTCAAAATCATAGGCCAGCAGCTGGCTGAGCGAGGCTGCAGAAGAGAGGATCATGACTTGAGGTAAAATATGCATACAGATATCTTTTTCCTTCCACATTTTAAGTCTTTCTCCTTCTGAATTGGCATAATATTGTTATGCCAGTGCTTTCACTCAATTCGTAATTGTACTGTATTATAATGTAACTTGTCTCAGAGATTTCTTTTGTTTGTTTACAGTGCTAAACTCGACATAATCGAACAAGTTTTGGGCGACAACATGGACATGTATTCAAAGGTCACACACACACTTGGACCCCAAGTATGCCAGGTTGTGTTTCAGATCATCAGAGAGTGCCTTGTTGCAAAAGCAAGGGCTCTAGAAAATTTAATTTTGACACTATTTCTGACACAATTACACCATGTGCTGCAAACTGTTCACTGTACTGTTAAATCACTGCAAAAAATGCAATTAAACAATATTTTTTGGTTAAATCTGTTTGTTATTATTATTTAGCGCTTGTATCTTCTTGTTTTGCACTTTTTGTAAAGCTCTCGTTTGGCTTGCTCTATCCGCTGGCGATAAACATGAAGTGCATGTATTTTTCGTTTTCTTGATACAATGCCAAAACGATTGAAGGCCACTGTGTGTGCCCTCTTCACTGTAGTGTACAGGTCACTACTATACATGTAATTTTCTGATTTGCTCCACTCCAGTAAATCTGTCAACATAGACTGAAGTTGAACTTGTGCATTGACATTTGTTGGCACAAACAGATTTTCGCTTCCAGCAGTGGGACATGTAAAATGTGAATTGTTGGTGGTTTGCAGGCAGTCAGCAACATGTAAGCACACACACTTTTGACCATAACTGTTGACAGCACAGGTACAAAAGGCAGGGTCACCAGTAAATACAAATGTGGCACTTACATCAGTGGGGTGAACAGTGATGAAATCACTATCAACGTGGTACTGTTTTTTGGCAACAATATCTCTAGCCATGTCAGCACGTAGCTGTGCAATATCAATACATTTCTGTGCTTCAGTGTATGCTGATACAATATGTGTGCATACATTTCCCTTATCATACAATCCACAGTCACACTGCATCTTGACTAGATCCACAGTGTTCAAAGTTGAATCTGAGTTGGGGCCTGCCCCTGTTTGTACAGAGCACATTTATCAAGATCTGCTGTCCCACTGTGTTCTTGGCTGCTGTAGATGATAATGCTGATGAGGAGACCCTCAGTCTTCCTGCATCTGCCAAGTCGTCCAGGTAGCTACATTAACAAGAGATCATTTAGTCTGAGGATAACAGGCATTATTGTGTATAAAATGAAATATAGTATTGACCTTTTTAATCACAGAAATTGACAATTTTTAATTAATTCAATTCTCATTTAATTCCATTCATGCAGGACATGTAACAGAGGACAGAATTGTGAGCATAGAATTAGTCGTTTCAAGTATCTGAAAGATTACATTACCAAATTTACTTAACACTTACTCAAATGGCATTACAGAATTAATATCCTAATAGGCGGTGTGACCAAAATTAATACGATAAACATCACAATAATGTTACACTGGCCTTACCAATAATATTTTTGAATATCACCACATAGCAAGTGAAGAAGTTGATCAACTCTTCTGTTTGCCTCTCCCCTTAGGAACTGGTATTTAAGCGCCAGAAAAAACCTAAAAGGGGAAAACAATAATATACTGTTGAGTAAATCATAGATTGAGAAAACAATACTCACTCAGTGTTGGGGAGATAGGATTGTGATATTGGAAACAATAACTTAATTTGTAAATACAAAAAAACAGTTCCAAATGTGACCAGAAAAATTGTTCAGTGGCAGATTAGAAGAGAAATGTGCCGTCTGGGGAACCAAATGTTCCCGATCATGAGTTACTTTTTTGTTTTATATCATGCATTGTAATGTTTGAAAAAACATGATTATTAATCTTTGACTACCTCTCTGCTTTGTTGTTGGTGTCACTGCTGTTGTGCTCAAACAGTCGTCCAAAATTGGCCCATAGTGCTGCATGTGGAAGCCAGTGCACCTTCAGGTATGTTGTCACTCGATTGCTGCCAAGCTGGGCATCAAGGTCATTGCACACGCTAGTGGACACTGTCACAAAATCTTCCTCCTGAAATCATACCATACCATATATTATGGTTGCCAGTTTAGAGTACCCAACACAGACGAATCAAGGGTAATAGCAGATATTGAGACACATACATTTTTATATATCTATCATAGTAACCGTTATGCGAGCTTTCATTGAGGTCATGGCATGAATGACGACGTGTCTTTTGTCAGGTGACAGGTTCCCACAATCTCTTGATGTAACCCAGCGATGTACAGCCTTTAATACACAATATATGGCACTCTAAATAAGGCTACATTGTTTTTTCAGAAGCTACAGCAGGCATATGATATCAAAATTGTAAATCAATTTATTTACAACCAAACAGAATGTTCAAAGTACCTACTCGTGCATTTCTTAAATGCAATCAGTACCTGGAGAACATGAAACCAACAGAGGAGAACTTTGGTTTTGGGGAAAACTTCTCTTATGGCATTGAGCTCTTTCAAGTCTCTGTCGATCATAACTGACCTAGGAAAAATAAGACCAGACTCCAGATAATAATATTGCAGAATACTGTAGTATCACAATTACATCTAGGCAAATGTAGTAAATTGAACATTGTTTAAGTTACAAAAGGTATTCAATTATCTCTCAGTATTACAACTTCTTTGTGCTTGTATGGGTATTGGGCTTTTGAAAAGAACTGGGTAAAAGTTTGGATTGCTTGAACAAAGCATGTTCAAGCAAAGCTCAACTATTGCTGAGGATTCCTGGCTCATTATTAGGTATGCAAATGGGACTCCTCTTCCAGTTTGATTGACAAGTACAAGGGCATACAGGGCATAACCATATGATGTCAAACCTTTGTAGGAGGTGTCCATAAAAACCATGGGGTGGGGGTTCTCTTGGAGTAGAGCCTTCTGTTGTGGTGTCTGGACAACAATAACCAGTGGGTGGTCTTTTGTCAAAGGTTGAAAAAAGCAAATATTTTCTTTCAGTTCACCTGTCACCAGCTTTTCCACACTCACAGCATCATCGATGTCCGGCAAAGTGATGATACGGAGGTGGCGTTTTACCAACCTTACATCTTCTGGAGTTAGGAAGAAACGCCTGTCATGCTTATCGGTGTAACCCCGACTACATGCCCAATCACAACTTTTTTGACAATCTGTGATATGGATAGACCTTGCGTGAGGCATATCTCGACAAATCCTAACAATTCTGGATTAATTGCATTTTTCTTCCTCTCTTCAGGGTTTGACAAATCATGTCCTGTGTGTGTTAATTGCTGCCGAACTACTACTGCTGTGAAACCTGTTTCCTCTATAAATTTAAATGACACATAGGCTTCACAGGAATTGGCCCTCGTTTCACATGCCTTGCCCATGCATTTTCCTGTTGGTTTGTTGCCTCTTTCACAGGCATGGAAATAATAATTTTTGCTGTTCTGTTTTGCCGCCAAGAAAAAGAAATTAGTTTTCTTCTGTAGTTCTTCTACATAGTTCTCCATAAACTCTGTTTTCTTGTCCCCATGAACAATTTTGATATCCGTGGAAACACGGGAATCTTTTTCTATTCTCAGTTTTCTTCGGATGCCCTCGATCCATAGCTCCTCCATAATCTGCAGTTGATATAAACAATACAGCTTTAAGAAAACAATTTTACGAAACATTTCAGAAATAGACACAGCATACCTGAATGTTACCGGATTAGAAGAAAACTAGTTGTATGTTCGCAAATTTCAGTACTACACAGAAAGTAGCATATAAAGTGCCCTGAGATTTGTGTTGTACCATTTAGATACTATAAGGTGCTCTAAGAGCAGTATTAGCATGTGTATGAGTAGGGATGCAGTAGTATAAGAAAGTGTGCCACTAATGCCCATAAAGCAGCCAATTAATGTTGTATGTAGATATTATAAGGTGCCCAGAGAGCAGTACTAGAATGCTTGCAGCGAAAATGTCCTTAGAGCAGCCAATTCATGTTTCATGCAGATACTACAAGGTGTCCTGAGAACAGTATTAGAATGTGAGTGAGTAAGGACGCAGAAAAATGTCCTTAGAGCAGCCAATTGTAGATCTAATGTCATAAGGTGCCCTCAGAGCAGCATTAGATCTGCAACAAAATGCGCTAAGAGCATCAAACGAATGTTGCATAGAGATACGGTAAGGAGCCCTGAGAGCAGTATTAGAATTTATGCTGCAAAAATGTCCTTAGAGCAGCAAATTAATGTTGCACTTAAATACGATATGGTGCTCTAAGACCAGTATTAGAATATATGCATCAAATGCACTAAAGAGCAGCCAAGTATTTTGTTGTATGTAGCTATGACATAATGCCCTGGGAGCAGCAACAATACCACAGCAAAAATGTGCAATGACAACAGCGTAACTTGCTATAATAGCCAGTAAAAGTTATAATAGAATTTAAGCTAACATTGGCTATTATCCTTTCTTAGAGCTAGCTAGCTAATGTTCCGAGTTAGCTTACATACATTAGTTAGCTAGCTAGTTAGATAACAGCTCGATAGAAAAACGAGCTTTACTTGTTATATATACTTCATTATCTTGACATTTTAATGTAATAATCTAATATAGTTCAACATAAAACACAACACTACCTTAACTGCAACGATCTCCTTAGCGTGATGTCTCCACTCTCCAGGATGTCATGTCTCCCGCGTCCTGAGAAAAAGATTCAAATTATCCATGTCCCGCCTCCTGCTGTCGCTGATTGGACAACTGAGAGAACCAATAAGATGCAATGCTGCCCTGAGAACATATTTCAATAACTAAAAGTCCAACGTGCGCTTTCCCTCCATCAGTGCCCAGACTGTCCCCAATAGGCTGAGAGAGGCTGGATTGAGGGCTTGAAGACCTCTGGAGCAGGATCGATTTGGAGGTGGAGGGTCTGTCATGGTCTGGGGCGGTGTGTCACAGCATCAACAGACTGAGCTTGTATATGTATATGTGTGTGTGTGTTACATATGTATATGTATGTGTGTGTGTGTGTATTATATATATATATGTATATATATACACACACTACCTTGATAGAGAATAAACACTGATGGGTGAAGTATTTTATGTAGACATTTGCCTTTGTATGGTGGAATTTATAATAATCATCGAAGTTCATGTGTAATATTACATACGAGAGAAACACACCATAACATTGAAAGACAGCAGGAAAAATGCCATTAGGTCTATATGTAAGAAGGTAAGAAGAGTTATCTTTATTTCATATTTCCATTGACTGGCTAGCATTCGACTTTTGATACAGTTGGATACAGTTGAACTGTGTTTTCTGAGCAAGTGACACAACCAAAGAGTGCCGTTATATAAATCTATATCTTTTCATATGCATATTTAATGTGCAGACAAATGAATCGCTGAACCCAACTGTTGAAGCCTATACTTTTATTTTCTTTCCTTGAAAAGAAACTGAATGCATTAACTAAACAGATATGACTCGCACTTAAAAGTAAAAAAAATATAACAGGCGTGTATATGCTGGGAATCAAGCGTGCAAATGACAAATGTTGAGGTAGATTAGTGTAAAAGTCACATTAAATCTGACATGGCTCATCACACCGAAGACACATTGGAAAAAATCTGATACATTTCCGATTTGATTCCACATGTGAAAGTGGCCCAGATCGGATTTGAAAATGTCAGATTCAAAGCACTTTTGGCAGTTCACACGATCAACCAATGAACAGATCTGTGTCACATGTGAGTGAAAATCTGATTTTGGCCACATTCAGCTTCGATGTGAACATAATATTATGACAGAAAGCAGGAAAAAATTGTGTGCATGCTCAAATGTCATGCTCATTTTGTATTAAATGTTGCTTTATCACAAATGTAGCAAGCTATTTTGTTGTTACTGACATTTAAAACAGGATGCTTGTCTGGTCAAACAAGGAAAATTCTCTTTCACTTGCCCCTTTAAAATGCACTTCTCGGAAAAGCGTTAATGTCGAGCCCTGTTTTCTGTATGATGATCCATAGTAGCCTAATAAAAATTATTAGAAATAAAATCATAACCCAAGTCACCTGAATCACTGTCTAAATATTATTTTCAGCTCTTTTCCCTGTTTTGCAAATTAGTGCAAACATTGGTGCGAGCTGGTCTTTCATGCTTTATGTGTGAATGCTTTCATAAGTTTCTGCATTTGTGAATGAATTTCAGGATGGTTAGGTGTTATATTTGATACCAATCTGTCCTTCGAAAGTCAAATTTACAAAATGACCAATGTTTGTAGAACAGCATTCTTCCATCTAAGAAATATTGCTAAATTAAGGCACATGCTCTCTGTTGCTGATGCCGAAAAACTAATTCATGTGTTCATGACCTCAAGACTAGATAATTGTAGTGCATTACTGGGAGGATGTCCAGCAAGTTCAATAAATAAACTTCAATTGATTCAAAATGCAGCAGCCAGAGTGCTAATGAGAACCAGGAAATATGATCATATTAGCCCATTTTATCATCATTACATTGGCTACCTGTTAAATTCCGTATTAACTTTAAAATTCTGTTAACTATGTACAAAGCTTTGAATGGTCTAGCTACTTAAGTGACCTTCTACCATGCTATATTCCATCACGTTCATTTCGAAAATTCTGATCTGTAAATAGTTCCTAGTATATCAAAATCCACAAAAGAAGGAAGATCCTTTTCAAATTTGGCTCCTAAACTATGGAATAGTCTCCCTAACACTGTTTGAGATGCAGACACACTCTCTCAGTTTAAGTCTAGACTAAAGACTCATATATTTAGCCAGGCATGCACCTAATTTATCCTCCAAGCCACAATTAGGCTGCTTTAGTTTAGTCTGCCGGAACCAGAAACCAGAAATATTAATCATGATTTATAACTCTGCAATAAATTTAATGGCATCTATGCTTATATTATTTTATTTGTTTCACTGACTCAACCTCGGGACTCCTATCCTGAGGTCACCAGAACCGGCTGGATCCAGCACCATTCCTGTTTCATGTTGGACTCCACTGCTACATGTCGCTGAATGATGATGACTAAATGCAGCCTGTGCCAGCCAAACATCACTTCAGTCTATTATGATGGACTTCAGAGGATGAACTGATGCCAACTCCAACCATTAGGCATGGGATACTTCATATGCCATTGTCTGAACCTTGGATTTAGGATAGACCTCACCGAACCTCACCAAAATTACCGGCCAGGTTGAACTGCGTTTCACATCCCTGATCTCTCTGCCTGCATCACCTCGGTCTATTGATGGAGTACAATCTTGAAATGGAATACATAGACTAACAATTGCCAACAAAAGCCTTCATCAGCCAATTAACAAGGACAATTGCATCTGTGTGAACTTCTGCAGTTAATCCAGGATGGACTTCAAAGACATTGGTCATTAATCTTACAGTTCAAACACAATCAGTTTAAACACTGACCCTTAACACTTATTTTGTTGAATCATTTTAAACCATGACTTTAACTATACATAAGTGATATTTACATTATATTCATGATGTTAGTCAGAGGGGAACTGGCCCCCAAAGTGAGTCTGGTTTCTCCCAAGGTTATTTTTCTCCAACACAGTTTTTTGTTCCTTGACACAGTCGCCTTCAGCTTGCTCAGTGGGGTTATAAATACAATTATTATTTAATCACTTATTTTTAAACATGATTAACAATCATATTTTATCTTATTTTATATTACAGTTTTATCGTCTGTTAATGCCTGATCTTCTGTAACAGTCTGCATTCACAAAATTAAAATATTCAATTGTATTTGGGGAAGAATCAACAACTATGAACTTTGGTCATATGCATGTAAACAGTTTTGAATAATGAATCGGACTCTTATCTTTTGTGGAGTGAACTCAGCAGCATAAAGTGTGTATTACATTAACCAACATTGATTGAAAGTGCTGATTTACAGGCATTTTACCAATGTGTAAATTTGCAGGCTATTAATTTCACCAAGGCATATTATTATAGTATATAAACACACTGTATTTTATTTAATTTTTTTACCAGTACAGGAACATGCATGCCATAAAAAGTCTAAATAAAATTACATATTAAAATCACCAAAGCTCTGATAATTATTAAATTATCCCATGTAGTATTGTGTATATTAATCACACTACTACATCCATAGAGTTGAAGAAACACACTTTACTTGTTATTTTCCAGCTTTAATATACAGACATCAGCTATGTCTCATTTCGAAGGCTGCGTGCTAGGTAGGTTGCGTCCTTTGAAGGCTGCAGTATACCTAGCGTCCTCCTTTAAACAAGCCTAAAAACAAGACGGCCTTCGAGGGACAAACGGAAACGTAATGTAACATGGTTGCTATGACAGCACGCCACTCTTTAACAAGCACAAGCGCTTTGAGTGAAGGAACATTCCCTTCTTCCCTTTAGAAGGGAATGTTTGAGGTACATTTTAGGAGAGTTATAATAATGTAAAGAGAAAAGAAAATAGATTTTATAGTTGTACTTTTAGTCTAATACTTTATTTTAATAACCAATTAATATAATTATACATATTAAATGTTATGCACCCATCTACTAGGTACTTCAACTTGGGAATTAACATTCCTTGTGTTTGAACATCATATTTATGGGCAAATTGGTGTCATTATTATTTACACATTTCTGTTGAAGCAAAGAATTGTGGGTTGTGAGTGCCCACGAAGGATACACCTCATCCATACTTCAAATTCCTGTGAAAGAAGGTCACATTCGAAGGCTGCATTCGAAGTGTCCTCTTTGCTTTTCTGAAACTAGACAGCCTCGATGACGTATGCGGCTGACAAATGTGAACTCCAGAGGACGCAGCCTTCCAAATGACACACAGCCATTATGTACGTGCCTCCATCAAGGGACCTCTTCTTCAACTGTCTTAACAAGGTAAGAACATGAACTCAGTATGCCTTTAGTGATTACTACAGGATACTACATCCCCCTTAAGCTATAACTTTGTTTTTCTTTCTTTTTTAAGTTTTATTAACAATAAAAAAAAAAAGAAAACCAAAAATTACTTTAGGAAGATAACACGGTATAATCAACATCACAATATTAATGTCTTAATGATATATATATATATATATATATATATATATATTATTATTTTTTTTTTTATCAAGAAGAACTTTACCACTCTGTCAAATATATTGCACTTACCTTAACTTTTCTTTACTGACATAACCTATGACACAATGTCTTTCAAATGAGCAGGAGAACATCTCTGTCTCTTGTAGATCTTCTCAGATTTGCAGTTTGGCTAGTTTCTTTTCCAGCAACAGCCAATTCCAGTGATTGTCCTTCCTCTAGTACATACATTTCCTGATCTGAAAGTACTTTGACAACCTCAGCCATCTAAAATGGTGTATTTGCAGAAGTTTCACTACATGAATCATTCTCTTTTGTAGCACAGCCTCTGTGATCTCTTCTGCACTTTAAACTCTCATTTGGTCCACATGTCTTTTCACATTTTGTCCATTTCCCAGAGTCGTCTTGTATGAAAGAGGTCCTGTATAACTTTCTACTACTGCAGGAATCCATTTAGGTCCACAGCTGTAGTTCTATACGTACACAGAATCTCCTATGTCAAAACTTTTAAGTTTGCAGTTTTTGTCATGGCTTTCTTTTTGTTTCTGTTTTCTTTTCAGCACTTTGGTCTTCACATTAGGAAGGAGTAAATCAAATGTAGATCTCAACTTCTTTGACATTAACATCTGAGCAGTTAATAGATAGATAACCCAGTTGTTGCATGAGGGGTAATCCTATAATTAAACAAGAATTGTCATGGTTACTGTTGTAACCTCTGTTCCCCGATGGAAGGAATGAGACGTTGTGTCGATTGTAGTGACACAAGGGGTCTCTTCTGAGAGCCTCGTGTACCTCTGAACTTGAACATGAGAAAAGGCCAATGTCAAGTTGGCAGACAGAATTTGCATGCCCCGCCCTGGACATACGGGTATAAAGGGAGCGGGCGAGCGAATGCCAGACAGGTTTTCACTGAGGAAACGAGAAAATGGTTACGGCGCATTACAGTGGTAGGGATAGTGACGTGGCAGGGGGAACACAACGTCTCATTCCATCCATCGGGGAACGGAGGTTACAACAGTAAACTTGATGTTCCCCTTCTGTCACTCACTTGACGTTGTGTCGATTGTAATGACACAAGATGTCCCACTTAAAAACACCATGCACTTCCCCATGTTACGTGACTGCCAAGCCAGGTGCAAGCAGGCTATTGCGTGCTAGAAGCAGCTGGGTTGGTTGCACATAACCCTCCCCAACGCCCCCAATAAAAGGTGTCTTATACCGCTATTAGGTTCCACGCACCCGTACGGAAACAGACGACATGACTTGTATGGGAGCCAGCCGCGCCTTTTCTCGCACTATGTTTCTCGTCATAGAGTTAAAAATGGATGGGGCTATCTTAACGCTATAGATGCGTTGGGGAAGGTGTCCTTTCCTGTTCCTATTCTTTCAGGGGGAAAAGGCCCTGCAGAGACCACGACCTGCCCAAACTGGGGGAAGGTAACTTGTGGCTAATACACACAGGGTTGTCAAGCCACCCATGGACATGGTACAGTGGTAGATCCTGACTGACAAGGGAGGAGTT
The DNA here is from genome assembly GCA_032164185.1 of Moxostoma hubbsi. Classification (NCBI taxonomy): domain Eukaryota; kingdom Metazoa; phylum Chordata; class Actinopteri; order Cypriniformes; family Catostomidae; genus Moxostoma; species Moxostoma hubbsi. The sequence continues at coordinate 2,631,388 of JAVLUX010000036.1, read as the reverse complement.
GCTTCAGACACAGCGACAGGGGGCAGCGAGGACTGCCAGTGGGGGGACCGTACCGTGGAAATATGTCACAGGGAGTTGCCTGAAGCGGGAACTATGCCTGTGGAGCCGAAGCCCAACATGGAGCACTCGACTCGTGGTGGTCAGCGAGAGCTTGCTGGCTCACCCAGGAAAGAAGGCACACTGGATCAGCTTGGTGAAGGGCGCAAGGTGCAAGTGGAACACCCTGTCGGTTGTTACGTATTACAGAGTTCAACCGGCTCGGACATTTCAAAACACGGGACGATACCGACTCAACCCTGAGGTTGTAGAACCTAGCAAAGGTGTTGGGTGTTGCCCAGCCCGCCGCTCTGCAGATGTCTGCTAAGGAGGTGCCGTGGGCCAGTGCCACATGGGACGTACCGGACATGCCTCCTCCCGGGGCAGCTTCACTTGCAGGCTCATGACCAAAACCCTGAAGGGGGGTCGTAGGCATGTAGCCCAGTCATGGTCTTAGGATAAGGTGAGCATCTGCCGGACTGAACTACAGGAAAGTGTCACTGACAGAGAACGCTTGCAGGTCTCCAACCCTCTTGATGGAAGCGAGCACGGTCAGGAGGGCCGTTTTCAAGGAGACGATTTTGAGCTCCACTGAATCAAGTGGCTCGATGGGTGTTTCTGAAGGCCTGAAAGGACCACTGAGAGAACCCAAGAGGGGAACAGGCTTGGCTGGGAAGGGTTCAACCTCCGGGTGCCTCTTAAGGAACCTGATAATCAAGTCGTGCTTACCAAGGGACTTGCCGTCTACTGTACTATAGCAGCAACACACACCTTTAAGGTGGAAGGGAACAGCCTACCCTCCAGCCACTCCTGCAGGAATGAAGCACTGACTGAACTGCACATCTCTGTGTGTCTTCAGATCTGGAAGAACACTAATTTGCGAATAGATGCCACTTGAGTGTGTTATAGGAGCCAAATGTGGTGTTTGTGTATTTAGATATTGGGTGTTGTTTCTTGTTGGGACAGTGGGTGTCGCTCTAATGTTGCCTGAGGTTAAAGTTATAAAGGAAGCATCCAAACTGCCAACAGGCAGGGGTTTTGACCCGGAAGGGCAAAAGGTTTTTGACCGCTGTGGCGCATAGGCGCTGGAAACTGATTGTTGAACAAGTTTATTATATGTATATGATTTGCCGATGAAACTGGATAAATTGACATTTACCTCTGCATGGTAAAACAAATAAACGGAATAATCAGCAACACAACAAAGCCTGGAGATTCTTCACCGAGATAGTATGGTAACAGAATAACAAGGGTACAGCACGTCAGCCAGGGCATTCCTGGGCTAAACCACCTCAGTAGCTGTCAGTATTAGACTGAGCGGTTACAATTAGTCAAAAACCTTGCTCATTTGGAACTTAGCTTGAACCGGACCGTGTGGGACGCAACGAGATGGCATAAGAGGATGAGCCGCTTTGTTGGCCTTGGGATTAAAACTACTCTGGTGGATGCAGTCAGCTGTTGGTGAAAGGACACGCAGGAGCTACGAGGCTAAAGCCGGCTGTCGGGCAGCAGATCATCGGAGCATCGCAAGGCGCCCAACGCAAGAGGTATGTGTAGCGCTACACTTTTGGCCATTTAAATTGTGTCCACACATAAAAAAGGCATAAACCCAATGCATTGGTTGCCAGATAAGGCGGACAATAGACCTTTCACTGACTGTTTTGAGTGACTGACTCTTTATCATGGAGACGCATGACGCAGCGTCGGACATTAGCGGGACTGGTGTGCTTAAAGTTACAGCTGGTAAACCCAGTAGTGTGACTAGCGGTGTTCAATCACAAATTGGTAAATGGGTAGTGAAGCTCACTGCAAAGGCGCTTGCTGATAAATTGGACAGGTTGCAAAATACTAGAAAGGTTAAGCTTAACAAAGCCAGTGTGTTAAGAAAATCAATGCAAGCTCTGATATTAAAGGGTGATAAAACACAGGTACTGAATGCTCTTGGAGAATTTATTGAGGTATGTGATGAATCAAAATGTATGCATGCATCTTTGTTGGGTTTATTGCCACATGAGGAAAATGAAAAACATGAAATATGGTTTAAAGCAAAAATGCTGTTTAATGATGAATGTATTGCTAATACAAAAAGGTGGGTTTCAAGCAATGAAGGATATGAATTTGCAAATGTTAATGTTGATGGTACTGACGTGAATCCTAATGACAGGTTGGTAGTAAACGCTCAAATCAGAGGAGTGTTAGCAGTGGTAGATCAAGTACCATGTCCTCTGCACGGATTAAAGCGGTGGCAAATAGAGCTGCACTGGAAGCTCGTGTATCAGCTTTAAAGGGGCAACATGCTTTAGAGGAACAGGAGCAGCAGCTGAGGAGGAAAAGACAGCTTGGTTTGGAAGCTGAACTGGCTGCATCCAATGCTATGCTGGCAGTATTACAGGCCGCTGATCTGAAAGGTTCTTCTCAGGCATTGTCAAATGGTATGAATTCCTACCTACAAAAGGAAACTGTTAATGTTTTAAACCTAATGGCAAGGGAATATCACCCTGGAGCAGAGAAATCAAAACAACAAAATGACATGACAAATTTGTCATACCTACCGCATAAGCAACTATCAATGGATGTGCGACGGAAGGAAACTGATCAATGGGTTGAAAGCAATACGTTGGGAACATTGCATTATTCCCAAAGCCAACCAACAACTGCTCAAGCAAGGGACGTGGAAGGAACGCAAAGACCTCAGATCTGTCAAGATCCGCCTGGAGACATACTTAATATCATACGCAGGCAAAATGAAATATCAGCCACTTTAGTGCAGCAGCAGCGTTCATTGTCTCTGCCACCACGAGACATTCCCATCTTTGAAGGTGACCCTCTACAATATAGAACATTTATTAAGGCCTTTGAGCAAGGAGTGGAAGAAAAGGCAGGAAATGCAGATTGTTTGTACTATTTGGAACATTTTACAAGAGGGCAGCCACAAGAACTGGTGTGTAGCTGCCAACATATGGACCCTGGGCGTGGCTATGTAGTGGCAAAGGGTCTTCTACAGGAGCACTTTGGTAATCAGTATAAAATTGCAATAGCTTATATTGAAAGGGCTTTGACCTGGCGACCAATACGAGCTGAGGATGTAAAGGCACTTCAAGCCTACTCCTTATTTTTGCGTGGCTGCCGTAATGTGATGGAGGAGCTCCAGTACATGCAGGAACTGGATATGCCTGTTAACATAAGAGCCATTATTGCAAAGCTGCCATTCAGAATGAGAGAGCAGTGGAGGACCAGGGCTCATGACATAATGGAAAGAACTAAACATAGAGCTCATTTCGAGGATTTGGTTACATTCATTGAGTGTCGTGTTAGCATTCTTTCTGACCCTCTGTTTGGCAACATACAGGATTCACCACCCGGTGTAGCTGGTATGAAGACTCTCACCAGGTTTAAATTCCAGCCCAGGAACAGAGTAACTGGAAATATTGTTACCACCACAGTAACATCTAGGCACTTATCGGAGGGAGAAAAGGAGCCAATATTGCCTCCAGGGAAGGAAAAGAAAGCTGGATGCCTTTGCTGTGCTCGTAGTCACCTGTTGGAAGAGTGCAAACAGTTCAGTGGAAAGAAGCATAAGGAAAAGATTTATTTTTTGAGGGAAAAGGGAGTTTGCTTTGCATGTTTAGGTCATGGTCACATGAGCAGGGATTGTGACAGGCGCTTGACATGCAAAGTTTGTGGCCAAACTCATCCCACCGTGCTGCATATTAAAAGACAAACTACAGCTATGGTACAGTTGGAGGAGCCATATAATAACCAGCCAACTTCGCAGGAAACATGTGGACATACAGGGGCCGGTAAGGACCAGTGTGTTCTGTCCATTCTCCCTGTAAAGGTGAAATCTGCAAAGGGAAATTGCATCATAAACACCTATGCTTTTTTGGATCCTGGAAGTTCAGCCACGTTCTGCACGGAAGATCTAATGCAGAAGCTGAATATTACAGGCAGAAGAACTAATTTCTTATTGCGCACCATGGGGCAAGAAACTGTTGTTCCAGCCTTCTCGTTGACTGGTTTGGAGGTATCTGATCTGGACAGCAATGGCTTCTATATGCTCCCGGGGGTCCTCACGCAAAAGAAAATGCCAGTTACTTTGGATAACAAGGTAATGCCTGAAGACCTGGCTAGCTGGCTGTACTTGTCAAAGGTACACATCCCAAGCATAAAAGCAAACGTTGATCTCTTAATTGGAACCAATGCTCCCAAGGTATTAGAACCTTGGGAGGTCATCAACAGCTGCGGGAATGGCCCGTATGCTGTTAGGACGGTGCTGGGATGGGTCGTTAGTGGTCCACTGAATGGTAACAGCGGGGCGTTGGAGGAGGAGCTTCCTGCTGCTATGGTGAACAGAATATCTGTGGGCAAACTGGAAGAGATGCTGACCATTCAATACAATCACGATTTCAATGAAAAGAATATGGAAAAGAAGGAAATGTCCAGAGAAGATTGTAAGTTTCTTGAAACTATGGAGCACTCGGCAATACTTCAAGATGGAAAATATTGTTTGAAATTGCCCTTTAGGAACAAGGAAGTCTATCTCCCCAACAATTTTGCAGTGGCTAAGCAGAGGATCGAGGGTTTGAAGAAAAGGTTCCTTAAAGATAAACACTTGCACCAGGAGTATACAGGATATATGAACAATCTCATTGGTAAGACCTATGCGGAGCAAGTACCTCAGCAGGAACAGCATTGTGAGAGCGGAAAGGTGTGGTATATTCCTCACCATGGTGTCCACCATTCGAGAAAAGTTTCCCTTCGTGTGGTGTTCGACTGTGGAGCCACTTGTAAAGGGGTCTCGCTAAACAGTGAGCTCTTGCAGGGTCCTAACCTCACCAGCTCGCTGCTAGGAGTTCTAACTCGCTTCAGACAGGAACCCGTGGCTTTCATGGGTGATATTCAAGCCATGTTCCACCAGGTGAGGGTTGCCGAGGGAGACAGAGACGTTCTGCGCTTTCTTTGGTGGCCAGATGGAGACATCAGTAAGGATTTTGTGGAGTTTAGGATGACGGTACACCTGTTTGGCGCTGTTTCGTCACCCAGTTGTGCAAGCTACGCCCTGAGAAGAACTGCTGATGATAATAATTCTGAGTTTTCAGTTGAAGTTCTTCAATGTGAAGCATAATTTTTATGTGGATGACTGCTTGAAGAGCTCAGCCACAGATGAAGAAGCTATCCAGATGGTAAGAGATCTAATTGCTCTGTGCCGAAAGGGAGGCTTCATCTTAGAGAAATGGATAAGCAACAGTCGTATCATCTTGCAAGCCATAGCAGAAGATCAGAGGGCTAAAGACCTTAAGGAGTTGGATCTAGATCGAGATACACTTCCAGTAGAAAGAGCTTTGGGTCTACAATGGTGCGTGGAGACTGACTCTTTCAGGTTCAAAATGGAGATAAAACAACAGCCTCTAACTAGATGGGGTATGTTGTCAGTTAACAGCTCAGTGTACAATCCGCTTGGGTTACTGGCACCTGTCACTTTGCTTGCTAAATTCATGCAGCAAGAACTATGTCGGAGACATTGTTCATGGGATGATGCTCTGCCACATGATATCTTGTGCAAATGGGAAAGGTGGTTGAAAGACCTGGATCTGCTGACTGCATTTAATGTGGATAGGTACATTAAGCCAGTGTATTTTGGAGAGGTCAGGCATGCGCAACTACATCACTTTGCCGATGCCAGTGAAGATGGATATGGGACGGTAACCTACATTCGGATATTAAATCAGGAAAACAACATTCAGGTCACATTTCTGCTTGGTAAAGCCAGAGTGACACCACTGAAGGCTGTAACTATTCCCCGACTGGAGTTAACAGCGGCTGTCCTTGCTGTCAGAGTGGACTCAATGTTAAAGGCGGAATTGGATTTCCAGTTGGAGGAGTCAGTATTCTGGACCGACAGCACTTCAGTGTTAAAGTACCTTAGCAACGAGGACAGGCGCTTCCACACATTTGTGGCCAACAGATTCTCGACCATCAGAGAAATATCTGAACCCTCACAGTGGAGACACATTGGTTCTAAAGATAATCCAGCGGATGATGCATCGAGGGGTCTGAACGTCTCTGACTTTCTGAAGAAAAGCACGTGGCTAGGAGGTCCTTTATTTCTTTGGCAACAGGAGGAAGACTGGCCTAAACCTGTGTCTGAATGGTCATTGGACTTAAATGACCCAGAGGTGAGGAAAAGGACTACAGCAAATGCCATCAATGTGTGTGTCGTGTCTAGTCCTACTGACCAGCTCATTGCCTACTTTTCTGACTGGAGGAGGCTGAAGACAGCAGTTGCCTGGTTTCTCAGGTTAAAGATCATGTTGTTATCAAAGGGGCGCCTGAAGGGTAGGTTGGAGGCTGCTGTGACTGACCATCCAGAGGAAACTAGTCAGGACGGATTGAATAATGCTGAAGGACAACGGGGTACAGTGACATCTAGGATTGGAATCCTGACACTGGAAGATCAATTAGAAGCAGAGATTGCCATCATTCGATATTGCCAGCAACAGAGATTCAAGGAGGAGATTTCCATTCTGTTATCGGGGAAAGCAGCAGTGAGTAGACGGAGTTCTATATATAGTCTGGATCCAATGGTGGAGTAGGGACTCTTAAGAGTTGGAGGAAGGTTGAATAGAGGAGCGATGCCTGAGGAAGTCAAACATCCCCTCATTCTCGCCAAGGATCAGCATGTCTCCATGCTTATTCTTAAGCATGTACATCAGACTCTGGGCCATGGTGGACAGACTCATACGCTGTCTAAAGTGAGGAAGAGGTTTTGGATTACCAAAGCCAATTCAGCAGTTAGGAAGGTTATTGCTGAATGCAGCTTTTGTAGACGGTACAACGGAAGAACAGTGGAACAAAAAATGGCAAAGGTGAGAATCCTTCCTGATCTACCGCTATTTACGAACACGGGAGTAGATTACTTTGGACCAGTTGAAGTAAGGAGGGGACGATCAACCTGTAAGCGATACAGAGTTATATTTACCTGCATGGCAAGCAGGGCCATCCATCTGGAAGTGGCAATATCCCTGGAAACGGATGCATGCATCAATGCTTTGCGACGATTTATCAGCAGGAGAGGACAAGTGGAACATCTGAGGTCAAACAACGGTACCAACTTCATTGGGGTGGAAAGGGAACTCAAGAAGGCTCTTGTTGCTTTGAACCAGGATATGATTCAAGGAGCCCTGTTGCAGGTTGGAATCCGTTAGAGTTTTAATCCACCAGCTGGTTCACACCATGGTGGCATGTGGGAACGGATGATCCACCTGGTGCGGAGGGTTTTGACTTCTGTCCTACGTCAGCAGACATTGGATGATGATGGACTTCATACGTTGTTCTGTGAAGTGGAGGCCATTTTGAATGACTGGCCTATTACTAAGCTCTCGGATGATCCCAGCGACCTGGAACCTCTTACTCCTAACCATCTTCTTCTTCTGAAGGGTAAACCATCTTTACCACCTGGAGTGTTCAATCCTCACGACCAATATGGGAGAAGACGTTGGAGACAGGTACAGTACCTCTCGGATCTTTTTTGGAAGAGATGGATGCGAGAGTATTTGCCTTTGCTTCAAGAGAGGCAAAAGTGAAATCAAAGGAAGAGGAGCTTGATTGCTGGGGACATTGTGGTAATAATAGATTCTTCAGCTCCTCGTGGCTCTTGGTCACTAGGCAAGGTTTTGGAGGTTTTTCCCAACAAACATGGACTTGTGCGGTCTGTAAGATTACAGACTAAAACTAACATCATGGAAAGGCCAGTGACAAAGCTCTGTTTGCTGCATGGAGTATAAATATGTTTGTTCATGCTGGTTTGACTGTACTTTGATGTATTGTAGCATTTTGGCTCCTTTGTTTTTGGGTTTGTTTAAATTGTAATGGCTGCTGATCATTAACAATTAGGGGCCGGTGTATAGGAGCCAAATGTGGTGTTTGTGTATTTAGATATTGGGTGTTGTTTCTTGTTGGGACAGTGGGTGTCGCTCTAATGTTACCTGAGGTTAAAGTTATAAAGGAAGCATCCAAACTGCCAACAGGCAGGGGTTTTGACCCGGAAGGGCAAAAGGTTTTTGACCGCTGTGGCGCATAGGCACTGGAAACTGATTGTTGAACAAGTTTATTATATGTATATGATTTGCCGATGAAACTGGATAAATGGACATTTACCTCTGCATGGTAAAACAAATAAATGGAATAATCAGCAACACAACAAAGCCTGGAGATTCTTCGCCGAGATAGTATGGTAACAGAATAACAAGGGTACAGCGCGTCAGCCAGGGCATTCCTGGGCTAAACCACCTCAGTAGCTGTCAATATTAGACTGAGCAGTTACAGGTGTAAAGTTGGTAGAGGGAGCTCTGGCTTGGTTGATTGTGTCTATGACTGCAGGTGGTAGACCACTTAAGTCTTCCGCGTCCCATACAGGGGCCAGACGTGGAGATTCCAGAGGTCTGGGCGCGGGTGCCAGAGGGTTCCTTGTCCCTGAAAAAGGAAGTCCATCCGCAGGGGAATTTGCCAGAGAGGTGCTGTCACGAGGAGCGTGAGATCCGAGAACCAGGTCCGGGTGGGCCAATAAGGAGCCACCAAGGTGACCTGTTCCTGGACCTCCCTGACCTTGCACAGCACCAGTGCAAGAAGGCTCACTGGGGGAAATGCGTACTTGCGTGGTGGTGCTGTCTGAATGGATGAAGACTTGATTGCCCTGAATCAGTGGGAGAAACCTCCACAGGGCAAGGAGTACAGCCAACAACTTGAGGCAGTTGATGTGCCAATGCAGGCAGGGCCCCGTCCAGGAGCCAGCGGCTGCGTGCCCATAGCACATGGCACCCAACCCAGTTGAGAGGTGTCTGTGGTGGCCACGACACGTCTGGACATCTGCTGTAGGTGGACTCCTGTCCGCAGAAAACAGAGGTCTGTCCAAGGGTTGAAAGTCTGATGGCAGGAAGGTGTGATAAACACACGGTATGTGCCACGGCACCATGCCCATCTCGGGACTTGAGTATGAAGCCAGTGTTGGAGCGGTCTCATATGCATCAACCCGTGGATGCCATATGCCCCAGTAGCCTCTGGAACTGTTTGAGAGGAACCGCTGTGCCTGGCTTGAAGCGAGTCAGGCATGTAAGCACTGATTGCGCGTGCTCGGTTGTGAGGCGTGCTGACATTGAGACTGAGTCTAACTCCAAACCGAGATGCTCCGAACCAAAGACCTAAGCGTCTAAGGAGCGCGAACACCTGGTCCCTGTGGGCGCATAGTAAGTCTCGAGAGTGCGCTAGGATGAGCCAGTCATCGAGGTAGTGGCGTATGCGGATGCCCACTTCTCGTAGCGAGGCAAGGGCTGCCTCTGCGACCTTGATGAAGACGCGAGGGGACAGGGACAGGCTGAAGGGGAGGACCTTGTACTGACACGCCTGCCGTCGAACAGTAAGAAGGTTCGGTGTCGAGGCAGAATGGAGACGTGGAAGTACGCGTCCTTCAGGTCTACCACCACAAACCAATCTTGATGCCGAACGCAGGTTAGAATTCGCCTCTTCGTGAGCATTCTGAGTCTGTGTAAAGTCCGGTTGAGATTGGCAAGATTGGCAGCAACCCACCGCCTTTTTTGGGTATGATGAAGTAAAGGCTGTAAAAACCCTTCTTCAGCTCAGCTGGAGGGACTGGCTCTATCGCGTCCCTGAGTAGCAGAGTGGAAATCTCTGCTCGTAAGGTGCTGGCGTTTTGCCGTGCATTAGCGTGGAGCGAATACTGCTGCAACGAGGCGAGACAGCTTTTATGACTCGACACGACACAACATCGAGTGAGTGACAGAAGGGGAACTGGCTACTCTTGTCTCAACAGTATCACCTTTCTTTTTCTTTTTCATCCCCTGCTTGAAAGTTTGAACAGCCCGTTTAGCTAGACCATTTGAAGAAGGATGGTATGGAGCTGAAGTTACATACTGAATACCATTTTTCTTCATGAAAGTTTCAAATTCCTCACTCTTGAAACACGTTCCATTATCAGACACCAACATTTTAAGTAACACATGTGTACAGAAACACATTCTTGAGAAAGTGTTACGTCATTTGTTGCCCACTTCTGAATTTGTGCCGAACTGACAGGATAGTCATCCATTAGCACTTGATCATTTGAGTTAACTGGTTCTCCATTACCTTGAATTGGGTGTCTTTTCAGCACATCACCGTTGTTGTTGAACTTCCCTAGTTTGTACACAATTTTGTATTGATATGCGTGTAACATCACAGCCCACCACTGCACTCTATGTGATCCCATTTGGGGAACTGCCTTCTGTTCGTTGAACAAATTAATCAAGGGCTTATGATCTGTACAAATTGTGAACATATGTCCACGCAAGAATGCCGAAAATCGCAACTAAACCTTGCTTGTCTAACTGAGAATAACACTTTTCTGCAAGTTATTAATGTTTTTCCCATTTCCGTTTTTCCTGCGCTGCAAGAACACTGAACCAACCCCATAGGGTGAGGCGTCGCATGCCAGAATCATTTCCAAGTCTGATGAATAATAAACTAATACAACTGCTGATTTCTGTAAGGCTTTAGATTCCTTAAAAGCTTTCTGTTGTGGCTTTTTCCATTCACATTTAATATCTTTTTAAGCAGCATGTGAAGAGAGGCTAACAGGATTGCCAGGTTCGGAAGGAATTATTATAATAGTTCAACAACCCCAAGTATGCTTTAAGCTCTGTGATGTTCTTTGGTTCAGGTGCTCCTTCAATGGCTTTCACTTTAGTTTCTACAGTATGCAGACCCTGTGCATTTAGTTTGTGACCTAAATACTCCACCTCATCCTCAAGGAACACACATTTACCACACTTCAGCCATAAACAAGCTTCTTTTAGTCTCATCAACACTTCATCCAGATTTTTCAAGTGACTCTCTTTGTTTACTCCAGTGAAGCAACTCCTGTGATGCCCTGCAACAATCCCTCCATTGTTTTCTGGAAGATAGCAGGTGCTGAAGTAACTCCAAATGGTTCTCCTCCTGCCATCATAGCAAAAAAGATAATCCACTCTTGGTATGAGGTACTGTTCCAAGGTTGAATCATGATTGACTGAGTTTATAGTTACCACATAATCTTATACTTCCATCTGGTTTCAGAATAGGTACAACTGTAGCAGCCCATTCTGAATACTTAACTGGTGAGATAATTTTATCTCTCAACAGATGATTGATCTCTTCCTCTACTTTTGTTTTCAGAGCATATGGTACAGATCAAGGTCTGAAAATCCTTGGTGTGGCAACATGCAGTACATGAAGAGTAGCTTTAGTGACCATTAATTTCCCTAGCACCTCTTTGAACACTTCATCATACTTGCATAGTACCTGTTGAAATGTCATCCAAATGTCTACAACTGTACCAGCTTTATTTCACGCCATTGCAACTTGATTTCTTCCAGCCAGGCCCTGCCTAGTAAGCATGGTGCTGTTCCTTCCACTATAACAAGGGCAATTTCTTCTTCTGCTGCTGGTATTTTACATGTACATCTGCAACACCTTTAAGTACTTAATTCAATTTTTGAAGGTCTCACCTTGGGAGCTTCAGCATTTTTCCAAGTGTCTTTGAATGTTTCTTTATTCATAAGGCTTACACTACATCCATTATCAATTTCAAAGTCTGCCATTAACATCCATCTCAACAGTCAATGGCTTCACTTTTTCCAATGCATCCATTTTCACACATACTCAGGTGAATGTTTCTTCAGATTCATCATTCTCATTATTCTTTTCACTTACACTGAATGCTTGGAGGATGCATATCTTTTTTTTTTTGTCTTACATCACTTTCACTATGTCTGCCTTTATTGTGACATGCTTTGGCAATATGGGCTACCTTTCCACAAATGTAACATCCTATTTAAATTTGCATTCATTTGCTTTGTGGTTTCTTCTTTACATCTGTAGCATCCTCTGATCTCTAATTGTTCCCGTCACTTTCTTTTTTCTTAGATCAGGGTTCCTTGTGTTGTACATCACTCTGTTACATGTCTGCATGCTGGATTTATTAAGCAAATCTTGCACATTTCTGCTATTGGTCTCGGCAGCCAATGCAATTTTGAAAGCAATCTCAAATTTCAGATTTGTTTCTGCAAGTAATCGTCTCTGTATTCGATCATCATCTACTTTATGCCACAGACAAGTCGATCACTCAGCATTTGTTCTAAAGTTCCTCCGTAATTGCAGACTTGTGCTAATCAACTCGACTCTGCTACATACGCTGTCACAGTTTCTGTGGAATTTTTTCATCCTTGAATCGAATTTACATCTCTGTACACTCACTCGGCTGGGGATTAAAATTATCTTTGAGCATTGTAACTAGTTGTTGATATCTCTTTTCACTTGGTTTTGTAGGACTGAGAAAATTTTGCATTACACTGTAAGTTTGTGGTTCCATAACACTTATGAGAATATCTCTTTGCTTACCCTCATCCATAATTCCATTAGCCACGAAAAATTGCTCCAATATTTCACAATACTCTTCCCATGTTTGAGTTGTTGCATTAAATGCTGCTAAAAAATTAGGACTCAAGATGGCGCCGAGTGCGTTGCAAGCTCCAACACAACACTCCAGTTTTATTGTTTGTTTTGTTTACAGTTTTTAGTTTTTTCCTCTTGGATGTTGTCTGCCTTACTGTTTACGAAAGACAAACACTTTTCGACATTGGTTCTGCAATTACACACCGAAAACCAGACTTCAAATTCCTCAATGCCGACCCGCTGTTTACAAACACGCCAGCTGAGCCCTTTGTCTGGGGAAAGGGGAAAAAGAGCCGGCGTACTCATCAGAGTAAGACGTCGTGCAAATTGACCCCCGCTACTCAGTATACTACTGGCAAATGTTCAGTCTCTGGACAACAAGCTCTGCGAGCTGGGAGTGCGGATCTCTTTCCAATGAGAGACGAGGGATTGCTGCGTTATCTGCCTTACAGAAACCTGGTTGTCTGCGGAGATTCCAGACTCGGCCATCGAACCTGCGGGATCCTCCGTGCACCGAGTGGAGAGAGTGAAAGACCTCTCAAATCATGTGTGATCAGAGGAATGTACATTTTATCAAGTCTTTCTGCTCTCCTGATCTGGAATTTCTCATGCTTCTGTGTCGATCATTTTTAGCCTCTCAAAGCATTTGCTGATGATGGGGTCAGCAACAGGACGCCAGTCATTTAAGCAAGTGATTTTTGATTGCTTTTGTACAGGCACAATGGTGGATGTTTTGAAGCATGTGGGGACTACAGACAAGGAGAGGGACAGGATGAAAATGTCTGTAAAAACACCAGCCAGTTGGTTCGCGCACACTCTGGTGCGACATTCCGGGCCACGTGGTGTTGAGCAGCGCTCAATGCCACAATGGGGCACAGAGCGTACCTGAGGTGGTACTCAGAACAGTTCTAATTGAAGTGGAAGCTATCCTGAACTCTAAACCATTGGGTTATGTGTCAGCTAATATTGCATATGTCGATCCAATAACACCAAATCACCTTTTGAAGGGGAGGCCTAACAGTTCATTACCTCAAGTTGTCTACCAAGATTCTGAACGCCTAAGCCGTAGGCGGTGGAGGCAAAATCAGATCATAGTGGAAAAATTCTGGGGAATGGGGCTTGCAGGTTGATCCCATTAATACAAGTACAATTATCCAGGCAAACATTTGATATTGCTAACAATCCACAGTAGATTGACTTTGGGACATTCAGAGCATCAACAAACGAGACTACAGTATATATTCATTAGGTAAATTTCAAAATGATTGTACAATACACCAAATTAATTAATATGACCACCCCTGTCATGCATGTTGGAAGCATATGAGCACCCACAAACTCCTTACACAGCAAATCTCAAAAACACATAAATATCCACAGAATACATAATTAAATACCACACATCATAAATACACACCATCAATGATTAGTCAATACATGCCATTAATACCGCTCAAGCTAAATACATAGCCGTTGTCAATTACATTACAGAATGCATATGGAGAGATAAACAACCTGCCCTCATACCCACACTCACACGCACGCTCATGTTAATAAATGCTGGGGGATGAATAAAGAACATTACACATTACATTCAATGAGGCCTCCCTGGAGAAAAGAAACCCACAAGCATGTAAAACAAATAACCCAACAACAAAATATACTGCTGGCTTCCTAACCCACAACCGGATATGGGATAGAGCATTCGTAGAACACATCAACAGCGGCCAACTAAACCTCGAAATCAAGATTTCCCCGAAGTCGCAAATCACCCCTCACCAATTTGTTTGGGATGAATATTATACATTGTCGTAACTGTCTAGCTCATGTTTAGACAGACCAACAATATTTGGATATGTATTCGGCATTCTTCATCTGGATCTCTTCACTTAGTAGACCGTGTGTTTCAAAAGCATAGACAACTTGTCATATTAAAATATATTATTATAATTAAATTCCACCATGAAAGTCTGCACATGACATCCCCGTTCAGTCACAAGGATTTAACTTATAAATGATCTTTTCGTTTAGAAATTAGATTACTTGCAACAATATTAATATTACCAGATGTACCCCTAACACTTCAAAAGGACAGACATAATAATTTCCCCATTTCCGCTTTCCTCATTACATTTGCTTCCACCATGTAACACTGAGCAAACGACATACAAGACCAACAATTTCAGGGTTTATGGGTTAAAGGGATTAAGAGGAGGACCACGGAAGGCGACACAGTCAACACAGTTGTTGCACTCCTCTCTGTGCTTTTTGTTTGTTCAGTTCGAATATAGTCACTCCCAAAATAAACAAACTTCTTTATAACATTCAATAGTTCAAAACATTCAATTGGTAAACAGGCCAACTCTACACACTAGAGTTATTCTCTCTCTGTCTTCAGCTGGTGGCATGGGTGCTTTTATCTGCTCTCCCCGTGCACACTGGAATTAGAGACAGGTGTTAGTCATAATTTAGCTCAGGTGCAAGTGCCCTTACCGCTTTCTCTGTCTCCGGTTGGTCACTTGACCACGCCCTGCTGCCACATAAATGTATTATTCAACTATATAGCAACAGAGAAAGCATTAAAAGCAGAAGATTACATGTTTACTGATAGTGGCACATGGTGGCCAAGGTTGGTACAGAGAGAGGAAAAAACTAATGTTTTTGGAGAGAGAGAGAAAAAAAAAAAAAACATTTTGAAGAGAGAAAAAAAAAATTGAAAGGAGAAAAAAAAAATGTTTGAAGAGAAAATAAATTTTTGGAAGAGAGAAAAAAATGTAAGACTTAGGCTCAAGATGAACTGAGATAAAACAAAAATCAACATTATTTTTCCACCTTGCAGTTCAGGGCTTTCGTAGTTGAGTGAACTGCAGCATCTTTCATTTTCTGGCCTCTTGTTAACCAACACAGCTGAAAAGTGCTGATTTACAGGCATTATACCAAGGGGTCAATTCACAGGTTATTAATATCACCAAGGCTTATTATTACAGGAATTTTTAAAGTAGATAAAACACGCTGTATTTTTTTAAATTATTTTTTGTTTTGTTTTGTTTTTACCACTGTTATAAGTCTGAATAAAATTTGTGACGTGACAAGGAATTAAAATTACTGAAGCCCTGGTCATTTTTTTAAAAAAATTCACATATAAAACTAATCCTGTCCAAATAGGGTTTAAATCTATCCCTCAGCCTTTGTTTTTACCTCAATAAAAAAAATAAAAATAATATATATATATATATATATATATATATATATATATATATATATATATATATATATATATAGATATATATAGATATATATATAGATATATATAGATATATATAGATATATATATAGATAGATATATAATCATTAAGCTTATGTATGCTTATTACCTTTCATCATTAAGCAAATACTTCATCCAAAGTGACCGACAAATAAGAACATAAGCTATTTTCCAAAGGAGAAATTAAGAAAGAGGCTGTTAATTTAATAATTTATTTATCTGATTTAAAAGGGGTGGCTGAATGGAAGAATATAACTTAATATTCTTTGAAGACATTTCTTGTCATGTGGCTTCCTCTGGTGGACAAACAGCAAAACAGACTGTCTTTCTCCATATTTCTAAGGTCTTAAAAATGCAGTCTTATAAATAGCTATTTCTTCTGTTATAGCTCTGCCAAATTTATGTAATTTTGCAAGTGACCTCAGAATGTTCCCTTTTCTATGTTTTTTAAGTTTTGCTGTTTTAAATTTGTGCTCACAATATAGAAGGCCAATTTGTTATTATGGGCAACAGTCCAAAATGAATTTGATTATATCTTCAGAATGATTTGAAATACCAAAATTAGAGAGTCTTTAGATGATGTATGTGCAACTTGAAAAAACAGCGTAGGACGAGTTCGAAAAAGCCAGGGAGGCCTCATTGAATGTAATGTGTAATGTTCTTTATTCATCCCCCAGCATTTATTAACATGAGCGTGCGTGTGAGTATGGGTATGAGGGCAGGTTGTTTATCTCTCCATATGCATTCTGTAATGTAATTGATGACGGCTATGTATTTAGCTTGAGCGGTATTAATGGCATGTATTGACTAATCATTGATGGTGTGTATTTATGATGTGTGGTATTTAATTATGTATTCTGTGGATATTTATGTGTTTTTTTTGTGACAAGTTATCTTGCAGGAATGAAAACCCACATGCCCATATCATTATGGGGCACTGGTGGATTCAGAGAAGCTACAAGTTTTATTTTAGCCTATACAGCTCCGGAATTATGAGCAAAAACACAAATTAGCTCATTATACCACCACAGTGTGGCAGATTGTCACAAAATTTTATATGCAGCTTCAAGTTGACACCCTGCTTGTATATACTAATTTCCATAATACTTTGCCATTCCCAATATGAGTAATAAGGTGCTGAAATTTGATTGGCTATTGGCGGCCATTTTAGTTTACTTGTTGAATAGATTTTTAAGAATATGTTACCATTTGAACTATATTTTGAACTTTGTCACTCAAAAGGCTTTTTTTTATTATTATTATTGTAGCTTCCCTTAGGGATGAAATTGTATGAAACTTTTCTGACATCATCTAAATGTCCTGTTGAATATGTCTACTGAGTTTGGTAGAGTAGATATTGATCAATTACTCAAATCACATTAAACTGAAGGAATTTTATCATTACTATATTCGGAACGATTTCACATATCAGGATTCTTTTGATACATTTTTGTCAGGGGGGGTCTACCCATATTTCTATACCAAATTTTGTGACTATCAGACTAATGGTCTAGGAGGAGTTATACCTTTTGTAGGGCTTGACACAGTGAATCAGAGGTAAAACACATTTGGATTCTAGCCCTTAAGGTTGCAGATACGTGAACACAAACACCAAGGTGCTTATTATATCACCACCTAGTGTGTGATGGATGAGTGTGGGGTGCCTGAGTAGTGGGGAGGTGGGGGGGGGGTGTGTGGGGGGGGGGGTTATGAAAAAGTAGTTTTTTTCTGAAAATTCTAAATAGTGGAAAATGTAGTCGGGTGGAAATCTCATCCATGCTATGCATTTGATTCGGCATGAGCACAGACATTTTAAGTCTCTAGGACTTACGGTTCAAAGGGTATTAGCATAAACATGAGTGAAACTTTGAACTGTTGGTGGCACTAGAGGGTTTGAGATAAAGACTCCAAATGTGCAATGGTATCACTATTCTCTACCTGTATGCAAAATGTCATAACTTTCCCACAAATGGTTCTATGGGCTGCCATTGGAAACACATACAGAATAATAATAAGAATAATGAGAATAAAATCCAAACATATACAATAGGGTTCCAGCACCTTTGGTGTTTGGACCCCAATAATAATAAATAATCCTTAGAGGAACAATAGGGTCTCCGCACTTTCAGTACTTGGGCCCTAATAAAAACTCATATAAACAAATTGTAAACACTTCAAAGATTCACAGGACAGGAAGGAGGACACGGGAACAGGGTTCGACACTCAGGTAAGGCTTATTTTAATTCCAGGGTAAACAATACATGGGGTAGAACATAGACGTGGACTTGTAAAACATAAACTCTTTCACAATGAACAGATAGGTCGTGACTCTCTAATTTGCCAATACTGGACTGGAGACTCTCTCTCAAACTGGAGGCACTCAGGCTCTTTTATGCTGCTCTCCCCGTACTCACTGAAATTAGAGACAGGTGTTAGACATAATTTAGCTCAGGTGCAAGCGCCCTTACCGCTTTCCCTCTCCGGACGGGCGCTTGACCACGCCCCCGCTGCCACACAAATATGTGTTGTCCCATATCTCACGAATCAGTGCTGTATAGTTTTTGGAAATTATTAATACTGCTCTGATCGCAAAATTAAACAATATTTTATGATAGTAGTTATATAATGTATTTGTAAATAGTTTCAATTTAGTAAGCTGCTTTTTGTTAGCACCTTGTAGTGTACCTACTGTAAATATATACATTTTTTTGTTTTTTCTTATTTTCTGGTAAAAATAACGAAACATCCTGAAAACATTAACAATTACTGGAAAATCACACTGACAAGATGAACTTGATTTTTCCCTCAGAGAAATAAAAAAAAATTTGTTGGAATTTATGCTCAAAACGTGAAGATAATTTTTTTTTATAAATTGACAACGGGGTAAAAAATAAATAAAAAAAAGAACAACTCTTTTTTCTACATTTGAATCAAGTTTGTTTTTCTCGCTCCACTGGCAAATACTTTTTCTTGCAATGACCATAAACATTGCTTTCAATTTCTCTGAAAACAACACAAAGTATCTTACATCCTTTGCTTCTCAAGTAAATGTATCTTTTTTAATAATGGTTAGATATTTTTTCTAGAAAAGTCCTTTTCTAGAAAGTTTAAAATCCACACACAGTAACATAATTTCCACCATAGATGTTTAAATTGGCTGACAGAAATATTCTATAGGTTATGATCACACTCCTGGGATTTGTTTGTGTAGTAATTTCTTATTTACTTTCATACATTTTCTGTCTATTTTCTTTTCTCAAGTGGAGCATGATGAAAGGTGTGTTGTTGAGAAAGAGCTCAATGTTTCCGCCGTGTCACTCCTCATTAGCAGCCAATGACTGGCTGGGATTTGCCATGGAGGAGACAAGCGACTGGGCAGCATACTAAACTGGGCTTCACCTCAAAATCAGTGGAAACACTATAGTCCTGCTCCATGAGAAACCAAAGCTAATCAAGTGATGACTGACGTATCAGTGAATCAAGTAATGACTGACATATTTGAACACAAGTTCATCTGTTTTATTTGCTCTAAATACATTTATTTCACTTATAACTCACAGTATTGTTTTCTGCCAACATGGTAGTTTGCATCAAAATAAACATAATAGAGTACAGTCTGGTTCTGGCAGTGGAAATCATATGAATTTTCTCCATAGGCGAATTGATTTATGAAAACATATATATTTTTTTAAAGACAGATCTATCGCGAGCTCTGAGGTGGTATATTTTCCTGTTGAAGTCATCAGTCCATGTTATTATTCTTCATTTTTAATTCTGCAGAGAAATGATCACCGAGTGGCAAAGGTGTAGCCAGGGAATTACGTTTGGGTGAGCCTCATTAAAAATGGATGGGCAACATTTTCTCTACATTTGTTTTTCTCAAAGGCAGCGCATTCAGACAGTTCTTTCACACTTTCAGAAAGCATTTTTTTTAACTATTTTATAAATGTATATTTGAAGACAAAAAATGATCTCTAATATTCCAGGTGGGTCTGGGACTAATTTGGGTGGGTTAGAGCCCACCCTTGGATACCTTAGATAAGTGCACTAAAAGAGCACAGTGACCACCCACTCCCATGACACACTGTGAATGACGCATTCAAGTAAAACGACTTATTTATACGAGTCTGAATATTTGGCAAAAAAGAAACATAAATATTTTTATGTGTATATAACCAACAACTTTAAACCAATAGTTTTAAATTTTTCTATTGTTTTTAATTCAATCACTTTATTTGCAATACTTCATGGGATTGTAGTCAGTCCCTCACTAAAGACATTAGGTACACAGTCTTGTACTTTGTTCCTTTCTTGTACCTCTTAGCTGAAATATTGGGCAGACACTGTACTAAGCTGATTTGAAGTATATTCTCATAATGAAACTCAAGACAAACATCTGATTGTTAGAACTAGCAAAAACATAACTGTATTTTGTTGCTGTTTTTAAGTAATGGCTAACAATTATTAAAGGAGGGATGGGGTGAAGAATCTGATAAATATGGTAACATTACCTGGCATGAATAAATTGTGCACAAAAGGCCTAAAATGTGAATTAAGAAAGGTAAATTGGGCCACTTTTTCCCTCAACATTTTTTTAAGAAAATATGAGTGGTGCCTGCTCATGCAAAAGTCCCCACCACAATGCCAGGGTGTTGCTATGTGGTAGCCAGGCCAATGGTTTTTGGTTGCTAAGGTATTCTGAGTGGCTGTTTGCATATTGCTATTTGGTTACTAGGTGATTGCTTACTGGTACAAGTCCATTTACTTTGGATGAAATTGCTGTAAAATTAGTTGTGAGATGACTGGACATGGTTTTTCCTGCATTATTATTTTGCTATTCTAATTGTATGATATTCATCCTGCTTTATAAGCTCTAAGTATGCTTCTCAATTGAGTACGTGTCCACTGGTGCCTGGTGAGCAAAGCTAAGTGAGAGTTTTCAGTTCATTCTAATAAGAATCCACCTAGCGAGCCCATTGGAATGAATGTGGACACTTGCGCAAGTGATGCACTCTGCTCGAACTGTGTGAGAGCTAATGCGCATTAGCTGGACTTGCCTGAAAATAATGTTTTTTAGAGTAATCTCAGCTAAAGAAGCACCATTTTTTATACCAGTGTTGTCAGATGTTACTACTGATTTTAAATATGCTCTTTGATCATAATCATAATTTGATCATAAAGATTTCAGTCTTTCCCCATTCAAGTTGATGGGAACTGTACCTTTAAGGCACTTGTATCCATAGAAAACATCCCTGCATGCAGAATTCTGTAGAAACATTCTAAAAGTTCAGAGAAGAACACCTACGCCGGGCCGAACTAGGCAATACTCCCATATTATACATATTGAAAAACGATCCCTCAAATTTTGGACACACTTAAATTCAAGTTCTCATAACACACTGCAACATGAAGCTCTTAAAACCCAAGAGCTGAAGCATAAAATCAATCCCCTTTGTCAGCTGGCTCTGAAACTCACAAACCCACTAACAACTAACAAACACCAGTTTCAGAATAACCAAATCACATTAAACCAAATCATAAAAGAAAGCAAAAATTCATATTTGGACCATTGGGAAAATGAAAGTAAAACCAAAGCAAATTGGAAAGTTATCGGACCCTAAACAGAACATATAATCTGGCAGAATATCTGCACACTGTAAGAGATCCATAACAGAGACGGATCCTCCCCAAATACAGACTCAGTGATCACAGTCTGAACATAGAAAAAGGCCGACACAGAAAAACATGAACGAGTCTGTGCTCACTGTGACAGAGACACACTTTCTTCTTCACTGTGAGGTGAGAGAGAAATACCTCCACAAACTCTCAAACCTCATGTCACAGTTTTCCAGTTCAGCAGAAACAGATCAGATGCTGGTGTTACTGGGGGAGATCAGATCAGATGCTGGTGTTACTGGGGGAGATCAGATCAGATGCTGGTGTTACTGGGGGAGAACAGATCAGATGCTGGTGTTACTGGGGGAGATCAGATCAGATGCTGGGGGAGATCAGATCAGATGCTGGTGTTACTGGGGGAGTTCAGATCAGATGCTGGTGTTACTGGGGGAGATCAGATCAGATGCTGGTGTTACTGGGGGAGTTCAGATCAGATGCTGGTGTTACTGGGGGAGATCAGATCAGATGCTGGTGTTACTGGGGGAGTTCAGATCAGATGCAGGTGTTACTGGGGGAGATCAGATCAGATGCTGGTGTTACTGGGGGAGATCAGATCAGATGCTGGTGTTACTGGGGGAGGACAATCATGCATCAGTTGCAGCAAAATTAATTTTTGAGATGCACACCCTCAGAAACCAATCACTGCCTTAATGTACTTCAGTCACAGTACTTTTATTCTCTTATGTTTATAATGTCCTGTTAAATGCATATTTTATTTTATATTGTATAGTGTATATTGTTATTATAGTTTTTATTTGATTAAATATTCAGATAAGAATGAATAAGATTCATTACCTGGCACCTTATTTTAATTCTATCTTTATTGTTATTTGTTACTATTTTATTATTATTTTTATTTGTCTCATCATTATCTGTTTTGTGTCTTAATGCTTTGGCATTGTATGTACAATGTTGTATGTAAACACAATCATGCCAATAAAGTACTTTTAAATTGAAATTGAAAACAGCTGCCTGGGAGCGTTCCAAAGATGGGACTGACTTGCCTCAAAAGAGACTTTGTTGCAGCATGTGCTAGAAATGGGGACTGATATAATAATGACAAAATTTGTATTTCGGGGTGAACCTTTAATGTCATAAGAAAATAGCCAAAAAAAATTGCATTTATGAATCAGTAGTAAAACATTCATAACACTCACACAGAAAAGCACACACAGTCAGGTTGATATTCAGAAGCTTCTGAAGGTCTTTCTTCATTTCGTCATACTGAGCATGCTTACAGCTTTAGCGTGCTCTTCATCCACCTCCTCCTTCAGAGCACACTGCTCCTTCTGGAAGTCCTTCCTTCTCCTCTCTTCTCCTCTCCTCTCCTCTCACAAGCTGGGCTCAAACCCGGGTCTCAGATGTGGAGAGCTGAGTGTTCTACCACTTAGCCACAGTGGAGGTAATGTTGGACCCAAGTGAAACACTCAAGGCAGTACTCCAGGCGAAGTAGATTTATTAAAAAAAAAAAGGAGTTCTTTGCAAGTAGAAAAAAGCCAACAAAAGTTCTTCTCAGAAGGAGGTATTGCTAACAGTAGAGATAATGCAAACAATAACAAGAGAGAAATAAAATGACTCCACGAGGGGAGAAAAACTAAATCAAATAACTAAGAACAGCTTACATGGGATAGCTTGGAAGGTCTCAGTGGAACACAGCAGGAGAAACATAGCCAAGACTCAAAAACCGAGTGAGAAACAAGGGGAAAAAACACAGCTAAATACTCTGGGGGAAACAAGGCACAGGTGACCTGGATTACGCTAACAGGGGCACACAAGGAATAACTAAGGTAGAAGGGAACACCGGTGACCTCTAGAGGCCCGGAGACAAACAACAGGAGGCAGGATGCTGACAGGACCCCCTCCTCTAGGAACGGCTCCTGACGTTCCTTCCAGAACCCCCTGGCCTCAGGGTGCGAAACTCATGGATCAAACTTGGGTCCAGGATGTCCCTGGCTGGAACCCAGGAGCACTCCTCCGGCCCGTAGCCCTCCCAGTCCACCAGATACTGTAGAGAGTTCTGGACCCTCCGGGAGTCCAGTATCTGGCGCACTGTGTAGGCTGGCTGGCCGTCGATGATCCTGGGAGGTGGAGGGGGTCTGCAGGGGGGGGGCAAAGGGGGAAGACAAGACAGGTTTTAGTAAAGAAACATGAAACGTAGGGTTAATTCTAAGTGAACAAGGGAGAAACAAACGATAAGAAACAGGGTTCACTTTCCTTGCTATGCGAAAAGGGCCGATGTACTTCTGGGAAAGCTTCTTAGATTCGACCCGGAGGGGCAGGTTCTTAGTGGCTAACCAGACTCTTTGACCAGCTCGGAAATTAGGGGCCGTCCGGCGGCGGCGATTAGCCTGGCTTTGGTATCTCTGGGAGGTCCGAAGGAGGGTACGCCTGGCCTTCTTCCAGGTCCGCCTACAGCGTAGGACAAAGCGCTGGGCCGAGGGAACACCAACTTGCGCCTCTTCCTCGGGAAACAATGGAGGGGTGTATCCAAACTGGCATTCGAAAGGGGACAATCCGGTGGCCGAGGACTGGAGAGTGTTGTGGGCATATTCAGCCCAAATGATATAGGTGGCCCAGGATGCGGGATTACTGGCTGCCATACACCGCAGGGTGGTCTCCAGATCCTGATTAATCCGTTCTGTCTGCCCATTGGACTCTGGATGGAACCCAGACGATAGGCTGGCTGTGGCCCCAATAAGCCTGCAGAAGGCCCCCCAAAACCGGGACGAGAATTGGGGACCTCGATCGGAGACAATATCCAGGGGAATTCCAAATATCCGGAAGACATGGTTCATTAGGAGCTCAGCAGTCTCCTTGGCTGAAGGCAGCTTGGGCAGGGGAATAAACTGGGCAGCCTTAGAGAACCGGTCTACAACCACCAGGATAACCGTGTTGCCCTGGGATGGAGGAAGTCCTGAAACAAAATCCAGAGAAAGGTGTGACCATGGCCTGTGGGGGACAGGTAAGGGACGGAGCAGTCCCTGGGGTCACTGACGTGTCGACTTTCCCTGGCTGCAAACAGGGCAGGCCCACCAAAACCTCCGCTGGAGGAATTCCAATGTGCAAGCACTTCCTGGATGGCATGTCAAGGGTGACTCATGACCCCACTGCAAGACCCGGGCCCGAACAGATAGAGGAACGTACAGGCGTCGGTGGGGCCACCGCCTGGATCGGGCTCATGGACAAGGGCTTCCCGTACCCCTCTTTCCAGTTCCCACTGAAGAGGTGCAACTATCCTAGACCTAGGAATAATCGATGCCAAGGGCTTCTCTTGCATTTCAGAAGAGTAGACTCGAGAGAGGGCATCCGGCTTGACATTCTTGGTGCCGGGTCTGTAAGATAGGAGAAACTGGAATCGATTAAAAAACAGGGACCAACGCGCTTGCCGAGGGTTCAACCGCTTAGCCTGCTGGAGATATTCCAGGTTCTTGTGGTCCGAGAGAACTTGGAAAGGATGCTGAGCCCCCTCAAGCCAATGGCGCCACTCCTCCAAGGCCAGTTTTACAGCAAGCAACTCTCGATCCCCCACGTGGTAGTTGCGCTCTGCCTCGGACAGGCGGCGAGACATGAAGGCACAAGGGTGTAGTTTACCATCCTCACCCCTCTGTGACAGGACGGCCCCCACCCCCACCTCTGAGGCATCTACTTCCACCAAAAAAGGTCTTTCAGGGTCAGGGATCACAAGAATCGGAGCGGAAGTAAAGTGGCACTTGAGATCCTTGAAGGCCAGCGCTGCCTTTGGACCCCAGTGAATCTTGGTTCCTCCTCCCTTAGTAAGAGCTGTCAAGGGGGCTACCACAGAGCTGAAATTCTTAATGAACTTCCTATAGAAGTTCGCAAAGCCAATGAAACGTTGAACTTCCTTGACTGTGGTAGGCGTTGGCCAGTTGTGGACTGCCTTGACCTTCTTGGGGTCCATCTCCAGGTGGCCAGGGGAGACGATAAACCCGAGAAACTGAGTCTGGGAAACATGAAATTCGCATTTCTCTGGTTTTACGTAGAGATGATTGTCAAGGAGTTTCTGGAGAACCCGGCTAACATGCCCCTCATGCTCCTTCAGTGACCTCGAGAAGATGAGGATATCGTCCAGGTATACAAAGACAAACAGATTAAGCATGTCCTGGAGAACATCATTAATCAGGGCTTGGAATACTGCAGGGGCGTTGGTGAGCCCGAACGGCATCACCAGATATTCGTAGTGGCCTGTGGGGGTGTTGAAGGCCGTCTTCCATTCGCCTCCTTGCCGGATCTGCACGAGATGGTAAGCATTGCGGAGATCCAGTTTAGTAAAGACGGAAGCCCCTTGAAGCAGCTCAAAAGCAGTGGCCATGAGGGGAAGGGGGTATCGATTCCGAACCGTGATCTTGTTAAGGCTCCGATAATCAATGCAAGGCCTAAGACCCCCGTCTTTCTTCACTACAAAAAAGAAGCCCGCCCCAGCTGGGGAAGTAGAGGCACGGATGATGCCGGCTGCCAAGGACTCCTTAATGTAGGTATCCATAGCTGAGTGCTCGGGAGAGGACAAGGAGAAGATCCGACCCCTGGGAGGGCAGGAACCAGGGAGTAGATCAATGGCACAGTCGTAAGTGCGGTGAGGCGGTAAGGAAGCAGCCCGGGACTTGCTGAACACTGCCCTGAACCGATGTAAACACTGGGGACTCGGGAGAGGTCGACAGACTCTTGAAACTCGGAACTAGGGGCCAAGGGACTCTGAAGCATGCAGGTGAGTTGGCAAGTGGAACCCCATCTTAGAATGGTGCTCGTAGGCCAGTCAATCTGGGGATTATGTCTGCACAGCCAAGGGTGACCCAGGATGATAGGATACTCGGGGGAGTCAATGAGATAGAAGGTTTCCTCCTCCTGGTGTTGATAGACAGTAAGTCGCAGGGACTGAGTTGCCTCTGTTACTTTGCCTGGTTCCAGGGGTCTGCCATCCAAAGCTTTAACTGCCTGGGGTTGAGGAAGTAGTTGGGTGGGGATCTTAACTTGCTTAGCCAATGTTAGGTCCAGGAAGTCTCCTGCGGCACCGGAATCGATCATAGCCTGGACCTGTGCTGGTGGCCCTCCCAGGACAGAGTGGCTGGAATAGCTAGGACAGCGTTATTAGGAGGAGATCTAATTTTCCCCATCACAGCCCTCCTGTAGCTGGGCGGGGACAGGCGTTTCCCGAAAGCTCAGGGCAAGTGGAGCGGAAGTGGCCGGCAACCCCGCAGTAGAGGCACCGACGCTCCCGCATGCGACGTTCCCTTTCGTTGGGAGAAAGCCTGGAACGGCCTAACTGCATGTCCACCGGGGAATCATGGAGCTGTTCAGGGGCCGGGGAAGCTCTGGACGAAGGTGCACAAACTGGAGAAACAGAGTTGCTCAGAGGAACTTGGGACTGAGACATTTGGTGGCGCGCCGTTCTCCATTCTCTCAGACGATTGTCCAGGCGGATGGCCAATGCTATGAGGGACTCGAGATCCCCAGCTGGTTCTCGGGTGGCTAACTCATCTTGAAGGGGCTCAGACAACCCTCCCTGAAAACAGGCCCTCAGCGCTTCATCATTCCATCCGCTCCTTGCTGCTATGGTCCGAAATTCAATGGCAAAATCCGCCGTGCTGCGGGAACCTTGACGAAGAGAAAGCAGGCGCTTGGAAGCTTCTCGACCACTGACAGGATGATCAAAAACCCGCTTGAACTCTTCCACAAATGCCACGTAGGAGTCACAATAGGCCACCTGGGATTGCCACACTGCGGAGGCCCAGGAGAGCGCCTTGTCTGAAAGAAGGGTAATAATGTAAGCGACCTTGGAACGGTCTGTGGGAAAACTTGAGGGTTGGAGCTCAAAGGTGAGGGAGCATTGGGTTAGGAAACCATGGCAGGAACTTGGATCTCCAACAAAGGGCTTGGGAGGTGGAAGTCGGGGCTCCGCCACTGGAGAAGGCCTGTCACCACTCGGGGGTGGTCTGGAGGAAGGTGAAGGACCAGGGAGGCGCTCAGAGAGCTGGCGGATGGAACTCATCATATCGGCCAGGAGTTGAGAATGACTGGTCATCAGCTCTTCTTGTCAGCTGAGAACAGCTTCATGGCGTTGGAAAGATGCCTCATGTTGAGCAATCACCACCAACAGGTCCTTGGAACTGAGTGTCTCTGGGTCCATGTCTGACTCAGTTTTTCTATCACAAGCTGGGCTCAAACCTGGGTCTCAGATGTAGAGAGCTGAGTGTTCTACCACTTAGCCACAGTGGAGGTAATGTTGGACCCAAGTGAAACACTCAAGGCAGTACTCCAGGCGAAGTAGATTTATTAAAAAAAAAATGAGTTCTTTGCAAGTAGAAAAAAGCCAACAAAAGTTCTTCTCAGAAGGAGGTATTACTAACAGTAGAGATAATGCAAACAATAACAAGAGAGAAATAAAATGACTCCACGAGGGGAGAAAAACTAAATCAAATAACTAAGAACAGCTTACATGGGATAGCTTGGAAGGTCTCAGTGGAACACAGCAGGAGAAACATAGCCAAGACTCAAAAACCGAGTGAGAAACAAGGGGAAAAAACACAGCTAAATACTCTGGGGGAAACAAGGCACAGGTGACCTGGATTACGCTAACAGGGGCACACAAGGAAGAACTAAGGTAGAAGGGAACACCAGTGACCTCTAGAGGCCCGGAGACAAACAACAGGAGGCAGGATGCTGACACTCTCCTCTCCTCTCCTCTCCTCTCTCTCTCTCTCTCTCTCTCTCTCTCTCTCTCTCTCTTCAGTTCAATTCAATTCAATGGGCTTTATTGGCATGAAAGTTTCAAAAACAATGCTGCCAAAGCATCATATATAATAAATAAATTAAAAGCAAAATACATTTTGTCCAATAACTTGGACAGTATATAATATAATTATTAGTAATATATTAATAACAGCAATATATACATTATTATTATTTATTTGACCACATCACATTGTGTGTGTGTGTGTGTGTTTGTCCAGATCTTTCACTGTCCCTCAGGTTGTGGGGGGGGGGTGTCCCACACACACACACACACACACACACACACACACACACAATCTCATTCACTCACTCAACCATAAGTTTTCTACAAGCAATTCATATAATGCAAATAAGTCATATGTTTATCTGCCAGACCCTCCTGCATTTGCAAAGCAAGTTGAAGAAAAAAACAAAAAAGCCTTGAGTACTGCACTCATACTATGTATGGATTAGCATACTACCATACTACTCATATTTAATGCAGTATGTATAAGTCATAACAACCATCTCCTCAATAAACTGGGTGTATGACAAACAGGGTGGGATGAGCTAGGTGCCAAAATTTGTACAGAAGAAAAAGAAATAGGAAAATCCCTAATCAGAGCAATAGTAATAGGGGCACCTTGATAAAGCAAACACCACTAACAATGCATAATAACTACACTACAATCTGAATGAAGCATACAATATAATAAGATCCCCAAAATGTACATACTAATGTTTAAAATGTCTATTCTTGCATATATATATACTACATAGTGCTTCATATACTATTGTTAAAAAACAAATAGGCAGGGTATGGTGTTCTGTATGCTGTCTGCTATAACACCATATACTGGACAAGTAACTATTCAGATTCTAGCTCTCTCTGCTGGATTCTCTGAGCCACATGCTTCACTGCTTCAACTGCAAATGGACGAGCAGACATCAACATAATCAACATTATCAAGGCACTGACTTGCCACAAAAGTTCATCAAGTTATAAATAATTATTATGGTGATATTTAGAAAATAAACTATTGTATATTTTCACTGTCCTTTTGCCAATATGATCTAAAAATATGAATTCAGCATTTTTTTCAAAGCTCCTGTCAAAGGATTGAATGTTAAAGCAAATATAACCTGTGTAAAACTGAAAACAAAAACACAAATGAATACTGCTGAATAGTATACTTTTGAAATTAGAAATAATTTAATTAGTATTATGCACATTGTCAGTTATAACTGGAGAGATGCACATCGTGTGAGCAAGTTACACAGTTTCTCGTGTATACAGTGCACTGCAGCAGATCATCTGTGTAGGATATTATCTTGAGGTTTTCAAGCAGACGGCATTCTCTGAAAGCTCGCTTCTCATTTATAGTGTAACTTCTTGCATCATATACCTGCTTACAGTGTTACATCAATGTACCCACACATTAAAGAATATGTTGCCCTTAAAGGGTTACTTCAGGATTTAGCATTAAACTTTGTATCAGTAGAAAACCAGTAGTATTTTCGAATTACTGAGGGCGGACTGGTGGTGTCAGTACTCTCGCTGTGCGCCTATGGAAACAGATAGAGAGTCCTATTGCTGTCGCCAATTTCAGCGATGCCATTTTCTTCTGGACGAGATCGCTGAATCCGCTGATGAAACTGCACCGCTAACTTTAGCATGTATAACTGAGCACCCAAGTTTTGTACCACACATGGACAGGGGAGTCCTGGAAACTTATTTTAGGATCCCGAAGATAAATTGGAAACGCCAGCCAAAGCCCGCAGGGACAAACGGACGGCTTAGTGTAAAGTGAGTATTTTGTTTGTTTTTCTTTTTGTTACTAAGACGTCATGTACA
The DNA here is from genome assembly GCA_032164185.1 of Moxostoma hubbsi. Lineage (NCBI taxonomy): Eukaryota > Metazoa > Chordata > Actinopteri > Cypriniformes > Catostomidae > Moxostoma > Moxostoma hubbsi. The sequence goes on along the minus strand of JAVLUX010000036.1, from coordinate 2,601,347 downwards.
GAGTTTGGACACCCGGAATTATCATAATGTTCTTCCCGCGTAGTCAGACAATTTATCAACTAACTCACGATTTATAGAGTCACGATGTATCAAAGCAAGCCTAGTTGTATCATATTTTCAGATACTGCCGCCTGTAACCGGTAGGCGTGGTTTGGGAGTGGCCTCGTAAGGGCAGCAAAGCAAGTGCATTCTGGGAGTTGTTGTCTTTCAGCCACATGAATGAAAAATACATTTTCTGCATTTTCTCAGTCTAGAATGCTTCAAATTCAAAAATAATTTCACATTTATACTATATAAATGACCATTTTTAAATATACATTCATCTTCCCAGAGGTGAAGTATCCCTTTAACACATGTACAGTACACTTTATTCTAACATATTACTCATTCACTTTAACAGTGAGTGTGAAAATAAAATGTTTTACAATCAAATCAAATCTACCTCAAACTCCTTGAGGAAGTATCTGATTTCTCCCTGCAGGACTGGCCTGTGATCAATCAGTCTGCACTGAATATCGCTGACATCTGTAAAAGATGTCTTTATGATGATTTATGATTTATCATTACTTTACGATGGAAAAACAGCCAACACTTGCTGCACAAAATGTCTGGGTAGAAGCCCACTATATCATGACACTAATACCATCATACGAATGTTTTTTAACAAATCATTGTCTTCCTGAACAATTGTTTAATGTGTAAAACTTTAAGTCACTTTTAATAATCTTCTCCACCATCACAAGATATTCCTTTATCAGAGAACTGACAACCTTACACGGTAATGGCTATTACGCTGATGAATATTTATTTATCTTAAATTTTAAACTCCTACTGACTAATGAATGTAAATCAATGATGCGAATATGACAGACAGCAGTTTGTGTTGTACATACAAAACAAGCCATGTGCATACAATAACAGTAAAGAAATTCAAAATAAAAGTCTCAGCACAACTATCAAATCAAATCCTCACAACTAATCAAAATAAAAGTCTTGAAAGAACTTCAAAATAAAAGTCCTGAAGGACTCTGTCTTCACTGGCAAGACTGTGGGTGCTTCACATTTCCTAAATTGTACTTCCTTGTTTCCTTGAGGACAAAGGAAGCTTACAGAGGATGCTTGAGCGAGGAAACACATGATAATTCTATGCGGAAGACTTTTTGGTCGAAGCACCTGATGCACGCATACATTCTCCTCCCCCTTCACATCTGACACAACAGTTTTAACTCATGCTTCACCTTTGCGATTTAAATAAACCATAATAGTCACATACTTTAACTGTGCATCTTGAAACTTGATAAATGTATATTTTCATAATAAAACCTAATAATTCAACAACATAGGGGAAAGTGTTCCGATGTAATGCAGCAGTGCAGAGACGGCACTCTGAAGTGACGCGTGAGTGAGCAGGACATTGTATTTTGCCCTTATGTGGATTTTGGAGTGTCAACATTGTGATCACCATTCACTTGTATTGTATGGGCCTACAGAGCTTATATATTCTTCTAAAAATCTTAATTTGTGTTCTACAGAAGAAAGAAAGTCATACACATCTGGGAAGCAATTTTCATTGTTGGGTGAACTACCCCTTTAAGTTGACTACAAGTAAGCTAATTAATTAATTCCAACTCAAATCAATGTTTCATGTCCATTTATTTATCTATTTGGCTAGTATTCTTGTAATAAGCAGGATGATAAAAAAGACTAATAAGAAATAATAGAAATCTGATGCTAATCAGGTGAAGAATACAGCTGTTTCTAGAGACTCTTTTTTTCTTACATAATTACATAATTTCAATGCAAAGCAAAATTTTATCTCTATTTACTTATACATTTGGTAGGTAGTCATCAAGCTGTGCAATATGGGGATGGTTTACAATCAGCTGGTCATTATCTCAAAATAAACCCCTTCAGGGTCCTATAATAACTGTACATTATTCCTTACACACATTAATTATAATATGCCCATACTGCTGAGGGTCCCAACTTTTCTTTAGCTTTTGTTGGTACTTTCATTAGCACACACTGTCAGTACCCAGACACATCAGATCAGCTTCTCTGCTGCCCTCTGGTGGTGGGAAGCCGGTCTGCAGTGACATCTATGTTTTCTTTTCTTTTTTTGGGCAGTAACAGAACTATCAAACAAAAAGATAACTCATCAGAATATTGTACTTTCTTCAGTCGCTCCAGGATTTATGTTCTTATGCAATGTGGAAGCTTTGCCATACATTGCATCTCTGTTAAGCTCTCAGTCACAAGGTATATTTCACACAGGTGCTGATTTTAATGTGTTATAGTTCCCTTTACAAAAAGCTTCACTAGGATGCTGCGCTGAGGAAAGTGCTTTGGGAACAATTCTGCATTGAGACCAGCTGTGAATATGTGTGTAACACATCAATGAACATTGACCAGAATTTATAGCCTTGGCTGGTGAAATCATTAGATGCACCTGTGGCCAGGCTATAAATAGAGGCGTCACCAGTGTGTCGTCAGATCCTTTTTTTTTCAAAGAGCCATTCTGTGCTATGTGTTTCACAAGCCTGTCAAACTTTCTTTCCTCTGTTAGGAGTTAGATTCTGTTAGGCAGTGCGCAATTAACCTTTTCAACTTTTTCTTTCTGACTTTCAAAAAAGAAAAAAAAAAAAAAAAAAAAAAGGAAAATATGACTGAAAGTCGAGGCAAACTATGCTGCCTCCGCTCTATGACCGAGAGGGACACACATCAGTTTTGCTTCGTCTGTTTGAGGGAAGAGCATGCTGCTCTCGTGTAGGAGCGGGGCGGGTGTGAGCATTGCGATCTGCTTTCGGGCAAAACTTCTACGCGCTCGCCTTGCTTACTTCCGGGAATAAGCGCCCACATTTCATTCGTGTTCGTCCCTTTCCCTCGCTCTCTCCCCAGACCCAGCTGGTCTGGGGAGACGCACTTGCCTCTCACGTGCCTCTTCGGTTCACGAGGGGGGCGGGGCGCTGAACCTCTGTACATTCCACGCACAATAATAAAGCGGCTGAGAAATTACTCGAGGTGATTACTCGGGCTGTGGCCAAACTACAGCTAGACTGGCCACGCAAACAAGAGACCCTCCCCCAAACGCTCCAAACTAGAAGACAAATTTCTGTCTGGTGGCCAAAATAATTAAATAAATAAAAGAGGGAAGGGAACTCTATATCAGTCCCTTCCTTTCTTCTATGACCTCCATAACAAGTATTTTCTTTATGGAGGAAACTTTATACTTCCCGTGTCTTCGTGCCCTCGATGTTGGTGTATTCAAATCGTGGGTGCTGAAGCTCAGGGGTATTCGGCGATGCCGCCGGTAGAAGAGACAGCTGCGGGTTTTCTCTCGCCTGGCTCGGCATCATCGCTAAAGAGACCTACTCTCCCCACAAAGCTGTGCAGGACCACCTCCAGGCTTGTGGGGAAAGCTTATCAGGCAGCAGATCAGGCTGGTGTTGCCCTGCACACTATGGCAGTGTTACAGGCGCACTAGGCTAATCTGTTGAAGGACCTGAGTGTGGGCACCTCACTCAGGTGGAGGGGTCGTCGGCCACCCAGCCCCGCCCCGGTACTTCTAGATGGGAGGCTCTAAAACAAAATGTGGCGAATCATGCTCCTCCTCGTAAAGACTGGGGTCCAGTTCGTCACCCTCAGCAGCCCCCAGTGCAAGACCTCAGGGGCGTGATTTCTAAGAGAAAGAAACCCTGATGGTCTTGTACACAGCCTTGTGGGGGTAGTTCCCCTCGGGACGGGGCACGTGTATCATCCACTTCGGCCCTCCCGATACCCTCACGAAACCTCTTCACTCCCGCCGCCTTTGGTGTTTCGGGTGATAGAGAGTTGGGTGTACTGTTGCTTCCTGCCTTGATCCAGGACGCGGAACACTCAACATCCCGTCAACAGGAAGTGTCAGAATTAATACCCATCTCAGAGAACCTGGCAGCGTGGAAACTTCTGTTAGGTATTTCTATGTGGGTCCTAAGAACAGTAGAAAGTGGTTCAATTCGCTCGCCTCCCTCCGCACTTCAACGGCGTGGTTCCCACTACCGTAAACCGGAGTAGGCATTTCTACTGTGGGTAAAAAAATAAAAAACTGCGAAATCTCTTGGTCTAGGGGGACATGTTCCCCTTCCAGAGAAAGAGTCAGGTTATTACGGCAATACTTCCTCATTCCCAAGAAGGGTGGGGGGTTACGTCCGATCTTAGATCTTCAAGGCTTGAACTGCTCAGTCAGGGTGTTCAAGTCCAAGATGCTGACTATCAAGACGTGTCACAAGCCCAAAATCACGTTTGGCTGGTCAACATCGATCTCATGGATGCATATCTTCATATAGAGCCACAGCACAGGAAGTTCCTGAGGTTTGCTTTCGGGGGCGAAGCCTTCCAGTATCGGGTTCTTCCATTCGGCCTAGCCCTATTAACCCGCACATTCATAAAATGCATGGATGCAGCACTGGCTCCTGTGCGACTCCAGGGCATCTGCATTCTGAATTACATAGACAACTGGCTGATCCTAGTGAACGTCAAAGAGCGTTCTCTCTCCCACCCGGGGAATCACTTATCTGGGGTTTATATTGAATGCGGTCACAATGAAGGCACAATCATCTCCCGCATGAATCGTTTCCATACAGAACACCCTGAGCAAGGTCAGGCTAGGTCGAGGTTGCACTGCTCGTCAATATCATCGAATACTAGGTCTCATGGCATCGGTGTCCGCGGTGATCCCTTCGGACCTTCTGTACATGAGACCGTTTCACCTGTGGCTAAAAGCCAGGGGGTTTTATCTGAGGGCCGGTCCCCTAAGGCAAATAAGGGATACGCGCCGCATGCTACATTCCCTTTCTATGTGGTTCAGACCCCGGTTTCTTACCTTGGGTCCCTCTCTAGGTGTGTCTTGTCGTCACAGGCTGCTAACGACAGACGCCTCCCTGACGGGCTGGGTAGCTGTCTTAAGTGATCGTCCAGCTCAAGGGGAATGGGAGGGTCGTTAGCTCGGTTGTCACAGTAACTGTCTCGTGTTGAAGGCTGTATTTCTGGCCCTGAAATACTTCCCCCAGAGGCTGCCATGTCTTGGTGCGGGTGGGCAATACAGCGGTTGTTTCTTACGTAAACCATCAAGGAGGTCCACATTCATGTCAGCTGAATTTCTGGTGCGTTGGATTCTTGGGGCCCAGGGCAAGCTCCTGTCACTCAGGGCTGTTTATATCCCTGGATGCCCGAATGTGGGAGCAGATTTACTGTCCAAACAGAAAATACTGACGGGGGAGTGGAAACTCTACCCCAAGGTAGTGGAACAAATCTGGGTGAGTTTTTCCAGGTCAGAAGAGGCCATCTTTGCCTCCTAACGGACAACGCAATGCCCCCCCTACTTCTCTCTGAGTCACCCAGCCCCCACCTGGGTCTGGACGCGATGGCGCATACATGACCCAGAATGTGTATGTTTGCTTTTCCCCCGGTTTCTCTGCTCCCGGGAGTCTTGGCCAGAGTTCGCCAGCAAGGGTCTTGTCTCTTACTGATAGCGCCGCGCTGGCCGAACAGGGTATGGTTCTTGGAGTTAATATCCCTCCTTGACGGCTCACCTCGGGTGATTCCGGACAGGTAGGACCTTCTTTCTCAGGCACAGGGGACAACTTTTCATCCCCGGTCCAAACTGTGGAACCTTCGTGTTTGGCCCCTGAGGGGTACCAACTGAAGGACACAGGGCTTTCACCTGAGGTTATCGAGACCATTTTAGGACTAGGACTCCTCCCACTTGGAACAAATCTGGGTGAGATTTTAAAGGGCAGAAGAGGACCTCTTCGCCTCTATAATTAGCGCAATGTCTCCTCTACTTCTCCCTGAGTCACCCGGCCCCCGTGCACTCTACAATGATCTACAGTGCTCTGAAATGTTTTCTAAGATCTGCAGAAGCTATGAAGTCAAAAATAGTATGCTAACAATTGGTTTTGTTCACCCAGCTCTCAGCAATATCACTGCAAACTTTCATTTGAATTGTATTTTATATGTTTTTATTATTTTTAATTTAATTAATTTATTTCTTGGCCTTGAGTTCGAATGAACCTAAATACTTATTATATACAGCCATAATTACCCAAATCTGATCATGGAGATGTTTTCTGTTTTAAATGCTAGTGGAACAGGAAAACAATTTAAACATGTGCCTGAATCAACCACGTGCAACATTTCATCTGAAAGAATGTGTCTGCTTGAAACACAGGCCAATTGATAAATATGACTGTTTCAACCATTTGTACTTGATTTTTCCTTTTTGAACAACAAAATCATGTTTCATAAGCACTAGATGGAGACAAAGTATTACTTTAGATCATTTCCACTTCATATATATTCACAGTCATTTTACTATTTTCCGATGTATTAATGACCTGAGAACTATTGCTGTCATGAGAAATATATAACTGAGTGATTAAAATGAATAAACAATCCAATATAAATAATATAATATATATATATAAATTTGAATACGCCTGTGAAGTTTTTTATTCACCTAGGCTATTTATTATGAAACATTCATTTGTTACAGCTGGATGTATTTCTTATTCTGAATAATGAACCACACAGATGAGTGAAGAAACACCTTCAAGTATTTATGAAGATTGAATTCTACATGATAATACACATTACAGATATTATAATGTGCAGTATACACATTCATACACGTGATGTCAGTAAAATTAAAGAAATGCAGTTTGCAGTTGTTGTTTTTTTTTTTTTTTTTTACATCAAATTCAGTCCCTAATTACCACTGATGTTCAATATACTCTCATTTACATACATGCTGTTTATATACCTTTAAATCTTTTGAAATAAAACTTTTTGCAGTTAAAAACTACAACACACGATTATGATAAATATTAAAAAGGGAGTCAAATATTTGCAGAATTAAGTCAATGTATATAGATTTCAAATTTCTTATTCAACATACCAACAGTAATGTACTCAAATATTGTATTTCTGAAATAAACAAATCTGATTTAGGAGTAAAAAAGGAGTAGTTGCAGAGAGATTCCCTGCCCACCTCTGTTGTGTTTGCTATATAAATATATTTAGTTAGAGTGTAAGAGAGATCTCCAGACATGACTGTTATTGTTGAAATGGGAATCTGTCTCTCAGTATCATCATCTATAGTGGAGTTAATGCTGACCAGAGCTCTTCATTTACAATATTACACTCTGTCTACTTGGTTTTTAACCCTCATGTTTTGTTGAGATTGATATTAGATTATTAATGTTTAGACTTCAATACAGTATGTGTAAAAATAATAGTAATACTCAATTCATTTCCAAACACTATTCATGTGTTCCTTTCACAAAATCAAAATGCTTTTGTTATTAAAGCTGTAACCCTCTGCTGGATCACAACAAAGGCATTGATCTTCTGTACTTACATTGTTTCTGTGTTTGGTCAGTTGTACCTCCGCATGCTAAAAGAAATTCAAATAAAGAGCTGGCAGATACTGCTTCTTTGTGTGGACCGATCAGAAAATCACAGCCTTCTCAATGGATTCACTGAGATTTATTCAAATTTCATAATTTACCACTAACACAAGTAATGTAAGATTGTGTATTTAAGGACAGTGTAAGCTGCTATCAGGTTGAAATCTTGATTATAATGTTATGTTGACATTAGGGAAGTCAGGAAATATGATTCTTCAACTGGAATGTTTTTTAAGCTATTAAAAGGCCCTATAGAAAACACAAGGGTTATATAATTAATTAATTAATTAATTAATTAAATAACATAATGTAATAATATTTTATAAGGACAAAGAACAAATAAGCTGGAGCAATTATAAAATGATACATTTACATTTGTATTTCTGTCCTTACTTCAATAAAAAATGCAATACAAAAGGATCATATCTGGTTCCAGCTTTAAGAATCACTGTTGATTTTTGAAACATGCTTTTTGTTCAAATGAATCTTTTTGTTTGTTTGTTTTTAAATGGCAGTCAAGCACAGGAAGAGATATGGGGAATGGGAAAGAAAACATGGGAAAAGATGAAACATGTTTCCAGGAGTACATCACAGACAAACATTGAATTAAGTGGACTGCAAGAGAATGTCTAATGTCAAAGAGAGGAAGTGATGGAAATATTTCAATTTCTCAACTTCTGAGTATTTGGTGTTTGTAGATTTATTGTAATGTATATTTATTTATTTATTTATTTATTTATTTATTTATTGCCCAGTTCCCACTACTTAGTAGGTCCGGGTGGTGGAGGACAAGTTTCAGTTGCCTCCACTTCTGTGACAGTCAATCCGCGCATCTTATCATGTGACTCGTTGTGCGTGACACCTCGGAGACTCACAGCATGTGGAGACTCATGCTACTCTCCACGATCCACATACATCTCCCCATTGAGAGCGAGAACCACTAATCACCACCAGGAGGAGGTTACCCCGTGTGACTCCCTAGCAACCTTCAATTGTACTCATTGTATAGCCTTCATTCCTCAAAACAATGATTGACTGATGAGTTTCTAGAGAAAGCTGTTTCTTTTTGCCAGTTTTGACCTAATTTTGACCTTAAGTCTATTGCATACTGTGTCAACTTAAAAACAAACACAAAGACAACGTTAAAATTCATTTAATGAATCAGATATCTTTCAACTGTGTTTGATATAACGGCAAGTGATTTTCTTGAACCAAATGATCAATTTATCATGATTACTCAAGGATAATGTGTTGGGAGTGTTGTCTTCTGGAAATGGGGTCTGTCTAGATTTGATCAAAAATGACATTTTTCAAATAGTGATGGTGTTGTTTTTTACATCAGGAATGTCCTGACTATACTTTATCAATTGAATGCCACTTCAGTGAATTAAAGTACCAATTTCCTTCCGAAACAGCAAAATCTGTACATTATTCCACACTTTCAGCTGCCAGTATATATATATATGGTTTTGTAAAGACATAAATTCATTTACTCAAGCTGTATTTGCATATAGAACTAATATTAAGCATTAAATCACATGAAATCAAAAGGCGTTTAAGTTCACTAGAAACATAAATTGAAATGGGTCCAAAGCCTTTTCTTTGTATTATGTGATCACTCTGCTGTTTCCTGAAAACTGTGATGGGAACAGAACAGAGTGAGGCAACCTGCATTTCCTAGGCACACACTCATACACACACAAACACACACACACTGAGCTAATAATATTTTCTATTCTCTAAACCTTAGTATGCTTCTTAAACCACTTTTTTTCTTGTTTCTGCTCCCTATAATGTAGGTGATTTCATGTGTTATTATCCTTGGGGACATTTGGGAAACCTTACGTTTATGGTTGCATAATTAAATATATGTTTAGCCTAATCCAATATGTTTTTGCTTAAGGGGGGAAAACATGGATAACTACTTTAAAAAAAGTGAATGGTATAAATCAGTACTAATCATGTCTTTTCAAATCCAATGAGCTTTTATTAAAAATGTTGGAGTTGTTTTCTAAAATGATTTATTTATTTTGTGAAAATGTGTCTTTTTTTTCCATGCAATTTCTGTTATTTTGTTTTATATCTCACTTTTAAAAAATGACAATTCTAAAATAAAAAAAAAATTAAATTAAAAGAACATTTCAAACAAATCATTATTTACTCACCCTCATGCCACCCCAGATGTATTTGACTGTCTATCTTCTGTAGAACACAAATTAAGATTTTTAGAAGAATATTTCAGCTCTGTCTCTTTCACAATGCAAGTGAATGGTGACCAAAACTTTGAAGCACATAAAGTCAGCTGTGGCAGGGCGTAGGGAGGGTCCGGGCAGTGATGCCACACACCCGGCCCCTAATCAGGCTGATCAAGCCCAAGAGGGTTAATGGCGACTGGAGGCGGCAGTTCGAAAGAGAGTTATGGGCAGCTGCCCTTCGTGCCATATGTGTTTATGTTTGTATCTTTTTGTGTAAGTTAACCATTAAATATTATTTATGTTGTTAAGCTGGTTCTCGCCTCCTCCTTTCCACTGAACATATAAACCTATCAGCATAAAAGTATCCAGTGGTTAAATCCACATGTTCAGAAGTGATATGATTGGTGTGGGGGAGAAACAGAACAAAATTGAACTATCATTTTACTATCATTCTCCACTTTCACGTCCACATTCTTTTGTTTTTGGTGATTCAGTTTCTTTGTTCATATCGCCCCCTACTGGCCTGGGCTGAGAATTCATAATAAAAAAGGCATTTCAGCTTTATTATACATGTGTATGTTTGTGCATGTATGCATGTGCGTATTTATGCTGGTGTGAACATTTGTCTTTCTTAGTGTGTGAATGTTGTATTTCCATTTGTTTGTTTTATTTATATTCTTTTATAAATCAGTACAGAAGGCAGCACTGAATAAAAAGCAATCGCCCCTGTTGAGGTTGTGTGAACATGGCTTCAGTCTTTCCAGATCTGTGAGTTAATTTGACAGCTCATGGGGTGTTGTGGAGTCTCCTCTGTAAGACAGGTACCCTAGGGCGAGCCAGCTGGATTGTGGATGCTTACAGATTTGGCTGTAGTTTCCTGCTGGGTGTTATCTGTCTCCGTGCTCTGCCGCTGCATGGCTATTTTTTTTTTATTCTGTCCTACTGACATCATGTGGATGAGCAGTTTGTGCCTGGCAGGGTTTGTCTTTCCAGGTCTGCCATCAAACTCAGCCAGCGAGCTCCTAATCTGGCATGGCAGTGCTCGTGACACGCGGCACCCCTGGGCGGGTGCATCCCGCGCGGGCAACTGCGGGCCACGCAAACTTCAAACTCCACAAGCGTCAGAGGAGATCCGCACTCCTGCACGGAGGAGGAGAGAGGTGGTGGGGGAGGAATTCTCAGCCAGGGGACTAATCACACACAGAGAATATCCCCAAATCCACCGCGGGCCTGTCACTACCATCGCATGCTTCCACAGGTTCAGGCATTTCTCCGCCTGTTGCCGGCAGTTTGACTCGGACACCAACACAGATCCGCAGGGGGAGTGACAGCGACACACAAGCACTCACAAAGGCATGTTCCCTCAGATCTGCCGTGAACATTAATAGTGAAAGACACAATGATTCCACCCAAAGAGCTTTACAGTTTAGCATCGCCAGATGGCCCTGACAGGGTTTCCAGAAAAGCACATGATGATAAGTGCATATGTTGATTCTCAGACTTCACTAGGGGTCCCACAGACTCCGTCGAGCCCCGAGAGAATGTGCAGACAAACTCCAACCAACACCAGCCGTGACGGGCTGTTCTCTATGACTCTCTCTACTGGACTCTCAGGGGGTAAAACGGTACCAGGATTAGTGACCTGCTCTTTTGCCCACGGTTGGATCTGACTGAAGGAGAGCGAGAGAGAGATACATGCAGAGGGAGAGTGAGGACAGGTTCGCAAGCTCTTACCAGGGCTGCAGGTCATGAGTGATGCCCACCTGTTCAACGCCATCCTCGGCCTGCCAATTCCCTGCGGCCGCCTCTGCAGTGTGGGATCAAGACCCCAGAAAGAGAACCAACAGAAAACACAGTGAGAATGCGAGAAAGCCATTCACCACAAAATCAAGATACCCACTGGTTAATGTGAGCTTCATGGGTAGAGATGGCGAGCAGTGGAAATGTGTGTGTGCTGGAGCCCCGGTGGGTATGTTTTGTAAAGCGTGACTCAGACCTCCCACTATATACTGTGTTCACTGACCGCTCCAGGAGTTCATCTACAGTCAAGACCCTACAGAAGACCTGGGTGATTATATTCATACTAAATACATTCGAGAAGGCCAATCACGGTCGTCTGCAGGATTTAATCTGAGGGTATGCACAGAAATCTGCATATTGTCCAAGGAGATTCTTTTTTATTTCTTTTTTGCAAAAAAACAACACCAAAGTGTTCAATTCTGGTGAATTTGAGATAAGTATTTGTTTTATTTTCTTGAGAATGAGAAAGACATCCATCTAGTGAATGTTTACATGGAATACAACTGAAACACAGCACGAGCGGACACAAAAACACGTTTGGTTTGAACAGCCGCACATGACAGGACACGAACAGTTCACATGACACAGCACTAGCTGAATTTTCTCAATGTTACCTCTCAAAAAGACAGTTGTTTCAGTTGATTGTTGATAAGTCTCCACTGTATCCAGTGCTGTTTGTTCTATGTATTCATAAATATCCGATACTGTTTTACTGTTTGAGGAACAGCTCCAAATGATTCAGAACGAATTGTACTGAATCATGAATCGATTAAGATTTTTCAAGCCCGTTTGTCCATTTCACTGAAAAGAACAGACTCAAAATAATAATTTATTCGCAAATAGGGCATTGCTAGTTCTTTTAAACAGCCAATAGAAAAACAGGACACATTTCATGATTGATGAAATATTCTGAGAGTAAATAGTTCTTAGGTAAGTCGGAGTACTCATGGCTGTACAGCTGCAGGCGGCACTGGGGCCATTCACATATATTTTATACTTTTTTAAGTATTTAATTAAATGAATATTGGTAGGCCTACAATATATATGTAGACCACAAAACATATTTACTGTACATTCATAAACATGCTTTTGCAGGAAAACAATGGCTTTTGATGCAATACATTAATCAATAGTTTATATTTTTTAACCCATTCAAGTTCCTGCTTTCAAGACTATAACAAGTCATTCCAACTGAGCTTTCACTTTTGATAAAACACTCTTTTATTACTGAGCAAAAAGAGTGACATGAAGCTGAAAGGAAATGCAGTAAATGTTTTTAAAATCTTTTTTTTTCTTCTTCTTTTTAATATAAAAGCTTGATTTTCATCATGAATAATAGATGGGTAGATTTATTTATTTGTATATTTTTCTATTTTTCTTGGGAGTATTGCCAAAAAATAAAACATTTTATTTTATTTTAAAAATTGAGAACCACTGGTATACTGTTATTTTATAAATAATTATAGACATATTCCTAAAGTTTGGCAATTTTAAAGTCCCCAGCATGAGTTATGGTATTTATAATGTTTAATTTCAATGAATTACAATTTTAATATATTACATTATATTAGGGCCAATTTGGATGCTTCGGAGACCTGGCTGCAGTCCCTCAACACACCCTGGATTTGAACTTGCATCTCCAGGGGTGGAAGTCAGCGTCAATACTCGCCGAGATACCCAGGCCCCCCTCAGATTTGCAAAATTTTAATGTGTCTTATTTCACCACTACATAATTCCCATAGTTTAATTTGTGTTTTATCACTATTTTCTAAAATGTGTATAAAAGTAATAATACAGAATGAGAAGTTTTCCAAACATTTGGTAGTGTAGTAATGCCTACATTCAGAATAACAAAAAGCAATCAGATGACTCTTTTTGAACAGTTATCACACCACTCATTTGTTCTTTCATACCTCACAGATCCTAATCATCTGTTTATTTACAGAGAAACAAACCATGAAATTACATATCATAAAAGAACATACCACATAAATTCATCTGCAATATTATAATCAACCGCTAAAGAGAAGATTAGTCAATAAGATAAACTAATGATCTTATGAGTGCAAGCACATCTTGCCAGGTCAGTCACAAGATGAGACATAAAGAAATAAAAATATTTAGCAAAATCAATCAATAAACAGGAATGTTGTAGTTATGCAAAGCTTTAAAAGGATGTGGATAACAGTGGCTTCATCGTGCTGGTGTGTTAGTGGCATAAAGTACTGCTGTAACCTCTCAACCCACAGTAAATCACCACAAATATCTTTGATTATGGAGCAGTGCGGGCCCTCAGTGGCCACAGGGGCAAAAGTGCTTCCATTTCAAACACACAGGCTCAGGAATGGGAGCGGTGAGGAGAGCGGCCCAATAACAAGTGTGGCGATAATGAAGGGAGATAAGAAGAATGATGAAGAGAACACGAGATAACGCTCGCTCTCCACCACCGGCGCAATAACGGCGGCTTTGTCCCACGTCCTCACGCCCTGTGGTTGGGTGCAAATGTCGATTTCACGGCAGCCTAGAGCGTGTGTGTTTTTCAATGGGCCAAGTATCAGCAGTTTGTCATGTGCACTTAAATATAGTCCGAAAAATGAACTAAGCTAACAAGCGGATGATGGCTGGTCTAGAGATATTTTTCCCGTGAACCAAATGACTGAAGGGCCAGGCGGTATGAAGCATACTCAGTGGTGAATCCAGACGCCCACAGGTCTTGCTGTCATGGTGTAGGGTGAGTGTAAACTGAACACTTCCTCTGCTCAACCCCTCAGCACTGCTTTTCTCCAGGCATTGTTGCTGTTTCTAAAATCAGTTAGAACTAATGTCATAGAATGGCAATTAAGGAAAACTGGTGGTTGTCTTTTGTAATTTCTTTCAGATGTTTTGCTGTATTGACAACAGTATATACAATATAATAGTAATAATATAATGTATCTGACAAAATTAGATGTAACTGAGTAAAAATCCCCAAAACCAACCTTGACTTATTGAATCATGTTACTATACCAACATTTCTGCAAGATGATTTTATGTGGCTCGTTGTACATTTTACTGCAACAACAACATAAACTTTTGTTCACTTTCACACATATCACGAGTAAAACAACAGATTATCAGTTCATAAACACTGTCTTTTCACCCGGTTTCTCACACAATGCTATCTTATTGCATATATACACTTTTACTAAAGCGCATGACTTGTTAGATGATACATTTAACGTTTGCTTTACATAACAAACATTTTCAAGCTTGTTTGAATGCTTACATGAGCTCAAACAGAGGGTCCCTGGCAGGTCCTGAGCTGGTCTTGTTATGGAGGGTCATGTGTATGGAGGCGGGGCGAGATGGTCAGAGCGTGTGTTTGGCATGCGTCTGTATGTTGTAAAAGCACTCAGTGTCCTGGCCGCAGCCTCACGCCCGCAGACATGCACGCAGTCAGTGAGTAGTGCAGGCGTGCAGCAGGTGCACAGTCATGCAGGAGTAAAAGGTGCACTTCTGGTTCATCAGCATGACCTGTCAAGGTTAATCCATTAGAGACGGGCCACGTGACTGCCAGCCGCTATGTGCTCAATGTTGTGCCCAACACAAAAAAACTTACACACAGACAGGAAGATGTTGTTATATAGATATGCATATGACTTATGAATAGAGCATGTCTCTATAACACTGACCGCGAGAGAGTCAACAACAATGCGTTCTACAAACAGTATATTGACATGAATACAAATAGTTGCATTACTTTTACAATCTATATTCATAATCCTTAATGGCAAACATGTCATTGGATGCTACATTTTCATTCGGTGTAAATGACAGAGCAAGATGTAAACGGCCACTGGTCAGATAATGCGTTGTATGCAACATCAAGATTTCATTTAAAACTTCTTTAAAAATGTATAAAGGAAACTATCATTTTTAAAGTAAAAAATGTATTTAAACAAAAGTAAAATATAAAATAAAAAGTACACATTCACACATAAACCAAATGCTAATTAAAAGAAAACGTTATAATTTTGTATTATGTAAGCAGGACAGTTTAATAAAATGAACATATTGTTTCTTTATTTAAGTAAATGTATTAGAATCAAGAAAATAATAATTTAGCAGAATATGGGGGTGAAAAAGGATGATTAGGTAACCATTTTATTATTTGTTTTGTTTTGTTTTTTTGTCAAATCTGCATGATTTAATTTCCATGTTCATTACAGAAATACATGAGAAAAGAGTAAATCATGGCTTTGAGAGAAATTATCACCTCTCCAGGTTTAAATAAATTAGTCAGGATGAATTAAAACCTGCATTCTAATGAAGCACAAATTAAAAATTCACAACTGGTGTGACAAATATGCAGATATGAAAAGAGGATATGCTAATGTGAGCATGTTATTGGAGTGTTTTGTAACTGGTGGTCATTAGTAGGGTAGCTGAGGGCACTGCACTGGCCCTCACACATGAACCCTGATAAACAACTGCAGGCTGGACTCCAGTCCAACAGACTTATGCCTCTGGAGCTCCAGAGAGCTCGTAAAAACTCTTCCCTTTGTCCTGCCATTTCAGTTAGAATTACTTTTAGTATCACTTCTCACAGCACCCCCGAGAAATGCTATCAGAAGACATTAAGACAGGAGATATTGCCAAAGTTCCCTGGAGAGACCTGTGGGGCAAAGGGGGCAACTGGAGGAGGTGGGATAAATACGAATGTGAAGTGAGGATATGGGGAGAGAGGTGCAATATCAGTCTTTTTTAATACTTAAATTGAGCTGATATCAGGTCATTCTTGGTCTTTGATGTGCTCTACATATTTGTAGACACTTTTTGTAAATACAAATAAATAAAACTGCAAGCAGATATAGAGTGCAACAGTAATTTTTTCCATAAGGGAATGTATTATTAGCGAAAACTTACTGTATAAACCTTTAAAGACAGACCTATAAATTAAGCAAAATCCAAAAAATTAAAAGGCACCATAACTATGTTTTTTCCCATAGATTTAAAGGTTATGAGCATGTTTAACCCAAAATGACTGAACGTGGGAAAGATGGGGATCATTGCACTCTGCGCGTCCCAAGCAAAGTTGCGCAGGTATCCTCAGGGCTTGGTTAAAATGACAATTACCAAGTTTTGTAACAACGTGCCAAATAATTTGCAATTTCACTAAAATCATCAAGAAAATGTCCTGGTCCTATTCTACTTCAAAGAAACAAATAAGTTTTTGCTTATTGAAAATCAAGCCTATTTGCCTATTTGTTAAAAAAAGAAATTTTCTTGACAGGTTTCGTGAGAATCAGTCACATTCTTTTAATTAAATTGGAATGCAATGGTAGGAAGATGCTCTGGCTAAAACGTTGGGAAGATTCTCTAGGATGAGTTTCAAAATATGCTTTTGACTGTCAAAATTAAAAATGCCTGAAAATTTAGCATATGGAAATTGAAACTGAATTGTTCTAATCTTTTGTTTCTAGGACATTTGGTTTTGTTTGTTGGTGGTACAGACCCCAAATTTGTCATAGTAGAAGATGAGGCTCTCCACTATGAGTGTGCCAAATTCCAGAACAACCGTTCAGAGGTCTTCCAAGGACAACTGTACTGAAGAATAGAAAGAGTACTAAGAGATACAAAAAGGGCCTACATACCTTCTTTGCATGGCCATTAATAATGTCTTCACTTCCAGGAGGACGATTTCATGTCTTGAACTGTCCTCCCCCAACCCTCCTAAACATCCGGTACCCTAAAGCCAAATCCATAACCCCTTAAATGAGCATCTCAAGCACACATGGTGCACTAGGCCCACATATCCCTCTCATGAGTGAGCTTTGTGCAGCTGGGACAGGGTTCCGTGGAGCAGAGTGTCTATTTCTGGAAAAGTCTGTCATCCGTGTCCGTGTTGAGGTGCTATCACGGTGCCTGGGGTCACACACATGCACTTTAGCACCTTCTTTCAAATCATGCACTCTGATTGATGAAGTGAGCAAGGAGCATTAAGACTCCGCACGCAGTCGCGCACCTGCGATCTTTTCGTTGACTTATTGCAGGCCCATTTCTTATACCTTGGTAAGGGGACAAAACAAAGTCAACATTCAGGAAGAAAGACGCTGCGCTCTTTACTGCGACATTGAGTATTTATCATGCGATTTCAACAGTAAGATTGACAGCCCTTTGATGCTTGTGTTTAGCTCAGAATACCTCATTCCACGATAACATACGTTGATGCATCTGTAAATGCTCTTGCCTCTGACACACACTGAATCGCAGACTCACAAATGCTTTTGACAAATACACTGCCTCAAGTGGAACATTTCCACATCGATTTGCTTCTTTCCGTTTTAAAGTAAAGCTATTAATTGTATGTGGATGCATTACCACCATGTAACTTGTTTCCTCTTCCTTTTTGGCTTCAGTCATGTAATTGCAGTAGACAATCAGATGCCTGCTTTATGGGCGCATGGTAGAACTGTCACTTCCTCTTGGAGACAGATAACACGGGAGCTGTCACAAACACTTATCCTGCGCTAATGCGCCCCACGCAGTGACGATAGTTTCATTGAATCAATCAGGGTGTTCTGTTTTTCCTGTTATGCATCTCATTTGGCATGCGGCTCTTTATCTTGTTAACAAGACGTAATGAACAGTTGGTGAAAACTTCAGGCACTGTGGGGGACATGATGCAAACAAAATGCGAGCGCAGCCTGGCAAAGTCACTGTCTATCTATCCATCCATCGTGGCGGTGGCTGCATCAATGCAAGCATACTTTTTACACTAAAGTAGAACTTGATCTAAATAATATTGCCAAAATTATGTGGACAACCTCTTCTAAACAACAGGGTTGGCCATGCTTTTTTCTGTCTGGACAAATCTTAGTTTTATACCATACTATGACATTCTATTTGAGAATTGTGGGCTTCCAAATTTGTAACGACAGTTTAGAGTAGGGATGGGAATCATAAGGAATTTACCGATTCTTGTTCCTTGACTGTTCCATTCACGATTCTTTCAGTACTTTAGAGGAAGTCAAATTTGGAAATAAGAAATGCAACTCTTAATGGATTTATTGCCCTCAGCAGCCTGTTACCAATTGTTGAGATGATTTCAGATTTTAAAAGGATAGACTCTTGCAAAAGGTGTTTACACACTTTTTACTTGAGATGTTTTATTTAAAATGTATTTTTTGTGCTGAAGATTCAAAAGAACTGGTCACGCCCTATGTTTCCAATTGGGAATGTGTCCCTGTGTGCAAAAAAAGTCCCTATTGAAATTACTGAGTCTGGTGTGGAAGAACTTTTCTGGCCTGCACATAGCCCGGATCTGAATCTTTATTGACCACCTCTAGGATAAAATGGAACGCAGACAGTCTCCTTCACTCAACATCAGCGCCTGATGCACTGATGCTTTAAAATCAAGTTTGAAGTGCACAGTTCTCTACTGGAATTGCCAAACCCCTTAATTAGACTAGGGGTGTCCACATAATTTGGGCTATATTATGTTACTCTGTTAGAGCACTCAACTTTCCAGAACTACTGCATAGCACTCTTGCTGTGCTACTTAAAAGTCTCTTCACTAAACATCCTGCTGCGTCAAAAGAAAGGGACAACCTAAGTGTCACATTCCAGATCCTAGTGTGCCTGGGGTGGCCACTCTCGCACTTTACTGTCCCTGAAGTCCCTGCAGCCTTTTGGAAAAGCTATAGGTGGTTCATGGACTATTAACCTTGTGGCAAGCTGTGAGACGGACCCCCAAGAGAGCTGATGCACCAAACCCCTTGAACTTTGACTTGTTTGGAATTGGAGGCAAAGAAAATTAATTGCCTGAGTTCAATGAAGTAGCAGAACTCCACCCATTAAGAGTGAATCGCCTCTAACTTTACATACAGGACAAAGGCCCAAACTAATTAGGGTGTCCTAAACCTCCTGCTGTGGATATTTCACAATCATCCATGATTTAAAACAGCTTTCATCATCATCGAGTGAAAGCTGGAAGTGACCGCATGACTGACATTTCAAAATGTGGATAACTTGAGCTGGAATCTCTTTGAAGCTCACCATACAGGAGCATCTGCTAGATGTGGTTTGGTCATCTTTTGTACACGTGAAAGAGGCGATAAACTTAATCTAGATGAGGGAAGCTTCTTTTAGATTAGTCACCCAATTAACTCTGGAGACAGATATAAACAGGCAGACAGAGACTCGAGTGTGGATATCTCCATTATCTGGTCACGAGAACTGTTCTGATGACTACAAAGTTTCTGTCGGTTCTTCAGTTTGCACTTCCACAAACACACATCGCTTTGTTCCGCTGCGGTTCCTCTATGGACACACTGAATGTCAGATGAAAATTCTTTGAATTCTGTAAAAAGGGGTTTGTGTCATATCCAGAAGAAGCAAGACTCATAAAAAAAGACACTAACAGTTCTGTTTTCCCTTTTTCATTTATTGGCACAGGACAACGCACTGTTGACATTAAAGAACACAAACTTGAGCTTTAAGAACGGCAGACGTTTCATAAAGAAGGCTTACAGGGAAGGAAGTATAATAAAAGAACAGAGGCATGTTTTTGTCAGCGTATGCACAGAAGATAAGTGAATGTGCAAATAGGCATCTCTCTTCATAAGAAGAGGATTTTCCACCATAAAGACTGCTGACAGAATAACTCCAAACCAGACTGGCCACATGTTGCGTGTTGTACGAAACATCCTGTTCCACGAAAGATGCTTTGAAATGTTTATAACTTATGACGCTATATTAATAACTAATGTATATCAGAAACAAGTCTCCTTGAAGTGGAAAATCCTGTTTGTTTTGAACCCTTTATAAATACGCTTTCATTTTGTGCTGTGAAAATGTAATGACATGCACAGATTGTCAATAAAAATGACAATGATTACAGTAATAACGATGAAAATTGTTATCCATTGCAAATATCTTCTAAATGAACATCCATTTACTTGAGCTGCAAAACAGCACAAGATATTAAAACTAGTCTTATTATCTTACACAGTATTGCTGCTTATATTTATATCTTTTTTTATTGGAAACAAGACTATTTCTTAATCATTTTTTATTATTATTCTTAAGAAATAGTTTTTTTTTTGCAGTGTTTGCATTGAAGTGTCAAAATAAAGGAACAGTGCAGGAGAATGAAGAGCACATGAGGATCAAAGCACACCAGAGCTGTCAGTGCGGCTATGGCTGGTCGTCTGCCCGCTGCCCATGAGCACAAACATGACATGCTGTCAAAGCCCAGTCTACTGCCCACACCAACACTGACACAATAACAGCAGAGGAAAATATCAACTGAAGGAAGAGAGAAATAAGATCATTTGCAACACAACAATGAGGGCCAAACTGGACATTCCATATTATTTCATGATTATTAAAATAAAGACTACCTTTAATCTAATTCTAGATTTAAATATTCACATTATTAGAGTTAAACTCTTTGCAATAAGCAACTTTGGAGATTGAACCTGTCACTGTATTCATTGTTCTTGCTGGAGCTTATTACTAGTAAGTACCAGGGACTAAAATCAGTTCAAGGAAAAAAAATGAAAACGAACTGAATTTGTAACAGAATGTAAGCAAAAACTGGAACAAAGTGATTTTCAGTTGTTTCGGAGTGAAAACATAATTTTAAATGCTGATAACTGGTTATAACCGGTTAATTTAGTTCTGATAATTTTTTTAACAACTAGGGTTTAACTAAAGGGTTTAGCACAGTACATTTTTTGACTACACATCTTTGTGTTGCCTGAGAAAACGAAACGTGTGTTTTGATCCTGAAGGAAACTTCTGCATCACACATTTATTTGCCTAATTGCCCATTGTGGATGCTGCATGCTGTGAATGAAGACCCTTTTAACATATCAATGATGTATAATTATAATGGATGTTTTCAAGTCTTCACTGAATTATTGTTAGATATGATGCATTAATACAGATTTGATGCTGCCGGGTTATGATTTCTATGCTGATAAATCCACCACACAGGAAAACATTTAAATGCTGATTTTTGCTTATTTTGGGGATTCAAGTGGTTTATTTTGGGCTTGTTTTTCCAGACCAGGTTGCTTGTTTCTCTTGCGAGCTCTGGCAACACTGCAATTGGTATTTCACCCACCCCTTAATGCAGAGTACTGCCATTTTAAAAAGAACGATATTAACCGTTCTTTTATTTGGTTCCTTTAAGAAACAAAACAAAAAAAAAACAACATTTAACAAAAAATAATAAAATAAATTACATCAAAACAACAAAATACCAAAAACAAACAAAGACCTGCCAGCATTATATGTCCTGTCAGCACACCCAAAACAAACAGAGAACCCCCCCCCCCACACACAAAAAAAAAAAAAATAATAAAAAAAAAAAAAAAAAAAAAATGATCTAAACAAAAAACACAAAAGACTACTTTACATGTCCTGACCAGTTGGATAAATGTTTGGGGTGTTACTCCTAACCCAATGGGACAGCTGTTTGTCAGCTGGGGGATGATATGGTGGCCTCAAGGTCTGGCTTATTTAACAATGAAGATATGAAGGGTTTCAGTAGTGACCACTGGGGTAAATTTTGTTCCTCAGAATCACCACAGGAGGCAGATGGTGTCGTACACCTGGATAATGCTGGATATGATCAAACCATCTGGTGACGTTCAGATAATGCTCCTTCTCCTGTATGGCCAAATCCACCTGAGAGAGACAGAAGAATGAGGCAGTGAACATTAAAGAAAAAAGTATGGACTTAACACTAGCAACATCCAGTACGTCTATCTGACCTTATCTTCAGTGTTTAAAACTGAGTGACACACCAATGCCTTCTGGATAATGACAACTCTCTGTCAGTCAGTTACAAACTCTGACATGTAAACATGTGATCTTCTATTCTCTCTAATTCTCATGTCATCCCTCTCTTCCTCTCTCAGAGGGCTCCTTCAGGCTTCATAAACTTGAGAAGACGTCAGTGTGTCTCATCTCTACTGCTGTGTCAGGTTTCTTCTCATGCGCTTCAAGCATCTGACGGTTTTAATTGGGTTTAATTGGGTCTCTTCAATGACGTTTGTCTCCGAGGAAAACACTTACAATAATGTGATGAATCCCATAGTACAGGAGAATGTCTGCCAGGGTGAAGATGTTCCCAGCCACGTAAACTTTGTCCTCCAGGTACAGGTTAAGTTCCTGCAAGGAAAGTGTGAAGGAGGTCAGTAAGAGCCCAATGTGCTGCCAATAATGGGGAAGCAATGGTAAAGGTGCACTCAGTCTTTTTATTTCGAATCGCTAAATATTTCAACAGAAAGAATGTGTAATACAACAGTATTATTATTATTTTTTTTATATGTTTAAAATGATGCACACTGACATGAGATGAGTGTGATAGACTGAAATGACTAGTCTTGTAAGTGTAAGAGAAAGGCTGCTTTATTGTACATATGGACCTTGGCGCACACTCATGAGTAGTTAGGATCATCTGACCAGACAAGAGTTACTTGCTTTGTCTAAATAATCCCCTGTAATTGGACACTTTCACTTACAGAATAAATTAATAATGGCTGACTGGGTATAGCACATTTTTACATTGGAGAAGTATTTTGCATAATGCTGCATCTACACTTCTAGGTGGGATAA
This sequence comes from Moxostoma hubbsi, assembly GCA_032164185.1. Lineage (NCBI taxonomy): Eukaryota > Metazoa > Chordata > Actinopteri > Cypriniformes > Catostomidae > Moxostoma > Moxostoma hubbsi. The sequence goes on along the minus strand of JAVLUX010000036.1, from coordinate 2,578,297 downwards.
ACATAATTAAAATAAATAAATAATAAATAAATAAAACAGAGTACAAATCAGTCAAATATGAGGGTTTATCATTTTGGAGGGTAAAAAACCTTTCTGGTGTCATGCATACAATCAAAAAGTGGAAAACAACTTGTATTGCACTTAACATATTTTAAGAGCTCTTAACAAAAAGCACAGTATGTACATGGTTCATGAGCATTTGAGCAGAATCACCACGGTACGAAAGCACTGCTACTGTTTGAAGACTATTGCTTCATTTACTGCAACTTAAAAAAAAAAGGTCGGACTGGGTGATGTTACAACAGGTGTATAAACAAGTACACATACTTTTAGTTACTAAACTGTATTTGCAACTGCACACCACAAAAACAACACAGCTGCAGATGTAAACAGCATGAGGCTTAGTGATTGTGATGGCTCTTGATAATTACTGGCATGGTTTGTTACGTGCTTCATTAAGCCCACAAACTTAAAAAGAGGTGAAGGAAAAATTCTCACTGGGTCTATATTATTTAGAAAATATTCTGAAGCATTACAATCACTTACGCCTGTTTTAAACCGCATGCTGAAGCAGGACAGGAGCAGTGCATTTTAAAAACTACGAGTCATAGGCTTAAACAAACAAAATAAAACTGCCCTTTTATATACTATTACATTGAGAGCAGGACTAAAGGGTTAACAGCAATACCCATATACAGGTGAGTCTTGCCAAATGTAAACAAATTCATGCCACAGCACGTGTAGTCGGTAAATACAGAACTTACCTTAGTCTTGTATTGAAAGTGCTCTATTGCCCTCGACTTTTTATAAGGATTAATTAACAAAGGAAAAAATGTGGGATGCTATCGCTGGCTGTTGGTGAAGATGGTGCATTAACATATTGGAAGGGTGTCCTTCTTGTGAGGAAAATATTCAACACTTAAACGTTTTGGCTGGTGTTTGAACAAAGAGATATTGCTATTCAACGCTGAGCAAAATTAATTTTTTCTGACTATATTATTAAGTGTGATCGAGTCAAACCGAGTGATCAAATCATCCTGCAAAACAACATTCAGTCTCACCGTCCTCTCCCTCCACTAAATAAAGATGTTTCAAAATGAGCAGAGTTTATCGTGTTGGCTGTCATTACATTAAATAATTCTATAAGACTGCATTAGATTACACCATCATCATTTCATGATGATCAGTCTTGTAACACTTATCAATATAGCTCACTCCTGATAACCAATTTAGAACTTTATTTTCTGTATAGATTGCAGCAGAAACGCTGCTGGTGTAAAAGCACATGCGTTTCTTGCAGAAAAATTGGCGTGACGCACTGCTTCATCTGCTGACGCGCTGCTTCGGTGTGCGATGTAAAAGTTGGTTTTAGTGTGATAAATTTAGATCCCATTATGACATAACAGAAGCCCCATTATGACATCAAAAAGACCTCATTATGACAAAGACTGCATTATCGCATCACAGATCCACCATCGTGACATCATATAGGTCCCATTATGACATCCTAAAGACCACATTATGACACCATAAAAACTGCAATATGACAGAGGCACCATTTAGCATCATAAAGACTCCTGTTATAACATCATAAAAATCCCTCTATGATGTCATCGTGCAGTCTTATGATGTTACAGAGGCCCATGATTATGATATCATAAAGACACAATTATCATATCATATTTTGACATCATACTGTATATCCACCATTATTACATCACAAGTGGTGTAGAAACTGATGTGTGCACAGGAGCGGGAAAAACTTGCAGGACTCCCGCAAAATATAAGTATCCAAAAAAATGTATTCAAATAAATTTTCTGCTTTTAAGGTACAGAATGTTATTCGTGTTATTTGTCTATTGTGCATCAGCAGCAAAAAATGAACAATTTGCAGGTGCAGGGTTGGTGGCGAATTCATAGAAATTCTTCCTGTGCTCCATACAGAGGAAAGTAACACACCGAGTCAAAATGTCTAAAAGGCGTGAAGGCGGCTCCCATTGTGTTACAGATTTTAACACTTTATTAAAGAAAGGTACACACAAAACTTTGAAACCAACTAAAGGTAAATTAGATATTTGGCACTGTTTTTTGGTTGTCTGCGACAGAGAAAGCGCCATCATTTTTCTTTTTTCTTCTTTACGGTTTTCAGATAAAAAAATACACATAGCCCTCCATGCAGGCTTTTGTGGGATAAAACATGAAAGTTGCAGGTTCAGTACAAGTTAAACTCAATTGACAGCATATGTGGCATAATTGTGATGAACACAAAAAAATTATTTTGACTCGTCCCTCCTTTTCTTTAAAAAAAGCTATAATCTGTGTTCCAGTGAGGCACTTACAATGTAAGTGAATGGGGCCCAATTTTTTAATGTTAAAATACTGACTGTTTCAAAAGTATTGACACAAGACAAAAACAATGTGTGTAAACATGATTTTAGTGTGAGAAAATCACTTACCAACCACATCTGTGGAATGTTACAGCCAATTTTACAACTTTTTTACTATGACAATGGTAAAACAAAATTGTAAAACTTGTCACCAAACCCTAAAATGAATGTAAAAATGATGATTTAAACAACTTTACAGCTCAAATAATACATGAGCTTTAACAGAAGAATTAATGTAAGTGTTTTTATAGAATTATCTTCACATTTCTGCATTTAAACACTCTAAAAATTATCCCCATTCACTTCCATTGTAAGTGTCTCACTGGAACACAAGATTTATATATATATGCACACAATTTTTTTTTTCTTTATCAAAACTGGTTTTGAATGATCAAACTATCAAAATGTAAATTCACCATAGAAAATGTCCTAGACTTTAGAAATATTCCCTGATTTTTCAGGTTTTTCATGACTGTAGGATTCCTGAATATTAAGCTCCATGTCAGAGGCCCTCACTGGATAATATATAAAGCCACAGACCGTTGTCTCTTAACTGAACACACAGATGCGTCTGTGGGCTGTCCGTCTCTCTCTCCTCAGCTAACAGAGCGAGAGGAGTTTGATGTAAAACTTTCCAAAGCCTGCATACTACAGCGGGGGTGGATCTTGTGTGTGCAGGTCTCAGGGGACAGCAGCATCTTCAGCACTTGTGCACACTATAGCACACCGTCTTGAGGGCTAATGGAGGCAGTGAACACTGTTCAGATCAGCCACTGTTTTACACACTCAAACAAGCACACACACAAACTCGTCTGCCAACACTACATATATCAGACACCCCTAAAAACCCTTCTAACTACATTATCTTACAATTCCTTTCACCACACATCACTGCAGTGGTTAGATTACATCTAACCTTTAGCTACTCATCTTGCAGTCTGAGGCATTGTCAAAGGTGTTTTATTAAACCAAATGTTTTGGTTTAAAATGTGATTGAATTAAACAGCTGAAATTGTTGTAGGTAACAGTGATTTTACCACAGGTCCTAAACAAAGCATACCACCTGTTGCCCATGGTATAATTTTGTGGCTTTTGGTAAATGGAGGCAACAGCAATATGGTCAAATATGCATATATTCGATCACATATGACAATATTCATTAAATAATGAATCAATGGAATAAACAATTATTTCGGCAAGCAATACAGTTCATTATTTTGAATGTAGACTCTCTATAGCAACTTGGCTATTTGTGCATTTATCTACATTTTCCAATGGCTTGAAACCCAGCTTATCTGCATTTACTGTATGTATTTATATATATATTTATTTATATTAGGGGTGTGAATCTTTGGGTTGAAAGATTAACAGGTTTTCGATTCCCAAACTTTTTTTGCAAATTTAAAATGATTCAACTCATAATGAAATTCAATTTCATTAACAAATAAATTCTGTAATTTTAAACGCATTTATAGTATTCTTTAAATATTTCCCCTAATGTTTCTTAAGCAAGAAAAAGCAAGGCAAACTACTTGAGATTGTTTATATTTCACCAAAAGTAACTTGAAAGAAAACACACATAATATATATATTTATATTAAATAAAATATTTCTGAGATGAACATAGCTAAAAAAAAAACCTTCAGATTTAACTATAAAAAGTCTTTGATTTTTACATTTTCTTTTATATATATACACTACCGTTCAAAAGTTTGGGGTCACATTGAAATGTCCTTATTTTTGAAGGAAAAGCACTGTACTTTTCAATGAAGACAACTTTAAACTAGTCTTAACTTTGAAGAAATACACTCTATACATTGCTAATGTGGTAAATGACTATTCTAGCTGCAAATGTCTGGTTTTTGGTGCAATATGTACATAGGTGTATAGAGGCCCATTTCCAGCAACTATCACTCCAGTGTTCTAATGGTACAATGTGTTTGCTCATTGGCTCAGAAGGCTAATTGATGATTAGAAAACCCTTGTGCAATCATGTTCACACATCTGAAAACAGTTTAGGTCGTTACAGAAGCTACAAAACTGACCTTCCTTTGAGCAGATTGAGTTTCTGGAGCATCACATTTGTGGGGTCAATTAAACGCTCAAAATGGCCAGAAAAAGAGAACTTTCATCTGAAACTCGACAGTCTATTCTTGTCCTTAGAAATGAAGGCTATTCCATGCGAGACATTGCTAAGAAATTGAAGATTTCCTACAACGGTGTGTACTACTCCCTTCAGAGGACAGCACAAACAGGCTCTAACCAGAGTAGAAAAAGAAGTGGGAGGCCGCGTTGCACAACTGAGCAAGAAGATAAGTACATTAGAGTCTCTAGTTTGAGAAACAGACGCCTCACAGGTCCCCAACTGGCATCTTCATTAAATAGTACCCGCAAAACACCAGTGTCAACATGTACAGTGAAGAGGCGGCTGCGGGATTCTGGGCTTCAGGGCAGAGTGGCAAAGAAAAAGCCATATCTGAGACTGGCCAATAAAAGAAAAAGATTAAGATGGGCAAAAGAACACAGACATTGGACAGAGGAAGACTGGAAAAAAGTGTTGTGGACAGATGAATCCAAGTTTGAGGTGTTTGGATCACAAAGAAGAACGTTTGTGAGACGCAGAACAAATGAAAAGATGCTGGAAGAATGCCTGACGCCATCTGTTAAGCATGGTGGAGGTAATATAATGGTCTGGGGTTGCTTTGGTGCTGGTAAGGTGGGAGATTTGTACAGGGTAAAAGGGATTCTGAATAAGGAAGGCTATCACTCCATTTTGCAACGCCATGCCATACCCAGTGGACAGCGCTTGATTGGAGCCAATTTCATCCTACAACAGGACAATGACCCTAAACACACCTCCAAATTGTGCAAGAACTATTTAGAGCAGAAGCAGGCAGCTGGTATTCTATCGGTAATGGAGTGGCCAGCGCAGTCACCAGATCTGAACCCCATTGAGCTGTTGTGGGAGCAGCTTGACCGTATGGTACGCAAGAAGTGCCCATCCAACCAATCCAACTTGTGGGAGCTGCTTCTGGAAGCGTGGGGTGCAATTTCTCCAGATTACCTCAACAAATTAACAGCTAGAATGCCAAAGGTCTGCAATGCTGTAATTGCTGCAAATGGAGGATTCTTTGACGAAAGCAAAGTTTGATGTAAAAAAAATCTTATTTCAAATACAAATCATTATTTCTAACCTTGTCAATGTCTTGACTCTATTTTCTATTCATTTCACAACGTATGGTGGTGAATAAGTGTGACTTTTCAGGAAAACACAAAATTGTTTGGGTGACCCCAAACTTTTGAACGGTAGTGTATATATATATATATATATATATATATATATATATATATATATAATTTGCATGACTTTTCCAGGCCTTGAAATCACAATTTTAAATTCCCTGATATTTCCATGACCGTGGGGACCCTGTATCAGTAATCTATTCCAGATTTTACAACATTAGAGTAACATCATCTGACTGCATTCAGTTTCAAAGAGAAAAGCAATCATACATCTGTATGACTTCAATTTAAATGTTTAAAGTCCCCAACTTTAAAGCACTATTTTACTATAGTAAAATAGCACTATTTTATCTTACAGAAAATAAAGGCTTTATAAGCTTCCTCACAATTAAATAACTTTATTTCAGAAAACTAACTTTTACAATTAGGGTCAATACTTGTCCCCTGTATTTGATATTCAGGGGTGTTTTTTATGAGGGTATCATATTTTCTTGATACATGTATACATATATATACATAAACTTGGTCTTATCCATTTATATCAAAATGTAAATCAATTAATTTATTCTCATTCTGAAGTCTGAGTATGTATATGTCAGTCTTACCCTAAAAATTACATCAACATCAAATATCAGAGGTTACAAATAACAATTGAGGAATTTATTACAAGCAAATTTTTTGCCCTCACATTTGAATTTCGGGAGCAGTTTTATGAATTTTAATGCCATTTTTACTTCAAGCTCTCCTTAATTTCTGACCATGTAGTGGCCTGGAGCGAGTTGGCTGCCGTATCAAATGGTTTGACTTGTGACAAGAACGCTATTGCGAGCTGTCATTTGCTCATGAGACCATTTGGAGGAGATATCAGACATAATGTGCTTGAAAGACTCTAAAAAAAGTTTCAGTGAGAGTTACGGATGGAACGGAGAGCAGGTTTTCAAAGGTCATTTTTATTAAGACCTCTATAAAAAGTAGTCCCCGACATGTAAACAAAGGTTAATAGTCCTTTAGTAATAGTCCTCTACATATGCTGTGCAGTGATGTACACAGGAGCTGGTATATCAGAACTGGAACATTCTATTGACCAATCAGCATTTGGGACAGGAACTATCAATTATAATTATTGTTATTAATAATAGTGTTAATTGTTTAATAAACAGGTTTCTTTTATCATATTGCTGTGACCACATGTTTTTAAAGCAATAAGCTAACACTCTGCTTGACATTGTAACACATTGTGCACACTACAACCCTTTAACACATGGCCTCTCATGGCTTACTGCCATGCCAAGCTTACTTGTCACAACATCTCACAAGAACATGCTCTTCTAGCAAAACTGGTAATGCAATGTTTTGCACTTTAAAAGGACCCGGAGTGCTGAGGAGCACAGTATGTGGGTGATGCATACTGCACACACTGACAGCTACTGCCGAGAGGCGTCTGTCCTGCTGAGCATCTATGTTCACGAGAACACCTCTCACTGTCCCCCGACAGATGCTTTATACCTTCTGAACTGATCGCAGGACATCATGTGACCTCTGCTGCCCTCAGCCTGTCAATTAAAGGAGTGTGGATGATTCTGATCCAGCCCTTTTCTGTGATTGCTCAGTATAGATCAGTGCTTCTCAGACTTTTTAGGCCAAGTACCAGCTTCAATCAAATCAGAACATTCAAGTACCATCTATTCACCACCAATGTTAACTCAAATTTGTTTTCAGCATTCGGCAGATGTACATTTATAGCGTAGTCTTAAGGATTTTGAGCAACATACACATGCCATATATGATTAATATCAATATTCCTGCAGTTCACACACTTAACGTGAGTGTGTTTCTAAAATCAAACATACAATATTAACATTTAAATAATTTGCAATCCAGTTCAAACAAACTACTATATATTTAGAAATTTGGAGTTTAGGCATTGCTAGACCCTGTTTTTCATCTCAGCCCCCTAAAATTATGCAACTAGCATCACCCTTAAAACTGTGATAATGTGCATGTGATCTATGAAAACATCGGCTGCAGTAAGCTATCTGAGGTTTATTTTGAGTCATGCCCTTACCAGCTGTTAACTTTAAAACTTGTCAAATGATGTATTTTTCTTCCCTCTAGTCATAGGTGGACTCGGCCACAGGTGATATAGCAGCAGTGTTCGTCACATAGCGCTGCCTTGCGCACAGCTGACAGGTGTGCACTCCATTTCTCTCAAGAACACTACTTAAGATCATAGACTATAAGGAAGTCTGAGAATGCGTAAAAAAACAGAATGCAATATCTTGCCTCAATCGTATCAATTTTTGCTGTTCTGTTTTCTGCATAGGAATAATATTGTGGTGTGCACACAGACAGATCAGCGCAACCGCGTGCAACAAGAACGTTACCGAATTACATAAAATAATTGTAAGCCATGAACCAAGTAACCCATCTCCGAGGTGAACCACAACATTACAAACTTTGATTAGAAGCAAAACAATATTTGATATTACAGAGGTTCGAGACATGTGTCTTTAACATATTTAACGAGGGAATGAACTGCCATCGCTTGAAGCATTGCGAACGATGCATTCAAATTGAAAGCAATGGAAAAAAACCAAACTATTGATTTAAAGTTGTTGATTAAAAAATATAGAAACAACATTTTTAAAGTATATTCAAAAATATTGAGTTATCTACAAATATACGAGTAGTTTGAGAGTGTAGGGAGAGCGACTCCATTGCATCATGGGAGTGGACAGTGGACAGGGAGTGGACAGTGGACAGGGAGTGGACAGTTGCTGCTGCAAACAAAGTGCCCCCTTTTGGAGCTAATTCTCTAATTGGTGGATCTTTCTCTTCAGGATCATGGGTAGTGTAGTTCATACCCAGGAATTATACTATTAAACACGATTTATAAACAATGAAGATGAAATAATGCGATGTCTTCAACAGAAGCATGTTACATCGATGAGCAACGTCAGAGCACAGACGTTTTTGTCTTTAAAAAGGTTTATAAGTTATTATTAAAAATCAGTTCTCTTATGAAGAAAATGAATGGGATTTTTTACATCTGGAACCTGACTGTTGTGCTGCTTTGGCAGGTTTGGCAAAACTTTGGATCCTGGAAGTTGCTGAAATAATAACCGCTATAATATCTGCTTGTCAAGGCATTCTGAAAACTTCTCAAACATTACAGAGATGCACAAAACACTACAAGGAAAAGAAAAGTAAAGGTTAATGTGCAATAACTCCTCATTACGATGTTACCTTCAGTATAAGTTTGAGCTCATCTTTAGAATAGCTGTCCAGTCGGATGATTCTGTACTCAAGCCACTGCTGCACCACAGCTCTCTGCTCAGCACTGGCCCCTAACAGCTCTGCTCTCTTAGCTTCATGAACCAGATGAGTCGCTATGGTGACCAGACCAACCAATGACGGTCCATTGCTGTTTTGGAGAACAGGGACCTAGAATTAGAGAAATAAATACTGTTACATGTCTACTAGCAACATGAAGTGAAGTGTGTTGTTTAGTGTGTTTTTGACCCTGTTTCCACCTGGTATATACATCTGTCTTGGGCAAACTGATCACAAGTGATCATTTGAGACACATTGCTTTTACCACCTGCTATTTACATGTGTCTAAAAGGCCAAAGTAGGGCTGAATGGTGAAAATGATTATCATGTTTATTCTGTAATTTGAAAAAACATATATATTAGGGCTGTCAAAATTAGCGCGTTAATAACGCATTAACTAAAATTCATTTTAACGGCACTAATTTTTTTAACGCGCGATTAACGCAACGCGCAATATCTGTTTGACCCGTGGCCTAGCCCGTAGTTGGAGAGTTAGAGATGCACGTAAAGTGATAGATGTAAAGAATTCCGCAGCAAACAGAAATGGAGAAAGAAAATTGGGTCTTCTGAACGGAAAATTCATATACAAAACGATGTCTGATGGTTCTGTCGACAAGACAAATGTAGTCTGCATTTATTGTCGATGTGAATTAAGTTATCACCGCAGCACGTCGAGTTTAAAATATTGTTCAGAAAAAGCGAGCTGCCCTGTCATCTGAAAATGTAAACAGGCTCGTCTGTTTGAGCAACTGGCTCAGTGCAAAGAAAGAGAAATAATGGGAACCTGTGGTTTTTCTATATTCTTTTCCCCATGTGTTTAATAGACATGAACAAAGTTCTTTGAAAAACATATATGACCTTTGATAGATGTCTAGTCTTCATGCTATGTTGAGTATGGTTTCACTAATAATAAACATGCATTTGCATAAAGCATCCATATTTGTCCACACCCATGTTGATTAATGTATTCAAAACTTGAAAAGTATTAATTTAAGGTACATTTAGAACTGATAAAAATGTGCGATTAATCGCGAGTTAACTCATGACAATCATGCGATTAATCGCGATTAAATATTTTAATCGATTGACAGCCCTAATATATATATATATATATATATATATATATATATATATATATAAAATAATACAATTAAAAAATATTATAAAAAATTGCCACTGCTAGGATATCGATTCTAAAATAACAAAAGTCATAAAATTATATTAAACAAGTAGCTCTCATGTTGATCAAGTTGTTAGAACTACAAACTAGTACATTATTCCTTTAGACCAAAATGAAGTCATGTTTTGCCCCTTCCTTCCTGCTAATAGAAACAGTTACTCTCTAAGGTGTTTACACTGGCATCCTCTTTTAAGCTCCATTCTTTAAATTATTAACATTATTATATTCCCATATATAATAGTAATATATTTCTGTAATAGAGCACACAGAATTGCTATACAGTCTCAACCCTTTATTTTAAAGGAAGTCTAATTATCTTATCAAGTCTTTTATTTTGATTGTTAGAGTTGTTTCTGTGTGTTACCAGCAGAGGTTTGTAGACAGACTTTGTGCTCCTTCCATACATGGTGAAATGCTTTCACCTCCTCCTCGCTCCACACAACCCCTGTGCTGTGGGGTTACTGTAGATTTGTTTACACACTTGTTATGGCCAAATATATTTTGAATTACGCAAATCTGCAACTGAAGTAAATCTGGAGTGCTTTAAATATAACGCTGCCAGCGCACGTTAGCAATGTGCACTAACCGAACACATAGCATGTCTGTTCTGTATGTTACATACATGATCAAAGAACAAGATGGAATTAATTTAATGTGCATCGATCACAGATCCACTCTGAGATGTTTCATTATCCTCATGTGATACTCGTAAACATCGTAAACGTCATATTTGTGGGCAAATTTTTGTTTTAGACATTTCCGTTGAAGCAAAGAATTGTGGGTTGTGAGTGCCCTCGAAGGATACACCTCATGCATCCTCCGAATTCCCGAGAAAGAAGGTCGCATCAGAAGGCTGCATTCCAAGTGTCCTACTCACTTTTCTGAAACTAGACCACCTTGATGACATATGTGGCCGATAAATGCGACCTCCGGAGGACGCAGCCTTCCAAATGAGACCCAGCCAGTGAATGGTCAGTTGCGTACTTCTGAAGAGAAGGTCAGGTGAATGGACTACAATAGAGCTTGTGATTTGGTTATCATCTGTAGACACAGCCTATATTGAAAATGAACAATTAACAACTTCACCTGGCTGCTCTTTTGCATTTGCTAGCTCACTAATATTGCAGATGGTTATGCTTAATTAACCGTGAGAGGCAGAAATCGTGATTAAATGTATGATTAATTGTGCTGCCCAAGGCCAAAGTATACTTCAGGTATGAGCATTGCAGAATACACCGCACACAGTATGAGTGACGCAAATTGCAAGAAAAGAATACTTACAAAGGCAACGCGGTCAACCAGGAGTGAGATGATCCGGAGCGTGCAAAAACAAAGTTTGCCTAGGCCTTAAGCAGTGTTTAAGTTGTGACACTAAGTTGAGTTGAGGCTGTATTCTGGGCATCTTGTGCATCTTTTAACTCATATTAGGGCTGCACGATTTGTGAAAAAAAGTCAGATTGCGATTATCGAGGTTAATTGCGATATGCGATATAATAAACAAATGAAATCATGAATCAACTTGCATGGTTATCAAGGAAAATGCACAAATAGATTACTGATAATGCTGAAATGTGTATTTTTCAACTCAAACATACAAACTAACAACAACAACTATAAATGCAGTTTTTTCAAATTAAAATATTTTTACAAAATGAAATAATATCTTTGCATTACTGCAAACTTGTTATTTTCTCAATATTACACCTAAATAAAATAGAACAATAAATAAGAACATACACATTTTCACGAAAATAAGATTTTCCAAACAAACAGGGACATTTAAGCAGGATGTAACATGTACTTTGTATGAACTCTTTCGAAAAGGAAACTGGATATAAAAGTGTGGTTCACTCAAACCACTAAAACTGTTGTTGGTGGTGTGTATATATATATATATATATATATATATATATATATATATATACACACACACACACACACACACACACACACACACACACTTTATTTTTGTTGTCATTTTAATGTTATTTTTCACATAAGATTGATCTTATGATGATTTCATCAATGATGCAACACGTTGCAAGCTGCAGTCAGCGGGTGTGAGAGACGAGCGTCTCCGTGTTAGAGTGCGCATCAGCCGGCGGAACTTTAAATCTCTCACGGTTTCGATTCCCGGTCAGATTGTGTCTCTTCCGTGACTGGTTGAAGCAGCTCTGACCGCACAGATGATGACAGTTTTGGAGTTTGTGTTTATTTACATGGCACGCTCTCATATTATATGAACGTTAATCAAGGATAAAATACAGATATATCGCAAAGCTGTGATCTGCGTTTCTGTGTTATTTTTTCTGGCCACCACTGGAAACTCACATGACATGACCACACGTGCCACTCCCTAAACCGAGATTGAGACTTTTTATAAGCGGTGTAGAAAATGGGCAAACAGCTCTCAGAGAGAATGGGCTGTCACATCCACACATGCACTTATTTATTTAATAAAATCGCAGCATTTGCCGTCATATAATCGCACAGGCTGACATCGTGAATGCGATATGATTAATCATGCAGCACTAACTCATAATAGAACATTTTATAACAATGTGCTGTCAAGACTATAGCATGTACGGTTTTGGCTTAAACTTTAATAATACTCAGTGGTGTACACTCTAGGGGTTGCATGACTACTAATTTTTAATAGTCTCCCAGTTGAACCCATTAGTCAAGTCAAATTCAACTAGTTGTGATGTCATTCTGCCATTAAACCTGAGATGCACCATGGTATAAACACTCATCTACAAGAATATGTATGAGGTCACAGGCCTGTCAGGAGGTGACTTAATATAATATGTCTTAAAATGAATAACCCCTCATGCTGAAAACCAGAAGGAAAGTTAATCTAAATCTGAGGATGTATATGAGTCATACACACAGTATTAATTAACCCCTTCATAACCAGAGGTAGGGAGGGAGGTTTTATTCTTATTACAAGTGGCTGTGGCTTCTAGTGGGAGTAAATTGGATACCAGCCTATATAGGTGGCTATATTAAAATTATAACAGATAGCCCACTCATAATAAAGCTCACCCGCTGGGTGTTGGAATAGTAAACTCTCTAGACAGAGAGGACTCACGAAGCGATGGACGCCACGTCTAGGTTATATAAACTTGTGAAAATTCCTGTATTTTGTTATAATGTTATTTTTTTAAGAAACAGAAATGATAACGGGCGAAAGGATTTGGTTTGATTTACTGTACTGAAAGATTATATACTCTCACACGAATGAATCATGAATAGTTATGTTTGATTTTTATTATTATTATTATTATTATTATTAATTTCAGGACATATGCAAAACAGTTCCTTTACTTGTAATTAGGGATGCAACGATGCGATACCTGGATCAGTATCGGCTCCGATACTGAAGCTTTTATTCGGATCGGTTATCGGTCCAATGAGTCCGATACTGTGTATTAGTCATGTTTGTTACTGTCAAGCTCAGAAAATGACAAAATAGAAACATAAAAACACCATTAAAGCAGTTCATATGACTCGTGCATTTTATTCAAAGCCACTTGAAGATGTGCGATAGCTCTGTGAATCACAAAAGACTGTGTTTTAATAAGTAAATACTGTATATAGTATGTGCAGCGCCAGCGCGTTTGTGAATGGTGCTGCTCTGATGACACTGTGTTTTGCCTTCACAGCGGTAAACAATATTTGAGCGCTACTCAAGAACAACATTTTTGAATGTTTAGAATGTCAAAATAAAAGCGGGAGGGTTTAAAAAGTGTACAAATTAAATTTATCATGATTATTATTATTATTGTTGTTTTCATCATCAGTATTTGTTTAAAATGTATAACAATATTTAATTTGATTTGGTTCCAAAAAATAACTGTGGGAATGAAAAGTGGACTGATGTCTTATAACTAAATTGAACAATAAAAGAGATCTGAATCCTTTAAAGTCCAGATGCAAGTTGAAAAAATTTGGGGGGAAAAAAGGCGAAAATAAAACACTGTTTATTTTCTGCTGATGACTTGTACTGGAATTAGCCTACTGTTCATTTTGCTGCTGCATTATCCAGTATACTAGTTAATAATAAAGTGTTTCTTGAAATAATGTGTAGTTAGAGGTTTGTGTTTCTTTACATATTAAAGAGTACTCCCAATTAGTTCCACACAATAATGTAAAGATATTCTAAACTGATTATGCAAGAAAACAACAACACTGGTATCAGAGCGGAAGATACTGAGATTTTGGATATCGGATGAGAAAGTGATATCGGTGCATCCCTACTTGTAAAACTTAAAAAGTACAGTTTATTAAAGAGTAAAATGAAGGAGTGGGACAACAAATAAAAAAGATAATCAGCCCAGCAAAGGACAATGGTGACACCAGAGTTGAAATATTAATAACTCTGCTCAGCTGAAAAATACATAATTATGTTATTATTACATATAAATGGTTAATGGTCTGCACTTATATAGCGCCTTTTTAACCTTAGCGGTATTCAAAGCGCATTACACGGTGTCTCATTCACCCACACACACACACACACACACACACACACACACACACACACACACACACACATTCACACACCAATGATGGCAGAGCTGCCACGCAAGGTTCTAGCCTGCCATTGGGGGCAACTTGTGGCTCAGTGACTTGCCCAAGGACACTTCGGCAAGTGGGCCGGGAATCGAACCACCAACCCTTCGATTAGTGGATAAACCGCTCTACCACCTGAGCCACAGCTATTGTAAGTTTTAGAACCATATTATCACCAATTACATGTTTCTAAAGTATTCCTTACAAAATACATTTTAAGGGTAGTGCATGCATATCAAGTAAAACAATATTTTCCATAGTATAAATTTACTGGTGAAATCAGACATAACATTTGGCACTATCAGGACTATCAAATATCAGGACCCTTAGCGTTATTATACATTATATTCAGCATTATATACAGTTTAACATAGTTCAATCATCTGCAAACACACAGCAAATTCAGTCTCGAGCTGAAAAGTCTCAACCTGCTACTCATTCTATTAAATGCGGTTTACATGAATACAACTTAACTAAAACACTTCCAAAACCAGCACACATGACCATGACATCCCTGAAAGCTGCCTGATTGATTGCACTGAAACTGAAAGCACAGTATGATGTTCCACGAGTTAAATCAAAATGATGGTGCTCTCTTTCTCCATTGTGATTGGTTTGATTGCTCGTTTGCTTAGTGAAGTTTAACGAAGACTCAAGTTTAACAGACAGTTCTGCGAAACACACACCTGATTTTGAATTCATAACATGCACACATTATAAAACATAGAAAACAGCAATAAAATGTAAGTTCATCAAAAAGCACAATCACTCGGTCAACGCACCTGATGCAGCAACTGCTCCACATTAAACTGTATGCTTACTATGATCTTCTTTGAAGTGTTTATAAAGTGCTTTTGTGTGCTGGACATCTTGGGTCATGTTTTTTCCACTTCAATTTGCCTCTGTCATTTTTTTTTAAACGATTTTCATCATGCAACACATTTTCACTAGGCAAAGTGACATCACAGACGGAGCTTCTCCGTGCTTACTACACATATTTGATTAATCAATAACAATTTGGTCGATGGTTTTCTTTATCGATTTTTACGATTAGTTGTTGCAGCCCTACTCTAGTTGAATGCATGTTTATGGCAAAAGGGAATCTCAAACCCTGTGATTCATAAGTGAGGCGATCGAATCAACGATCCAGTGAGAGAGCCTTCCTTGGAAACGGCATGCCTTTTGTGCATCCTCAATAACAAAACAAACGAAGAGCTGATCTGAAAGGCTAAGCTGGCGTGTGTGCTCCACATAAGTTTGTAATGCCCACAAGGGGCATAATAATGCGCTTACTGCTCCTCATCTGAATTAAATGGTGGGGAAGAGAAAGCTTGTCTGAGCCCTAATGGGCATGGAAAGCACCTTAGGGACATTGCCTATTTTGGGTTTGATGTTGGCTTTCAAAAGCCCCGGTCCGAATTCCAGACATGAATTGTCAACCGACAGCGTTTGAATATCACCAAACCGTTTGACTGAGGCCAGAGCCAACAGCAGTGCAGTCTTTAGAGAGCACACAAAACTCAATGGATATCAATAGTTTGAACGGGGGGCTCTTGAGTGCACTCAGCACCAAATTTAAGTCCCATGTTGGAACATAGCAGGGTGAGGGGAGTTCAAGTGCCTCGCTCCCCTAAGGAACTATATGATCAGATCCTGTCTGCCTATAGAGGAGCTAACCTCTGAGGCATGAAATGCCAAGATGGTCGCTACATAAACCTTAAGCGTTGACGGAGTAAGTCCTGCATCCAACCACTCTTGAAGGAATGTAAGGATCTCCATTATGCAGCAATTCACTGTGTATTTGCTGCGTGAAGAGCGCTAATCCACAAACACACACCATTTTAGTGCATAGTACATGGTGCTCTAGCCTGCAAAATGGTGTTTATTACAGACTTGTTCACTGTGCTCCGTTCAGGGGCCATACATGTAGGTTCCACAGCTCTGGCTGGGGTGGCCAAATCGTGCCCTGCGCTTGTGAGAGCAGATCCGTACTCAACGGTATTTCTCATGGGGGACAGAGTGAAGGAGACGTACCCGGGGAAACACATATTTGCATTTTGTCGGCTACTTGTGGGCCAAGGCATCCACCCCCAGTGGAGCTTGGGACATGGGGTACCAAAGAGGGCAGTGGGCTGTCTCTGTGGTGGCAAATATGCCGACTTCTGCTTTTCCAAACATTTCCCAAATCCTCAGAACTGTCTGAAGATGAAGTCTCCATTCCCCCCGACATTGGTACCTGGCACGACAGCATGTCCGCTCCGCAGTTCAGATGGCCCAGAACATATGTTGTGCGCAGGGAGAGGAGTTGGCGCACGCTCCACACGAGGAGGTGTTGCGACAGGCTCATCATTGGTAGCGATCAAGTGCCGCCCTGGCGATTTGTACGCTACCACTGACAAATTGTCTGACCAAATCAGAACATGATGATTCACTATGTTGGATATGAAAGCCTTCACAGCTAAGAAGACAGCTAGCATTTTCAAGCAGTTAATGTGCCACATTCGCTTCGCACCTGTCGAAGTGACGATAGCCGGACGTCCATCATACCGCACGCCCCAACCTGTGTTGGACGCATCCATGGTCACCACCTCTGTCTGAAAACCTGAAGAAAATTTAGCGGCTGTAAAACCCTATGCATGGCAGCTTGAAACAATCTCCATCGCGTCTTGAGCAAGGAGATTGCACATTTTTGAAAGCAATTAACAAGCAGTTAAGGACAAAACGTTGTTGAAGCCTTCAGTGCACGTCGAGCAGCCGCTAAGTGGTATGCGTGCCATTCAAACAATGCAAGGAAGCGCTGCAATAAAAACTGACTCAGTCCTGGAGAGACAAGCAGGGAAGGCGAAACATAATAGAAAGGTAGGAGCTCTACATTTATGCTATACTTCCAGAGGGATTCTTCCCGGTGGGGACTAAGAGTACTATATGTGTCACAGTAAAAAAGACGCTAAAATATGCTCGAGGATGGCAGCCCCTCCGACCCGTCTCAGTAAGCTCCGTATGAAGAATGACACTGCTTTCCGAACCACGTCTTTTGACAGTGGACAATGTGCAGGAATCATTCGTTCAGAAGAGAATATCAAGATAGAGAGTTTAACAAGATAACTAGTTTAATGTACGTTAAACTTGATCAGTTACCTTAAACCTTAAAGCAGTTTTAGCATCGATTTAGCCAGCTATCTTTAGCCATACATCCAAACAATATCTAACTTTATGTAGGTCCCAGTTTATAGGACCATGTCACCGCGCACAGAACCGTTAATTTAACATGTACACAAGCATGTACTACTACAAGTTAGCCGATTTTGTTTGTTGGTTTGTTTGCTAAACGTTAACCTTAACTGTCGGTGTCCCAGTCATAGCACCGCTGCATTCATCAGTAGTTTTGGAGGAGGACTCGTGGTGGGCATGTTGAAGGAAGCTTTGTTGCAGGACGCTGAGAGGATGACTGCACCGGCTCGGACTTCATGCAGATTAAGATGGAGCAACTTTCTGCTCTTAAGTTTATTCCTTGCACTGGCAAGTTCTTCATCAGATTTGTTGTGTTGCCGGTCTTAGCAGTAATTATCTTGTTGCAAATATTGCATCACGTGCTGTTGGCATTGAGCCTGGTAAAATGTAGCCACACTTTTGATCTTTTCCACATCTTTTACATCTACGGGGGTTGAGACGCATACACACTATAGCCTAACGTGTGAGCCACGTCTCTGGGCATAACCGATGTTAACTAGTGTTTTTCCATGATGCCTAAACACAGCCAATTACCGGCACTTTTAATTTTCTAGCATGCTACGTTTATCACTGACGTTGATGAGATTAACCCCTTAGGTATCGAAATTTGGTACCGAACGATAAGTCATTTTTGGATACTCGATTGTTTAGAGGCAATTCGGTCGGTGCCTAAAATGTATCGAACTCGATATCCAGCCCTAGTATTGAAGGAAAAAAATACTGATTAAATCGTGTTTGAGTGCCTGCTTATATAGGGCAAATGCATGCCTACAGGGGGTGGGGGCTCAAACACTATTGCCAATCATAAGATTGCCGTTATGATACAAGGGCTTCAACTAGGTCGTGGAAAAGGAATTCACTTTCACCACCTGTTTTTCGGATAAACATGTGAAATTATTCAAATGTAATGACTTTATGTAGACTCAGAGTTTATATATGTACAATACCCTCATGCCATCAGTATTGGTTTCTATGTAAGCGCTGGGTGAGAGCAAATGTTATTTTTTACATCTTTTATGTTTTCCACTTTTATTAGTGCATTTTGTAATATATATATATATATATATATATACATACACACACACACACACACACACACACACACACAGTTAAAAGTGGTGCATTTTAATCATTTAAACATCATTATGCTGTTCAATTAAAAATGAAAATAAAATAAAAATTATTATAAAAGGCTCATACAAAAAAATCTAACAAAGAATTACAGGGCTGTCGTACACGTCATTCATTCATATGAACACTAATATCTGACATGTTACCGCATGCAACAACATTTAATGTATTACAGGCTCATAATTCCAGATATATCATATCCAAATTTATTCTCTGTATATATTCACCTTTTTGTCTCCTTGTGTGCTGTATTTATTGGGCTTCTTTAATCCTAAATATTTCTCCAGCGAGCTCAGCTCCCGCAGCGCCATCTTGTTCACACCGGAAACAAACTGAAACCGAGAACGCTTTCTGATTGGATGAGATCCTCTACTCCCGCCCTCATCCGATCACAATGGACAGATCAGACCCAGTTCTAAAAGAACCATGCGCTCATTTTAATGTCATTTAATGTACTTATTCATAAAAATAAAAAAAACACACACATATGTGTTTCACGAATTGCTAAAAATACTTAAATAATAATAAAACAGTTTTACAATTGTTTAAATGTTTACTAATTTGTTGTTTAATATGATCATGTCTACATAGTAAAATAAGTCTCTTAATTTATATTAATGTATTGTATGTTCTGCTGTGCCCTTTTGGGGCAAACTATAATAATAAGTCCTAAACATTATATACTTGTTTCTTTTTTACAGTATTGTATAAGTCAACCGTGTTGCTGAAAAGTTTACATATGAAAATAATGTAATTTAGACGGAATTAAAATAAAATGATATGACTGACATCATCATTTATAATGAGCACTTTTTTATTATTCATTTATTATTATTTTATTAATATTTATTTATTTATTTTTGTGGTTTTAGTACCTTTCTTATTTCTCAAAAGTAAATAAATGATCATGTGCAAATGATGCCTTGAGCTTTTTGTATAAACATCTACAGTCTGAGATTGTAGGTCAGTACCAGAAGGGTTAATAAACACATCAAGAAATTTGAGGACATAGAGTAAAGTTTATTCTGTAAAGATAAAATAATCTAAATGCATAATTAGGATGTTGAAACAAAGGTGGGAAACTTGCTATTTAGTGCTACTTACAAATTCATATACAGGCCTACTGTTGGTCATATAAAGTTTTTTATATTTTTGATGAAAAATTGCATGTTTGAAAGGTTGTAACACTGAATGGAACAAAAACAGCACCACTAAATTGGCAGCTTGCAGTGCTAATTTAATTTCTTATCAGCCCTCTTATAAACATAATGACAATGCTACATTAGAACATTACAATAGAGACATCCCAGAGACACCCTTTGAGGTCACACGACAAGTGGGGGATCTCAATTATGAGGTGAAGCGAAATGATAGAAGGGCCGCACGTCAAATGTCACCTCAACATCCTGAAATTATGGAGGGAGGCAGTCCCTGTGACATTGGCTACGGTAGTTTCGGAGAGGGCGGAGCTCGGGCCGGAGGTGAATATAAAACCTAATCATAAAACCCTTGCGGAGACCACCTCTCACCATTCTAGTTTGCAGAGGTTGCCAAGTTGTAAGAGGAATTTGCAGACTTGTTCTCCCCTCTACCGTGTCGTACCAAACTCATCCAACACCATATCGAGACCGAACCTATCGCTTGCCCACCTGAACACAAAAAGAAAATAGTTCGGGAAGAATTGGATGCGATGCTTGATATGGGGGTAATAGAGGAATCCCACAGCGATTGTTCCAGCCTGGTTGTTCTAGTTCCCAAGTGTGACGGGTCTGTACGGTTATGTGTGGGTAATAGAAAAGTCAACGCGGTGTCTAAATTTGATGCGTACCAGATGCCCCGCATTGATGAGCTGCTCGATCGGTTAGGTACTGCTCGATTTTATTCTACATTGGATTTGACGAAGGGTTATTGGCAGATCCCCTTGACACCAACTTCTTGCGAAAAAACAGCCTTCTCCATGCCGTTTGGATTGCACCAATTTGTGACGCTTCCATTCGGTTTGTTTGGGGCCCCGGCTATGTTTTAGTGTCTCATAAGCTTACGCCACTACCTATTTAGATGAATCATCATTTATAGTAATGATTGGCAGCAGCATATGTAGCATCTGGGGGTGGTTCTGAGATGGGTCATGGGCAGGTGCATGCCCGAGACCGAAGACCAAAAAGGGGGTGAGACAGTTCCTGGGGCTGACTGGCTATTACAGGAGGTTTGTGCCAAATTATTTGGACGTCACCAGCCTGCTGACTGATCTCACTAAAAAGGGGGCTCCCGATCCAGTCCAGTGGATGGAGCAGTGCCAACTGGCATTTGCAGATGCTATGGCATGCAAATAAGTTCTCTCTCCCTTTCCTATTACAGATGAATGCTTCAAACAGAGGACTGGGGGCCGTACTCTTACAGGTGGTGGAGGGGGAGGAGCGCCCGGTGCTGTACATCAGCCGAAAGCTTTCCATGAGGGAAACAAAGTACAGCACCATGGAACAGGTATGTCTGGCCATCAAGTGGGTGGTCCTCACCCTCCAGTACTACATGCTGGGACGGGCCTTCACACTCTGCTCGAACCATGGCCCACTCCAATGGCTCCACCGAATGAAGGATACCAACGCACGGATCACCTGGTGGTATCTGGCTCTCCAGCCCTTTAAATTCAAGATGGTCCACAGACCTGGGGCACAGATGGCTGCTGCCGACTTAATTCCAGAAATGGGGGGGTTGTTAGGCAGGCCGGATGGCTCCCTGGCCTGAGTCGGGCGGTGGGGGGTATGTGGTCGAGCACCCATTCGGAGAGAGAGAGAAAACGGTAAGGGTGCTTACTCCTGAGCTAAATTATGTCTAACACCTGTCTCTAATTTCAGTGAGAATGGGGAGAGCGGCATATAAACGGCCACATCACTGCCAGATGGGGGAGAGAGCAACATGTCAGTCCAGTGTTGAACATTAGAGAACTGCATCTCTTTAAGAAAGTTTATGTTTATTGAGAGTTTTTGTTATCTGGGATGCTATTTGAGTATGTATGTATGTATGTATGTATGTATGTATGTATGTATCTATGTATCTATGTATCTATGTATCTATCTATCTATCTATCTATCTATCTATCTATCTATCTATCTATCTATCTATCTATCTATCTACACATGTACACACTGTAAAATACTGTAAGTTTTCATACTGTAGTTGAGTTTCTTAGGCCTAGTTTGTCAATTGTGTATGTGTTCTTTTAAAACCAATTTCCTTTTGCTTAAATGTCTTTTTTATTCTTTCTGTATATCAACCACTTATTTATTGTGATGAAAGTGCTTGAAAAGGTGGAGCTAGGGCCTAGTTTTTATGTTTTGACATAAAACCTAGACTGACTCAATATGCATTTTTATATCTATACATTGTCTATTAATTCACAACAAAGCTAAAGTCACTCTCTTTCTGAAACTTCCATAACACACTTAAATCTTTTATATGGTAAACCACCTGTTTGTTTTGCATTTGTGAATTGAACTTTTGAAATTGACGCAATAAACATATTTTCATTTCAAATATCTGCACAGACATGTCCCTTCTCTTATGAGTTTAAGTTTATTCTGACAGGTACTAAAAGCTGCCAGGTCAGCATATTTTAGTAAACTCATAGAAAATAACCACAACAATTCTAGGTGTTTATTCAGTACTGTGGCTAAATTGGTTAGGAATAAAGACTCAACAGAACCAGATATTACATCGCAGCACAAGAGTAATGACTTCATGAATTTCTTTACAGATAAAATTGAAATAATCAGATATAAAATTGGAATTATGCAATCATCTGTCATAGCACCTCAGAAAACTTCCAGATAATTTCCTTCTCATGCAACTTCAATCCTTCACTGTCACAGGTCATGAAGAGCTAACAAATCTTCAAAAAAATGTGAATGTTAGATCCCTTTAAGTTCTTAAAAGAGGTATTCCCTTTAATCTCAGAACCTCTTCTTAATATTAATAACTCATCGCTATGCTTAGGACATGTCCCAAGAAACTTTAAAATGGCAGTTATCATACTGCTTATTAAGAAGCCACAACTTGACCCTGGACAACTGGCTTATTATAGACCGATTTCAAATCTCCCGTTTATGTAAAAAATACTAGAAAAGGTAGTATCCTCCCAAATATGTTCATTTCTACAGAGAAATAGTATATATGAAGAATTTCAGTCAGGATTTAGGCCTCATCACAGTACAAAGACTGTACTTATCAGAGCGTAAGGAACCACGCAGTCAAAGCACGAGAAGATTCCTAACAACATTTTTTTTTTAATCAAAATATTTACAAAGTAACAAATCAATTACAAAATTAATGAAAGTAAAGGTCTAGGCCTGTAAAAGCAGTCAACTGAACAGAACTAAACTCAAATAATCAAGAACTCAGAAGAACTGACCAGAACAAAACTGACCCCCAAATGAGACAGCAGGGGCACATTTATACAGATTGGACTAGTCCATTATACACACATAAGGGGAGACATCTAAAACACTGAAAATACAACATTAAAGACAAAGGCCAGTTAAAGGAATAGTTCACCCAAAAATGATTTTTTTTTTTTTCATTTACTCGCCCTCAGGCCATCCAAGATATCTCTGAGTTTCTTCATCAAAACAGAATTTAAGATTTTTAGGATTTCATTTCAAGCCTCCTCCTTTAATCAGTGCAAGAGTATGTACTCCATTTTTTTGGTGTATCAAAATAATCCACACGACTCCATTCGACAAATAAAGTTCTTCTGAACCCAAAGGATTGATTATTTTTAGAAACAAAACAATACTTATATATATTTAACTACAAATGTTTGCTTCCGTACACCTCTGTGACGTGCGCTCATGAGGGATGACGTAAGCTCGATGACAAGGTCACGCGTGGAGGAGGAGTCAGGAAGCGTGTCATTATTTACAAGAGCAGCGCTGTACAAATGTTTAATTGTCTTTGCTGTAGATTCATATTTGTACAAGTGTTTTGATCGAAATGGTTGTTTGGCGTGTGTATCCTGGATGCTTCAACCTTCAGAAACCCAAAAGAAAATGCACGCCATGAAAAATATTTACTTTCATTGATTGTCTAGACATGATCATGAGCGATTGAAGCTCTGGCTTATCATGCTGAACCTGGATATCAGTACACCCCTACATTCTCTCAAATATTGGAGGGTGTGCATTGAAGATTTCACCCCTGAGGATTCCAAACCATCGAAAGAAACAAAGGGTCGATATCTGAATTCATCAGCTGTGCCTGTGTTGTTTTTCCAGCGAACTCAGGTGTGTGTGTAAACTTTCTTAGGACACTGCCCATTGGGCATCCCCTCTAGAAACACCCCTGTTGCCATCAAAATCCTTCATTAGCCAATTACAAGGACAATTGCATCTGTGTGAACTTCTGCAGTTAATCCAGGATGGACTTCAAAGACATTAGTCATTAATCTTACAGTTCAAACACAATCAATGTTTAAACACTGACCCTTAACACTTACTTAGTTTAATCATTTTAAACCATGACTTTAACTATACATAAGAAATATTTACATTATATTCATGATGTTAGTCAGAGGGGCACTGGCCCCCACAGTGAATCTGGTTTCTCCCAAGGTTATTTTTCTCCCATTAACCATCATCTTATGGAGTTTTGTGTTCCTCGCCACAGTCACCTTCAGCTTGCTCACTAGTTTCTAAATACAATTATTATTTAATTATTACATTTTTATACACAATTTACAATCATATTTAATAAAACTACACAATGATGATTCTAAGATTTTATAAATATTCCAGTTTCATTTTCTGTTTAAACATGATTTCCTGTAAAGCTGCTTTGAAACGATGTGTGTTGTGAAAAGCGCAATACAAATAAAAATGACGACTTATTCAGATAGACCAAATTCATGCAAACTCGATAAAGAAATTCTTCTTTGTTCATTTATTGCTCAATCTGCAGTGAGGATTAGCAACTTGTTTGAGAGCATTCATTGAAATAAGACCCTGAACTTCACAGGAATAATCCAATGACACACAATCCACACTCATTTTCACATCCTGTAAGCATTTATTGTATAAACAATTTTCCCATGTTTGTTTGCATGCAATCATAATTTTCTTGTTGGAGAATTGCAAAGCACTATTCCTGTGATCTTGGCATCAGTCAGCACAGACACGACTGTACAGCAGATGAAAGGGCTGCAGTGCAGTTTATAGTAGCAAATATGTATTTACTCATTGTTTTTCATCTAAATCCTGGAAATTTAAATGGAAATGACAGCGAAGGTTTAGAGTTTCCCTGAGTCCTGCAGCAAGTTTCCCTTGCTTCACTTGGCTGTCTGTTTCCCAGCATCTTTGTGAGCGTCCTCTGCGCAGCATGTCTCTTTGAATTTACATGATCACTGTATGACTCCTCCATAATGAAATGTCAGCAATCAATCACAGCATCCTTATTAACTCTATAAGGGCCAGGTGTGGATGACATCATGGAAAGCGAAGTGTTGCGTGCCTCTCGCACACCAATCAGTCAAAAATCTAGCATAATATGGAGTGGAGGGATCTCTGCTGAGGACTAGCAATGTGGTGCTTGCATTTCTGCAAGGCTGCAGTTGGCCTAGTCTTTCAAAACAATGCAAAAGCATCCCATCAGAACCCACAAATCCCAAACAGGAACTCAAAGAGCTTCTGTGATGTTGTGTCTAATTTCAGGAGGATATGATTTTTCTTTTTACAATCACAATAATGCAGTGATTATAAACTCACTAGATATGGTACAATGGGGCTAAAGCCCCCCAAACCCAATAACACTCCAATGAGAGAAAGTATTTGGGATAAATAAAAGCCCTGTTGTAGGGGCTAAAAGACCCCAATAAAGATATTGTATGAGTTCTATCAAAGGGTTCAAGGCAGCTGAAAACTTTCTCTCATCAGCCCTGCTGTCTAGGGGTAACCGATACATTACAGTCCAGAGCGTGAGCGCTGTTTAACAACAGCCGTTTACATGCATATAAACAAAACACAGCGATTCTGTTGAAGGCAGCTAACTAAACATTGTCAGATGACAATACAACTGTGGTGGATAATCTACTTGCTCAAAAACAGCTAACAAAAAACTAGTTTCATAGGTATGAGACTGCAGCGTTGTTATGGCTACACTTGTCAATCATCGCAATTGCGGGAGTCAGTCCTGGGGTGTAACCCAGAGTTAACGTGCACACGCGGTGAGTACTTAAAGACATTTTCAATGGATAGCCGAAGTCACCGTGGAAACCCAAGGGGTATACTTCAGCGAAGCGGAGTTGGAGGATTTAAATCATGCTTATGAAGAATATAAGCAAATTACTACAACAAAAATAAGTAATACTGCTGCATTGGCGAAGGACAGAGAGTTGGCTTGGCAAAAAAATAACTGATACAGAAAATGCGTGAGTTTATAAAAATATAAATACCATTGATCTTGTTCATTGGGCATGTTGTAAAAACCACATTTAATAGATAAGCATTCAATTTTTACCCTTCATAAATTTCTTAACATAGTGCTTACTTTAGTAATATATATTGACTTATTTTTTCAGAGCCAAAAGATCTCTGAGCCAAGACAAAATTAAACATAAAAATATTCTCCAAAAAAAGGTAATATTTCCTAAACTTCTTAAACTATTGTAACCTAAGTACTAATTGTTTTTTTATAGTAAGCTTTCTGTTCTATGTAGCCAATAGATAGACGGCTGAGGCACATAAAATGGGTGGCGGACCACCACCACCTTCACTCACTCCAACGGAGATGCAATGTCCCTAAATCAAGGGTGATGTCATTACTTAAAAAAAAAGCATTCTGAATGCATTTACTTTCAATGTTTCACTTATGCATTATGCATAATTTATTTTACTGCATATGGTGTATGCTCTAATATTCCTAAATGTTTATTGTTTATAGTTATGTATTTGTTTGAGAATATACATTAAGTATCTTACTTCTCGCAGTTGCTGATGGACACATTGTATAAATGGACCCTCCTGCAACAGCACGGCCTGCCACATTTGTAAGTGATTATTGTCTTTAGGTATTGTTTCTGTTTGCTAGACTAAACATCCTTAGTAATTTGCACTGTAGGATGAAGATGAAGAGACCACTTCTGCTGTGACCGAATTAGAAAATGAAAATGCTGAGAGGCCAATCGGGGTATAATGCATATAATGCATTCCTTTTTTTAACAAAATAGATAAAAACTTTGTCAATGTCCTGTTACAGGATATGGCTGAGGATCCATCTACCAATACACATAATCTTAGCAGTGTGATACATTTTCTGCAGTTGTCTTTAATAAAAGAATTGGTCTGTATATGTATTACAGACCTTAGCAATCATATTGAATTATCATCTGTTGTTTTTAGCTGGCCGCAAAGGAGCTGTATAAGTTCCATCTTCAAAGGCAAATAAGAAAAAGTGACATGGAGATGGACCTTATACATCTTCAAATGGAGGAGAAAAGGCTGAACATAAAAAAGGCCAAACTTGAAATTGAATTGCTAGAGCATCTGCTAAAGGTGGGAATTGTATTTGCCTAGTGATGATTAATATGTCATTTGTTGGTGACTGGTAAAGCAATAAACACAAATGTCTTTTTATTACAGGAATTAAAGAAACAATAAAAACACTTGACTGTTCACTTTGTGCACTTTGGTCCACTGGGTGCACTAGGGGTTCCTCTTGACCGTCTTCATCAAGAGAAGGGGGGGTTCTGGACTGACCCTGAGCCCACGCAGGCACTGAAACCTGGCCTTCAGGATGCCAATGGTCATCTCCACCTTGGCCCGTGTTCTGCTGTGAGCCAGGTTAAATCATGTCTGTGGTCAAGGCTCAGGTTCAGGGTAGGGAGTCAGCATATAGGGCAGACAGGTGTACCCTCTGTCCCCCAGCAAGCAATCAATGAGGTGGGATGCATCACATATTACCTAGTTAGTGTTGACCATTAATGAGTGGCATTTAATGGTTCAAATATTGATTTAGCCCCCACTGTAAAAAAAATCCTGTTGTTTTTACAAACAAAAAAAAAAAAAAACTAAGGACTGGCAGCTGTGAAGGCTGAAAGGAAAATCTCACTTTTTACATCTAAAAACTTTCATTTTTAAACATTTACTGTATATTTTAAAGTTAATATTCGTTAATCAATTAACATTTTATTTCTGTTTCTTTTTTATTTTTACAGTCTTTTGCTTTTAAAATGACAGACATTTTTTACAGTGCCCAATATTCTATTGTTACCTGCACACTGATGCTTTGGAATGACTTCCTATTAACATAGTCGTCTTCATTGAATGAATGAGCTTTAATAGGAATGTGGGTTCCATAAATGCACCCAGTGATATTTGGGAAAATTGAAATTGAAAGTTAGATGATTAGATTCATTTTAAAATGATTGTGGATGTGTACATAAGTACAGTATGGATGGATAGATGAAGTAATGCTATACCTCACTAAAAAGGTCTCTCGTAGAATATCACAGAAAGGATGAACCCAACACTCTGTGGAATTCCTCTTTAATGACTTTCAAATGTTTGGCCAAGGAACTGCAGAAAAGTGTGTAGGAACCATTTGAGTGCAAGGCATTCTGTAGGAACAGCCCTAAACACAGTTGCCGTTCCCATCACATGGCAAAAAAAGAAGGGCAATGAAAAATATGTGATCTGTGTTAAGCGCCGGCCCGCAATGTGTCACATTGGATATGAAAGGTTTCAAAAGATTTGTTAAATAAATTAGTGAAAAACGGTAACGCTCCCGCAATATTCATTTGGATACGAAAACATCTATATGTGGTCTTATCACCCTCTCACTGCGGAAAAGATTTCATATAATCTGTGCTTCCACGTCCACTGGATCTTCTTCAAAAGGGCACGCCATGCTCCATCAGCTCTCTGAAACAAACTAACCCTGGAACATACCCTGCTCCGGAGCTGGTTATGTTCGGAGAGTAAGTTGCTATGGCTACTTAAACTGAAAGTTACCTCGGAGGTTATCCGTTTACTTATTCGTAAACTTACCCAGGTATGTTGCATAACCTGCTTTCTGGAATACACCCCTGTATTCCGTAAAAAGATGGATACACACCTTAAAGCGCCCTTGGTGCTATCTGAGTACAAATAAAACTGAAGAATGTGAATAGTCTCAGACATACATGAATCAGTTATCAGCCTAAATAATTCTTTTTTTGTAAATCTTTGTCAATAGAACATTTTAGGGAATAAAGTGTTCTTTGGAGATATTTAAGCCCATATGCAATCCTTTTGATCTTTTTGTTTTTATTTTACAATGTAACAGTTATTTCCGTAAAACAAAAACAAAGAAATAAATGTATGAAAAATGAAACAGCTGGCCCAAATAAAAGACATTTAATGAGCACAAATGCAAACTATCAGAAATGATTAGGTGCTCGGGAACAAATTGAAACTAATTCTCTTTTTTCTGTCCCTTTGCTTTTGTTTGCATGTTGTGGTACGTCACACAGTTTTAGCACACAGGACTATCATGAATGCGTGCCTGCAGCTACGCACAACGCCACTGCAGCGCAATGCCCGGAGCTGCCACATCCTGTATGTATGAGCTGGGATGCAGGACAGCGATCCGCACTCACGGGAACAATCCATAGCCTGTGGGAGTATTCCGATGCCAATTGTGATACACACAATAAGGGGTCACATTAGTTAGAAATATATTGTGGGGTCACTGATAATGCTGTGGGGCACTCGTGTGTCCAGATCTCCTTATTTGCAACCCCACTACCCCTCTCTCTTTCTCTCCCGTTAGTCTGATTTGTCGAGTGGAGCCGTGTGTCTCGCACGTAACTGTCTGCACTGCTACCTCTCATAACCTGTAAGTGCAGCTGCTGTATATTTAAGCACACAGCGGTATCAGACACTGTCAGGAGGCATCGGTGAGATTCACATGACATGACAGGAAAGAGAAATGCAGGCCTGACACCACGAGAGGCACATATCAGCTGCAGCAGCCGCTCGTTTGTGATCGCTCTGTATCAGCTTCTGTCTCCAGTTATCTGCAGATTTACACACACATCAAACCACACAGCTCACCAGAGGACACTATAGGTACAGAGAAAAGCTTCCTACGAGGCCCACGGCTGTTTTCATGTTGAAGAATGCTTCTTTTGTAATGTCTAGACGCGGCATTTTACATTTTGAATGATGGTGTACAAAACGAAAGGAAAATGTGAATTATTTGTATTATTATTTAGATAAAATATATGGTGCATACAGGTAAATCTCAATTTCATAAACGTAGCCAAGCCCATATCGAATCTGATGTATGCACAATATATTCAATTTAAGTTTATACAATTGAACATATACATTATGTGCGTTTCGAATTTTCAAAAATAACAAGTTCAATTTCAGTTTATTTGTAATGTGCAGAGGGTAACAAGTTACACTGTACAATGAAATTCTTATTTTGAATGTCTACCCAATGTTCAGAAAAATGAATAACGTCTAAATAACACAAAAGAAAAATAGATAAACATATAACCATATATATATATATATATATATATATATATATATACACACACCTATACACATAATTATTTATGCATGGGTATTGGAATGACTGTAAGATTTAGTGCAGTTAATATGTGTCACGAAATGCCAAACCGTGACGTTAGGGAAGGACCCAAACGCAGAGGGCAAGTGTAATGGGCTTTATTAAAAAAAATAAAGAATATAATCAAAACCTCACACAAGGGAGGGAAACTGAAAATACAAAAACAAAACCAACAAGAAAGAAAACAAAAACATAAACTGACTGAAGACAGGACAGAACAGGAACCGACTGACTATGGCTGGCACAAGACTGCTAACGAGAGGTGTTTAAAAAGGGAAAAAGGAGACAGGTGCCGCCGATCTGTTAATGAGCAGCGTGATCCAGCTTTGCTATGGCTTTATGGCTGTGGAAATGCTGATTGTGCAAGAGAAAACTCAAGCAGATGTTCAAACATAACCAATGGGCAGAGGAGACTGTCATGATCATGCCACAACAAGAATATATATATGTATATATATACCCACTTGAACAGCCCATAATCTACTGTTGTGTTAGTTTCCCTTTATCTGTATTGGATACTGTTTAGTGAAACTGGAGATTCTTTGTTGCAATTGGTGAATTATCACTTTCCCTGCCCTTGACAACCGTTGTCAATGCCATCATCGACTGAGGGAATTTATAACAGTGAGTGGCGAGAGAGAGAGAGAGAGAGAGAGAGAGAGAGAGAGAGAGAGAGAGAGAGAGAGAGAGAGAACCTCACGCTGAAGCAGTATCAGGTAAAATTAATTAACGAAATATGGCAAACATCCTGTAAAATAAGGAATCGTCCCGTAATTAAGGGAAAAAAATTGCGTTCCGTATGAAATCCATATGCGATGCCGTTTGTCCCGTATTTTACCATCACACACCCAAACTGCTGAGACTGTTTCACAAATTGAGAGAAATGGACCTGAAACACACACCGTTCGTGTGAGTCATGTGAGATATCGGATGATGTTTACACGGATGATACACTTGACAGAAACGACTGGGGGGAAATCTCAGTAACAATCAGCGGACTTCTTCTGTCAGAAGCAAGATCATTTTGTCAAAACCATATAGCATTCGAGTGCATGTTAATTTTTAAACACCAGTAAAAACACCTATTCATGACATGCCTTTACATTTTACTGCACATGTCAGAGAGAGAGAGAGAGAGAGAGAGAGAGGGAGGTAAGAAAAACTGCATTACTGCATTAATTCAAAATAAAAGTACAGTAGTACATGTTTAGTTGAAACACTTAACACTTAAATTTCCCTTATGATAAAAACTATTTACCGCTAATCCAATGAGAAATACACAATTTTCATGTTAAGTCTTTTCTCTCCCTTTCTCTCTTCTTTCTGGTCATTGTGTTAAAGCGTTTTTCATTTTAAGTATAGTAGGGGACATTCACACTGAATGTGTTTTTGCATCCATCCGTGCTGTTTTTCAATGTAAAGCAGCATCTCGTACAGGAACACCTGTGAATATGTATCGATCCTACCATTCTGTGTCATTTAAGTCCCCATGACAAGTGTGTGTGGTATTTATATGGTTTACTTTCACCCGATTACAATTTTGATAGGCTTATTAAAAAGAATAAAGACTTTTTAGAATATTACACACTGTGTGGGCTTAAAAGTTCTATTTGAAATAACTGAAATCCTTTTCTATTGGACTGTGTCCAAAAAACTGCACGTCAAACATCTTTGCTAAATCAGTGGATTTCTATTTTTCCCCTCACACAGAGTTTTTTGTGTGGCCCTTGATTTAATGCGCACCCTGTTATATCATGATACTATGACCTTTCATTGAAGATATATGTTTGGAAATGACATCACACACTCTGGAGGTGGACATCAGCCTTTCTGCAAAATTATTTGAAGTTTATAACTCCATTGATTTATTTATGTTTTCCTTTTTTTTATGGTGGTAGTCATACAGTATGTGCTCAAGCATAACACGTCCACCCTGTTATGGGAAGATATATGGGAAATTAATATAATTTTAAAATGTCAATATATAGTATTCATGTTAACAGAAATAAAATCATAAATATTAGTTGTGATGAATTATTATGTTAGTTGGTTTGTCTCACTCTAAAACAGTACATCTTTTTTGATAGAATTACAGAAAACTGTATGATAATATCAATGTTTAAGGATCTGAATGACCTGTTCACCTGTTCTCAAGAGATATTTTGGCATGTGAAAGAATTCCTATTTAAGTTCAAGGAACAATCAATTATTGTACAAACACAGAGAATCTTGGGAAATTCTTCAGTCATGCATCTCACACAAGCATGTGATGCAACACATGCAAATGAACCACGAGGAGGGAGTGGAATAGATGGTGACAGCAAGATGCTGCAATTTTTTGGCATCTCTTCTATTTTGCTCCTTTTTTGTAACACAATATGAACATGTTCATCCAACGGAGGGCAGACCCTGAGACATGGAGAATGCTGAAAAAATGTAGTGTAAGTGACAGCACAGCTCCTCTGTTTCATAACACTCACAGCAGCCAGAGGTCACGCTACGGGCCACGGATCCCAGACTGCCGCTCACACCCAGTTCCACTCATTCAAGAGTTTTAATTACGCACTGAAATCGGTTTCCTCAAGCCATGACCAAAACATCAACAGTGAACATTTTGATTGTTATTTATTCTGAAAAGTCATTTAATCTTTGTTGCCGTTGCCCACTGGCCATGCAGGTTGTCTGTGAACAAGACAAATTCTAGGAGGAAGTTGCAAGTTTGCATCACCCGTTTGGGTAATTACACATGCATACACATATTAGTGTGACACAACACACTGTTAGTAGATCATTGTGCACATAGTGTGCAAAACACTCACAAACACAATTAGATCACATAAGAAAACTGGACTTTTACCAGTAATTTTTCAACTGATCTGGGTGGTTTATAATGCTCATCCAGCAGGGGGCACTGTGGCACTTTCAAACTGTTGACATCACGCAGCTGAATCCTACAAAACACAGTTAGCATTTCTTTTTAAAAAATGCTAAAACTTCCCTGAAAGGCAAAGACAAGCTGCAGTGTGGCCCATGACTGATTTAATGACAGACAGACATCACGGACAGAAAGGGAAATGCCTGTCATGTGATTTCACCTTACAAAAAAAAAAAAAAAAAAAAAAAAACGTAAATATAAAACAAACTAAGACTTTCCTGTCTGAAACATAATCTTTTAAATAAGCCACTTTGTTGTAGGATAGTATCTGTTGATTTACTGGTGTGTAAGTTAGGATGGAGTCTGACAGAGGAATAATCCATATAATGTAATTATGAGCTCCAGAAAAGCTGGAAAAACTGTAAAACTGTCGTCACACTTCATTTCAGTAACTCAAACTGAATATAATCAGGTCATTCTACAACTGAGGTGGCAGATGCCGTTGACTGCAATGTACACAATTTCTAGAGAAAACTGTATATGTTTAAACTGTAAATACTTTTTATCCATAGCTTGGAATAGTCCATACGCTATTATAATTCATATTTGGCAGAGGCTATTTGCACTAAGTGAAAAAAGCAACAAAAAGCATCTTCTTTGCACTAAGTGCAAATACCGTTAGATATTCTCACACTGTTTAAATACTAACATACAACATAGTAGCATCACTGCAGCATTTTTATTGTGTTTATTTGGAGTACCACAGACACCCTCCACCTACTCCTAACCCTTACAAAAATTAACCATGGTTTTACTACAGTAAGCATAGCATCACCATGAGATTTTTCTAGTAAAATCATAGTAACCACAAAATTAAACATGGTTACTATTAATTACTATTAACAACATGTTACTATAGTAACACCAGAACTATATATTTTCCCCCAAAACACATGGTTACTACAATATTACTACAGAAAAACCATGGTTCATTTCATCCGGATCAAATAGTTCTTTCAACTCCCCGCGACCTTAACTGTGACCAAATCACTGCGAGGAATCTCTTTTATTTATTACTATAAGTAGAATTATAGGAAATATTGAGTAGAGACATGGGAAAAAGCATGTCAGGGGTGGGAATGGAACCCAGATCTCCAGTGTGACAATACATACCATTGTTACACCCCGAGCTACTACAGCTACACTTGGTGGTGCAGTTTGCCATAAAATCCTGTGTATCCACCACACTATTGGAGTGCAAATAGTCACATAGTTATCCAATCTCATAATCCACTAAATGTCTAACCGGTTAACCAGTTTAATGTCTCTGCCCCATCACAAAAAATTCAAATATACCCGCCTACATTTGATCAAATAAATCTGTCGTTGCTGTCTTGAGTTTGGTCTGAGCAGTGGTGGGCGGAAATAGTGTAAATAGCCTCTGCCAACAAGATTTGCACTTAGTGTAAATAGACACTCCATTAATATTTACAATCATTTTACTTAAAAACTCTTAGAGCATGAAAATATGCAAAACACCACTAACTAAACAGTACTTTTTTACTTGTTTGATGTTTTTGAAAAAGTCCATTAAATATATCATAATTAAAAATGTTAGAGATGTTACGCTGTTGTGTCATTTATGATTGATCATTAATGAAATTTCTTTAAAATAATATTCCTTAATTATCAATATTTTTAGTCCAGTCAAATTCAAATGCAAAATTCTATACAGTTCTATCACAAATGAAATCATGTCAGAGTTTTCTTGGTCATGGAAAACCTGTAAGTTTCATGGAATTTTAAAATGGTAAAAACTCTTTATTAGTCTTAATATATAATGGACAAGTCATGGGACTTTCTATAGTGAAATTGCATTTTTCTAGAGATGCTCCGTTCTAAAACAGAATTGTCTAAAAAAACAAACAAAAAAATAACAATCCTTGGTCGAAAAATTGATTGACCACTTTTATGGCCCTGAACGTGACTACTTCCTCTGCCTGATATTCACAATCCATAACCATTATCCTGATAACAGTGTGTTTATCCACTTAAACACACTCTCTAGTGAGTAAGAGTCTCTCTCTCTCTCTCTCTCTCTCTCACACACGCACACGCACGCACGCACGCACGCACACACACACACACACACACACACACACAGACGTTGATGCAGTTATCATTATGAGCACTCTCCATAGACATGATGATTTTTATACAGTATGAACTATAGATCCTATCCCCTAAACCTAACACAACCCCTAAACCCAACACAACCCCTAAACCTAACCCAAACCCAACACAACCCCTAAACCCAACACATCCCCTAAACCTAACACAACCCCTAAACCCAACACAACACAACCCCTAAACCCAACACAACCCCTAAACCTAATCCAAACCCAACACAACCCCTAAACCCAACTCAACCCCTAAACCTAACACAACCCCTAAACCCAACACAACCCCTAAACCCAACACAACCCCTAAACCCAACACAACCCCTAACCCTAACACATCCCCTAAACCTAACACAACCCCTAAACCCAACACAACCCCTAAACCTAACACAACCCCTAAACCCAACACAACTCCTAAACCCAACACCCCCCCCCTAAACGAACACATCCCCTAAACCTAACACAACCCCTAAACCTAACACAACCCCTAAACCCAACACAACCCCTAAACCTAACACACCCCCTAAACCCAACACAACCCCTAACCCTAACACAACCCCTAAACCCAACACATCCCCTAAACCCAACACAACCCCTAAACCCAACACAACCCCTAACCCTAACACAACCCCTAAACCCAACACAACCCCTAAACCCAACACATCCCCTAAACCCAACACAACCCCTAAACCCAACACAATCCCTAACACAACCCCTAAACCCAACACAACCCCTAAACCCAACACAACCCCTAACCCTAACACAACCCCTAAACCCAACACAACCCCTAAACCTAACACAACCCCTAAACCCAACACAACCCCTAACCCTAACACAACCCCTAAACCTAACACAACCCCTAACCCTAACCCTAACCCTAACCCTAACCCAACACAACCCCTAAACCTAACACAACCCCTAAACCTAACACAACCCCTAAACCTAACACAACCCCTAAACCTAACACAACCCCTAAACCCAACACAACCCCTAAACCTAACACAACCCCTAAACCCAACACAACCCCTAAACCCAACACAACCCCTAACCCTAACACAACCCCTAAACCCAACACAACCCCTAAACCCAACACAACCCCTAAACCTAACACAACCCCTAAACCCAACACAACCCCTAAACCCAACACAACCCCTAACCCTAACACAACCCCTAAACCCAACACAACCCCTAAACCTAACACAACCCCTAAACCCAACACAACCCCTAACCCCAACACAACCCCTAACCCTAACACAACCCCTAAACCCAACACATCCCCTAAACCTAACACAACCCCTAAACCTAACACAACCCCTAAACCCAACACAACCCCTAACCCTAACACAACCCCTAAACCCAACACAACCCCTAAACCTAACACAACCCCTAAACCCAACACAACCCCTAAACCCAACACAACCCCTAACCCTAACACAACCCCTAAACCCAACACATCCCCTAAACCTAACACAACCCCTAAACCTAACACAACCCCTAAACCTAACACAACCCCTAAACCCAACACAACCCCTAAACCTAACACAACCCCTAAACCCAACACAACCCCTAACCCCAACACAACCCCTAACCCTAACACAACCCCTAAACCCAACACATCCCCTAAACCTAACACAACCCCTAAACCTAACACAACCCCTAAACCTAACACAACCCCTAAACCCAACACAACCCCTAACCCTAACACAACCCCTAAACCCAACACAACCCCTAAACCTAACACAACCCCTAAACCCAACACATCCCCTAAACCTAACACAACCCCTAAACCTAACACAACCCCTAAACCTAACACACAATAAACTTTCTGCATTTTTACATTTTCAATAAAACATTGTTTAGTATGTTTTTAAGCTATTTAAATTATAGGGACACTAGAAATATCCTCATAAACCACATTTATAGCATAATACCCTTGTAATTACCAGTTTGTAACCTAAAAATTTCCTAATTTAATCATTTTTAAAATGTCGCAAATGTATGTAGCTAATGAATATTCTGGATATAATCCCATTTATTTTGAGACAAAATACTTATTTGTCATTTACAGTTTTGTTTAAGGTGAATAAAAAAAAATCAATCAATAACTGTCCAAGTGAATGGACAGTATTTGGGGTAAAAAAGCCCCCTGTTGCAGGTGCTAAAGGCCCCTATTAAACACATTGCTTTTCTTAAGTGGGGGGAAGAGATTTGATGTGAAAAATGTTCAAAGTGGGCTCACATTGACTCATCCAGTCACATTAGAGATTAGTTTGTTTATAGAATACTTGAGATGTAAAAAAAAATGATGCATCCTTTTCTGAAGCAGTTATTATAAATAAGTATTATATTAATTAGTTTCACAAAAAAAGCATCTTGCTGTCTCAAAAGTATTTGCGTTAGTCAAATTGTGCCCCTATAACTATTATTTCTACACGATATCACTTTAAACCCCCTAGGGGTTATTTTTCCCAAAGTGTGGGGTAAAAGGCTCCCTCACCACCTTTTTTTTTTAACTGAATTTTAATCAAAACAATCTTCCTTTATTTTATCTTAAAATCACACAAATGATGTTGCTCCATCAATATTCAATAAAAATAACAAAAAAAAAATCTTGATAGATTTTACATTGATTTACAAAATTTCCTTAAGGGATACCTTGAGCCCCATTGTACCCTAACATATATTTAACCAAAATGTAATTATTGTCAGCATTAGCTGGCTAACATGTATTACAGAGTCAAAATATGAATTCCCAAAGAAATATGCAAGAATGAACCTGCTGTCCTCCATGATCCCTATTCTTTTTGACAATGTCACATACATAATTTCAACTTCAGAGATGGGAATTAGGATCATTCCGATGCATGTGAAGGCAGCATTAATGTGGGTAACTCACCTAATTTGATCTAGAATTTAATGAGAAATGTTTGAGTTCATATAGAAATCTCTGACTTTTGACTGCAGACTTTGGATACTGGCAAGTTTGAGACAATATCGTGGTCTAGGAAATACATGTGAGATTACTAGAGTCTTTTTATCTTGAGAAGCAGAAGACTTCAGCAAAAGTCTCAATTTGCTAGATACAAAGTCAAAGACAAAGAAACATTTTGAAGCATATACATACTGTGCATTAGCTCAGTAAAGCTACACTTATCCTGCATGTTGCAGTAATACTGTACTTCCAGACACAACACAAATTTGCACGTAAAATTAATAATCACTGCTTTCACACAGCTCCATTTTTTTTTATTCTCAAGTATGGCCATATACGAGGCATCCCTACCTGAACATATTCTATTAGGGTGGGGGGGGGAGTTGCAGTGATCTAGCAGGACCGCCAGACTCTTGCAGATTTGACAGTGGTTCCTCGGGCAATTCCAGCACAACTGGTTTGAGAGACAGAAGCTTCCATACAGATGAACACCATGAAATGGGCCTATAATGAATAATCACTGAAGTAAATGTTTTAGTCATGACAGGACGCCATTAACAGAGGCTGTCTCGCTGGGCCAAATCAATTCACACACTTGCATGCTCTCATGTTGTCTGTTTACAAGAGCATCACATCTGAACTGGACTCTTATGTTGCAAATTCAAAGCATTTAGGTTTTTTTTTCGTCTTTTCAGCACTAATCAGTGATAAGTCAACATTTAAAAGCATGCGACCCTATCAAGATGTGATTTTATGGTAAATGAAGACCTTCACTGATGTGTATTGTGTTACTGTCGCTCTTTTAGAAAATCTAGTGAACTGCCTATCCACTTTATTATTCAGTAATGGTGCCGCCATTATCAACCTTTAATGTGGACCACTTCTGGTATAAGTCACTTCCAGCTATTTTAACTATAAACAAATACTACATTATGCTGCTTTATATTACAGGCTGACAATAAATACTGACATATTATTATCATTAATTACGATTTTCATAAACTCATTGGTTATGATCGCATATAGTTTTACCGTTTATCGCATTTTTACATCATTGGAGGTTATGCAGGTTCATATGAACGGAGGTTTACATGTAGACAAGAAAGACTGATTCGTCACGATCTCGGTAAAGAAAGAAGCAGATTTTATTACCATCTCTTCAAAGCAACAACACACAGCAACACTGCTTACTTACACGCTGCAAAATAAGGTGGATAAAGGCAGTATTTTAAGGAGAAATACTGTAGGTGCACTTTGGACACCACAGCTGATCCAATTGGTTGGTTTAAGTCACTTTCTAAAGCAGCATCATATCATATCCTTCATGGAGAAGGAAGATCCAAGAATACACTGGGATGAACTCAATGTTTGCGAACAATAGGAAGAAATCTTGATGACAATCATACCTTATTTCATTTAATACTAAAATTATTGTTCAAAAAGGTTTTTATAATTGAAAACTAACGATTTTACCCAATATTGTGTGTGCTGTGTATTCTTATACTTATTAGAAATTCAAGTTGTTAGCTTAAAAACATGCTAATGTCAATTTAAATTTGAATCAATGGACCGTTTTCACACTGTTCACATGACTACAGAAGTTGTGAAGTACCCTGCTTTTGATTTTTGTTACTGGAGAAATCTGTACACAAAACATTATGATGTAACATGTACCACATGACCACATTGCTGTGTTCCAATTTGCAGGGTCCCACTGTTCACTGCTTTCTACTTACTGAGTATGGGATATCTGTTGACAAAATGTATTCATTTGATGAACCCCGCAACATCATTTAATACAGACACTGCTCGAGTCACACAGATTATATATATATATATATATATATATATATATATATATATATATATATATATATATATATATATTTATATATATATATTATTATATGTGTCTATTTAACTATGACACATTGTCATGATAATGGATGTAAAAGTCAAATCTCTTGCGCTTTACACTTGCACACATCTGCATAAGGAAACACACCAGAGATAAAAAACTGAATTAACCTCCTGAGACATAAAATCTCCAGAGTTCCCGTTTTGATTTGTATCTAGTTGCCC
Organism: Moxostoma hubbsi; assembly: GCA_032164185.1. Classification (NCBI taxonomy): domain Eukaryota; kingdom Metazoa; phylum Chordata; class Actinopteri; order Cypriniformes; family Catostomidae; genus Moxostoma; species Moxostoma hubbsi. Next base: position 2,537,541 of record JAVLUX010000036.1, on the reverse strand, counting down.
CTAATAAACATACACAAATTTGTTTATTTATTTGAAGAACAAATAGTATTCCTTAAATATGTATATCCTCATATGGGGACAACAGGACTAAGTTTGTACTTGTAAAAGAGCAGCAAGTAATAGAAAGTCAGATTTTTTTATTTTTTTTATTATGTTTCCAGGAGTGTTGGTTATTCATGTTTCACGCTCGCACGCGCTCACACACACAAAACTATACACTAAAAATTAGCTGACTTGATCTTACTTTTATGTTACAATGTATTGTTCTACATTGGCAACATAATCTTAATGTTCACTCTTTGATCTGTCAAAAAAAAACAAGTGATAGCCAGCACTGAAGCATTTTACCAGTCAGAAATTAGCATAATTAATTATGATTTAAAGTAATGGCCAGCATCATCAAATCACTGCCAACCATGTTCAAATAAAATTACACATTATAAATGGTGAATCTATGTACTGATTAACACTGTTCCATGTCTGTCAAACATGTTGAGTGATCCAAACATCATCTGCAGCCTGAAACTGAACTTTTGCTCCAATGTTAGGAGTGAATGCACTTAACTGCATAGAAAGCTATACGATGCTCCCTTGCTCCCTATTTAGTGAATTACTTACCCTTCCATGTGCTGTATGACTGCACTGGTCTCAGAACAGTTTGAAATGCTTCTTATTTTCATCTTGACTCCAAATAAAGACTCTGAAAGCAACATTTTCCATCTTTTGAATGCACCCATTGATTCTCAATGAGATAATGCACAGTGAATATACGCAGGATTTCTAAGGGAAAATAGAGATGTATGTCTGCTAATTGAGAATGAAAAAGGCATGTCCTAAGAAAGTTAAAATATAGTGTATAGTTTATAATATAAAAAACAACATAATATAACCTTTTCTGTGCGATGACATCACATGAAAGTAAGCAACATCATAACTGATCAATTAGAGAAATCATCCAGTAGTTGCAGCTGACCCACCTGTTTCATTCTAACTGCCACCCTATCTGCTCCAGGGGCGCTGTTTCATGGCTGACCCTGCACTCTGACCCAGTTTGTTGGGATATGCGAAAACAACTGCATTTCATTGGCTCTGTACCTGTACTCTGCACAATGACAATAAAGTTGAATCTTAATCTTAAGAAGCAACTGCCAATGTAGGCATCGAGGCAGCTCACTAGGCTTTGGAACAGACTCTGTGTGTGTGTGTGTATATACACACCGAGAGAAGGTGGCAACTACACACACACACAGAGTCTGTTCCAAAGCCTAGTGAGCTGCCTCGATGCCTACATTGGCAGTTGCTTCTTAAGATTAAGATTCAACTTGATTATACATTATACTTATTATACATTATACTTTAATATACATTATAAGTCTCTAGTGTGTCTAATTAGGCTGATCAGATGCTGTGATCATGACATTTAAAGGCATAATTTTCTCTACAGTCGTAAGGTAAAGACCCACACATCAGACAAACCTACATTTACATTTATGCATTTGGCAGACGCTTTTATCCAAAGCGACTTACAGTGTACTTATTACAGGGACAATCCCCCCGGATCAAACTGGAGTTAAGTGCCTGGCTCAAGGACACAATGGTGGTGGCTGTGGGGTTCGATCCAGCGACCTTCTGATTAGCAGCCCTGTGCTCTAGCCACTACGCCACCACCACTCACAGTTGATTTAACAGTTGATTTAAATACAGTTTTGTGCTAGCATATTGCTAAGCTAATGTCTTAATACTCTTCCAAAACCCACAAAAACACAGAACACAAAATATTGGGTAAAGAAAGAAATAAAAATGCAAAGTCCCTTTCAAAGCAAGTCAGTCCACTCGGCTGCCATATTGAGAATGCTCCCAGGAAGCTGTTTTCTATGGATGCAAGAAGCATACACATACAGATCCTTTCTATTTGAATGGTGGATGCCTTAAATCTCCAAAACTGTTGGTCAATAATATAATCAACTAACATATCAGCATTAAAATCTGACAACAATGGTATCATAAATTGTGCTTCATTAGCTCATATCATGCTAAAAAAAAGATTAGAAAAACAGAACTAATTTATTGGTGTTTGAGATTGAGTAATGTATTGGAAGTGATAATAGTGGACTGTCACAAATATAGTAAAGAGATCAGTATGTAGGACTGTGGTTTTGTGTTTATGATACAATACCATGCATCTGTATTTGCCCAGACCTCTGGACCCCTAGCAACATCCTCAATCAAACCCCCATCAAATCTGAGACATTTTCACTCAGTCTCTTTCTCTCTCTGGCATGTTCTCTTCACTCCATAACCCATTTATCTGCAGATAACTTTGTCAGATTGTCAACCAAACTCTCCAGTGGGAACTCGGCCCAAAGCCTATTAAGAAGGAATAAACTCGGTCCTCACTGGCCCCCGACAGGCAATACCTTTCCCCGAGCATCACTGTGATGATCTTAACAACACTCTTGTTACTGTATCCACAGCCAGACAGGCCAGTAATCACATTTCCAACAGTAAACGACATACATATTTCATTGATTACATAAAAGAGTAGAATTGCTTTCCCCTGACCAGATGTAAACCTAGTTTAACACACCTGTGAATGCAGTGGATGTCTTGACATGGATTGATGGATGGTAGAGAAAGATGTGTACATTTAAGGACTAGTTTACCTAAAAATTATAATTATGTCATTGGTTACTCACCATTACGTCATTTCAAACCTTTAAGAATTTCTCTCAAAAAATTTGAAAAATAAGAATATCCTGGTCAGTCTTTTTACACTTTAATGAAAATTAACAGGGCCTGTGTAAATGCCATTGACGTCAAACCTGACACAGCACATCTAATGGTGCCATATTTATTTTGTGAGCTTCAGCAAAGGGGAAGATTTTCAGTGAATAATGTCTTAACCCCTTATACTCAGCAATATATGTTGGCTGTCGATTGCAATTTTTTACACCCAAATTTAAAAGCTCAATTTTACACATGCAGTGGACTAATTAAAATGATTGGTCTCATTTTGCATTATCATGATGAACATATATATTTAACATTTTTATCAAGTCTTTGAAAGCCTGTGATTCAGACACTGTTTGCTCAATTTCCCTACAAAAAGTGTTACCTCATTACACTAGATCACAGCTAGTACTAGGAAAAATACATTTTCCTCTATCAACTTCCATCATAATGCACAGATCTGAAATGCAGATGCCACTCTAACACAGCTAAGCACTTGCCCTGTGCTCATCCACAGACATTCAGTCTATTTTGTGATAACACAAACCTTCCTCACTGTTTCATCATGTATCTCGGCCTCTGAGTGGACTAGAAACAACTAGAAAAACATTTTCCTGCTGAACTGCATATTTTGTTCTGGACATCTGAGACACAAATTTTGATTATTTACCCACAAAAGCTCACAGACAAGTACTTGGACTTCACAGAAGCAGTGATCGGACATGAGACATTTGTCATTGTTGCCTTACAGAGATCATGCAATTATTTTGATAATTGTTTTGAACTGTGGTGTAATGGCAACACAATACTGCAAAGACACATGTCTGCGAATGAGAGCTTTCATTTGAAACATGAATTGTCTGTTTTAGTGATAATAGGAAAAAAATATTATTCATAGTTTTACATCATTTTGTTTACATAGTTTTGTTATTTTATGTTTCAGAAATATACAGAGATGGTGCTGTGAAGTTTAGATTCCAAGATTTTAAATATTACCACATATGACTATTTACTGTATGCATGCCAGGACATTTTAAACAGTACACACTCCTGGCCCAACACACTGGACACATAGACACACCAGCAGGTCCGCAGCATGGAAGGGGTTACATTTTGGACTATTTCTCACACAAAGCTATCATAGCACATAAATCATATTGACCACTTCACTTTCGTTACATGGAAAACTGTAGCTCACACTGTCTGCTAAAATTCTTTTTTTGTGTTCAAAGGAAGAAAGAAAGTCATATGAGTTTGAGGGTGAGTTAATGCTGACCGAATTAAAATTTTGTGGAGAACTATTCCTTTAAAGTGTAGATGTGGTGTGGTTCTCTGTGGCCACAGTGACTCCAGCCTCATAAATAATTAGCGTGTGTTAATGTTTAGTGCTGCTGATTGAGTCAGAGTCACGTTTGAAGAGAATTGTGCTGAAGGGGTTATACTGACAGGAAGGAAACAGCAGCTGTAATTGAGTCGGGAGAGAGGGGCAGAAAAGAGGAGGGAAATTTACCCCATCTGACCACTTTTTATTTTTTGAAGCCCTTCATGTTCTGGCCTTGGGAATAAAAACTGTTGTTCCTCGCTGCCAGAACATCTTTGCCCCACATTTATGTCCGTAATAACTGGCTTCCCTTTGAGCACAGACTTGTGTTGTTGTTGTTGCTAACAGAGGAATCCAAAGAGTTGGCCAAGGAATAATGATGACATCATTTTAATTTTTGGACAAACTATTCCTTCAAGAATGTTTGCCTGTTACCTGAAAGGACAGCCGTGATGATTATGATGGCGGCCCTGAAATACAAAGCGACAAAGAACCACCATGCTGTTTTCCACTCTCACTACACTGAAAACCCAGTTTAGAGGTGTAATGACCCAGAACTAACGGCACCCCATTCATTTAGCTCTATCAATGTCAACGTCACACACACTCACACGACTGCATTCATCCACCCCATGTGTGTATGTATGTGGTCATTACCCACCATTATAATACCTGAGGTCGGCAGAGTAATGTATAGCACCACCGTCATGTTTAACATGTTCCCAGAGGTGTCAGGGAATGTGTATGTTTCGGTATTTGTGCGCATTGGTCAAATTCAGGTGCTGTATGCTACTTAATGTATGTGTGTATTGTTATTTATTGATAACAATATTGCTTTTTAAGGCAGTGAGGAATACTAGTAGAAAAAAAAACATCATACAGTGTCATTCTGAGTAGAATCAAATGCCATTTAGCCAAACAAAAGCACAGGCATCAGCCAACAGCCAAATGGGCAATTTTTTATACAAATAAAAATAAATAAATACATAAATAAATAATTGCTATTAGCATGTCACTGGAAGGTTTATATAATGCTTCATATTTAGGTCAGTTTACGCAAAACTGAAACATATTGACAAAAAGTACCATATTAGTATCATAAATGTGTCCTAGAAAAAGTATTCGTAAGGGTTTGGAATGACATACGGTTGAGTAAATTTATATATAGTATATTTTCTGTGTGAACTATTCTTTGAAATTTAGAATGCAAACTGTTAGGACACAGAAGACGCATGGGTAACACTTGACATTAATGTTCCTTTTGTTATGTGATAATAAAAGGGTTTATTAATGACTGATAATTAATTTAAAAATGCATTAGAAATCATTCATTTGCATTTATAACATGCATAAAACGGTGGCTTGAATTTAATACCTGCCAAATAGTGAGCATTTTATTTACATGTTATAAATGCTTAATAAATACACTTTTTCAATATAAGTATCCTATGAAAAAAGAAAGTAGCACCATATTTTTGCAAGTAAAAGATATAAGTTGTCCTTTTTATGCATGTTGCCATAACTACATATAAACGATTTTTAATGCATTTGTAATTGATGTATTAGTCATTAATGAACCCTTTTCTAAACTCTTAACACAGGGGAAATTAATTTAAAGTGTTGCCAGATATTGCAGTAACAGAGTTAAAATGTTATTGTTCAAGGTACGTCTAGTGCTGAGTAAAATGACTAGCAGACTGGTAGAATTTAAAGTATTCTAATGTAGTGGGGGGAGTGGATAGAAAAAGCAACACACCCTTCTCCTTTTCCTCTTCCTGCTGGAGTCGAACATCTGTTTCTGTGAGTTAGTGTTCTTAGTTAACTCAATTACATAAAGCTTCCTCTTACCGAGCACAGCAAGACTCGCTGACTACCACAAACAAATCCACAACATAACACGCAGTTACCGTGAGGGTTTGGGGAGGAAGTTCTTTGTTGTGTGAACGAATTAGAAAGAAGAATAACTGAGATTCAGAGATGTTCTTCAAAGCCTGTATACTCGCTCTCTCTGTCCTCTGTTCCCTGAAGGCACAAAAATAACCATACATTTTAAACACACCCATATGCGTTTAGGTAGATCCCATCTATTAATTTCCTATTGGCATTATCCACTTAAAGTAAGGAACCCACTTCCTGGAAATGGTTGTTAATGACATCATGTTGTGACTGGCCATCAGACCTGTCAGCCATCAGTAAAATTGAAAGCTGTTTCCATTCATATACTTGCACTGCTTCCCACAATGCTCTCCATGGAAGATTATAAAAAAATGATAGACAGTAACAGTGAATATATGAGTGATGGTAAAATGCCAGGGAATTAATTTCAGTGGTGTGTAGCTTCATTTTTACAGGAGTGAGCCAGTGTATCTGGCTGCACTATCACGTTTATTCTAATTACTAATTCGACATTTTAGCAAAGATCTTTAACACTGTATCAGTGTTACTGATCTTCAATCCTGTACCCCAAAACATTTAGAATGTAAGCGTGTTCCAGTGCTACTTACATTCAACCCTAAAACCTTTACAGTGTAAAGGGATTTTAATTTTGAAAGAGAAATTTCAAGCATTGTTATAAATATTGTTCTATCTCAACTTTAACAGGGTTGAAATCATGTAATGCTTTAGGCATAGGCTTTGGTGACAGCAATATCACATGAGCAAGAGTGCTACTTCAACACGGCTGTGATTCAGCTGCAGATGAATCACAGCCATGCTGATTTAGGGCCATACAGCCCTATTATGAGTGTGATATTGCTTTTTATACAACAGTTCAAAGAACAAGTAAATACAAATTTAGTAAAATCTAAGGACTGTCACAAATGCATTTGTGCATGGAACTACTTTCTTACGCAAAGGATCAGGATCTGCCATTGCTAGATTAAAGGATGCTCCCAAGCCTCCATTACTAAATTGAAAACTTGGCTTGGGCTGTTTCTAACAAGTCACTGGGGAAACAAGGATGTGTGTTTGAGAGAGAGAGCATGTGAGATGACCTGTATCTGTCACGATTCCAAAGCAGTGGTGAACTGTAAAGCTGAAGCTGTTATTCCACACCTGTAATCAAGTGTTAGCTTGCTGAAGATAATGCAATTTTGGTCAAGTACATGCTATTTTCTCTGTGTAAAAATAGCCGTCTGAGCAGGGTCCCCCCTGAGAATTTTGTGTGAGCCGGTGCGTACTCTTCTCTGCCATCTTGAATGTTTACATTTCCCGATGCAAACACTTCAAAATCCAATATAGTCAGGTAAGCATATGTGCATTTACTCAGTCAGTTATGTGTCTCTGCTGTGAAATGCTTTAATGCTGAAGCTGTTAGTTTTCCTGTAAGCATCAGTACTTACGGAACATCGCTTGTTGAATCAGATTCGAGGACTGGAACTAACTGTTGTATAATGATAACTATTGGTGCTCTGAAAGGCTGTTACCTTATACAATATTTGGTCTTGGAGATAGTTGAATGAAGAATGAACCCTTTAAAAACAAAAATGCTTGCCATTATGGTGATCCACCACTGTCTACATGGTGGGTTATGGCCCTGCTACTTTAAACCTGAAAGGGTAAGATTATTATTATTATTATTATTATTAAGTTTGTCTGTAATATTTTCTAATGAAATTAAAGAAGAAAAAACTTTTTTCAACTTTTTCTGGCACAAATGGTTTCCTGAGAATACACTTTATATAACAAAAAGAGAATAAAATAAAGCACACATAAAAAATTGGTTCCTTTATAGGAAAATGTGTTGGAAAAGCTCTATACTCTGTTCTCCCTGTCTGTCTCACCAATCAAATCCTTTTTTCCACCAACTGCACATGGCAGCGTCTGCAGTCAAAACTGCATGCATGGCCAGGGCGCTTGTTGCGCTAATGAGGGTGCGAATGCATGTGGAAGACCATCTCCTGTATGAAAGGGAGAGAAAAGATGGAAGGTGGGGGGAGGGTGCTTTAGAAATGTCAGTTTGAGAAAGAGGTGGAATCACTGAAGCAGCTTGGCCCACCCACCCTGTGTGAGCGTGGAGAATCTGAGTGAACTGAGTGGACCAGGAAATGTGGTTAAAGCAATTACTCCTCAAACTTCTGTCACAGCCAATCAGATCAGAGCTTACTTTGCTTGTCAGCGAGCAAATACAGCCTTGCCTCAGCCAGAGACCGAAAACATACACAAGTTTAATTTTGTGAGTTTTTGCAGTCCTAAACGTGTCTGAATGCAATCCACAACACAAGTACTGTAGGCCTCTGTATTCTCAGCCTTGCTGCAATGGGTGGTATAGCATCCATGTAACGTGGGGTTAAGATGGGCAAGGAGGAGGCGAGAACCGGCTTGTCAATATAAATAATATTTTAATGAAGAACATAAAACAAAAGCATAAACAAACACACAGGACAACGGACATGTCCGTGATTAAGCTCTCTCTCTCGAACCGTCGTCACCGGCCGCCTTTATCCCTCGCGCGCCCCATCAGGCCGATTGGGGACCGGGCGTGCAACATTCCAGCCCGGCCCCGCCCCCCTCCACTCCACACTCCTCCCGGCGTTACCTCAGGCCGGGGGCCACCGGCATGACGTACATCCCCGCCCCCTCTTTCCCTGGGGAGGGGCGTGCTTTATGACCTGTCTGCCGGCTGGTTATCCCCGCCTTCCTCGACCTGGGAGGAGACAGCAGGGGAAAACAACAACAACAAAAAAAAATAGGCGAGGGAAAAGGCCAACACAGCGCGAAAGAGCGAGAGAGAGAGGAGAGAGAGGAAAGGCTCACTCACCGGTTCTCTGATGAACCATCACGTGGTCCTCGAACGCTCCCTCACACTCTCCGGCGGACGACAGCCGCTCCTCTCCGGGCGAAGCGGAGTCAACCTCCGACCCCCAGCGGACCGAACGCCCCTCTGCTTTCTCGGCGACGAGTGGAGGCAATCCTCGGCCCCTGGCAGCGGCCCTACCGCTCCGGGCAGTCGGGGAGTTTCTTCCCTCCTCCCCTCGCGGACGGCGGTCTTCCCTCGACCCCTCCGCGTCTCTGGGGACGGCAGGGCACTCCTCCACCCCCGGCAGCGGCTCCTTCGCTCCAGGCAGTCGGGGAATCCAGTCCCCACTCGCCCCGCGGACGGCGACCGTTTCCCGCATCCGGGCGGTCGGGCTACTCCGTCACCCGGCAGAAGGCATTGGCGCTCCCCGGGGTGGACGGCAGTGTCGAGGACTCTGCGATGGGCATCCCTCCTCCCTCCCGGGTTTCGGCACCAATGTAACGTGGGGTTAAGATGGGCAAGGAGGAGGCGAGAACCGGCTTGTCAATATAAATAATATTTTAATGAAGAACTTAAAACAAAAGCATAAACAAACACATAGGACAACGGACATGTCCGTGATTAAGCTCTCTCTCTCGAACCGTCGTCACCGGCCGCCTTTATCCCTCGCGCGCCTCATCAGGCCGATTGGGGACCGGGCGTGCAACATCCCAGCCCGGCCCCGCCCCCCTCCACTCCACAATCCATTAGCATAAACTGTCTTCTTCTATGGTCAGTTTTAGCTTTCAATACTGTCATGGTGGAGCAAATGTTTAAAGAGAATTTTGCTAAGCAAATTGGTTGAAGTTAGTTAAATGCTTACTATGTGCAATTTGTTTTGTTAGAAATTAACAAAATACCATTATAGAGTGCAGCAGTCTGGTTCTATGCACATAACTTAAAAACCTTTAAAGATAGACCTACCGTGAGCTCCAAGGTAGTTAATCAAAGGTATATGCTTCTGGTATATGCCATCAGTCAGCATTAGTTTAACTTAAAAATTTTGTTTATTTGGTTAAGCAAAGATTTTCAGTTTCTCTGGGACCCTAAATGAACAGAGTAAACACACTGCAGTGATGCCCCTATACTGTGTGTTAGTAAATGCATAAAAAGTTGAGCTTACTTAAAAAAAACCTGATGTTAAATATGAATCTGATGTCTTGTGTTGAACGATCCTGAAACAGGATAATTGTTATTAAGGTCATTTTTTTTATATATATTTAATTGTTATAAAGCCACAAAGCACCAAATCTCCAAAAAGGTTTTAGAAATTTGTATATTTATTTTAGGAATTAAAGGCTTTAATTCACTTTGTCAAACCCACATGATAAATGAAACCCCTAAATAACTAAATAAAAACGAAAGTTAAAATTTTCATTGATAATTATTGGCCTAGGGAGTCCTAGATGTAATTCACAATAGCAGGTAACATTTAAGCAATATCACACGAGCAAGAGTGCAATATGGCCCTACGTCAGCACTGTTGTGATTCGGCCGTAGGTAATTACAGCAGTGCTGATTTAGGGCCATATATCACGATTGCGAGTGTGATATTGCTTATATACAACAGTTCAATGAACAAGTACATTTTAAATTTTTTTGAAAAACTGGGAAAAACCGGTCATAAAAATCCATTTGTGCATGGAACTACTTTCTTACTCGACCAATCAGAATCTGCCATTGCTAGTTCAAAACAAATTATGCGTCCAATCCTTCGTTAGTAATTCAAAAATGTCACTTCAGAAATAGTATCACGGCTTGTGCTGTTTCTAACAAGTTATTGGATAAACAAGGATAGACGGATGGATGTGTGTGTGTGTGTGTGTGTGTGTGTGTGTGTGTGTGTGAGAGAGAGAGAGGGATAGAGAGAGAGAGAGAGAGAGAGAGACAGTGCGTTTGCGATCACCTGTTGCCACACCCAATCAGTGATGCTTACAGCTTTCTGAAGGTCAGCTTTCTCAGAGGAATATAGACGTCCAAGCTGGGTATTCCTCTATTTTTCGGGGTAGCCGGTGTGCAAATGTCATTAATTATAGAAACAGTGATGTCCTCCGCCATTTTAAACAGTATGCATCCAGTGTGGAAACTCATGGAGTGCAGTTCTATGTAAACAATGACTAACGGATTCACTTTACGTCACCAACTGGCTCATATTTCACACAAAAATGATCTTTGGCCACCACCTGCTGGCTAACATATGTAATGTAAAAAATAAAGACAGTAACTAGCACATAGACTAACTATTGCCAACAAAATCCTTCATCAGCCAAACAAGGACAATTGCATCTAAGTGAACTTCTGGAATTTAATCAAGGATGGACTTCAAAGACACTGGTCATTAATCTTGCAGTTCAAACACATTCACTGTCTAAATACTGACCCTTAGCACTTAATAAGTTTAATAATTTTTTAAATCATGTTTTTTAACTATAAATAATTCTTATTTACATTATTCATGATGTTAGCCAGAGGGGAACTGGCCCCCACAGTGAGTCTGGTTTCTCCCAAGGTTATTTTTCTCCATTAATCAACATCTTTTGGAGTTTTGTGTTCCTTGCCACAGTCGCCTTCGGCTTGCTCACTGGGATTATTAATACAATTATTATTTAATTATTTTTAAACACGATAAAGAATCATATCTTATCTAATTCCACAACAAGGCTCCAAACAAAAAATCAATTAAGGAGCCATTGGCTCCTATAGGGGGAAAAACAGGCGCCAAATATTTTCATTTTTAACTCCTTCCATTCCTTTTCGTCCCGCAGTTCGCATGCAAGAAAAACTGCACGTGCTAACAGTGTAGTCTGTGGAGCGTTTTTTATGCTTGTTACTGTCACCGTGTTTTCTCACAGTCTCTTTTTTGAAATGGTTAGTTCCTGCAATGAACTCCGTTTTCCCCGCTATTTCTTTGATATAAACTTTTGTAATGTATTTCGGGAAATGTAATGCAAATTTATTTGGTCGCAAATGCGACCATTTTTAGTCGCAGTTTGGAGCCCTGCACAATGATGATGATTTATCGACTTTATAGACATTACATTTTTATCGTCTGTTAATGCTGAACTTCTGTAAAGCTGCTTTGAAACGATGTGTGTTGTGAAAGGCGATATACAAATAAAATTGACTTGACTTGACTTAACTCCTAACAGATATGCACTACGCTTACACTTTAGTTTAGAACAGCACGAACACAATGGAGTGATACACACAGTGAAGTGACTGTGCTGATGCTGTCACACCATCAGTGCTCATGGAACATCTCTCGTCCAATCAGATTCGAGGACCATAACTAACTGTGGTATATTGGATAATATACAATAATTTACACACCATTTATACAGCCATTTTGCTGAAATTTGATTGGCTGCTGGTGGCCATTTTTTATTTGTCAGATTGATATTGTAGAATGTTAGCATTTGGCCCCTACAAGAAGCATACCATTTTTCAACTTCATTGATAACACAGTTGCAGAGTTATGAGTATTTTTTGTTGTAGCACCCCCTATAGACTAATTTTTTTCATGATTTTGCATTCAGACTCAAAATGTGCTATTGTATATGTGTATCAAGTTTCATAACATTTGTCCTTTTGTTTGGTTGATATTTGTCAATACGTACAACATGAACAACACCTGATCAATAACTTTGATAACTTTTTTGTCAGGAGGGTTCATAATAGACACACACCAATGTTTGCGAGAATTGGATAAACGGCCTAGGAGGAGTTTGAAAAAGTTGCTTTTTTTTTAGAAAATGAGAATAGCGGAAACATTTTATATAATGCAATAAAATGAAAATATATATTTTATAGGTCTTGGTGCAAGGAATTAGAGGAAAAAATAATTTTGAGATTATTCAACTCGATTGCGGAGTTATTGGCGAGGTAAATGTAAATGTCCTTGTTATAGTGCCACCTTGTGTCCGATTTTTATAACACTTGGTACACAGCCTCATTCTGACACTGTCGTCGGCCATTCAGATTTGATGTTACTAGCTGCTGAAATTTGATTGGCTGCTGGCAGCCATGTTTTTTATTTGTCCAACTCATATTGTAGGATATGTTAGCTTTTGGCCCCTACAAGATGCATACCAATTTTCAACTTAATTGATTATACGGTTGCAGAGTTATGAGCTTTTATTAGAATTTTTTAAAAATTTGTGTACAATTTGGGCTTGAATCACTAATTAAGTCAAATTAGGATGATTAACTTGTGGCAAAACAATTCCCCCAGTTTGCAACTACCAGAAACTGGAATGCAGATTCATTCAGATTTTTTCTTCGAAGACGAGAGGCTGTACTATCAGTGAGCATTCACCTCTACAGAAGCATATGCTGTTGGATATACAGCGCATTCCAGCGGCATTCTCTCCTTCTGCACGCTAACTGCAGATTCGGAACTGGGCGCTTCGACAGCGCTACTAAAGATGATATTTTATGATAAAAGAAAATATTTCTTAAAAGAGCACACACATTGACATTGGATGTTCCTGTTTAGTCCGGATCCCGATGTGCTGCAGGAGGTGTGCTCGGCGACCGACCTCGCGAAGGTCACGGCGCGTGCACTCGGGCAGGTGATGTCCAACTTGGTGGTCCAGGAGCACCACCTGTGGCTGAATCTGGTCGAGATGAGGGACTCCAACAAAGCACGCTTCCTCAACGCGCCCATCTCCCAGATTGGACTTTCCGGTGCCCCTAAGATGGATGACCCAGGGAGTGAGACGTCTCTCTGCCCCGGTCACTGTGTTTGTAGAGACCCCCACCTCTTCCATGTGCAGCTGCTGAGCCCATGTGTCATATTGCCACATGTTGACCTCCCCTTTTGGGCAGGATGTTGTCTCCGCGGTGTCTTTTCACCCTGAAAGAATAGGAAAGGAAAAGAACACCTTCCCCAATGCGTATGATAGCGTTAGATAGCCCCAACCGAATCTAATATTCTCTGGTGAGAAAACATAGAGAGAAAAGGCCGTGGCTTGGGGGAGGTTAAGTGCAGTCTGATGCACCTGCTATTACGCACACGGCAGCTTGCTTGCACCTGCATCGGCATTTCACGTAACACGGATCAGGTGTTGTGCCGTTTTTCCATAGGGACTCCTAGTGCCAAAACATCGACACAACGTCGAGTGAGTGACAGAAGGGTAATCTCCATCCCTGATGGAGGGAATGAGATGCTGTGTCCCTCTTGCCACAACACTGTACTAGCCGCTGAAATGGCCGGGACCATGTCTCGGCTCCTCAGCACAAAACCTGAATTAATCTGCATTCCAGTTCCCTTTTATACCCGTATGTCAGGGAGAGTGAAATAGAAATTTCACTCACCAATCATTGGCCTTTTCTCAAAGAGCCGATGTGATCGGGGCTCTCAAGATCAACCCATAGTGTCACTACATCGACACAACATCTCATTCCCTCCATCAGGGCACGGAGGTTGCGACAGTAACCGTTTTACATGTAATGTTAAAAAAAAACATATATTATATAATATAAAGGCATATAATTTTAAATTGAGTTAAAGTTTAATTATTTTTTACAGTGCACTCATATTAATCAAAATCATGAAATGTCCCAATTTAGCAAAAAAAGATTATTATAAGAAGATTAATAAAAAGGATTATGTCATGTATTCATGACTGTAATGTCTTGACTCACATTTGTTGTCACTTTTCTTGTCACAATGCATGTTAATGTGAAAAGAATGGCGCTACTCTGAGTTCTGTCCCAATTTACCCAGTCCTAGTTACCTAAAGTCCTCTGCAAAAACTCTTTTCAGCTCTTCATGTTCATTCACAGCAGAAATCAAACAATATAATAAAGCCTGATGACCATAAACTCATACTGAACTTTATGTGCATAGGCTTATAATGTTGACAACTCCTTAATAAATGCTTCATATGAGTCCACTTTACATTAAGGTACATTTTCATCAGTTACTCATGTTCTATAAGTGTTTTTAAGCATTTATAACATGTGAGGTTAAATGGCTCACTATTTGGGATGTATTGCATGAAAGTCATCCTTTTTAGTTGTTATAACTGCATATCAATGATTTATATTGCATTTGAAAATGATCAGTTAATAATGAACCCCTATATAAACAAAAGGAACATTAATGTAAATTGTTTATGAATTTTCTCTGATTTTCAACATTTTATTAATTTGATTGACTTCCCCAGGCCTAAAAAACACTATTTTAAAATTCACTGATATTTCCATATATTCCATGAGTGTGGGAATCCGGATGTTTGTGTTGCTGCTGTAACCACCAGTTCCTTCTTGGATGTTCTTCTCTCTTTTTTGAAGGGTCATTTTCCAATAATGATGGTCTTTATGGGGGGGTCTGCCATTGTTAGTATCACCTCTTCAGTCACATAATCACAGACACCAACCCACTACCACTGTGTGTGCCCACTCCAGCTCATTTACTGCGATTAGAGTTGTTATGCCCCTCCGTGTAGGCTGGACTTCTGACAGGAGGAGGATACACCCCTGATCTCACTCTGTCTGTCTGTATCTACTTCTCTCTCCCTCTGCTTTTCATTTGTGTCAGTCCCTTTCTAAGTCTCTAAACTTCCACTGATATCAGGTACAGGTCGACCAAATCGAAAGTACCCAATTCACTGACTTAACCTTCAGAAAATGTTGCTTGTCTAAATTTAAGTCAAAAACATTTGTCAAAAAATGGTGAAATAGTAAAATATTGTATGACTTGCCTAGTACGAATAGGTAGTCTTTCATTCCTATAGAGACCAACCAATCAACAAACAGAATTTCAAATCGATAAAACGATTATCCAACACTTTATTTTAAGAAAGTGTACATCTGTGAACAAATGTATTTACTCATTCCAGATTTATTTAGGAAATACAAATGACTGGTATGTCAATAACCTGTAACATTATTATTATTATTACTATTAGTTACATTTATATAGCGCTTTATCTGAGACCTCAAAGCGCTTTACAAGGAAGGGGGGAATCTCCTCAACCACCACCAATGTGCAGCATCCACCTGGATAATGCGACGGCAGCCATATTGCGCCAGTACGCCCACCACACACCAGCTTACTGGTGGAGAGGAGACAGAGTGATGAAGCCAATCA
Source organism: Moxostoma hubbsi (assembly GCA_032164185.1). Lineage (NCBI taxonomy): Eukaryota > Metazoa > Chordata > Actinopteri > Cypriniformes > Catostomidae > Moxostoma > Moxostoma hubbsi. The sequence goes on along the minus strand of JAVLUX010000036.1, from coordinate 2,521,617 downwards.
ATATACGGGGATGATTAGGAGGCCATGATGGACAGAGGCCAAGGGGCAGATTTGTCCAGGACACCGGGGTTACACCCCTACTCTTTTTCGAAAGATATCCTGGGATTTTTAATGACCACAGAGAGTCAGGGCCTCGGTTTAACGTCTCATCCGAAGGACATGTTTCCCTTGTCTAATTCCAACCCCCAATGTTTTCTTTCTTTCGTGCTACACAATGTGATTTCTACTACTAATATCATGGTTTTGGTTTATGGTTTGGATAAGGAGTTAAAAGTTAAATTTGTAATTTTTAACCATTTTACCAAACTTAGGACATTTAATTTGACTGACAATAAACATTAAAATAAAATAACATAAAATATTAAAAGCAAAACATAAGCACAATCAATGAAATCTTAGTTTCAAGATTTTAATAAAATAAATACAAATATACCAGAATGGTTAACAGGGTTGTAGATGTCCAGATTTTATTTTTTGATTTTTTTTTAAAGAAAAGTCCAAATTCATTTTTGTGTTCATCAACATAATGTAAGAAAGATTGATGATTGAGCTTAATAACTTGTATTGAACCTGGGATGTTCTTTTATGAATTAAATATATTTTGTTTCAATTAAATGAATAGCAATTTAACAGCTTATAGCGTACTGTATGGGAAGTGTTGTATTATTCTACATGGCCAGGACTAGTGAGGTCGGACAGGCCAAAATTACCGAATTAATCATTTGATATGTTGAGGCTATTTTACATGCTATGCTAAATTTATGCAGTATAATTTAATCAGTAACCCTTTACAATAAGGTTCCATACATTAACATTAGTAGTTAGTGCATTAGGTATCCTGACCTAACAGTGAGCTATATATTTTATAAATTTATAGATTACATTTTTATTTTGGTTCTGTGGAATATGCATCAGTGATTGTACTGCAAGAAATTACACATATATAGTGGCGAGGTAAACAATCATTAAAGCAGCATCAATATAAAGATGTTTTTGTAAACATCTTTATATTTACAAATGATATGCACTCTGACATGCTGTTTGCACTTGTCATATATCAGCACTATAATTTAAATTATGGGACCCTGTCTATTTATTTGTGCTTTGCTCATGAATATGAACACTAAAAATAGGCTCGAATGACAGTGTAGAGCGCAGATCACCCATCTTTAGCTCCGGGCTTTTTAGCATTCTATCAGGAAACATCTCTTCCACATCCTGCAACAGTCAAACAGAGTTTTTTTATATTTTTCTAATCTTTAAATTATATATTGAAAATGACAATTGGATTCAAGAGTTTGTAGAAAAGAAAAAAACAAAACAACAAGGACTATGCTTTTATATATTGGGTTTGAAATGTAAGCTTGTCGTATGCTTTGTGAAGTGCCCAGTGTAACTGTCACCAAAAGGAGATGTCTGCATATGTGTGGCTAGTGTGAGCGCATCTCCAGGCACAGTCTCTGCTCTTTTATTTTAAGTGTCATAATGCAATAGTAGAGCTCTCCCTGCGAGGCATAGCGACTATTGGAAAGGCGAATAACATATGTTGTGTCGCAAATGCATCTCTGTGGTTTATTCCACTAGTCTAGATGAGCAGAGAGCTCTCCAGTGCCCAGGGCAGAGGGGCAGCACTCGGTCTGTCACACATTCACTCCATTATCTGCACAGAGACAATCATTCATGTGTATCTGGAGAAGAAAAGTGCCCAAACAAGCCCATCATCCATGAAGACAGTGATGTAATAGAGATTGGCTTTTTTAATTGAATGTTCTATTAATCTTTGAGGGGGACAGACTCTCAGACATTATCTAATATGATTATAAATAAACTACAGACTTTATGCTGCAGATTGGGAATGGGCAAAACTGCATATTTTCAGTGGGTTGTCTGAATGAATAATCAGTCAAGTTCTGTATAACTTTTTTGGTTTAGGGTCACACAGGGGTATTCAAACAGGACTCATACTTGTTTTAAAAGCAGCTAGACAGAAAGGAACCAAACGCAGGTGTCCTGAAATGTGTTGTTTAAAGTTGAACTGCATTTAAGCGGACATGCTGTCTTAAAAATGCAAAGCTCAGGGTATGAGATGCTATTAAAACAGTGAGATGTGATACAGTAGACAAATAATTAAAAAAATAGCATGTTTGCATAATCAGTGCTGTGCGTGAATATGAGGATCCATATTCCCTCGAAGAGTACATTTTTACTGTACTGACAGTTAGGTTTAGGGTTGGGGTTTTGGGATAGATCTCATCAAATTTGCATAGTGCAAAAGGGTGTACAGGAATGCTCAAAAAAACTGACGCAACATCTAGTGTTGAGAAGATTGTTGCACCTTTGATTTTGGGAATTTCCTGATCAAGTTGTTTCATGGGTCGTGACAGTGGCACTTGTTTCAATTTTGTGGTTGTCGATCATCTGTCGCCATTTGCCGTTAGATTTGAGGAATGGCAAGATTGGTACTGTTGCTAGGATGTTCTCTAGAATGGAGTCAATGATGTCCAGCACAGGTTCGTAGGAGGAGATAGGAACTTTGTACTGCTCCAAAGGTGCATTTGGATACATCGGGATGCGTACCATGTGGAGGTTGGTGACTCCGCTATCCAGAGAATCTTTCGCAAAGTTTGACGACTGGTGTCATTATGTATGGCATCTGCATCTTTCAGGATTTGCTGAACCTATGCTCAATCCGGGGTAAGGTTCTTCCACTGCTGGAAAATCTGAATATCTAAATCTGAAGTCCATTCATTACATCCTTTTAAAGCAATGGCGCTTAAAACATTGAAAGATAAAAAAGATGAGAAGGGTGTAGCTGAGACAGAGCTCCAAAATGGGGCAATATTGCCAGCAAAGATATGGGGAGACCCTTACCTAACAGTCTGTGGAGATGTCACCCCCTTTTGCAGTTGGCGCAACACCATTTTTGAGTAACCCTGACCCCTTCTGTAGAAACTATGCCCCTTTTTGGAGATTCTGTCCAATTTGGAGATCTCTGGCATCAGCTATTCCTACTTGAAAAAGATAAGAAACAAATGTAGACCTTACTTGCCCACTTGCCGGTTGTTGGCAGACTAGTCAACCATCCTGACCCAGTCTTGCACCCTGACATACATATCAGATTTATTTGGCAACTTGTATCAGAGTCTAAATAAAATGAATAAAATGAGGATCACTGGTATACTTATGAATGGGAGACACTGTAACACTGAATATGGTGGTTGTTGGAAAGAAAGTCCTGCCTTACACTTAAAAAGAGCCAACCACCATTTTAATAGAGACATCACATGTCAGTTTTCATTGAGAACATGCACATTAGCTGGACCAGCCTGAAAGATAGTGTTTTTAACATGATCTAAGCTTCACACCCTCTAAACTTCCCATAGGAATGTATGAAATGTATGAAACAAAAAATGCTCATAAACTGAATGGATATTATTCTTACATGGGCTAGAATGAAAATTATATTGCATTACACAGAAATGTGACTCAAAACTGTGGAGATGGTAAATCAGAATCTTAATTTACTATCACCTCTACCATGACCTGTATGGATACATTAATTAACTTTAAGTTAAAAGCATAAATTTACCTTGGAGCAAAATTAGCTAACCTTACTGATGTTATACATGCTCATTTTGGACTGCAACAGTTCCTAAAATGGGATTGGTTAGTAACATTTACAAAGTGGGACTTAGCGATGGGTAAATTTAATGCATGTTGCTTGCATTTGTCATTTTGTATTGGTATCAAAATCGCCGTTATTGTCCATGATAGTACTTCTTATTGGATCGAAAAGAAAATAATTGATATTACCCATCCTAAGCTATGGAAGCAAAGTCTGCTTGAGTCTCACAGATCATGAGTGGGTGTTTTTGAGAAATGTGCTCCTCGGGTAAAAAAAAATACCACGAGACCGTCACCTCTACTTCCACCCTACTGTTCTTGTCCTTTATCTTTGAACCAAGAGAAAGAGAAAACTGACACAAACTATTATCTTTTCGCAAGAGAAATAACTACGGATGAGTTTGAAAGGAACGAGTAAAGTTTAAGAAAAAAGACCTTGAGCTATTAGGGACAAACTAGGGAACAAGAGCTATAAAAGTCCTATAAATCTAATTACTGATGGCATTGGATGAGTGATTTAATATTTGCCCCCCAGAATAACAGGAGACCACTGAGACCATGATGTCAACCCAAGAGAAAAAACAGAATCAGGAGTTTTTGTGTGTGTGTGTGTTTCAGGGCCACCAGCGGCCACTGTCATCCCTGTTAAATGCATTCAGATCATGCAGAATATCTGCGGTGATAATCACCTGCCCACAGGCCCACGTGGACCACCGCTCGTTCGCAAACAGCGATACACCTAGCTCAAACAAACACCAGTCCAGTGGCTGAAATGATATGCGCTTGTCTTTTTAATTTTCTCACAGTGCTGAATGTATTTTACCCAGGGCTTTGTCTGGGTCACAAGTGGTTTACCTGCTCTTGGCCCTGTGCTGTATGTACTGTATCCACAAAATCAACAATTTGTTGATTTTGTTGACTTTAAGGTATAGATGAAAAATACATGAATTCAAATGTGATGTTGCCACAATGATGATAATTTCTAAAATAATCTTTGTAACACATTAATGTTAAACTTTTTTAGGGTGACCAGACGTCCCAGTTTACCCAGGACAGTTCTGGTTTGAAGAGGTGGTTCCCGGTGTCCCGACAATTCTCTAAAAAATGTAATTATGTCACGGTTTCAGCTGGTAGGCACACAGATTTCTGTTCTTATTAAATTAAATATCCTCATTGACCTTCTAGCTGTTTTCTCTGGTATCGTTTGCAGAGAGGAGAAGCGATTTTGTTGCGTCGCACATTGATTTGACGTTGGTTCCAGTGTTGTGAATTTTGTGTTAAAATATGTACATAATTACACATGCAATATGAAATTTTAGATCTATCTATCTATAAAATACAAAATGAAAATATATATATATATTTTTGAAGAAACTGAGTGATGCTTGCTCTTGTCACTGTGACCCTATGGTGTTCTGGTTGGTTGCTTACTGTCCCAAGTCTTTAAATGTGGCTCAAATGCATCCTTCAATGTAAGTCAATGTGATTTTTAGGAGATATTAGTTCAGCTATTGAACTACATTGAATTACAGAGCAGTCCGTCTACTATGAGAGATGATAAAGTTTGTTAATGTCCTTTTACGAGATAATTAATACAAGCTTCGTGTAAATGTGAGGTTAATGTGACACTTTTGATGTGGGTTTGTGATGGTGCTGTAACATAATCAGTAAGAAAGGAAGGCCTGTGAATTCATCCTTGACCTGCGAGTATGCATCATTAACTCCATTTGTCCCTCTGCAATTAATACTGTCTGCTCAACGGAGCATCCACTTGCTCGATTCCTCCGCACATCTATCTCTCCATCACACTGTGCTCTCACAGGTTAAACCCTCGCCCACCCCTCTTACAGACATCACCCATCATCCACCAAATAACGGCCCATCTGACCTGATTGTGAGGGTTCACGTTCGTATTGCGGTCCTCGACTCCAGCGCAGCCTCCGTTGTCATGGTAGCACGCAGGGTTGTCACAGTGACAGGTCTGACCCTGTCATCTGGTGCCGGCTTCTCAGAGATTGGCCACTCGCAGGGGATGAGTCCCCACCTCTGATTACTCTGTCCTTTGACCTTATGCTCTATTTCAGCTCATTTACTTACACTAACAAGTCTCCTCTGATTGCCAATAAACAGCCTTGAATGAGTAATTCACATAAAAAGGAAAATTCTGTTAATATTACTGACCCTCTTTTCGCTCCAAACCTGTATGTTTTTTTTTCTTTTTTCTGTGAAACACAAAATAATACTATTTTTAAAATCTCATACAAAGTTTAATGATCAAAGTTTAATAGACTACTTTTATGGTGCTCTTCTGTACTTTTACAGAAGAGCACCATAAATGTGAATTTATTTATTATTATTATTTATTTATTTATTTATTTATTTTATCCTGTCTTTTATAGTCTGTGATTCAGGCTGTTTGCTCTATGTCCCTACAAAATTTTTTAGTTAGTTTCACTATATGGCAGCTAGTACTAGGAAAAATATAAATTTTCCTCTATCACAATATACAGATCTGAAATGCAGGTGGCGCTCTAACTCACAATGTGAGATTTTCACCCAAGACTGGTTGCCTACTGAAACTAAGCTGGGCTGAGCCTGGTCAGTACCTGAATGGGAGACCTCCTGGGAAAGCTAAGGTTTCTGCTGGAAGAGGTGTTAGGGAGTCCAGCAGGAGGTGCTCACCCAGCGGACTGTGTAGGTCCTAATGCCCCAGTATAGTGATGGGGACACTATACTGTAAAAAGGCACTGTCCTTCAGAAGAGACATTAAACTGAGGTCATAATATCACAGAGACTTGGGGATAGGCTCTTTTGACTTGGGCCATTAGTGTAACGGGAGCCAGTTGGTACGTGATTGCTGTGCAGTGTGAGTAAACCTTATTCACGTGGCCTCAATAGGCACACTAGTGACTGACTCTAGAGGCTGCAACCTTTAACCTCCTCGTTATTGCGCCCTCCTCCCGTGCTGGCTGATGCCAGTTCGAATCCTGTTCGAAGCGGGTTGAGCAGGACCGGTTACAGTGGTGCCGTGACCTGGATGAGAGTGAGGTTTCGCGAGGTAAGTGTATCGGGAGCCAGCTGGTAAGTGATAGCTATGTGGTATGTGTAAACCTCACTCCCCTGGCCTCAAAAGGCGCACTAGTTACTAAAGCTAGAGGCTGTAGCTTTTAGCCTCCTCAGCGCCTGCCTCCCATCGTCTGATGCCGGTTCGAATTCCGCTCTGAGCAGGTCGAGCAGGACCGTTGACATGATCAATTGTGTCCGCCTTGTAAATTGAGTCCCCATATAACATCACAGTGATTCCATTGACTCAATGACCTAGTAATGGGTACTCTATTCAGTGCCTGATTAAAAGTCATACAAATTCACTTTATGGTGTATGCAGTTTTAACTATGTAAACATTAACTATGACATTTAATGTATTTTAAATCATGTTACACATAATTATATATAACTGAATTTAGAAAGATTGTGAAATTAAAGATGTTGTTTTTCAGTTAGTCTAGATCTCAATTAAATGCTATCATGATAACATGATGATAACATTGCTCAGGCATTACAAACGGTTACCCCCATGTGGACTGGATTTACCGGGCGGGCTCAATTTATCATGACACTGGCTTGACTTACATTAGCTTGCACATAGCAACATGCTAAAAACACTCAGAACACATTAGCAACCACAAAGAAACACTAATAACCACCCACTGTGACAAGGTAAGCGAGGAATGAGGATGTAAATGCAGCTTTATTGTAAACAAAAGATGAACAAGCTAACTCAGAATATGTGTTTCTTTGTGGTTGCTAGATTCTCCCATTTACTAGAAATGGGAGAATAAACCAATGAACAAATAGAACTCTAAAAAGATCCTTAAACAATAAACCAATGAAAACAAGACACATGCACATGGAGGGAGAACAGGACATCACATGACTAGGAACCAATATATTAAACATTACAATAGTATCCCCCCCCCCCCCCCAAAAAAAAAAACATGCATGGAGGTACACTTTACATTCTGGAAAATGTATGTTTTTTAACCTGAACTCTTTTGATTATTGTTTTAATGCAAGTCACTAGTTGTTTGTGTCATAGTCCTTTGTAGTTATTGCACTAATTGTGACATTGATCCTACAAAATGACCCCAAAATATGTGGCTCATATTGAATAAGCTGTTCTGCATTTATTTCAACCGCCAACATAAGCAAAGTAACAGAGTGTTCTGATCAGGGCATTTTGCTGAATGTCTTGTTGATGGCAGATGACTGTTTTTAGACTTGTCATTTGTCCCCGGTCACAGATTAATATCTATCCCCTCGATATCATTGTGACACACTTTCAGCATCAAGGACAATCCAAAGAGCAATGGAGTAAAAATATGGAATGTAATATGTTTTGCTGTACCGTGGGGAGACGGAGAACTCTTGCACGGCAAGTCTGTATCTGCAACTGTCCCAAAGGAAAAAGCCGGCCACAGCACTCCAACCACAGAGAAAACTTTTACATGAGCTACATTCAATTTTCATGCTGATGATTTCTCTGGAAAATTAGAATTGAGTTAATTAGCCAGAGAAACATTGTTTTGAGTGTGCGCTTGTATTTTGACTTTCAGGAACAAATCTTGAGGCTGTTTATTTATAGCTGGACTACTTTCCACCGTGGAAAACTGGTCCAGTTTCTCTCTGTGAAACCAACAAGTCGAGGAAAAAAAATGAATAATAATAATGCGGGGGTCATTTTGCAACATAAAATGTTCCTCCGCATTGAGGAAAAAGAAGACATCATCTCACAAAGTTGTAAATATTTTCTCAAATCTGTATGCTGCCAAACTTTACCTAAAGACAGTAAAAGAGGTTAAATAAATATTCTGGGTTAAATACAACTCTATGCACAGCATTGGTGGCAAGCTGTCAGGTTCCACATGAAAAAAATCACAAATCATCTGTCAGTCATTCCTTAAACAAACAAAAATTGTGTTTACAGTATTGCATTTACATTGGAAGTCTATGAAGCACCAGAAAACATTTAAATAAGATATGTGAAGCTTGAAAAGAGCATTTATATTAAATCTTTAGGAAAATGTTGTTGTTTGAGCTGGAAATTTGTCTGAAACATTCTTTTAGCGGTTGGACTACTTTTCTACGTGGATACACTTCTGGTTATGTGTTACTGATGTAATTGACCCTTCACTAAGCAACACCTTAAAAGCCCTCTGATTAGTCCTGTCTTAGCAACTGTTGCCCTGCTGCCATTACTCTGACATGCGTTTTCTATTTTCTAATGACAGCCTATTGAAGTAATGTGTGTTTGAGTACTTTTAAGTGGGATTTTATCAAAATAATTCAGAAAATGTGAAACACGTTGTTGTAATAGTGACACGAGCAGTGTTTTTCTTTCTTTTATAAAATATATCTGGAGAAGAGCATGTTCTGGATTAAACTTTCAGCCCTCACTCCCAAATAAACATATAACATCTGCAACGACATCTACATTTGCTTCAAGATAAATAAAAGCTAATAATGAACATGAATTCATTATTGCATTGATTCAATCATTATAAATGTGATAGTAAATAAACAGTTCACAACATCAACATGAGTGTGTTATGAGATGTTATAAACAGCTCTGTTCACTTAAGATAATGTTATAAGATGTGTAATCACTATTAAATGAAGTTTTTCTCTTTTCATGTGACTGTAATAACCATTTGACATGATTCTGGTGTAATTTAACCATTTCTTTTACAGTAAACATTAGATAAATATGCATTACAATGTCACTCTTAATACCAGCCCATGCAATAATATGATCTATTCCACTAACAAGAACATTTTGCCAAAAACTGTGTTGTTCACGGCAATCTCCCATTCATTCCAAATGGGAGTTCTGCAGAGCTTGTCAGAGCGAGCAACCGTAACCTTGGGGGTGGAGATTAGTGAAGGGATGATTCCTGGGTGTTTACATGGATTCTCCTTGTAAAGAGTGATTTACAGATCCCGGTCACATCCCTTACTGGAGTCTGTGTGTGAAAGGGAGAACAGGGCTAGTTGTCAAATGGGAAAGTTGTAATAAGGGCTATATATCAGTAAAGGTAAGATTTGGAAGCAAAAGCCAATTGTGCAAATGTGTGTTTACTCAAGCAGTGGTTGTGTAAGTTGGAATTTTAAACCCTCTTAAATTATAATTTTTATTTTTTTTATGAATTCTGCCCTCCAAAGAAAACTTCATCAACATATTTTTGGTACATCTCTTGCGCAAACAAGCAGACGTAATAAAACCACACGACATACATTAAGATAATGGTCAAATGTATAACGAAGGCAAATTGTTACTGATAGGTTTAAATGTGTTCGTAGTACAAAGGAGTTTTTCAAGTCAGGCTTGGGGATGTTGTCATATTTTTTATCAGGGCAAGTCATATCTGTTTTAGATGTCATAAATGTATTGATTACAAATGCTGTGTCTTATATTTAGAGGCCAAGAACTATTGCATCTGTAAGTTTTCTTCTTCATCGTTTTTTTTTTTTTTTTTGGCCATTATTGATTTTCTGAAAAGCCTTATTTTTCAAACTACTTCTAGGCTGTTGGTCCGATTTGTGCAAATTCTGTACTTTTAGATAGACCAAACATTCTTGTATAACACATTACTAAATTTGATAGAGAGTACAGCAAAGAAGTTGTGAAGCTATATCTTGGCAACAGTTTGGCATATTGAAATGAAACTTGGTTTATATCATAGCCATCATGATCTGAGGGTACCTGAGTATTTTCAGGACAGCGCCACCTACTTGTCAAGAAATATGAAAAATGGCTATTTTTGCTAAATAATTTGACCTATCATGAGACCAACCTCTTTAGATTTATTGGAGCATACAGAGTCATTTTATACCTAATGTTCCTATGTCAACCATACTGGGTGTTGACTATTATGAATACTTGACGTAAAATGCTGTATTTTACAAACGCATTGGCGTATCATTATGAAACTTGGTATGTGCCATCAGTAACATCCCATGAAGGTACAAGGTTTATAACTGCCTACTGGACAAACATATTATGAAATGTTTAAAATTGCTTGTAACTTTTGATTAAAATGGTCTATTGTCATGAATTTGGCCTATTGTCACTGGTCTCTTTATATTTCTTGGGTGACGCTGAGTACAATGTTACAATTTTGCCATGGTCAGCCATACTACCTGTCCACCAACCTACTTTTTCAAACTACTCCTTCAGTGTTCATCTGATTTTCCCCAAATCTTGTTGAGATCATATTCAGACAACATATTCATATTCAGACAAATTATTAAATTATTTTTAATAAACCTAACCATTCTCATGTAAGGCATCATTGAATTTAATGGAAATAAACCAAAAATGATCTGAGACAGCATCTCAGCAATGCTGTAACGCATTGACATCAGTGGTCAAAGTGAGCCCGAACACTGTACTGGCAATGATGACAAAATTACATCACAGTTACATTACATACACAGCAGCCCTTCTGTGATGGTGGTGCTTTTGGCCAGACAGAGTTGAATAGACAGGTTTACTTTCAAATCTAAAGGATATAGCATATTTCAATACCATTTAATTGTAAGTTCATTTTTATTAATCAGCGTTGGGCAGTAACTACTGTAAAAAACGTTAAGTGATGCAATTCATTTAAACCTGAAGTGTGTAATTACTGAAAAGCTAGTGCCACTAAATGGAAATGCAAAGTTTTATAAAAATAAAAAAAACCCGTCCCAAACTCATGGCAAAAAGAACTTCCCAATGTGATCTCACGAGAATTGTTATGTATTATTATGTAAAGTTTGGTTCTAGCAAATTTAAATGTTCTAACATTTGCCTAGACACCTAAACGTTCAATACTGATGCATTGACAGCATCTAAAACGTAATAATTCTATGTATTAACACCTTTAGAAAACATCAACGTTGCATAATGGCGCATCAAGAAACCCCTATAGACGGCTGCTTTGGTGCCATTTTGCAAGATTTTCTTACTTCAGTGCACAAATTTGTTTGTGTCGGTTACTTGCGACTCACGCCGAAGCGAGGATTATGTTCTCCCTTTTGAGTGATAACACGTGAGGATGATGTTGGAAATGAGTAGTTAGTGTGCAGATTCAACTGCATTTTTAAACAGGCCTGATGGCGCTTTATCAAGGCTCTGTCAAACCATGCAGTCTTTGAAAGCAGCCATATGAGCCTTGAGGCTCCGACTCTCTACATAAGAAGAGGGATTGAGGACTGGCACCAGACTTTTCCTCGTGTTTCTCTCTCCCTCCGGACAGATGCACCATTCTCGTTGTCGAGACATGCTCCTTTATCTGGCATGAGGCCAAGTTCTGTGCCATTATGCATCACACAGGCCATTTTCCATCAAGGAAACGTTGGTTTGGAGGTGTTTCACTGCATGAACAATTGTTTAAATTTCTTCTATTTTGTCACCCTAGAGAGTTAACAGAAACATGCATGGCCCCGGCCTGTCTTTCTTTCTCTCCTGTTTTTGAAATGTTGTTGTATGGCGGACGAGCTCCCGCATGATTTGTGCTCAAGCCTTATGCCTTAAGAGGGTGAAAAATAGCATTTTTCTCCATTACAATATTGTCAATATTGGGTGCTTTGTCAGCATTGATATTCTCCCTGTGTCCCATCAGGAGATGGCGAGTGTGTGAAACTCATATGGTTGCGTAGATGTCTTTTCTTTGACGGGTGAAGAAATGCAAATTGTTTCGCTGTTTTTGTACAATGGTGGCACGTACTTCATGCTCCTAGCTCTTTTTAAAATGTGTTAGTTCTGTACTCACTGATTTTGCAGTCTTTCTGTTGTTAAGAAGTTGTGTTTTGAGTTCTCCATCGGTCACACTCTTGCTTCTCGTGTGAGTCCAAGATTTAGCTTGAATGGATGATTGAGTAGGTCATGATTTGTGTAACGAGGACCAAAAATGTCATAATTTATGTATGAATGGGCTATAGTTCCTAATTAAGAAACCACTGGATCATACTTTGTATATGGAGGAAAATTGGTATCAAAATTCTCCTATGGAGGCCAATTGATATAAACATTAACCTATTAAAGGTAGGCTATGGCTCAGTTTTCCACTGCGACTTACACTTGGTTAGCAAGTTAAAAAAGAAAAGTTAAATTACAGTTAATTTCTTTCCCATGTTCACACATTTTCCATATTAAAATGCTAGGGAAGATGGGCTGTCTGGCATCCTCTGCTGTAAATAGATTCAGAGTGAACCCTTTTTATACTTGCCAGATCTAATCAGAATCAGAATCAGCTTTATTGCCAAGTATGCTTACACATACAAGGACTTTGTCTTGGTGACAGATATATATATATATATCATATATATAATATAATTCTACATATACGTACATACACACAGATACATACCCTCATACATACACATAAGTAGTGCAAATCTAAAACAAATCTGTTATATAAAGTACAAAAATACATTGTTATGTACAGTGCAAAAAGTTTTTTTTCCTTTGTATGTAATGGCAGAAGAGGAAATGTTAGATTATATAAATAGACTAAACTGTGTATTGCACATAATTATTGCTCAGTAGGGCGGCTTTAACTGTTATTTCGTAGCTGCACCAAACCAGACAGTTACTGAAGTGCAGAGGACTGACTCAATGTCTGCTGAGTTGAACTGTATCAACAGCGCCTGTGGCAGGTTGAACTTCCTCATCTGATGAAGGAAGTACAACCTCTGATGGGCCTTTTTCAATGTGTCTCCCACTTCAGGTAGTGTGAGATGGTAGTGCCCAGGAACCTGAATGACTCCACTGCTGCCACAGTGCTGTTTAGAATGGTGAGGGGGGGTCCCTGGTGGTGCAGTCATTGGTGTAGAGCGAGAAGAGTAGTGGGGAGAGCACATATCCCTGGGGGGCACCAGCGCTGACTGAACAGGTGCTGGAAGTGAATTTCCCCTGTCACACATGCTCCTGCCTGTCCGTCAGAAAGATGGTAATCCACTGACAGATAGACATGGGAACAGGGAGTTAGTTTAACTTAGTCCAGAGAATAGCTGGGATGATGGTGTTGAAAGCCAAACTGAAGTCCACAAAAAGGATCCTTGCATATGTCCCCGGTCTATCCAGATGTTGCAGGACATGATGCAATCCCATGTTGACTGCATCATCCACAGACCTGTTTACTCGATTGAAGGGGATCTAGAAAGGATCCAGTGATGTCCTTCAGGTGGGCCAACACCAGTCTCTCAAATTACTTCATGACCACAGATGTCAGGGTGACAGGTGTGTAGTCATTAAATCCTGTGATTTTTGGTTTCTTAGGGACAGGGATAGTAATTGAGCGTTTGAAGCAGCATGGGACTTCACACTGCTCCAGTGATCTGTTGAAGATCTGTGTGAAGATGGGGGCCAGTTGTTTAGCACAGGATCGGAGGCACTCTGGTGAGACACCATCCAGGCCTGAAGACTTCCTCGTCTTTTGCTTCCGAAAGACGTGGCACACATCATCTTCACAGATCTTGAGTGTTTGTGTGTATTGAAGGTCAGAGCGGGTGTGGGGTGTGAGATTGGGCCTTTCAAATCTACAGTAAAACACATTCAGGTCGTCAGCCAGTCATTGGTCCACCACAGGGTTGGGGGTAGGAGTCCTGTAATTAGTAAGTTGTTTCAGGCCACTCCACACTGATGCAGGGTCGTTAGCTGAAAATTTGTTTTCCAGCTTCTCAGAGTAGCTTCTTTTAGCCACTCTGATTTCCTTATTCAGTGTGTTCCTGGACTGATTAATCAATCCCCATCCCTGTAAGCATCCTCTTTGGCATGACAAAGCTGTCTGAGTCTTCCTGTAAACCATGGTTTATCATTGTTCAATGATAAAAATGTCCTAGAAGGGATGCACATGTCCTCAGAACATGTGCATGAAACAGAAACTGATGTATGATGTAAGATTATCTGTGAGCTTGACCAGGTCTGTAGCTGCAGCATCAATAACACACCAATCAGTGCAGTCAAAGCAGGCTTGTAGTTCCTGCTCTACTTCATTGGTCCATTTCTTTACAGTCCTTACAACTGGCCTAGCTGATTTTGATTTTGATTTGGTTGGGAGAAGATGAACCAGAGAGTGATCAGAGAGTCCCAAATCTGCACGTGTGACAGAGTGATATGCATCCGTTATTGTTATGTAGCAGTGATCCAGTATGTTCCTGTCTCTGGTGGGGCATGTAATGTGCTGTTTGTATTTGGGCAGTTCACGTGTGAGATTTGCTTTATTAAAATCCCCAAGAATAATAATAACTGAGTCCGGGTATTGTTGTTTGTTGTCTGTAATTTGATCAGCCACCTGTTGCAGTGCTATGATCTGCTCTGAACACCTGAAAGCCCGGCAGATGTAACGTGTGGAATGGCTTCACTCAGCTAGGTTTCTGTGAAGCACAGTGCAGCACAGTTTGAAAAGTCCTTATTTGTACATGTGAGGTAATGTAGTTTGTCCATTTTGTTGGGAAGAGAGCGGAGATTCGCTAGATGAATACTCGGCAGTGCTGTTCGAAACAGGGAGCTCCACACCGAGGCGGCCATCTATGGCACCATCATAGTAGCATGGCCTCTCTTCCCATAGCCAAGGATCTCGGAACAGGCATAAAATAATTTTTGTCACACATTGTTCCCTCCATAATAAATGCTTGGGCCATTGTGGCAAACCTGCTTGCTCCCAGTTGCCTCCATGTTTGCACATTCTTCCCTGCTCTATGCTAGGGAAGATGATTTATCTGGCCTCCTCTTCTGTAAAAACATTCAGAGTAACCTCTTTTTATAATTGCCTGATCAAATTCAGCCTCTGTCCCCATGGCCAAGAGTTTCAGGACAGGCATAGCAGAATTCGATGTACAATAAGCACAAGTGCTCTCATGTTCATACACTCTTTCCCAGGAAAGCAATTTTTTCTGTAAATGTTCCTGAAGCAAGCACACTTCAGGATGACAGTCATTATGCCTAAATTACAATTAAGGCAAACATTGTTAAACCCAATTCAATCAGCCACAATGATGGAAGTGCGAAGGCTTCATTCCACTGTATAACCATAAGATGGCGGTATTATGGCTTGGCAGCAGTTACAAGGCGCTCTGAATTGGATAATTTGAATGAGAGAGAATGGGGGGTTTTCTTACAGTATAATGTCACAAGTGCAGGCGGGGAACTGGTTTGTGACAATAGATTTGATGGGTGCTTATTTACAAATTCATATTACGTCAAGACAGTTATTTTCCCAGGTTCGCTTTTAGAGACAAAGCATATCAATGTTGAATCCTTCTTTACGGACTTGAGTTAGCACCTCGTACATTCACAAAATGCATGGATGCAGCACAGATGCCCTTGTGGTGTCATGGCATCCACAATTTGAATTATCTTGAAAATTGGTTGGTGTTAGCTCACTCAGAGTGTTTGGCTGCACAACATGGAGATGACGTTATTTGTCACTTAACCCTTACCAGCCGGAGCGTTCAAATTTGGGAACAATTATTCCTATGGTTCCTGTTTCAATATCTTTGCCGTCCAATCACCGAATTTATTTCTGAAAACTGCCAGATACTCATGACAATATATGATAAAAGCACATATGATTGGTTAAGGGGTAACTAGTCGTGAATAATAAATGTATCATTTTTAACTAAATATCAATAACTTTTTTGCCAATTTTGTCGCTTTGATAAATCCACTTAAAGAAATGTGAGGCAGAGATCAGACACTGGTCAGAGCTTTTTTTTTTTTTATACGCTATTCAGACCTGCCTGGAAACTGGCCTGCCTGTTAGATAAGAAATCTAGCTTATTGATTTTCCCATGTAATAAAAACAATTGTAGATATATTTCTATAATTTAGCAGATAGCCTTACCCATCCATCACAAAGACATGATTTTAGATTGTGTGTAGCTTCCTGCTCACAAGGAGTGTGAGAGGGCTGTCTGCAGTTGGACATTCTTGTTAAACTATTCAGTGTACGGATTTGTGTAGAACACACTGCTGACTAACAATTGTGTACTTTTTTCTGCGGTAGAGATGATAGCGACTATGGCTCCCTGCTCAACACCCTCAAGAGGAGGCTGCTGATGAGCTTAGGTTCATAGCAGAGGAGGCAGTGGTATGAGCACACAGGAGGAAGACCTGCTGGACCAGGAACTACTGCAGGAAGACCCAGACCATGAGGTGATGGAGGATGAGATGGAACCTGATCTCCAGCCAAGACCATCAACTGGGTATATATGAATGTGTTTGTATTGTTTGTTTCTATTTCTCAGATGACTGATACTCACAGTAACACTAACAATAACAACTATCAGTAACAATTACTCTTATCATTTTGGGAATGGCTAGCCATTCTCGTACAGGTCGAAGTCAGGTAGAAAGTGTAAATGCTTTCCTTACTCTGTTTCTTATCCCTCGTACTCTGACATTGATTCAAGGTACCAAAGCCTCTCCCATTTAAGCCTAGACATCCATTCTGTATTGACTTAGGTAGTGTGCGCCAGGCTATGCGGTCAACCTCCAATTTGATGTTGCGAGAAATTTACTTTTTCATGCTAGTTTTACTCAGGCTGTAGTTGCTGAGATATGCAGCTTTACAAACCATCAGGTGTGGGAGCTCGTCCTAATCTGTGCGTCATATTCCAGCTACTAAGGATCTTGGATGGAGGTGACCCCAATAAATTTTTCAAATTACTTGGGTTGCTCATTTACATGGGGTTTACAATTCTCCATGATTCAAATAATTATTAGTGAACCAAGTCACTTTAGGGCTCGTGGGTGTGGGGATTTATGTCTGTAGAGCGGAGCGAGTGGGGACTGGACTCTCCGACCTCCTGGAGCGATGGAGCCACTGCCAGGGGCGGAGGAGTGCCCTGCCGTCCCCCAGAAACGTGGACGGGTCGAAAGAAGACTACCGTCCACGAGGGGAGGAGGGAAGCGACTCCCTAACTGCCTGGAGCGGTAGAGCCTTTGCCAGGGCCGGAGGAGTGTCCCCACGGGTCGCCAGGAATGTGGAGGGGTGTTCTGTCCACTGGGGGTCAGAGGTTTGACTCCAGTCCGCATGGGGAGGAGCATAAAGGGATAAAGGTGGCTGGTGATGACAGTTAGAGAGAGAGAGAATTACAGGCAGCTGTAATTGCAACATCAGACTTGAATGTTTACACAGGTAGTAATGATGGGCATTTCACTGACTTGGCCACCAAAGTTGTTGAATTGTTACTGCAGCCATTCAAAGACCAGATTCACAATTCAGAATTTAAAGACATCAAAAGATTGGAACGCAAGACAGCTCTTGGGAATATGAAGTGGTGTAGGATTGAGGGGAATATACTAGTAATTCAGTAGAATCTTACAACATACTACAAAAAACTGGTGGAAGACTCTTTTTTTTCCATTTTATAGACATAGCGTCGTCAATAGTTTCATATTGTTTCAGGAATGGCAACACATTCATGCAGCATCAGGGAATGAGTGTAGACCAGTGAACTTAACCCGGATAGATTTCAGAGAAAACCTGGCTCGTCAGCTAGGAGGTATTGATAAAATTTCACTTTATAAAGTTTCCCTTTGCTTACACTAAAGCCTGTAGTCGCTCCTTTACATCACTCCACACAGCCCATGTCACTAAATAAGAGGCTATGCTATTGGAAATGTAGGACTGAAAATAAATTAAAGTAGCTTGTTGCACACCGGAATGTAATGGCAAAAGACTTTGCTTGGTTTGCAATAGGAACGGTTTTCTTTCTTGGCACTCTGGGCCACTCAGTTTCATGATGAGGCCTAGGTTGGGCTGTGTTTACTGGTGTGGTTGTCATCTCCTCTTTCTCCCTCTCTTCTCTCCGCAGGTATTGCAGAGTATTTATGAATTTATATATATTCTGTTCCTGCACTCTTTATTACAAATTTCAGTTCAGATACAATGTCAATTTATTATTAAAGGTGCTCAAATTGAGTATCTGAGGAGTGGTCACGTGAAATGTATCTTAACATTCTAAATATGTATTTTTTTCTGTGTTCCCCACTAATCACTAGAATGGTCATAACTTTTAAACAATAGATTATATTTCTAATCTGTCTGCTATTCAACATTACCCACACAATTATGTATATTCCATATGCCCTACGTTTCCATCTAGCTTGTAAATAAAATGGTTGAAATTGCAGTTGTCTGATGAAGTATGGTGGAAATCTTATTGATAAAGGTTGATTAGCCTTAAATAATCATACATATATTTATATCATTTGAAAGCCCTAGTTCTTCTCTACAATAAGTTAATAATAAGTTATATACAGTTCAGGTGTGTGATGTTATATGAATATGAATATTATATGAATTTGGATATGAATATCATACTCTGGCAAAGAATGGAATTTTCAGAATTTGAGCTCAGGCAGGAAAGGGTTAAGTAGTCTAGGGCTGCGCGTTAACCTAGACAAGAGCATCTTGTTGCAGAGGTAATAGACTCTGTTTTTAGAGGTAAATCTAGACTTGCGGACAATGCAGGTGCACCTGTCTCCGGCTTGCGTTCTGTCAATACGTGTCTAGCGATGTTCAAAATGGGACACATTCTCCAAAGAGATACAAAGTGATAACGACAGATGCCTCCTCTGTGGGTTTCGGCACTGTGTACAAGAACCAACCTGCTCATGGAGTATGGATGGGTCAGCAGCTGAATTGGCACATAAACTGTCAGGAGATGCAAGTGGTACTGTTGGCTTTGAGGTTTTTATTTGGGGCAGTCATGTCCTCATCAGGTTGGACAAGAGGAAGGTGGTAGCTTACATCAACTGTCAGGGAGGGGTGTGCTCTCGTGCCATTCTCTGAGCTGTACATGTACTGGGCCAGTTGAATTTGGGGGCGGATCTCCTGTCCAGACAAGTTCTGATGCCTGGAGAATGGACATTACAACAGCAGAATGTCGAACAAATCTAGATGAGGTTCGGCAAAGTGAAAGTGGACCTGCTTTTCCACTCTGGTTTTCTCTCTTGCCCCTGACACCGCTGGGCATTGATGCGCTGGCAAAACAGTGGACTGTACATATCTTTATGTGTGCACAGCGTGGAGCGAGGGTCAAGTCCACTGCCTGGTTGGTTCAGTGATGGAATTTTTGCAAGAGAGTTTTGGGGACGTGGTTACCCCAGCAATGCTTAAAGTGTATGTGGCCACTGTAGTGGCTGAACGTGTGCTATTGAATGGAGTTTCTGTTGGAAGACTTTTACTTGTCTCTAATTTTTGTGTGGAGGACGTAGGCTTAGACCTTTTCATCCTGACCTCGTCCCTTTATGGGAATTATCTGTGGTGTTAGAGTTACTCTCGGCAGCACTGTTTAAGCCTTTAACATCAGTATCTGATACATTTGTGACTCTTAAAATGGCCCTGTTATTAGCATTGGCATCATTTAAGAGGGTTGGTGATTTGCATGCCCTGTCGATCAATGCTTTGTGTATGAAATTTGCTCCAGGGTTATCTAAGGTCATACTGAGACCTCGTTTGGGCTGCCTGCCTAATGATATCTTTACATCCTTTTGCTTGCTGATTGTTTATTTGCAGTCCTTTTCTATTCCCCCATTTGAGTTGGAAGAGCATAAAAGGTTGCAAATGTTATGCCCAGTGCTTGCTCTGCTGGTTTATGCTGACTGTACTAGCCAATGGTGTGTCATAGCAGTAGTTTGTGTACTTTTGTGGCCACAACAGGGGTGTTTCAGTGTTCAAGCGGAGACTGTCTCATTGGATTGTGGATGCAATTTCAAGTGCTTACGAGGTGCATGGTTTGCCTTCACCTCTGGGTATTCAAGCCCATTGTACGAGGAGCATGGCATCCTCATGGCTAGAGGTACATCCTTGGAAGACATTTGTATGGTGGCAGGATGGTCTTCTCTGCATACTTTTGTTAGATTTTATAATCTAACTCCTGCTTTCCAAGTTCTCTCTGTTGGATCAGGAGTACGTTTTTGAGATTTCTATTTCTTTAGATCGCTTGTGCGCCACTGTGAGCTTGCCACACAGGCTTAGAGAGTTGGCATGCTTCTCTTGCTTCCCTTGAAAGGGAATGTCTTGGTTGCGAACGTAATCCAAATTGGGTCATAATGCAATGTCTCGTTCCCTCTCATAGAACCAAGGTTACATTCGTAAACCGAAAAGTTTTCTGTTACAGATACCATTGTAGAAATTCACTATTCACAATCAGCCATGATTTATTTAATCCAAGAGTGAAAAATCCAAAAACAAGATGGTTAATGAGATTAAGGGAGTTTTGTTCAGCTGGTCATGTGATCTAAAATGACAGCCTCCATGAGGGTGCCCCTGCTCCATGGAGAATAAAACAGATTTTTTAAGGTTACTGATATGACTAGAGTCTTCATCATGTGTGAGTGGTCATGATTTTTTACACTTCAAAATTACAATTAATTTATTTAGGAGTAAACATTTTTAATGTGGAAAAAAATGACTGAGTGCACCTTTAAGCATCTGTGCGTTTTCAGAATTTGTAAAAAAAACAAAAAAAAAACACCATAAAACTTTTTTTTGTTCACTAATAATCCAAATCTATAGATAGCTTTGTGCGAGGAATAGACCCATATTCAAGCCTTTTATTCAACGATCTGTCTCCATCCACCGTAGAGCCCCCAGTAACTGTCAGCCCGAACTGGTTTTGTTTTCATAATTCAGAAATTGCTGCCTCAAGAAGCTTTATGACCAGTTATGGACTGGCCTTCGGGTGCACTAGGACTTTTTCCAGTGGGCTGGTGAAGTAGTAAGCCGGTAGGTTGAGTTGCTCTTATTGTTTTTCCCCACCCATACAACTACAAATTTGTCCAACTATTATTTATATAGCACTGCCATTTCTTGCTGCACATGAGAATCAGCAAATACTCCAAAAGTGGGACAAAACGGTGCTACCTGATTAAACCGTGAATCACATCTGCTGGCAGATTCCGCTCTTTTCTCATGCTGGAAAACACAGCACGACATATGGAAACTTACAGGCTGCGTGCAGAGCTCTTTGAAACCATATTAACAGCCCGGTCATTCTTAAAAGTGATGCGGTAAACAGGAAAACATTATGTCATTCACAATGATAATTAAAGGCTTTTTTGATCCAGAAATCACCATTCTTATTACATTGCAGTTAGTAAAACTCACTGTAGAAACTATGGTGTTTTGGCAGAAATATGGTATTTATAATAAATGTTACTATTATTGTAATAATTATATAAAATATTGTATATTAGGGGAATATACTGCAAAAGATTTTATGTCAGATTTTATGTTTGTATGTTTTTTTTTGCAATTTCAGTGAATAAAATCTGTAATTTATAATATTTTATCATCATGTTTTAGCCATTTTATAATATGTTATTGTAACATTTATGGGCTTAAACTGCTTATTAAGGAGGTCACATACTGGGCGCGTCTACCGAATGACAGAGCGCACTAAAATTCGAAAGCATTGGCTTCGCTGCTCTGCGTCCATTGCTAATATATAAACTTTTCCCACTTTGAAGCTTATGATGCACATTAATGTTAATCATAAATACATAGTAAATAACTAGTAAATAAACCCTTTATGATCTATATTTTTATGTAACATCGGTATTGGAAGTGTCGATAGTTACTCATCCCTAATTCACTGATTCATACATTATGAGTCACAAAATTCACAAAGTTTGCTTTGCCCCTATGTCATTTTAATGTTTCTTTTTGCAAAGAAATATTTAGTTAAATACTACTTTTCAATAGTAGTATTCAACAATTCAGTGTTTTTTAGTTTTATCAGTTATATTTACTGTAGATGTATGTGTTCATGTTTTCATCTTCACTGAGATCCTTATTTTTTGTGTGCCAGATAAATACTGATACATTCTAAAAAGATGCTGGCTCCTTAAAAAGTTTCAATGTAGCTATTTTTTATTGGTAGCTTGTACTATAGCTAACCGCTATTCCAAAAGGTTTAGCTGCTTTAAAGCTATTTTGAATAGCTTGTAGCTTGACATGCTACAGTTTGGAAGTAGCTTCCCCAACACTTTTATCAATAATTGCTCTTTTTTTGCAGGCAGTGTGGCACATTTTATCTGAATAAATACATATACACCTAAGTGGCCACGTCAGAAATATGAAAACTGCACATTAAGCACGCAGTTGTTTGAAGTGAGCCTCTCTGCATGGTTTCCAGTATGAAAAATGTGGACAGCGACGACATTTAAAATTCAGATCACTTTCCTTGGGGACTCCCATTTACAATGCAGGGCCGTAATGTATTTGTTGTCTTTACCACTTACCCCAGCCATTTAACATCATTAGGTAATGTGTAGTCGCTGGTCGAGAAAATAAAGTGTTTATCATCATTATTTGCTGTGGATGTCATTTGACTGCCCTAGACTGACTTTAAGTGACTCCACAGTGCTGTATCAGAAACCCCCGCGAACTGCCCAACTCGATCCATTCATCATCGGACTTACACACTGCTAGCATGAGGAACATCATTAGTGCGGTCTGTTTATAAAGAACAAAGAAATAGCGTTCGAGAAACAATACGACAGCCTGCGGAGAGATACGTTAGAGGGTGTTTACGCTCTTTAGCACCATTTGCATTGAAATGCGATTAAACCGACTCGAGTGGTAGACACAGCACCTTATGAAAGGACATTAAAAGTCAGTGGTCCACGTTCAAAAACAATGCTTTCATTAATAGCAAACTAAATGTATGAAACTTTAGCTTTGTGAGATACTTATAACAATAATGATGAAAAAATAATGTTATTTGATGTTTACTTTTAAATAGATTTTGTTATGTTCAGTACTGCAAGGAAAGTTTTTTTTTTTTTTTTCAAGAAACGTGATTGGTGGACATCAAGTGCACTAGAGGGCTGGCTCATTCTTACTATGCAGTACATATTCATGTCCCCATCATATAAAGTATAGCATAACACATTAAAATGACAATTTGTAAAGATGTAAATCTTGTTATTTATTTATTTATTTGACCACAATATTAAAATAAAGTGTACCTTAGGGTTTTAAATATTTTCATTCATTTAGTTTTAATATCTATTGTCATTGTTGTGCCCTGGTGCTATGTGCTAACTTGTACAAATTATTTAAAAAAAAATTAAAGGTGTTTCTTAATTTTTCCACTCTCTAAACACATTTTTTCAAATAATGTTTTCTTGGGAATATTGTTTTAAATGGTAATCAATTTATATTTTTTTCTTATATCCTTAATATCATTGTCCATCCTGTTAGTCTTTTGAAATATCCCTTTAACCAACAAAGGCCAGTTTCTTAATGACATCATCCTCCAGCGAGTGACAAGTGAAAAACTTGTGAAAAACAAGTCATTGGACAAAGAGGAGATCGGGTGTGCCTGAGGCGGTGTGGCAAACATCAGTAGGTTAAGTGTTAGCGATGGATTTGCTGAACTCTGTTATGTTTTGTGGTATTAGTTTTTATCACTCTATAGCAATCCATCCTGTTCAAAAACAACAACAAAACAGATATCAGTATGATGCCATCAAATCTTTCAAATAAATACAAATATATACAATCTAAAAAATCTAAATGAACTTGCTGACATCCTCATGTAAGCTAACTGTCAATACATCACTGAGCAATGGCTAACTGTAGCCCACTGTTAGGTACCCTGTTCATTTCTTTCAATTGTGTAAATAATACACAATACACTATATAGAAATACTTCCTTAAATGACAACAAAAGCATATCCATTTTTTTTAAAGTTACATAGTTCAGAGAGTACTGTATAACAGGAATGAGTAAGCCATTGTTGTACCCAAATTTTCCATACTGTATAATTGCATTATTTCTCTAACAATGAGGGTCAGTGACTGAAAATAACTCTGGAGTGTTATCTCCGATATATTCAATGGGACACTGAATAACATTTCAGTTAACAAATGACTACACAAACCTTCTTAATTGCTGTAGGACTGATGCTCCATGTGCCTGTATAGTACATATCTAGTCAATATTGTTGTGTAAGGAGCAAATCTATCCAGATGGGAGATAATAGGCTAATATCCCTAGCCTACTGCACCGAGTTCTATTTGTAATATTGGATTATGATTATTGAGGCTAGCAAACTACATAGAGGGCAAACATCAGTGGAATGCTCCCCTCGAGCAAACCACATAAACACTTGCTTTACTCTTTTATTAGCCACACAGACAGACTAGACTCTTAATAACACAGAGACATGTACTAGATACACTAGACAGTATGTACTACACATGCTACTCTGTTCTTTCCATATAAATCAGCATTATACACTTTCATTGACAGAACAATAATTAATCAAACAACATGTGTATTCATAATAAATTACTGGGGAGATGAATTTAACTATTGTACATCATTAATATTAAATAAAAAATTGTAATCCTTATACGGAAAGTTCTGAGCTTAAATTCTGATTACATGAGCCACATTTGAAGCTGCTGTGAAATGTCGATAAACACACAGATATATTATTTATTAATGTACCAAGTTGCTATGTTCTTTGGCAATCATAAACAGTCTATGACCTGTATTACTTATTGGAACACTTGTTCATTTCCTTCATTATTTTTTAATGAAACACAGGTTTTTGTCTGACAGGACCATGGAATTATCTTTCCATGAATGGGCGCACGGTTTCGGTTGTATTCCCTGCCATGCACTCTTTTGTCCATCTTGTTTCATGTCGGTAGCACAGTGTCTAGATCCTGACTTCCTGTCTGGTTCGGTTTCTGTCTGTGTCAGGATCTGGACACTCACGCTCCCGTCTGTTATTGAGTGTGTGCATCGCGCTTATGTAATCTTGGCAACATGCACTCCTGTCAATAGTTTTTCCAGCTCTCACATGTCATTGTATTGCGCTCCTGGGTCACGAGCTGTCTTCATGTTGTGCTGAGGTTCGAACACTTCGGTCTAAGGTGTCGGGTGTGTGTGTAGCCAAATTCTTGCACAGGTGTCCCGTCTTGTTTTTGTCACCCGTTGTGTGTATCGCGTGGCGTTTCCCTTGCGATGTACGCTCAGGTTTCGTTTAGAATGAGAATGCGTGGCATCGCTTTGTTTGGCATTGCTATGTATTCTCTCGTCTTGTTTGTCGGTTTGCATTGGCATATTGCCTTGCCGATGTGCACTCAAGCTATTCGGGTGTTTTGTTGTCTTGTGAGAGCACGTGGCTTTGTTTTGCTTCTGTATCGCTTTTATCTCTCTGTCTTACGTCATACCCCACCTCCTTGTTTGCATATTATTTGTTAATTTGCCTCACCTGTCCCCTGTTAACCCATTTGATTTCTCTCCTTATTTTAGTCTCCTCATGTTTGCTGTCCAGTGTGTATTCCAGTCGGTCCTGTTCTTTGGTCTTGTTTATCGGTCTTGTTTCCTGTCTTGTGTTGGTCCTGTTTATCATCCCATCCCTACCCGGTCTGGTCAGTCCTGTATCCTGTGCCTTGTTTTCCCTACCCCAGAGTTTGAGTTTTTTCCCCTTTATATATTGAATTCCATGAATTCCCTTTTTTCTCTGTTATTGAGTCCTGCCTCTGCATCTGTGTCAGTAAATGTGTATTTTTTAATACGCTTGCAGGTAGCCTCTTGATGGAGGCTAATGCGATCAGGAGGGCTATCTTCAAGGAAAGGGCCTTGAGCTTGACTGAATCAAGTGGCTTGAAGGGGGATCTCTGAAGGCACGAGAGGACCACTGAGAGATCTCAAGAGGGAAACAGGCTAGGCCGGGGAGGATTCAATCTCCAGGCGCGTTTCAGGAACCTGATAATCAAGTCGTGCTTACCAAGGGACTTGCCATCTACTGCATCATGGTGGGCAGCGATAGCAGCTACATACACCTTCAAGATGGAGGGGGACAGACTCACCCCAACCTCTCCTGCAGGAATAGAAGCACTGACCGAACTGCGCATCTCTGCGGGTCTTCGGCTTTGGAAGAACACCAATTTGCGATCAAGCGCCACTTTAGGGTGTAGAGTTGCCTGGTGGAGGGAGCTCTGGCTTGGTTGATCGTGTCTACAACAGAAGGTGGTAGATACACTAGATCTGAATTCCGTCGTGGTGCTGTCTGAATGGATCGAGATGTGCTTGCCTCGGATTAGTGGGAGAAACTTCCGTAGGGCAAGAATTACAGCCATCAACTCTAGGCAATTGATGTGCCAACACTGCCAGGGTCCTTTCCAGGGGCCATCGGCAGCGCACCCATTGCACACGGCACCCCGACCCTGTCGAGAGGCATCTGTGGTTACAACAACACATCTGGACATCTGCTGCAGGGGGACTCTGGTCCACAGAAAGCAGAGGTCTGTCCAAGGGTTGAAAGTCTGATGGCAGCAAGGGGTGATTGTCACGTGGTGTGTGCCATGGCGCCATGCCCATCTCGGGACTCGGTGTCTGTAGCCAGTGCTGTAGCGGTCTCATATGCATCAACCCGAGCGGCGCGACCACGGCTGAGGATGCCATATGACCCAGGAGCCTCTGAAATTGTTTTAGAGGAACCGCTGTGCCGGCTCGAAGCGAGCGAGGCACCTGAGCTCGTTGTTGAGCCATGCTGTCATTGAGACTGAGTCTAACTCCATGCCGAGAAAAGAGATGCTCTGAACCGGGTCGAGCTTGCTCTTTTCCCAGTTGACCTGACGCCCTAGACGGCTGAGGTGCCTGAGCACCTGGTCCCTGTTGGCGCATAGTAACTCTCGAGAGTGGGCCAGGAGGAGCCAGTCGTCGTTATCGTTGTCGCGGCAGAATGGTGACGTGGAAGTATGCGTCCTTCAGGTCTACCGCCGCGAACCAATCTAGCTATCGAATGCAGGTGAGAATCTGTTTCTGCGTGATCATTTTGAACGGGAGTCTGTACAAAGCCCGGTTGAGAACTCACAGGTCCAAGTTTGGTCACATCCCATGGCTTTTCTTGGGTACGATGAAGTAAGGGCTGTAGAAACCCTTCTTCATCTCGGCTGGAGGGACGGGCTCTATTGCATCTTTGAGGAGCAGGGTGGAGATCTCTGCTCGTAAGGTACTGGCTTGTTGGCCGCGCAAAAGAGTGGAGCGAATACCGCTGAAACGAGGCTGGAGCCGGGCGAACTGAATCGCGTAGCCGAGTTGGATAGTCCTGGCCAACCAGCGCGACGGATTGGGAAGTGAAAGCCACGCATCCAAACTCCATGCAAGGGGCACGAAGAAGACGATAGTGTTTGACGTACCGGGCAGGGCTTCGTGGAGGGGGGCGCAGGTAATAATGCGTTGGGAAGCAAAAGAGCGTACCGAGGCTTGGGTGCTGAGAAAAGACTCAAAGCATTTACCTTGCTCCTCGCACATGGCAGGGGGCAGGTTAGAGACTGATGAAGAGGTACTATGGAGGTGTCTTCGGAACTCGTCAGCGCTGGCCTGCCGGGACTGAGCAGTCGCGGGGCCGGAGGCGAGGGAGCTGCGTCCGGTGAACCGGGACTGTAGAGTCGTGGGAATGGCGCGTACTGGCTGGGTGACACAGGGAGTCGGTGTCAGAGCGCAGTTCCTGCAGCACATCGGGATCGGGACTACCCAGGTGCAGATCTTTAAGTGTCTTGGCATGATGGATCTGTAGGAGAGCCATGGCATGCAGGGCAAAGGGGGCCTGTCCAACGGCGCTGTAGGCTTTGGAGGTCAGGGATGACATCGTCCTACAGGCTCTAGAGGGGAGTACCGGGCGGTCCCGTCAGGTGGCGGCGTTCTCTGGGCACAGATGGATCGCAACCGCCCTATCCACCTGGGGGACTTCCGTGTACCCGTGGGTCGCTCCGCCATCCAGGGTAGTGAGAGCAGTCGAGCGAGGGGGTCGGTTACGGGCAGTGACAGGTGCCCTCCATGACCGCATCAGCTCATCATGCACTTCCGGGAAGAATGGTACCGGGGGGGGGGCATGGCTGTGAGCGGCGCCGGATGCCTAGGTACCAGTCATCAAGCCGCAAAGGCTGTGGGGAGGACAGGGGTGGCCCAGTCGAGTTTTCCACGTCAGACGCCTGGACGCTCTCCAATGCAGCAGTGATATCATCATCCAAGCCCGGCGGCTCGAGAAAGAATGCCGGCTGGCCGCGAGTCAAGGAGCAACGCGGGGTGCGGCTGAAGTGGCATTCACCTTCAGAGACCCGTGCATGGTCATGTTCTCGCAGTGATTGCGCCACTGTGTTTTGCTCTTTCATGAGTGGAAAACTCAAGACTCTTTTATAGGAAATATACTCTTTTAGGAGGAGACACTCTTTTACATAGAAAGATAGCGCTG
The DNA here is from genome assembly GCA_032164185.1 of Moxostoma hubbsi. Taxonomy (NCBI): domain Eukaryota; kingdom Metazoa; phylum Chordata; class Actinopteri; order Cypriniformes; family Catostomidae; genus Moxostoma; species Moxostoma hubbsi. Next base: position 2,492,716 of record JAVLUX010000036.1, on the reverse strand, counting down.
TCAAAGCGCACAGGGGCGTGAACTGCACAGCGTGCAGAGAGAGAGACGCCAGCTGGAAATGTGCCGTGCGGATCCAACAGCAATGCTTCTCGCTGGTAGAGGTGAGTGGAACAGGATTGAGACTCTTGCTGCACAACCATTCGGCTCCGAAGAAAAATTCTGACTGGCATTCGCTACCCCACTTCCCTTTGTCCGGGGCGGGGCATGCAAATTCTGTCTGCCAACTTGACATTTGCCTTTTCTCAGGTTCAGAGGTATGATTCGGCATCCAAGGAAGACCCCTTGTGCCACTCACTCAACATTGTGTCGAAGAGGAATAATGGTTTTTCATAGTAATCACCTCACAAAGGGTGCAACATTTCCTGTTCATTTCTATCACATTTGGCATTTCAGAACATCTCAAGTATTCTATAAACAAATGAAAATCCATTGTGATTGGATGAATCAATGTGAGACCATTTTGAAAATGTTTCATAATAAATCTATTCCTCTCACTTAAGAAAAAACATGTGCCTTTAGCCTCTGAAACAAGGGGGCTTTTTAACCCAAATACTATCCTTGTATTCATTGGACAGTTATAAATCTACTTTTGATTTAATCAATTTTGATTGAACAAATCTGAAAATTACAAATAAATTATTTAATTGTGATTATTTGCTCTAGGTATATGTAGCACCTGCCACGCAATACAACTATTTGCACTATAATGGTCTGATGGAAACACAGAAATTAAAGACAAAGTGCACATCCATGTGTTGCCTCTATGGTGTGGTGTGTAAAGAATGTGAGAATGAGGGGTTTTTTTTCAGGTTCGAATCCCCATTTTGTCCCAGTTTTCCCATTCCGTTTCCTGTCTCCACTCTTATTTCCTTTAATATTACTTATAATAATAAATTAAATTGCATATTTAGGGTGATTTCCTTGCTGTGAGTTTAGAGGTTTAATCTTTAATCTAAATTTATTCAAGGTTTTACTGTAGTAATATTGTGGTAACCACATTTTTTGGTGGAAGGCATATATTTAATGTAATTAACCATGGTGTTACCACAGCAACATGGTGTCAATATAGTAACCATGTTGAGGTTACTATGAATTTACAACAAAATACCATGGTGAAACTACAGTTACTATAGTAAAACCATACATGTTTTTGTAAGGTAAGGTTAAGGTTAGGGTTAGGGGTAGGGGTTGGAGTAGTGTGTCTGTGGGACTCTAAACATGATAAACATGCCACAGTGATGCCACAACGTTAGTATTTAAATAGGGGTGCAAATATTATCTAAATCTTTTTGTGAGCAAATAGCATCTACCTCATCTAAATATTTGCAATATATATATATATATATATATATATATATATGTATATGTTTCAGAATGTATTAAACATAAGTTTAATTTACCTCAAAATCGAACTTTAGACATTGCACACGATGACTTTAAGGATCAGGAATATTTTGCAGTTAATAGTGACAAACAGGAAAGTGCTGTGCTAGCTTTTTGTTGCTATTTAGTGTTTTTTGGTACAAAATTAAATCAAAAGTGCCTTTTACCCTGAGGTGGGGGTGTGGTGGGGTTACCCTACCTCTAATTTCTCAAGCAGTGTTTCTACACCTAAAAATACAATAATCACCCATGTCTACACAATGATTGATTAGTACTGTATATGAAAGAGAGATTGAGAGTATCTAAGAAGACAATATCATAAATAAATCATTTTAATAAATATTTCACCCTAAAATACAAATTCTAGCTTTATCATTTTTTTCTAATATAATTTCATAATTGAAGTTGTTATTAATTTAAAATCTTCCCCTTTATTTTCATGTAGAAATCATGAAAATAACATGAAAAACATTTGCCTCAATGTCAGCTGCCTTCAATAAATGCCGCCATGTTACTTTTAGATGATTAGAGTTGATGCCAGAGTTTTGTTTCAATATTTTTCACAAAATCTGACTGACTCACCGTCTCATCAGCCTTTAAAATATTAGTATCGTCCAGCATAAAAAAAAAAATTTTTAGGGTTAAAACATCCCTTTTTGTGTCCAATTGAAGTCAACAAGAATATAATTAACCAGGGTGAGAAAATAATGACCCATAATGAAAATAATGTTTGGGTGAACTATTCCCAAAAAAGAATGATCATAATAAAGTATTGTAATCGCCTTACTGTTTAATGCTCATTTCTAATGTTTGCCATTGAAGTTTCACATGGAGAAAATACTTAATCTTGAGAGTTCATTAGATGTGCCTGCCTTCATTTGGAGATACATACATATATTTTCTTTCATCTCTCTCTGTCTGTGTGGCCTGTTTTTCTCTCCTCTGCTCTGTGTTTGTAATGGTAGTGGACTGTGTCTTGCAGTCGCATGCACTCACTCTCTCTCTCTCTCTCTCTCTCTCTCTCTCTCTCTCTCTCTCTCTCTCTCTCTCTCTCTCTCTCTCTCTCTCTCGCTTGCAGGCAAACATCCCTGAGCCTTTCAGAGAGCAGCACACACCGCAGACTTCGATCGGAGAGGATGGCTCTCTATTCTCGCACTCTCTGCTGCACGCCATACTGACATGCTGTAAGATCTTGACATATGCCATTGCTCGTGCTGAGCCACGGCCTGTTCTGCACGTATGACGGGAGCTAGTGTACTGCTAAAAACTTGTTTCTCTTTATAGATCCTGTGACAAATCAGAGAATATACAACATTCATTGTGTTTTACCTGTCCACTATTGGGAACCAAGAAGTAAATTCAGCCGAATCATGGAAGAATCTCTTTTGACTGATGCCCCGTTACTCTCTGACATTTTTAACTAGAGACGGATGCTGGCATTTAGTGTCATAAAAGCTAAACATCATAATGTCAATAAGCATTAATTAGCTCACCTTTATAAGGATGTCACAGAAAGTTGCTAACTGGATAAATGTAGGCTAAAAAAAATATTCTCCACTGTTCCTTTTATTCAGATAAAGTTTCTTGAATTATTTCCTATTATTTCTAATTTAGAATGAATCCTTTGAAATGTTCCTTCAAATAGCAGTAAGGATAAGCAATGTTTAAAGCCAGCTTTTTTGTTGTTGTTTGTTTTTACATTATTTGCATGATCCAGATTTGGAAGGCTGTCTCAAATATTAGGCAAATTTAGACAGTGCTAGTGTCTACATAATATTTAGAAGGAGAAAATGTGTTGCAGCACTATACACTGTAAACATACACTATACACTATGGACTCATCCATAGTGAGAGTTTTCAAAGTGTATCATCTCAAATGGAACTCTAAAAGTTATTTACTACGTGGAAGCATTTGTCAGTTTTGAGCTGACAGAAGTTGTGTTTCAGACACACATAATGTGTGCTTTAGTGCGCTAAACCTTTAGCCAACTTCTGTTAAACACGTATATCTAAAATAATTGACATATTCTCAGAGAGCGGGGTGATGGTAAAACATTCAACTCACATTTATAAAATGCTGTTGCCACATTCACCATTCATTGCAATTGTTTCGTCAGATCGTTGAGTACACGAGGTGTCCAACAATCCACATTCTGTTTTTTCTGTTGAAGAGGTACATCATCAAGGTACTCATAGAAGTCTTTTTTTTTATAACAAACATTGTGTACACAAAATGGCGTAGAAAGTGCAGAAGTGTGTGATATGGGACACAGCTAGGATTAACTATCAATTATGTGATTGTGGAAACTTTTTCCAAAATTATATTGCATGGTTAATTCAACATATCACTAAAGTTTCAAGGTGAAATGTCCACTGTGTGGCGCTAAAAGCGAGTTAAAAGTTCTCCCAAACAGTTAATATTCTATCACGTTTTAAATCAATAAACTGACCTCCCTAACAGAAACCTTAACAGAAACCTAACCAATAGTGTCATAAAAAGCATATGTGAAATAATTTTTTTCTATTTTGAAATAAATAAACCCCAGGTCCCTTACTAACCTGCTACATCTAATCCTAACTAACAGTGTGATAAAAGCAAATGTGAGATGAACAAAATAGGCCTCCCTAGCCTAAAACCAAACCTATAGTACAATTAAAGCAAATGTCACAGGAAAAACGTATTAGCTGAAGCAGCCAAGTCATTTCGCTGCTTCAGTGACACTTTGGGCTCAAGTGTCAACTCGCATGATTTGCTGGTCTCAAATCCCAGTGTTCCCGGTTCAAAGTCCAACCAGGGCCGTGGGAGGTAGGGGTGCTGCAGCACGCCCTGGTGTGGTTGATGGTGGTTCTTTTATTTTTGTCTGTCTTAATATATATATATATATATATATATATATATATATATATATATATATATATACATTTGATTGATATTGTTGTATATTTAAAGATTATTAACAACTGTTCTGAATGCACTGATAATATAATGCACTGTTCGATTGTGTTGGATGATAATGGGAAAGCCGTTCTCCTGGGGGTACGGTGTGTGTGAACGTGCACAGCGCACAGGGGTACGTGAGAGAGAAGTGCTTCAAATATTATGAGAGAATTGTTTGTTAGCTTTGTGTTGCCTGTTACTTGTACAGCCAAGATTAAATACAATAAAAAAGTAGAATGACTGCACTCGTTCATTAACAGTGATTGTTACAGTAATATGTTATATTACATGATGATGTTGTGCATAGAATAAAAAAAGTTAGCTGAAACCTGTTCAAACTTGTTAAAAAATTTATTTTGAGAACACACACTACACAATGTGTATTAAGTCAGTTCTATTTGTCTGTGCCAGTGCTATAGGTATGTGCGGCCCTTAAAAACCCATGTACTTGCAAAAATGCTCCTCCCACAACAGGACCCCCAACGTAAATCATCTTCCCATGGCCCAGAGTCCAACCTATTATGCAAAATTCACTTTTACATGATGTTTGAACATAAATATATTTTTGCAGTGTGTGTACACAACCACCCTATAATGATAAAAATCCACCCAGTCCTTTTGGTTTAATCCCCATTAATCATAAGCACTGTCCCAGAACAAGCCGTTTGCAGATCACTTTTCAGCCAATACCTGCCCACGACTATTGACGGACACTACTGACAGACATGTTGTGTGCATTGTTTCGTTATAGCACATTGCGAACATTGTAACAGTATTTGTGTGTGTGTGTGTGTTGATCATCCATCATTACAAAACTGCTGAAAAACTCAACAAATAAATAGATTTATCAACTAACCATTTGGAAACTTCCTGGTTCCTTCTCAAAGTTGTTACTTCTGATGGATTCTCTCCCTCATAAGTGTCTGACTCCGGTTTAAACATATAGGGCTTAACACTACTATTTTCACTGTCAGTCATATTACTTATGATGTCTAGTTATCCAAAGCAGAGATGTCAAAACTCCGCCCTAATCTGGATACGGGGGGACACAAATTAGCATTTTTAACTTGGTATAATAAATTATCTGTAGGGTATTTTGAGCTGAAACTTCACAGACACATTCTAGGGACACCAAAGATTTAAATTACATCTTGTAAAAAAAGGGGCATAATAGGTGCCCTTAAAGTTGTATTGTAGCCTACAAATATTTTTATATATGCATTTTTTGTCAGGGAAGTAGATTACTACCCCTTTAAAGCTCAGAATAAATCAATACTTTATATTCTATATTGTAACGAATATACAGACTCTATGGTTGTGTTAAACCCGGAGGTTGTGTTTATTTAGTAAAGTGACTCAGTGAATGGGATGCAATCAGCGAAGCAATGACAAGTGAAACTGGAACATCTACGATGGAGCGATGGAGAGTTGAGCTTGGGTTATTGTCACTGGAGTGAGTGAGCGTAGAGCTTGGATTAGCGTGGAGCTTGGGTTATCGTAACTTGAGTGAATGAGCGCAGAGCTTGGGCCAGCGTGGAGCTTGGGTTGTCGTCACTGGAGTAAATGAGCGTGGAGCTTAGGCCAGCGTGGAGCTTGGGTTGTTGTCACTGGAGTAAATGAGCGTGGAGCTTGGGTGATCGTCGCTGGAGCAAAGGTTGGTAGAGCTGGGAAGTGTAATGGAGACCAGGGTTAGAGTAGCAAGGAAGTGAGTCTGTATTCAAGATCGAGACCAGACAAAGAGTGAGGGGTGAACAGGGCTTTTAAGGAGTGGAGCTGATACGAGTGATAGGTGCAGGTGATCAGTAATCAGGGGAGAGGGATCGCAGAGTGTTAGTGCAGGGAGAGACAGGAGGATCTGTATCAGTTTAGTGGAGGATTGGCGAAGAGAATTCTGAGCGTACTCCGCCCAAGACAGGAAACGGCTCCAGTGGTTCTGGTGAAGATGGCAGAGGGTTTGGAGGAAACGGCCGATATCTTGGATCTTCCTTTTGGTCTGACCGTTGCTTTGTGGATGGTAACTGGAGGAAAGGCTGATGGAGACCCCTAAGAGCGAGAAGAAGGCTTTCCAGACATGAGAGATGAATTGTGGCCCTCTGTCGGAGACAATATCTTCTGGAACTCCGTAATTGTGGAAAACGTGGTTGAAGAGTGCTTCCGCTCTTTGTAGGGCTGTGGGAAGTCCCTTGAGGGGAACTAGCTTGCAGGCCTTCGAGAAACGATCCACAGCCACTAGAACGCAGGTGAAACCTTCGGAGGATGGTAGATCTGTGATAAAGTCGACTCCTAGATGAGACCAAGGCCGATGAGGGGTTGGTAGAGGTAAGAGTTTACCTGCTGGGAGTTGACGTGAGGTTCGGGACATGTCACATTCTACACATCCCTTGATATACCCTCGGACATCCCGATCCATCCGTGGCCAACAGAGAAGGGGTGCAGTAGTGAAGGCTGTCTTTAGGTGATGGAAAGCAAGGGAGGCGGCTTGGTTCCAGGATAATGACTTGGGCTTGGATTTGACAAGTGTGGTAAGTGGAGAAGTGTGGAAGCTGAAGTTCTTAATGAACCAGCGGTAGAAGTTCGCGAAACCCAGGAAGCGCTGCAGTTGCTTAATGGTGGTGGGACTAGGCCAGTTTCTTACTGCCTCAACCTTCCCCTCATCCATTTGGATACCTTCGGGACTGATGATATATCCAAGGAACTGGAGGGTTTTTTGATGGAAAGAACACTTCTCTGCCTTGAGGAATAGGTTATATTCCCTCAACTTCTCCAAAACCAGATTGACATGGTGACGGTGGTCAGACCCTGTCTGGGAGTAAACTAGAATGTCATCTATGTAGACAAAGACGAAGTGGTGGAAGAATTCACGGAACACTTCATTCATGAAGCCCTGTTTACACGGAGGGGGCATTGACCAGGCCATACGGCATCACCCGGTACTCATAGTGGCCTGTTGGAGTCACAAAGGCAGTCTTCCATTCGTCACCTTTCCGGATCCGAATGAGATTATAGGCACTGCGTAGATCCAGTTTGGTGAAGATGGTCACCCCTCTCAATAATTCCAAGGCTGCAGGTACAAGGGGCAGAGGATACCGGAACTTAACTGTGATCTTGTTGAGGGAGTGATAATCGATGCAGGGACGGAGACCTCCATCCTTCTTGGCCACGAAGAAGAAACTGGAAGCAGCAGGGGAAGTGGACGGATGGATGTAGCCCTGGGACAGGGCCTCCTTGATGTACTCCTCCATCGCTCCTTGTTCTGGGATTGAGAGTGGGTAGATCTTACCTCTGGGCATGGGTTCATCAGGAAGGAGGTCTATGGCGCAGTCCCAAGGTCGGTGAGGTGGTAGCCGTGAAGCGAGAACGTGGCTGAAGGCGTCCTGATAGTGGGAGTAGCAGGACGGGATATCCACAGACAATGAACCAGTAGGACTCTCAACAGTGGTGGTGTTTAGTTCGAGGAGAGGGGGTTCCTCGACCGGAGTGGGGTGTCTTGGATTGGGTAGGCTGGGGAAACAAGTGGGAAAGCATCCATCTCCCCACTTCAGGACATTATCTGTCGACCAGCATATGACCGGGGAATGGCGGATGTACCAGGGACGTCCCAAGACTATATCAGCGGTGGAGTTCTCCAAAACCAGTAAGGTGATCTCTTCGGTGTGTAAACATCCCACATGTAGTTGGATGGGACCTGCCCAGTGGCGGATGAACCCCTTACCCCTGCCGTTTATGGTTTGGATCTGTAGGTTTGGTTCACATGGCCACCTTTTGAGACGGAGCTGGTTGCAGAGCGCTTTGGAGATGAAGTTGCCTGCTGACCCGGTATCGAGGAGTGCTGGTACTGGGACTGAGAAGTCAGAGGAAGTAAGTGAAACAGGAGTCATAAGAGGGGAGGTACAAATCCTAGGTGTGTGTAGGAAACTCACCAGTGGACGTTGGGGTCGAATGGGACACATAGAGATGACGTGTCCCTTGCTTCCACAATACAGACTCAGACCTTGGGTCATCTGACGTTGGCGCTCAGTCAGGGATAATCGACAGGCATCCACCTGCATAGTCTCACTGTCTGGTACTGTGGTATGAGTTGAGGGGTGCCGTGGGCTGACCAGGGAAGGTGGTGTAGTGTGTAACTCTTCTAGGCAGGACCTCATCCTATTAGCCACTCTAATGGATAGTTGGATGAAGCGCTCGAGTCCCATGGCATCGTCAAAGGATGAGAGTTGTAGACGTAACCTTGGTTCTAGTCCCAGGCGGTAAACAGAGAGGAGTGAAGACTCGTTCCATCCGCTGGAGACCACTAGAGTGCGGAATTTTAGAGCATAATCTTTAATAGCAGTCTTACCCTGACAGAGGTTAAAGAGCTGCTCTCCTGCTGATGTATCTCGCACCGGGTTCCCAAATACCTCTCGGAAATGACGAGTAAAGCTGTCCAGAGAATGTGTGATGGAGCTATCCTGATCCCAGAGCGGTTGTGCCCATTGCACCGCTTGACCAGTCAATAAGGAAATTACATAGGCCACTTTAGCTCGTTCAGTGGGAAAACTAAGCGGCTGCATTTCCATTGCGAGAGAGCATTGTGTCAGGAATCCGCTGCAATACTCCGCCGATCCTGAGTAGGGCGCTGGATTGACCATGGGACTGGCGGAATACACCGGAGAAGGAATTGCGGAGGCACCAGCGGTTGATGGAGGAACAGTAGAATCAAGACTGTGAGAAAAAGCTTGCCGGAATGCATCAGCCAGGATCTGAACTGGGTCTAGACCAGCCGGGTTCATGTTTGTAGTTTTTTGTGGTCTGGTCTTCTGTAACAAATATACAGACTCGATGGTTGTGTTAAACCCGGAGGTTGTGTTTATTTAGTAAAGTGACTCAGTGAATGGGATGCAATCAGCGAAGCAATGACAAGGGAACCTGGAACATCTACGATGGAGCGATGGAGAGTTGAGCTTGGGTTATCGTCACTGGAGTGAGTGAGCGTAGAGCTTGGATTAGCATGGAGCTTGGGTTATCGTCACTGGAGTGAATGAGCATGGAGCTTAGGCCAGCATGGAGCTTGGGTTGTTGTCACTGGAGTAAATGAGCGTGGAGCTTGAGTAATCGACACTGGAGCGAAGGAGTGTGGAGCTTGGGTGATCGTCGCTGGAGCAAAGGTTGGCAAACTTTTGGAGGTCTCATAAATAAAGAGATTTTATTCTCTGTTCATTTATCACACAGAAAATTAAAGATCTTGTTGAGCACATTACTTGGTGGGGTACTGTAATTTGTGTAGCATGCTCTGTTGTATAGACTATTTCAAGGATGTAAACAATAACAAATGAATTAGAACGCTACTGTGCTTCTCTTGCCCTGAAGCATTTCCGGTAGAGGCATTTTTATAACCCAGAACTGTCAAAATAAAATGACTAGTACTTACTTTTAAAGTCTTGCTAAACAGAACATATTAGATATGTGCGAAAACTGAAAATAAACAATGAGCAGTCATTACTGGATCTTTTAAATAAGATTCAGAATCAACAAATTTTCATCAAGCATCAAACATTTACCTGAAGTGACTTATCCAGACGTGTTTTATACTGAGCGTCTACGTGAGAGAGGTGATGAAAGTGTTAGATGCTTATAATTATTTCCTCAGCAACAATGTCAGGAATATTGGATCACTCCTGTAATAAACAAATTAAGCTGTTAACGCTGCAAGCGTGTGACTTGCAGACAAGTTACGTTTTTTTATTGTGTGGCTCTTCTGTGCTAGCATTTATAGACCTACTGCTCCAGCTACTTTGAGAACTTGGCAGTGCATTCCTGCAGATGTTGTTGACTTTTGTGTGACAAATTGCTTATGTACCTCATTTATAAGTCACTTTGGATAAAAGCGTCTGCTAAATATAAATTAATTGTGCAGCTTCCTACATTATAATAGGAGTGATCCAGAGGCGGATGGGCAATCGGGAGAACCAGGATTTTTCCCAGTGGGCCTGACACGGGGCTGCGATATGCCAAAGTGGGCTGCAAAACATTGACGCTATATGCTGAAGGGGGCCACAATATGCAGAATGGACAGCGAAACACAAGAGGCACACACATACTTGCGAATAGCATGGTAGTATGCTATTCCAAACATTGTCTGTATCACAAGTATTGCAGACATGATAAATGATAGGTGAACAAAACAGACATATTTACCTTTAGCTAATGCCTAACCCTAACCGATCATTTTAAAATGCAAAAGCAACATGAAAAGCACATTCTCTGAAGAAACCACCTCAATTCGTGCCAGTTCTAGGATACTGACTTCTCACATGTCAACTTGCGTTCTTGGCTGGGCTTGCACCGTAGTCTGCCAAGTCCTAACTTGTATGCTCTATTAAGTGAGCTACTGTGCAAGCTAATCACATCAGAATAAGTGTGTAAATGAAGGTGGGTCTGTAATACAACCATTGAAATGTATAGTTTTTTAAACTATGTGTTAGAGTAAAGGTGTCATTATTATAACATAGCATGTGTGAGTAATAGTGCAAAAAATAGTCCTTGTAGATCACTGAACTTGTGATTTGTGTGAAAGTGAATAAAAACACACAGTAGGGCCGCTCATGTTCATTTCACCTGAAAAACTACAACAAATTGTACCTGGAGACATGAATAATAAGCTTTACGAAAATTTATATAGAGTCACGTTTTTACTATTAGACCAGGTTGTTATTTTCTTTGTCTATTACTGATTTTCTTTGTCAATCTATGTCATGATGTTCCAAGTCCTCTAGTATCATTCATGAATCACTCATCCCCCTCCCCTTCTCAGCAGCAGTAGAATAATAAAAAGCCCAAACCAATTACCAGCTAAATGTTCCTTGCATCCAGATGTTGCAATGGGAATGGACTGGGGATAAATGCGGCATGCAAGAGGAGAGTGTTGTAAAAATAGGTCAAATACAGGAGCGTGTGATTGCTAGTGCATCGCTGCAGCATTTCATGCTACATTAATCTGCTTTTTCATAGCTAATCTGTGTTTTCTGATTAATTTCATGGTGGTGCGGAGTGGCTACCTGGTGCTGCGGTGCGATGATGGAGCGTAGACCGTGGCACGAATGGAATCCCCTGTGAGGCTGTGAGCCTGTGGAGAAGCACTGTTGTGTGTTAAGATGCTCTGTCTACATGCATAATGAGTGCGTATGATAAGAGTGTGATGGCATTATGGGTTTATGCAACACCGCTGTTAGTGTATTGCGCTGCAGTGCAGGTGAGAAACACTTCAGGATGAAATGGATAAAAGATGCACTACAGTGTAGAGAGTTGTATTGGTAAAATATTTAGTATTCAATCTATATTAGATATTTTAACATATGATTTAGGTTTAAGTTTTAGGGTAGCAAGGTTGGTTTTATTGATTTAAAACTCAATAAAACATTACCTTAAAAAACTTATTTGGGAGAAAAACGAGCCACATGATAATGAATGAACCCCATAAAAAATGTAGCAAATATGTTGCCACATAGATAAGGCTGGAATTTCCATGCATTCAGAAATGGTACCTTACCATGTCTGTCATGTAACAATGATTAGATTTGTCAAATACATATTTGATTTAGATCCACATTTGAAAGTATCCCAAATTGGAGCCAAAAAAATCTTATCGCCAAAATGTTTTTAGTGTTGTCAACAAGATCTGATTTGTGCCAGATGTCTGTGAAAAGAAGTTGCAATTGGTTTGTTTATATGCATGTGCTGTTCACATTACAAATCAGGTAACTGTGCCACAAAATCTGTGCTGAACACAATTTGCATGGTGTACAGTAATTTCCCATCTTGCAGGCTGTTTCTTAGTGATGGGTTGTGGAAGATACTGAGACGGTACAGCATTACTCCACTGCGATCAAGACACCTAAATAAGATATTTTAAAATGCCTAGAATATTTATCCACTTATAACACTATTCTCCATCCTTGGATCATTATCTGATGAGGAATTGCTGTCATGATCAATAGAAAATATACAAAAATATTTTTTGGTGAAATTCACAGGTGGTAACAGCACAATGTTTTTGCGCCAAGCAAATGGAGTTTTGTGAATTTACAATGAGCCTGTTTTACATCAAAGGAGGTGTGTTTGTGCTTAAAAGAATGACAATGACTTTGGACTATCTCACTGAATTGAGCGGCTGGTAAAACTGTCTCAAATCTGTTGTGTGTATACTGTGTCCTACAGTATATTGATCAATATCACTTAAGCCTTTTTGAGAGTTAGCCAGAGTGTTTTGTGAATTAAACGTATTTATCCTAACTATAGCGGAGCTGCATTCTCTGCATAATGGAGCTGGTGCCCTGAAGCTAAGTGCTAATCAACGCTGGGCTGACTCCCTCTCCTCCATTCCTTTTTAATTGGACATATCCAGCTGATTTGGCAATAGGGCACTCTTACAAGCACTTACTAAGATCATTGATTTGAGGAATGATCCAGTAGACTGTAAGTTATGATTGGGTGGGTTTGTAATGGCATTAGCTGTGCCATAGCGGCAGCAATGATTTCGTGTTTGCTAATTGTGGCTAATTTACTGTGAAGTTTATCTGAGGTTGGAGATGTTTGGGGACTTTCCTAATGATGCTTGCACTCAGACAGAGAGACACGTAATGCTTTATTAATAGCAGCGAAGACAGGCTACAGAGAGGGGCATGTGTTAAAAATGTGCCGCAGTCCAGCACAGACCTACAAGGTTATTCAGAAGAATGAGCTTAAAGCAAAGGACGAGCCCTGCGTAATGAGCTTCATATCTGTGTAACTGGAATATGGGACACAGTCGGTGCTCACAATCATTACAAAAAAAGCAGCATTATATAAATATATATTATATACAGTATATATATATTTATTATATATATTTATATTGTCTTGTTTTTTCAGAAAAATAGTTTTGACTTCTTTTAGGCATAAATCATGCTTTTTTTTTACATTGCCATTGTGGTGAAAAAAATACTGAAAACAAGTCTTAGGTCTGATACATATACTCTGTGCTAGATTGTGAAACTCGATTCCGAATCACACTTTACATAAATATAAGAAGCTTGATTTAGAAACATACTCTACACATGAAGATGAATCACGATTACAAAACATACTCTATGCAATTACATGAAGTTGGATTCTGAAACATACTCTACGCCAGTGTTTCACAACCTCGGTGCACTGCCAGGTGTGCCGTGGAAAATGATCAAATTCTACAAAATAAATAAATGCATAAATACATTTTTTTTTTTTAAAATCAGGTGTCGGACTCCCTCTTGATAGATTACTGCAGTAGTTTGCATGCTCTGCGACTGCAGTCCTACAAAGAGAGATCGCTTGATTGGTTACAGCTACGGCCAATCACTCACTTGGCTACAGCAGCACGTGCACAGTGAATCTGTGTCTGAAAGGAACTTGAAGGAGTTCCAACTCTGAAGAAGAGGCAAATATTTAATTCTATAAGCACTTGTGAAGCTTCTCATATGTAAACAAGCTGAATGACCTGTTACATGTGCCGAGTGTCTGAATGAGAGGGACATGTTGTTTGTTCACTTCGGCATCTATCGTCTTCCTTATTCATCAAGGAGAGTAAAAGGTGGAAGAGCTACGATTAATGTGTAAAAGGGAGTGATGTTTATACATGTTACAGGTTTCACATGACTCTTTACACAAAAGTGTTTTTCCACACATTTTTGCTTCACAAATAACGTCTTTGAGAGTACAAATTCACTATTGTTTGCCTTGTGTTTTGCTCCTGTCATCTGTTTCCCTGGACTACATTCCCCAAAATTCACTGCCCTCATCACTACCAGCTGTTCCCAATTGTTATGACCTGTCTTCCATTACCACATTCATCCTTGTGTATATAATCCCCTGATGTCTGCTCTGTTTTTGTCAGTGGTTATGTGTTTCTCTCCCATTAATTTACCTAGTTCCCATCGTGGATGTTTTGTTTGTTTTATTCCCCAGTTCTTTGTTCCTGAGATTTCAATGTTAATTTATACCACACTTTTTTTCTTAATTAAACTTCTTAAGCCACATCTAAATCCTGCTCTTGTGTTTCCCCTTTGAAACATTACAAAAGCAACAAGAACTATTTTAAAATAGTTAAGAGATATGGAATCTCACAATTTCTTTTAATTTATTAAATTATTACCTTATCTTTTACAAGTATTAGAGACCCCAGTTATTGAACTAATTTTAATTCACCAAGAAAACAATAAGACTTAAACATAAACTAGTCCTTTTATTACTTCCTGCTATCAAACCAACTGCCAGTTTTTTTCTCTCTCTCTCTTCCAAAGACATGTGTATACATTGTGCACATTTCCTGCTTTCTTGCATGGCAAACTCGTGTAAAATTGCACCTTCGTAACGCTTTCTGCAATGCTTGTCACATTGATGGCAATGTGGCGCTTGACGATGGCATTGAAAGGAGCGTTGACGCCTCAACACAACTCATGTATAATGTGCTTCCCTATCTGTCACTCACTCGAAGTTGTGTCGATGTAGTGACACTAGGGGTCGCCCTTTGGAACCCCAAACACCTCTGATCTTTGAGAAAAGGTCAATGGGAATTGGCGAGTGGAATTTGCATGCCACTCCTCTGGACATACGGGTATAAAAGGAGCTGGCTTGCAACCACTCATTCAGATTTTTTTGTCATCTTTCGTGGATGGTTCATGTCCTCATTGCGAGAACATGACCATGGCAACGTTGTGGTTGTGGCTTTCAATCGTCAGAGGGAAAGACACCCCAGCGGCTCCCTGCCTGGGTCCTTCTACCTACAGGTATGAGGCTGTGGTGGTTAGCACTGAGGACGATTTGGGGACCTCAGTGGGAGCTTCTTAGCCAGGAAACTCCCCACGGACCTCCCATTCCCCAGCACGCTCGTGTGCCCCGGTCAAGTTCTGGGATGAGACTGCCAGCTCGTCTCTCGATCTAATTCGGAGCTCGCGAAGAAGATGATCTCTCGATTCTCTCACCTTTTTTGTCCTTCATGAGTTTGTATTCTTGTAAATTACTGTGGCATTGCAATAATTAATTTGGAAGAACAAATCTACAAATTAGAAAAGAAGATTTTTTTCTTTTTTCATTATCCAATTAGCACTCTTGCCACCTGTGACTTCATTAAACAGCATACCTATGTGACATGATAATGGTGTGCCGTGGTATTTTTTTATTTGTAAAAAGTGTGCTGTGGCAGAAAAATGTTGGGAAACACTGCTTTCAACTGAAATTCTGAAAAAAACAAAAAAATAATTCTAGCATCATTGCGTGCATATACCACTTGCTTTGATATTTTGTTTCTAATACTAATGACATTCATATGACTTAAGTGTTCAAATACTTCTGGATTAATCAGACTTTAAAAGTTTTCTTTTAGTGTATTTGTTCAGGGTAAACTGGATTTCAAGACCATTATCCTTTTTTCCAAATTACTGCAAATGAGAGAACAGTTTCTGCTCGAACTTCTCACCTCCTTCTCACCTATTCATCTTTAGCCTTCTCTCTCTCTCTCTGTCCCTCTTTTCTCCAGTGAGATTATTCCATTTAAACTTCAAACATATTTATAGCCTCTATCTGTTCTTCATGCCCTGGGCGATCAAACTATTCATCCAGTGGCTCTGTGAGGCTGCATAGCCATGAAACCTTCAGCAGGAACTCATGGTTAGAGATAGAGAGCAGCATAAAACTGGGGATGTGCCAAATTATTATTATTTTTCTTCTCATAGTTATTAATTAAACTTGTACTACTCTTTAACCATTTAAGTATATAAAAATAATAATCCTTTTTTAGTGTGTACAGTAATGTCAGCAAGATTTGTACATTTTCTGAATAGTGGTGCAAGCCCAGGGTAAACAAGAGTGTTGTGGGTGGTTACCAGGGCATTGCTATGCAGCTGGTAAAGTGTTCTAAGTGTTTTTTATTGTGTTGCTGTATGGTTTCAAGGTGGTAGCTAGTCTCACATAGCCTCAACTAAATGACAAAATGTCTTGCCCATTTTGCTGCTAATTCTGGCCTAGAATCGCCCACTTTGACAGGAAGAGCTTTAAAGTGACAAACCACACTTCGTTTTGTTATTATATGCCACTCAATATTGTTTAAGTTACTCAAAAAACGTAATTCACTGCAAATTAATAATTAATTGGAATTGGAATACTTACTGATAACTTAAAAAAAAAAATCACAATTCAAATTACTTTTAAGTTACTTTTGAAAACTTTTATATTTCCGTTCAAAATTTTCAAAATAATGTCTATACTTCCTCTTTGTTCATTGACTCGTTTGGGTGCACACACCCTTCAACTGTCACAGAAATGCAAACAAATGCACATATTATTGTAATTAATGTTTTATATGTTTATATTTATAATATTTTTAGAAATATGTGGAACACAAGTAATTCTTAAAAGTACTTAAATAATTGAAAGTCAGTCATCTTATTACAATAATTTAAAATGTAATATACTACACTAGATTTGTACTAAGAAGTAATCAAATTACAGTAATTATTAAACTTTTGAATTAAATTACACCCTAGACTGGTGCCATTTAGAGTTTATCTGAAATAGATTATACCACAGTTATACAACTGCCTCAGAAAAAAACAGAATTTCTGCCAGTCCAAATATAACAAACGCTGAATTTATAAACTCTGAAAGTGGAATATGCAGTTCTGCTCGTGGATGTTTAGTCCACTTGCTAATATATTGCAAGTCTTCTGAAGCCATGTGATGTTGTGTGAGGAAGAGACCGAAATGTTCATTTCAAACATGGCACCTTTAGACACCTCAGAACAGGTTTCACACCAACCGCCATGTTCAAATTTGGAATACTTTGTATTTGGGGGAAAATACCACCATTTTTAATAGACCCTGTTTTGTCTTAGGCATACCAAATTGTGTTGACTGTCCACATCAGCAGAATGTTGCACAACTAATTTAATCTGCAAAGCTTTGAATGCAATAACATGCCCATCATCTGTGATAGTTCTGCCTTCTGCTTTAGTTTACTGTCATCTACAAGCACCAATTAAAGCTCAACCTCTATAAAAAGCTGCAGCTACGTTTGAGGCGAGTGCTTTGTAGCCGCCGATCTGACTGACATTCAGGATGCATTAGGCAAATCATCTCTTTAAAGAGCTGCATTACCAGGGCAAGGCTCAGAGCAGCATCATGTTCCATTCCAACAAAGCCTCTTTTGATGTCTTGCACCTTTTAAAGTGACACATCCTGACTGTAAGCTTCTCTAATAATGGATAAACCAAAAAGTGTAAAATGTACGATGTGAAGGGTTAGCATGATATTTAGGACAGCGGTATTAAAAGGAACACTTCAATGAATTGCTGTATAAACTACATCATGATTTTACAGTAAGCTGGCTGTTTTTCAATAATACAGTAGATTGCTATCAACAGCAATGCATTCTGGGGCACATGGCAGTTTATTGGACCGTTGTATCACATGTACAGTGATTTATTGCGATAATCCAGTAATACATTTTAGCTGTGGGAAACTCTTTTTTTCTACCGAGGCTGGCTGTTTTTACATCCGTTCTTTGTAGCTCCGGTGTGTCAACATGTTAGTCTGATAATGTTCCATTTTTTTAAAGAGAGGAGTTGATTTAACCTATTTAAGGTCTTGTTGTTAGGTTTTGTGTTATGAATGTTTCTAATATTGTTTTCCTCCATTTAAGTTTCATGAAGTTAGTATTTTTGTAAAGGTCTCTTGTTGGATTACATTTGATTGATGTTTTTTGTGTAAACTGATTCAGATTCAAGTGGCTTTACTGGCACAGTAAAAAGGATTGACATTTTTAATATTAAATTACAGACAAACACATGTACACACAATAAAAAAAATATAAAATAATAAAAATTAAACTACTAATACTAATGAAAACTAGTATTTATATTTGTTTTTCTCTCTCTCTATCCTTACTAGTTCTATTATAAATACTAATAATAACAAGTATAATCTGTGAAACTTGATCATTATTTGTTCCCAATGCCTCTTGTTAACCTTGGTTTAAAATAATCGGTTGTGTGTGAGGGCACTCAGCCCACCTTCCTGTCTGGCCTTGCCACACTATTTGCAGAGTACTACCTATTCAACCTTGATTACCAAGACAAGGTCGTGTGTACATTGGAGTTTATTCAAAGGTTAAAAAAATTCTAACAACCTCAAAACCAGCTGTAGTTATGTTTTATGTTTTATATCTGTTGAGTCAACTAATATTATATGGTGGTACGAAAACTTCCAATCCAAAAACTTGATTATATGCCTCAAAAGATAAAACCTGCATTAAAACGTTGTGTGTTTCATGACACTTTCAGGCACTTTGTAGGCATTAACCCTGAGAGAGGAACAAAGAAGTCAAAAGGAAAAGTGACCTCTAAAACCACTGGGTGCCTTGTACAGAAGAAAGAGGTTGCAGTGAACCCACACGTCTCCACTCTACTCTGCAAAGTGATGGACTACCAGTGGAATTTCTGAAATTGTAAGAAAAAGCAGATACACACACACACACACACACACACACACACACACACACGCGCGCGCGCGCACACACACACACACACACACACACACACACACACACCAAGTTCTATCTCCCTATACTTTTATTAAAACACATTTAACAGTGACCAGCTACCGAACTACTGAAAACAAAAAAAAGGAAAAACAAATATATCCCCGTTATACAAACACTGCATATACACACTATCCCACAAACACACACATAGACACACTGTCCCGAATACACACACACGGTCACACACACATGGACACACTGTCCCGCATACACACACACACACACACACACACTGTCCCATAAACTATCATTACTCAAGACATATTGAAGAGACAATAAAAAAGCACAAAAATCTAATTGTATCTATCATCCCTCTATCCATCTCTAACTGTATCTATCGTCCCTCTATCCATCTCTAACTGTATCTATCGTCCCTCTATCCATCTCTAACTGTATCTATCGTCCCTCTATCCATCTCTAACTGTATCTATTGTCCCTCTATCCATCTCTAACTGTATCTATCGTCCCTCTATCCATCTCTAACTGTATCGTCCCTCTATCCATCTCTAACTGTATCTATCATCCCTCTATCCATCTCTAACTTTATCTATCATTCCTCTATCCATCTCTAACTTTATCTATTGTCCCTTTTTAAAAAAAAAATTTTTTTTTTTTTTATAATGTAAGTAATATATTTTCCTCTTTGTTCTTTTCAATATTTCTAGCCACTCCTTGGACCCTCTGATGCATCAGGACATGAAACTGGATTTGAAACTGTTTTATGATGACCATGTTGATCAACTTATGTTTATATTTCTGTATTGTTTGAATTGCCATGTTGGCAAATATGGTTGTGCAAATATAAGATGTGAAGTGAATAAAAACAAATATTTCATTTTTTAAAATAATAACTGATGACAAAATAGATGGCAAATATTATGCAATTAATGAGTAGTTTAAATTTAAAATTTAGCAGCCAGTAATAGACATTCAGCAAAATATACTGGACATACAGTATTTTATGTATTTCCTCCAAAAATTGTAAATTCATACAATCAAGTAATATACTGTAAAAATTACAGCTTTAAACTGCTAAATGCATCAGGTAAATTACTGTATTGTTTGAAAAATACAGTATTTTTCTGTATTCTATAATTACTGTAAATAACTTTAATTAAATTACAGTAAGGCCACTGTAAAAATTACAGTAACTGGCTGGCAAACCTGCTGCCATTATTTTACTGTAAATTTTAAAGTTTTTTTTTTTTTTTTTTTTTTTTTTTTACAGTGAAGCCTCTGTTTTGCTCATCATCAGCTGTAACAGGAATGTAGTTACAATGACCAGTTTATCTTAATATATATATATATATTTGAGGATGCACGACCTGCGCTGAGTTGCCCAATCAGAGATAAAGGAGGAGCCGGGGATGCCAGAGAGAGAGAGAGAGAGAGAGAGAGAGAGAGAGAGAGAGAGAGAGAGAGAGAGAGAGAGAGAGAGAGAGAGAGAGATGTTGTTATGTTTCAGTTCAGTGTTTTATGTTGTAATTAAAAGTTTTGTTGATTGTTTATCTGGTTCCCACTTCCTCCTTTTCCGATGATCAAGAGGCTTGTCTGCCACATTTTAAAAATATGAAAAATGCCACACATATACTTCTGTGAACAGTTTTAGTGATCATGAAAATTAATAAGATGATGTCAAACAAATATATGACGTCTTTTATGTGTGCCAATTTTACAATACGCAGTAATACAATATTATCTTTGTGAACATTTGTAATGATGGGACAAACTACAAATTACTAATTAATTCTCTAACATTGTAATTTGTTTACTTACTAATATCTTAAAAAAAAATCACATTACAAATGACTTTTAAGTTACTTTTGAAAATGTTTTTTGAATCCAATGAAGCTGACTTCAAGTCAGCAAAATGTTTGCTATGTGATGGATTTCAATAACAACATAAGTTTAAGTTTAGGTTTGATTAATTGTAATATGTCCAGTGATCAGATTTATCCAAGCCATTTTCAACAAATTATGTTTCTTTAATACCTTTTCTGTTTTTACAAACTGCTTTGAATAAAACAAGAACATTAACTGAAATCCCACCGGGCCAAACTTGAAATTGTGTCACCAATATACAAGCACCACAATTCAACATGCCCATCTCTGACCTGTCAGACTCTGACTTGATTTTTGTATTTTATTTTATGGTCATCTGGTCATCTATATACCTCATGCAAACTAAATGTGCTGTCAAATAAAACACTTTTGTGTTGGTATGGTATGAATAAGTAGGGCTCATTTTGAGTATGTAGTCCGTATGCTTCTTCTTCTTCATCTTCTTCAAGTGTGTATGGCCACTGTTTTTATATATAATTCAAAGGAACTGTGAATGTGTGTGTGTGTGTGTGTGTGTGTCTTTGTGTGCGCGCGTACGGACAAGAGAAAGATGAGCAGAAATAAGTGGGAGAGAATGTGGGGTTTGAGAGAATAGAGAGAAATGGAGAGACAGATAGTGGGATGGTCAGATAGACAGAAAGAGAGAGAGGAAGAGGATGGCAGAATTATTTGACTGCTGACTGTCCTGCTGAGTTGCCTCAGGCTTTAACACATTTCCATTGAGTTACTTTATGATCAGGCTACTATGTTATTGAAATATTATCTCTTTAGCCCGGGCTCATTCTGCAGCACAATGACAGGCCCGTGCTGCACCCATACACATCAAATAGCAAATGGAATGCACTCGCTATTAAGGACATAATGTCCCTTTGATCCATGGAAAAATGCTACATCTATCTGGAAAAATTAGATGGCCTGCTCTTTATTCCAACCTGTGTAAAAGCTGTCAGAAGAGATGGATTTAGAGGAATGGAATTAGAAAGTTACATTCTGTAAAGGATTTTAGCAGGGCACATGTTGAAGTATTTGCAAACTCATGGCAGCTACAGAGTCTGACCAACGGACAAATATTTCTGAACATGTGCTTCTTATCAGTCGAGAATAAAAAAATGTAACAATGATGCAGCACCAACCCCCTTTAAATGTATTATTGTGAGCATAAAGAGAAGTTCCCCTGTTGATGAAACAATATAGATGGTCACGAACATATGCTATGTTTTGAATGCGGGTCCACAACACAATATGCTGGTGTTCCAAAAAGGTTTTTTGACTACCCTATCTGCAAGACTAACTTGGTTGACCAGAATTACCAGAAATACTGGGGAACATTTCCCATACAACAATGTAACTAAGTCCTTGGATAAATTAACTATCTTGTTACGACTGTTTACCGAATCTTAAGTTACTATGTCTCACATTCGTCATTCAAATCGTTTTGGTTTGACAACATAGAGCTGTCGTTAACATTACGCAAGAGGTGGGGTGGTAATTTCTGCTGACACCAGAAAGACGTGTTTTGCAAGAAAGCTGCAGATATGAAAGAGGTGTTCACATTTCTATGCATTGAGTATTCTGCATCACTTTACCACCATTTTCATGTGGCTCAGTAAGTAAGCTGCTTTCTCCACAGCAATGTAATTTCCCCAAAATGGTGTCTGAGGATGACTTCGATATTTTCTGTTCTCTGTTGCTTCGCTTAATTTCCAAATGTCTACATTTTTAATCAAGGCCTGTTGCTGCATTGAACTGCAATAGGTTTTCCATATTATGTCATATTCTGGGGTTACCCCGGCACACTTAAAAAGGTACAAATGTGTGCACTCTTCGAAAGCCTACAAGAATGGTGCTTATGTGTTTACATGTCCACTTAAGCAGTGTTCTGCTGAAGAAACTAAGGTGTGTTAAATAGCTTTCTCATAATGCTTTAAATGGCGTATGGAAATGATGCTTTTTGCAAAAACCCTGGAATAAGTAGTTCCCCATCTGTCGCTCACTTCGACGTTGTGTCGAAGAAGCGACACTAGGGATCTCTCTTGAGCATGGCTCTATGCCTCTGATCTATGAAAAAAGGCCAACAGTATTTGGCAGACAGTATTTGCATATCCCGCCCCCGGACATACGGGTATAAAACCGGGGAAATAGGTCTGAGCCGATGGTTGTATTTGCAGCGAGCAGCGAGTCACACACCTGTTCCTGTTCCTCTGACGCTCTCTACTGTTGGATCTACGGCGCATTACAGTGGCTTTCTTCTCCCTGCATGGCAGTGCAGCTTGCCACTGGGCGCATCGACAGTGCAGGAGCTTAAAAGAGTATTAAAAGAGTGATTTCTTTTAAAAGAGTATTTTCCTCTATTAGAGCTATACACAGCGGCATTGAACGTCCTTTTCAGGACGCATCTTTGTAATGATGCCATTCCGCCCCTGTGTAGTTCCTGGATGCGGTAGAGTGCTCTCCGCTTCAGATGGCCACAGGCTTTGTCTCGTGTGTCTGGGCAGCGATCACACCGAGGCAGCATTTGTGGATGGTTCACTGCGAGGGCATAACCATGGCAACGTTGCGGTCGCGGCTTGCTTTCAATAGAAAGCACGCCACTCCAGCCGCCCCAGCATCGTGCATCCCGCAGAAAGCATATGACCCCTGTCTCACGGACCCCCTCGAGGACCCGGAGGGCTCCCAGACGCTCCTGAGACGTTCAACCAAGAGCACGAGATGTTAGCTCCGGAGCTGGCAAGACCACTCCGTCCCCCGGTGGAGGGCCAGGAGGAGAATCTTTTGTTGAATTTATTTAATTTGCCACCCCCCCCCCCCCCATACGGGGCTGCGGTACCCACATTCTCAATAACAGAGCTATTTACTTTTGTCTCTGGGTCAGATCTCTATAGTCCCGACACGCTGGACGCAATTCATAAAACCTTGTCTTAGCAGTTTTAAGCAAAAAACTAGGAAGTCTTAGGAGAACTCCTAGTGGTAAGATAAAAATATTTGTGTTGGGCCAAGACTGATATGTTAAACATTTACTCTTCTCCCTTCAAGAGGAGGGGCTTATCCAATTATGCATAAACACTAGCACTATGTAAACCAATCACACCACACCCACTAATAATTTCAGCATATTTTACTATTACAGGCCCAGAAATACATAAGTTAATGAGTTTAAATGGATCACAGTAAGATTATGTTTTATGTTTAATGCAAGAGTTAATGTTTGAGTTCAAGAGTTCAAAAGTGGTCATTATTTTGTGTTGCTGTGTTTCTGTATCTCCTCTTTGCCCTTGTACTCTTTGTCCTGACTGAATATAGATGCTCTGAGCTGGCCTTTCCTTGCTCTCTCTTTCAAATGCAGGTGAGATCATCTTTGTGTTGTCCTGGTTGTGGTGTAATAGCATTCTGTACTATTGACCTGATAATCTCTGATTTGTGACTTTGTGGCTGTTCATGATGCAATTTGTGTGCAACTTAAACATGTTTGTGTGCATAGCCCTAAAGAGAGAGAGAGAGAGAGAGACAACATGAGCTAATTTAAAGGTCTGCCCTGCTTATTTGAAAGGTTGTTACTCTTGAAATGTTGTTCACTTTGCTGAGATATGTACAGTATAAAGTTTTAAAGGAATGTTCTGGGTTCGAAACAAGGTCAACTTTATGGGCAGCACTTTTGACGTGCTGGATTGCCACAGAAATATTATATTATTTTTTTTTACATTTCCATCAGCACAGTTTAATTAAATAAAATAAAAATGTACATGTTAGACATGTGTCATTAATCAATAATAAAATACACAGTACCATGATCATTAACATGCACAGTTATGTTACTGTGGACACTTCAAAAGGCAGATTGTAACAATGACAGTTGACACTAATGTGGTCATAATTCAAGTCAAAGACATACAAACCTTAAATAACGTTATATTGGACTGCAACATAAAAGCCTGTTCGGACAAGCCCTCACAGACTGGTCTGTTGATTCCCTTAGTTCTAAGAACAGGGCTGTCTTCTCTGTCTTGTAATCCAGGGTAGTGGACATTAATGGCAGTTGTAAGTAGGGGTGGGAAAATGCATTGATGCATCGCGGTGCATTTTGATGCATCGATTCCGAAATTTAAGAATCGATTATCATTATATATTAATACCCAATGTGTCCATCTCATATTACACGAACCTTGCCGCAACAGATTAACTGCAAGATTAAAGGGAAAGAAAGTGCTCTTTGAAATAAAGAAAGTTTATGCAGCCGAGTTCACTCTGCGAACCTACATATTTACATAAGATAAAATAGATGGACGGATGGATGTTTGCATTGATTTGACCAACATACAGTAAGATCATTGTTGTTGCCTTCTTCCCTGATTAGGATATAAATTATGTTTCTACTGCTTTTTATACATCCATAAAATGTGTAATTTCTCCACAAAAGAGTTTAACCATGAATTGAACTTGGCTTAAATAAATGTGAACAAAATCTGTAAATGAAAACTCCCACTTGTTAATTCATACTTTTTATGTGCAATGTAGTTAGCAGGCAGAAACAGGCGAAGATGAAGATGACATGCGAAGAACCCAAGTGCAGTTTATTAGAAGCAAAACCAAACAGAAGATACAAAACAAACTTGAACAAAATACTTGACTTAACTTTGAAGAAGACATGACAACAAAATTACAACAAACAATACTTGACAAAGGACTAAGGCAAACATGAGGGCTTAAATATAGAGCCATGAGTTAACAAGATAAAAAGACAACCAATCACAAGATGTAATTAATAATCAAAATAACAAGACTATGAAACATGAACCAATGACAGGACACGACTTATGAACATGAGAACAAGACAATGACTATAAAACAATGAGATCAAAACACAAGACACTTGAGGGTCAAATGACAAACAGGGAAATCACCTGACACACAGGAAACAGGAACTAAACTTTCAAAATAAGTCCACAGACACAACAGAACATGTTACAGATCTTTCTCTTTAAGGGCTGCTCCTGACGCCCTAAACAAGAAACAAAAATGATCTGGGGAACCAGAAGTGGGCATAGACCAGGGCAGAGCTGGCAGATGGCTGGGAGACCGGGTGGACCAAGAGACCATGGCAGAGCTGTCGAAGGGCCAGAGACTGTGGCAGACCAGGAGACCAGGGTGGATTAGGAGACCAGTGCAGCGCTCCCTGCCACTATAAATTGATATTTTGTTTTATTTTTATTAGGGCTGTCGATTTAACACGTTAATTCAGTGCAATTTAATTAAACTTAAAATAACGCCATTATAAGGAAGATTCCTGAGAATTGCAAGCTTGTAGTACCACCTGTTTACTCCAGAGGGCACTAAGTGAAACTTCAGCTGTGTGGCAATGCACAGTTTATATAGTGAACAAAACAACCCTTCAACAGGCGGCACAACACAAACATGCGTTACATTCTTGCGTTCAAAACACTTGATGGAGCGCAAATCCGAACTAAGGGATCTCAAAATGTGGTCTAATTATTAAACTATATTTAACTTGACACAGTGACCTAAACATTTTATGTTTATGATGCAACGCACCCGAGACGCTACACAAGCATGTCTGACACTTGTTGAAATGGACGGGTCCTTAAACAAGCCCTCATAATAAATCTCCAAATGATTGACAAATTCACTTGTGAAATGGATTGCTGTGAACTGTATGCCAATGATTGATTTATGATCAATAATACGGTAGTAAACAATACATTGTATTTTAAAGCCGCTTTTTGTATTGTCTTATCAATGATCAACTCTTCTGCTACAGGAATGTAATGCATTTTAATTATCTGAATATCTTTGTATTTTATTTGTATATATATAAATATCTTTTTTTATATTTAAAGATAACTAGGTATCATTATTTCATCATTATATATTGAATTATATTTATATGAGGGGCTTTCTCAGCAAATATTTGTATATGTGAATTAATTGGGACACTTTTAATCGATTGACAGCCCTAATTTTTATTGTAAGCCACTCTTTTGAAGGACAATTCTGATAAATGTATGACTGAAAATTATTATTCTCCATGTGTTTGCAGTTAATGAAGAGCTCAGTTAAATTTTCTTTGGTTAGTATTTAAAGATTTCAGACTGATTGCACACCAGCGCGGCTGCTGCTCAAGCAAATATCACTTATTTTATTTATTTTTTTATCTTCTTCGGCAACAGCTGCGAGACGCACATGGACGCATCAGGGATTTAGGTACACGAGCAGCACGCAGAACTGCAATGAGCGATTTCACACAAATTAACTAGAAAATCATATCTGTGACGACATGGCCCTATTATTATCAGTGGCTTTTTCCAGTGTTTTTGGGTGTAGCATTTGCAGTCAAATCGTGAGACGTATCTTCTCAGCGAGTGATAATTACTACCGTGTTGATTTGTTTATATGTACTGTATTTTCCCAGATCAGTCGGCAGATTCAGAACATCAGACGATTCAGAACGAAATCTCAGTATATTTTATTTCTTTAGTTAGGGATCATTTTAGATACAATTTTATTGAAAGGACAAATTTAAAATGAACAAGAAATAAAAATGAAATAAAAATTTTAAACTATAATAAGCTTTCACTTTCTGTCTATGTTTGAGTGGAGAGGAAAAGCAACAAATAAATGTCAACAGAACGCAATAAGAATTATGTTGAAGGACAGTTTTGTCTTCATACACCTCAAGCATATGCTTTCATTCTGAAACCACATACTAATACTAATCATAAAATGTATTTATGGAATGCAACAGAGGTGTTTTTGTTACATTTATATTGACAAACTGTTTTTATTCATTGTGAAGTTTAAAATAAGCTTAAAATATTGATGTTGAGTTTAAGGGTACAATTTTAATTCAGATTCATGAACAGATTCATTCGGACTCGACTCGGTCTCGGCCTGTTATGGACTCGGTCTTGAGTCCGACTTGGCCCCTTCTGAACTCAGACTCAACTCGGAGTCGATTGTTTAAAGACTCGGACTTAACTAAGGTGGACTCAAACCCAATACTACTTTTTCAGAGACCCGAGATGAACTGGAGAGATCGCAAATGGGGAAATAATAAACAAAACACTTAAGGGAGTGCAGGGACTGTATTAAGGACATAAACAAAAGTGACAGTGGACGGAGCAACAATGTTTTGGACTCGAACAAAGACCATGTACACGTGTATCTGCGCTGTTTTTAAATAATTTTTCTATGTAAACGCACTGGACGGACATCTTTGATCGCTGCGCCAGGCCACAGCTCAAGACTGTCACATTTTTTAGACAATGCATTAAGTTTAAATCAATATTTATTAACACATCTGGAGACCCCTGTGTTCTGTTTCACCATTTGTTGCGCTGCATCAAGCTTTTTCAGCGCCGGTATCACAAATCGATATTCTGATGAAGTTCAGGTTGCAAGAGGTCTTAATGTGACTGTTACACATGATTCCACATTGTTTTTCAACTGGTAAAGTTTCAGCACTAGTTAAACAGTGAGCCAATGTTTTTTCACCCCTTTTGCTCGGGTGTGCTGACAATAATTACACAAGTTAGATGCTGAATCATTAAAAATCAAAGAAGTCCTGTAATCCGTAGTGTTCGCTGCCTCATGGAAAGTGAACCTGCCCGGGCGGAATTACACATTTTCCATTGATTAAGAATAGGCCTACTATGTTGCAGGCAGTGATAGAGAATATATTTGTCCGACTTTAATGTGATTATTTTTGATCATTTGAAGATAATGGTCAAATAATGATTGTGCTGTTTAGGCTCATAGGTCACTGTGCAATTTATTCCCAGCTATCTGAGATTGTGTTTGACGCAATGACATTAAACATTTTTATTCCCGAGTCCGAACAAATAACACAATAACCGTTAACTCTTGTAGTTAACCAAATATTACAAAATATTACGGTGCAAATATTTAGGGTATTATGGCATCTTTAGCTTTAATATTAAATGCATGCTGGACTTAAACATTTTAAAGTCCTCTATACTGTTGCAAGAATTCTGTTTAAACCATCAGCTTTGTACACAGTCAGGGTAAACTGCACCTTATATTTGTGTTTGGAAGCGTTTTGTAATTCAGATATTCTCTGTAGTCCTTCAAATAAACGTGCTGCACCTGTGAAAAGCAGATTCCTTGAGCACGCACGTGAGTGTCTGTGCTCGCACTGCTGTCGTCCAGCACACATTCATCCGAACAAATGGTATCTCACATAAGGATGACATTGCGTGTATTTATAATAGATATCATAAATCATTGATTTAGAGCTTGGGGCCATTTGGGTTGAGATGCCCCTGGGCAACGGCCCAATCGGCCTGGTGGTTAATCCATCCTTGGTCTTATTCAACCACCCACAATCAGCACTGAAATTGCACTTTGTCTTGAGTATTTACGTTTATTTCTTTACTATAATTTCTTCTCCCTACCCAGTAGGTGGCGATATGCACGAAGAATGCGAATTGTCAAAAACTGTGCTTTTGGATTTTCTACATTGTGGTCAATATTCACTTGCATTGTGAGGGCCAACAGAGCAGAAATAGTTCTTTGTTTGAGTTAAGCAGAAGAAAGAAAGTCATACATGGGATGCCCTGAGGGTGAATAAAACATTAGACAATTTTTATTTATTAAGGAACCATTCCTTCGTATTAAGTAATTGTCATTCCTTTCAGAGCAAACAAGCCTTCTTTTTATGTAAATTAGGCATATTTGAGATTTCTTTTCATTAAAAAAATTGCCTGGCACAATTTACATTTCACTATTACTGCCAGAAAAATGAAGGCAGTAAAATGTATTTTATTTAAAAGAGATGGTTGTGTACAATTCTATCAATCAAATCAGTAGTAATTCACTCAGTGGTGAATTCTCAGGACCAGCAAGCCTTCTCTGCTAGCCAAAAATGCCAGATAAATAAATATTTCCATCCTTCCATTCTTTATCACCTTTTTGCCTATGTATTTTTAATCGCTTTCCACTCCAGTCTATCCAGTCAGAATGCTTACAAGCAACTATTTCACAAATCTGTCTGAAGCAGCATGTGAGTCTGAGCTTCACCCCGTCAGACTTTCAGAATTTCCACAGAATCCCTCAACAGTGCAAATAATTGAGCAACTAAAGTCAGATTGTCAGATTCATCAGCCAATCAGATTGATTTATTTGTACATGGTGGCTGTGATCTTTAGGAAATGTCCTGGTCGAGGCCTTTTAGCTGGCCTTGAGAGACGCAATCATGCTTTAAGTGATGTACGTAATTCAAGAGAGAAAAGTGCGAGATCTTGTTGACGAGTCAGCTGTCATCACTGCCGCAATTGCTATTGAGAAAGAGATCATTATGGATTTAAAAACACGGTCACACGGTCATGCAGATGTTCTACATGACCGTGTGATTGCTTCATCTATTAAAGAGGAAAGGAGGACTGATTTTCACTTCAAGTAATTTGGTGATGTTTGTATTATTATAGCAACATCAGGAGTTTTCTAAGTGTAAATTATGCTGCTTGAGCATTCAGTGTCACATCAAGTTTTGTAAAGTAGTGCAGCATTCCATTCAACTCAGAAAGTCGGATTTTATAACTTCCTACTGGGAAAAGTGCAACAGAATGCATTTTGATGTCAGAATTACAACTTGTAGGCTCGTGCAGAAATTCACATCTCGGATTTCACCGAGATGCAGGGGCATGATGTCATGCAAACATGTCGACAGTCAGGGAGATATACAAACTAAGTGATAAATATTCACTTTATTAAATAATATTAATAAATAAGTTTGTTTCACATACATGATATTAAAGCTTGTTTATCAAACACCTGCAGAAACAGATGTATAATACATTATAATCTATTTTGATAACAATATGTAACACAGTTTTTGTTCCTGGGTAGTAAGTGTTGTTTCCTAATTGCTAATGTTCTTTTCCGTTCCTATTCTTTCAGGAGGAAAAGACTCTGTGCAGACCACATCCTGCCCAGGCTGGTGGGAGGTAACATGTGGCCAATACATCACATGTGTTTTCAAGGCACACGTGGGAGTGGCACAGTGGTAGGGTCTCCTTTGTAAGGGAGGAGCTCTACAATTTCAGCGACCAGGGCAGAGAGACTGCCCAAGGGAGACGCGGGTCCACCGACAGGGGGACCGTATCACGGAAAATGCATCACAGGGAGTTGCCTGAAGAGGGAATTAGGCCTGTGGAGCCCTACCCCAGTACAGAGTACTTGAGTACTTGAGATCTGATCACAAATTCCTCCGCTGAATTCGCAGGGCTCGGGAGGAGTCATCCAGGAAGTCGAGTTAGTGGGATAACAGCGCACGTGTTCACATCAATGGAGGTGAAAGGTGCTGAAAGCAAAAGTACACCCGGTCAGTTGTTCCGTGTTACCGAGTTCTACCAGCTCGGACCTGAAAAACACAGGACGAGACCGACTCAACCTTGAGATTATAGAATCTCGCAAAGGTATTGGGTGTTGCCCAGTCCGCTGCTCTTCAGATGTCTGCTAGGGAGATGCCGTTGGCCAGTGCACAAGGCTTGTTTGCTGAGAAGAGACTCAAAGCACTTACCTTGATCTGCGCATCCGGCAGGGGGCAGGTTAGAGACTGAGGAGGAGGTCATGTGAAGATATCCTCGGAACTCGTCAGCGCCGGTCTGCCAGGGATGGGCAGTCGTGGGTCCGGAGGTGAAGTAACTGCATCCGAGGAACCAGGACTGTGGTTTTTTGGTGCTGGGGTGCCTTGAGAATTGCACGCACAGGCTGGATGATCCAGGAAGTGAGGAAATTGCTCTTTCATTGACAATGTCGGGCTGCGGCAAAAGAAAATAAGGCAAATAAGGATTTAACTCCTGGCCCTCCACCGGGGGACAGAGTGGTCTTGGTACCAGCACTAGAGTGAACATCTGACTGCCTGGATCTTCCATCTCAGGAGCGCTTAGGAGTCTTCCGGGTCCAAGAGGGGGTCCTGAAGACGGGGGGCATACGCTGCTTGCGAGGCACTCGATGCTGTGTCCGAGAGCTTAGCCCAGGTTGAGGCGGAGCTGCCTGTTGTCTGGCTGATGAAGCTGCAGGGTGGCGCCCTCAGCGGGCAGAAGGGGCTTGGGCTGCGCTGGGGCAGTGCAGCGCAATGATGTGAGAGATATCCTCCGTCTGCCTCTTTACCGCTGAAAACTGTTGGGTGAAGTCGTCAGTGGTGTCGCCGAAGGATCAAGCTGGGAGATGGGGGTGTTGAGGAAGTGGACTTTGTCAACATCACACATCTCGAACAGGTTTAGCTACAAGTGATATTTCTGGACCACAAGGGTGGCCATTGCCTGCCCGATTGCCTGCGCTGTGACCTTCGTGGCTCTGAGAGCGATGTTGGTGGCAGAGAGCAGTTCCTGCAGCTCGTGGGGGTCAGGACTACCCAAGTGCAGATCTTTAAGTGCCTTGGCTTAATGGACCTGCAGGAGAGCCATGGCATTCAGGGCAGAGATGGCCTGACCAGTAACGCTGTAGGATTTCGTGGTCAGTGACGACATCATCCTACAGGCCTTCAAGGGGAGAACCGGATGATTCCGCCAGGTGGCGGCGTTCTTCACTTTGAGAAATGAAAGCCACAACCGCAACATTGCCATGGTCATATTCTCGCAGTGAGTACATGTACCATACACAAAAGCTGCCTCGTTGTGATCGCTGCCCAGGCACACGAGGCAGCGTCTATGACTGTCAGATTTGGAGAGATATCGACCGCATCCAGGAACTACACAGAGGCAGAAGGGCATCTTTAAAAAGACTTTAAAAAGGGTGTTCAATGCCTGCTGTGTATTGCTCTTTTGTGAGTGAAAATATACTCTTTTATTGGGGAAAATACTTCTCTTTTAGAGGTTTAAACTCTTTTAACAGAAGTGCTGTCGAAGCGCCCAGGGGCATGGACTGCACAGCGTTCAGAGCGGGAGAAAGCCGCTGGTAACGCGTTGTAGATCCAACAGCAATGCTCTGCTTGTAGAGGTGAGTGGAACAGTAGTGAGACTCAACTTGCTGCTGCACAACCGCTCGGCTCAGAAGAAAAAATCTGACTGCCAGACGCACGTCCGGTTCCCTTTATACCCATATGTCCGAGGTCGGGACATGCAAATTCTGTCTGCCAATTTCTCATTGGCATTTTCTGAAATCCAGAGGTACGCGAGGCTCTCAAGAAAGACCTTTTGTGTCACTACATTCAACACAACATTGAGTAAGTGACAGAAGGGGAACATGTATGTATACTAAAGTAATACAAAAATGACTTCAAAAGATTTAGAAGTGAGTAGTTTTTCGAGATTTACGATTATACTGTAAATCACTTTCACAAATCAGCCCCCAAATGTAGTCTCCTATCATGTTCTCGATATACTGTCCTTGGTAGTGGCATTCAAAGTCCAATATATCTTGATGGAAGCGCTCGCCTTGTTCCTCTGAGAACGCTCCCATGCTCTCCTTGAATTTATCAAGATAAATGGCACATTCGGCACGTTTCACGGTCGGTTCTCCCGCTGGCCATTCGGCCCCTGATCGGCCCCAAAGTGCGTCGGCCCACCAGGAAAATGCCTGGTATGCCAGATTTCCAGTCCAACCCTGATAACTATGTACTCTGATGAAACAAAATGTATTGCAAGCAACATTTAAATTGCACAAAGTATTAGATAGATTTTTCCATGTATTATATACCTCCTTGGTAGATTTATATGAAAAAATATGATTTTTGAATGTCTGTTCGGGAGATGTTCATTTCACAAAACAGTTATGCTGCAATTAAAATAAGGCTTGCTTGAGCTTTAAGTGTCATTTCAAGTTGTGGCTTTTGTGCGTGGACGTGCTTTTAAAACGTCAATTGGTATTATTATTTGACTGCGACGTAATGTAAGATGGGCATACAATATTTTATTCATTGTGAAACTGTTTTCCGAATGGCATGAATTGCACTGAAACCTAGACTTAAAATGCACAGCTCATGGTTAAATTTATTAAATAGTGATCAAATAATACAGTAAGAGTTTTTTAATCTGGCATGCAGTATATCTAGATGTGTGGTGTGGTGAAGAGTATTTTTGGCATGATAAAAGGATAGTTTACCCTTAAAACAAATATATCATCATTTACTCATCCTCATGCCATCCCAGCAGAATACATGATTTTTAGAAGAAATGCAAATGAATGGGTGTCAAAATTTGATGCTCCAAAAATCACATAAAGACAGCATAAAAGTACTCCATATGAGACCAGGGTATAATCCATGTCTTCTGAATAGATATGATAGGTGTGGGTGAGACAAATATCAATATTTAAGTCCTTGTTTGCTATAAATTCTTCTCCCTGCCCAGTAGGGGGTGATATGCATGAAGAATGTGAATCACCAAAAACACAAGAAGAATGTGGAAGTGAAAGTTAAAGTGGAGATTGATAGTTAAAAAAGGACTTAAATATTAATCTGTTTCTAACCCACAGCTATCATATTGTGTCTGAACACATGGATTTCACCACTGGAGTCTTATGGATCACTTTTATGATGCCTTAATATGATTTCAAGAACTTTTGGTCACCATTCACTTGCATTGTATGGACCTACAGAGCTGAAATATTATTCTAAAAATCTTCATTTGTGTTCTGCTGAAGAAAGAAATTCTTCAATTTTCCTGCTGTTCTCAACCTCTCTCTCTCTCTCTCTCTCTCTCTCTCTCTCTCTCTCTCTCTTGTTTTCATCTTTTATTCAGTGGAGGAGGCAGGCAAAACAGATGAGGGCAACGGAAGACACATTTGCGTACTCATCTTTTTAGCTCATCCCCTCCTATATGAAAGCACGTTCACTTCCACTCTAATAACATTTTCGCCAGTGTTTACTAATGTATCATTCATTAAGTCTCGGCCTTTGAGAGGAAACATCATCTGTCTAGCAAAGTGGAGGTTATTATCACATTAAATCATATCACAATATACCTGTGTGACTCGCCTGACAGTCACACGCACAAGGTCTATCTCTCTGAATCTCTGCCCTCAGGGCCCTCTCTCTCTCTCTTTCTCTCTCTCTCTCTCTCTCGTGAGATATGAGTTCAATGTTGATGAATATCATATTGTTAGTGTGTCATGGGATGAGTGCCACTGGCTAGCTAAAATCTCAAATGCATTTTATTTATTTATTTATATAACAGGATATATATATATATATATATATATATATATATATATATATATATATATATATATGTATATGTATATGTGTGTGTGTGTTTGACTTATACGGTATTGATTCTGAAGCTCCAGCTAATAGCACTAACAAGCACATCTCACCTACACAAATATCTTTACTGTTAATTACTGCACTACACACACACAGCTAATGTACTTACACAAATCCTAGGCACATTGAACTTGCAGATTTCAGCAAATAATAAGTATAAATAATTTTTATATTTATGTATGTGTTTTGTCACTTTGAATTAATGTTTTTATTCATGAAGGTATATGATAAAATGTTTTTTTACTGTGATGTGAAATGCATATTTTAGCCTAATAATTATTTAGATAAAAGATTAATCTTTTTTGCCAAGTTTGACATTTTCAGTGGTTTAGTTTAATTCTTATCAGTTTAAGTACATAACATGTTTAGCTGTTCTGTTTTGTTGGTGGAATGTCGACATTTCCAAAAGTGCATCAGAACATCACTTGATGTCGGACTTCCAACTTACAAACGTGTGGATTTCTAAAACCACTGATTTTGCCAAGTAGCTGAAGCCTGTACAATGAAGCCAGTTTCAGTGGCTAGGCAGGTAAGTTTAGATTAGTTTGCCTCAACCGCTGGTTTTAGGTACCATGAATGTTGGTCGGCTTTTAGCGGTGTTCATCTCCATAGTAATTTACGCTACATGGCCGCTCTGGATTACAGATGGCAAACAGATGCTGAACCAATCAACAGTGAGTAAAATGACATCTCTGACGCAATCAAGTCATTCCCCGGTGTCTCTTAAAGCCCACTTTACAAATAACATCTTAGAAATCCACAAATCAACACTCCATGATAAATTATTTATTTGAGAATCTAAATGTAGATTTTTAGCAGAGAGAGGATTCTCTGGAGGATCAGAGATGATGGATTCATATGATTCCTGCAAAAAATAAACATTTTTAAAATAATAATAAAAGCTCAAGATTGCTACGGAAAGGGGTGAATGCCACCTAAACTCATTCTTTCTTTCATGGACTCGAAATGAACATAAAATATTTTACTTGAAGTTATAATAATTAGGGCTGTCGATTTAACGCATTAATTTAGTGTGATTAATTTTAATAAAAATAATGAGTTAAAAATTGTATGCAATTAATCGCAATGCCCCCAGACCCTATTAAGGAAGATTCCTGAGAAATGCAAGCCTGTTTTACCACCTGTTTACTCCAGAGGGCAGTAAGTGATACTTCAGCTGTATGGACAACACAGAGTTTATACAGTGAACAAAACAACTATCCATCAGCAGCACAAAAAAAAGGCGACGCTTGCCAACCTGGGAACGGGCCAAGCCTGGCTGGGCCTCTTTTCTCTCTATGTTACTCAGCATAGAGCAAGAACGGCCAGGGCCCTTACACGCATCGAGGGAAGGGGGTCTTACCCAGTTTCCTATTCTTTCAGGGGGAAAAGACCCTGCGGAGGCCACAGCTGCCCGAAAGGGGGAGGTAAAGGTGGCGAATACATCACATGGGTTTTTAGGCAACATGTGGAAAGTGGCGCAGTGGTAGATCCAGCCTCAAGGAGGGGGGAGTTGCTACAACATGGTGACCAGAGGGCAGCTAGGACTGCCTAAGGGAGACGCGGGTCCACTTTGTAAGGGGACCGTACCGCGGATGATACACACAGAGGGAGTCCACGTTGGAGTCCTGACCTGTGGAGCACCAGTACAGGGTAGATTAAGTACCCACAGTGGATTGGGTCGGCGCATTCCTCTGCTGAATTGTGGACCCACAGGGTTAGGGAGGAGTCATCCAGGGATCCGAATGAGTGGGATCTCCTGCGAGAAAAAGGGCACAATTTTACCTCGGCCGAGGGAAAGGGTGCTAGGTGCAAGCTGTGCACCAGTCAATCCGTCAGCGTGTTACCGAGTTCTACCGGCTCGGACCTAAGAAAACACAGGATGAAACTGACTCTACCCTGAGATTGTACGATCTCGCAAGGGTGTTAGGTGTTGCCCAACCCGCTGCTCTGCATATGTCTGCCAGGGAGATGCCTCTGGCTAGTGCCCTGTGAGGACGCAACACTCCTTGTCGAGTGTGCTCAGACCCGTAAGGGGAGGGGCACGGCCTGGGTGTGATAAGACAATGTACTGGTTTCAACTACCCAGTAGGAAGGCCTCTGTTTGGAGACAGCATTCCCTTTCCACTGTCCACCAACGCAGACAAAGAGCTGCTCAGAACATCAAAAGCTCTGCGTGCGGTCCAAGTAGGTACAGAAAGCACATACCGGACACAGCAACGAAGGGCTGGGCCTGCCTCCTCCCGGGCAGCTTCGCTTGCAGGTTCACTATCTGGTCTCTAAAGCGTAGTAGGAACCTTGGGCACATAGCTCGGTCGCGGTCTTAGGATGTGTCTGCCGGACCGAACTCCAGGCAAGTGTCACTGACAGAGAACGCTTGCAGGTCCCCGACCCTCTTGATGGAGGCGAGCGCGATCAGCAGGGCTGTCTTTAGAGAGAGGGCCTTGAGTCCAACTGATTCTAGTGGCTCGAAGGGAGGTCTCTGGAGGCCCGCGAGGACCACTGAGAGATCCCAGGAGGGGAACAGGCTCGGCCAGGAGGGATTCAACCTCTGGGCGCCTCTTAGGAACCTGAGCATTCTAAACAGGAGTTTGAGCTGGGCCCGGTTGAGAACTAACAAGTCAGAGATCGGTCGTTTGCCGCCACCTTTCTTGGGTACAATGAAGTAAGGGCTGTAGAGACCCTTCTTCATTTTGGTTGGAGGGACAGGCTCTATCGCGTCTTTGTTTTGTAAAAGAGTAGCAATTTCCGCGAGCAGGGATTTGGCATACTTACCGTGTACTGCGGTAAAGTGGATGCCCGCGAAGGGGGCCGGGGGCCTGGCAAACTGAAATGTTGTAACCGAGTGGGATGGTCCGGGCCAGCCAGCGTGATGGGTTGGGAAGTGAAAGTCATGCATCCAAGCTCCATGCTAGGGGCACCAAGGGGACGATTATTTTTGACGTACCCGGCAGGGCTTCGCAGCGTGGCGGAGCAGGTAGTACGGTGTTGGGAGGCGAAGGTGCTGAGAAAGACTCAAAGAACATACCTTGCTCTGCACACCCGGCAGGGGGCGGGTTAGTGACTGAGGGAGAGGTCTGGTGTAGGCGTCCTCTAGACTCATCAGAACTTGCCGGCCGGGGGACAGTCGTGGGGCTGAAGGCGGGGGGTCTGCGTCCAGCATGCCGGGACTGTAAAGATCTGGTGGCAGAGTGCCGTGAGAATGGCATTTGCAGGCCAGGTGACCCAGAGACAAAGGAAATAGCTCTATTATTGAGAATGTGGGTACCGCAGACCCGTCTGGGGGGGGGGGGGGCAGCAAACTAAATAAATTCAACAAAAGATTGAACGCGGTAGCCCGGGAAAGCATAGCAGACCTCTATGAAGAACTTTAGACATTCTGAGCAGCTCTTTGTCTGCTTCGGTGGACAGCAGAAAGGGAATGCTGTCTCCAAACAGAGGCTCTCCCACTGGGTGGTGGATGCCATTTCATTGGCCTATCGCACCCAGACCGTGCCCCCCCCCACCCTTTGCGGGTCCAAGCACACTCAACAAGGAGTGTTGCGTCCTCATTGGCACTGGCCAGAGGCACCTCCCTGGCAGACATATGCAGAGCATCGGGTTGGGCAACACTTAATACATTTGCGAGATTCTACAATCTCAGGGTAGAGTCAGTTTCCTCCTGTGTTTTCTCAGGTCCGAGCCAGTAGAACTCGGTAACTGACGGACTGGCTGGGTGGATCACTTGCACTTAGCGCCTTTTCCCTCGGTTGAGGTAATACCGTGTGCTTTTTCTCCCAGGAGAGCCCACTCACTCGGCTCTCCAGATGACTCCTCCCTAACCCTCTTTGTCCGCAATTCGGCAGAGGAATTCGCTGACTCATTCCACTGCGGGCACTCAAAACTACCCTTAACTAGAATAGGTGATCCACAGGTCAGGGCTCCTACATGGACTTCCCTCCTGTGTGTATTTTCCGTGGTACAGTCCCCTTACGAGTGGACCCGCGTCTCCCTTGGGCAGTTCCCACTGCCCCCCGCTTCCCGTCTCCTTAGCAACTCCTCCCTCTGAAGAGGCAGGATCTACCACCGCGCCACTTCCCATATGTGACCTAAAAGCCCATGTGGTGTATTCACCACACTTACCTCCCCCCTCTCTGGGTAGGTGTGGTCACCGCAGGGTCTTTTCCCCCTGAAAGAATAGGAAACTGGGTAAGACCCACTTCTGCGTTGCATGTAAGGGCCCCAGCCATTGACTCTAATCGAGAAACATAGAGAGAAAAGAGGCCCGGCTAGGCTCGGCCTGTTCCCAGGTTGGCAAGCGCCACCTTGTTCCCCTGTCTAGGGTAACTATAAGGATTCTGACGACTTTGTGGGGCATTGGGGAAGGGTACGTGCAGTCTGATACAGCTGGTTGTTTTGGCACGTCAAGTACCTGCCCACTCCTGTGTCAGCAGTACACGTACACGGCTCAGCGCATGGCATGATTTAAACTGGACCCCCAGTGTCGCTTCTTCGACTCATCGTCTCGTTCCCTCCATCAGGGAACTAAGTTTACATCCGTAACCTAGACATTCTGCTCAACCTTGCTTTTCATATATAAACACATTGACTTGCAATGCTTCTAAATCACTTATCACAAATTTTTCAGTTGTTTACAATTGTTATCGTTAGCTTGTTGTTTTCAAATGTTGTAAGTTCATTACAGCAAAGCAAACAAACAATTACGACTGGGTTTAATCATTTTAGGATTTAGACTCCGATTTTAATCCTCCTTTAATCTATGCTGCCACTGTAGTGTCCCTGACAATGTGGTTTTGTCTAATTCTTTCACAACTCCAGATTTTGCAGTCTCCGATCTAAAAATGTGGTCATTCCAACCCATTCAATTAATGTGATTATATGGGGTGCGCCAGTGCTTTACATCAACATTTTCTAACAAGTAAAAGGCAAAAGAATAGACTTACCACAGCAGCTGGTGAGAGAAGGAGACGAGTGCAAAACATGTGCGCTGAAAAGACGTCTCTCACTCGCTGGAGATTACGGTGGAGGGTCACCACTTTGTAAAAGGGCCATTGTGTCTACTGGTTACAATAGAATGGCTGAAGGTTTACATATGTACGTCTTTTCTGGCACATGTGTGGCTTTGATGTCTTAAACTAGTTTGTTTAGTTTAGACTAAATCTGTAAAGGATATCATTGTTATTTTTCATTAGACCTCGAGATTAGATTATGATCTAAATCCATTTCTGATCATTATTTTAGAAATAATCATAATTTTTAATAATCATTATTCATTCATTCTGGTGGCCACATTGCTTAAAGTTTGTGCTGGCCAAATAATACGTAAATCTTTCAGACACAAGGTGGAACAGTTCATTCTATATACAGAGGTTATAAGGGTTTACTAATATCATTAAATTAAGTTGCCTCTCTTAATCAAATGATAGTTTGCTTAGACACGTACTTACAATGTGATTTAGATGAGTGTAAAGCAGATCAAATTCATGGGCAAGGAAGAGGCGAGAAACCGGCTTAACATATAAATAATAGGTTTAATGGAAAACTCAAAAGACAAACACATAAGATAACGGACGTCCGTAATTGAGCTCTCTCTCTCTCGATCGCCGTCTGCGAGTGGCCTTTATCCCTCTTGACGCTTAATTAGCCTAATACGGGACCGGGCGTGCGTAATCACGCGCCGGTCCCGCCCTCCACCGTGCCACATTCCTCCCC
The DNA here is from genome assembly GCA_032164185.1 of Moxostoma hubbsi. Lineage (NCBI taxonomy): Eukaryota > Metazoa > Chordata > Actinopteri > Cypriniformes > Catostomidae > Moxostoma > Moxostoma hubbsi. The sequence goes on along the minus strand of JAVLUX010000036.1, from coordinate 2,452,015 downwards.
CGTTTTTTCAGGCTGGGGACCCCCGGCCTGACGTACATCCCCTGGGGGGGGGGGCGCCTCCCGCGCGGTCTGCCGGCAGGTCATCCCCATCAACCTGGACGAGGGAGGGGGCAAGGGGAGGGAAACAAAAAACAATTAAAAATGGGGGGGAGGGTTCCTGCACTGGGCAGTACCTCCCCTCCCACAAACACCAGAATTTAAAAAAGAGGGAGGGGCAAGGGGAGGGAAACAACAACAATTAAAAATAGGGGGGGAGGTTCCTGCACTGGGCGGTACCTCCCCTCCCACAAACACCAGAATTTAAAAAAAGAGGGAAAAGGCCAACGCAGAGCGGCGGCGAGAGAGAGAGGAGAGAGAGATTAATACAAATAAAAAAAAAAATAAAAAAACACCTAACTTACCGGTTCTCTGATACGCCGTAGCTCGTTCCTCAGCCACTCCTCCACCCTCTACCGAACGGCAGCCGCGCCTCTCCAGGCGGATTCGAGGCAGTCCTCAGCCCCTGGCGGACGGAACGCCCCACCACGTTCTCGGGGAGCCGAAGGGGACTCCCCCGCCCCTGGCAGCGGTTCTCCCGCTCCAGGCGGTCGGTCGCGATCCCCTCCCCGCTCGCGGACGGCGGTCTTCCCTCGACCCCTCCGCGTTTCAGCGGCTGGTAGGGGCATCCTCCGCCCCTGGCAGCGGCCCTGACCGCTCCAGGCGGTCGGCTATAGGAGCCCCTTCTCCCCTCGCGGTCGGCGGACATTCCTCCGCGTCCAGGCGGCTGGGCTTCTCGTCCCCCGGCAGATGGCCGCGGCTGCTTCTTTGGGGTAGTGGCGAGAACTCCGCTACGGCGTATCCCTCTTCCTTCCTGGGTTTCGGCACCAATGTAAAGCAGATCAAATTCATGGGCAAGGAAGAGGCGAGAAACCGGCTTAACATATAAATAATAGGTTTACTGGAAAACTCAAAAGACAAACACATAAGATAACGGACGTCCGTAATTGAGCTCTCTCTCTCTCGATCACCGTCTGCGAGTGGCCTTTATCCCTCTTGACGGCTTAATTAGCCTAATACGGGACCGGGCGTGCGTAATCACGCGCCGGTCCCACCCTCCACCGTGCCACAATGAGCGATAAGTCTGACAGTACCAGTGGATTTTCTCTCATTCTTGGCCCGCAGCAATAATCATATTCTGGTCAAAGGCACTCATGGTAACGTCATATGCGAAAGAACTACTAGTCATAATGAGTCCAAATGGAATCCTGAATAAATCAAAGAAACCAAATTATGATTATATCTAAAATAATTATCAGAAATGGATTAAAACCATAACCAAAATTTGAGGTCTAATATAATTGGAGTCAGATAAAAATAACAATGGAGGCAGACACAGATACAGTTTAAACTAAACAAACTAGTTTAAAACGTCAAAACCACACGTGCGCCAGAAAAGACGAGCACAAGCCATTCTTTTGTAATCCGGCACCGGACCAGTATGTCCAATGCCCCTTTTTTCACATCCATCCATCCATTCACCCAAGCCATCCATCCAATCGATTCAGTCCATCCATCAAATAATCTATCTGTCCATCTCTCCATCCATCCATCCATCCATCCATCCATTCAATCGATTCAGTCCATCCATCAAATAATCTATCTGTCCATCCATCCATCCATCCATCTATCCAATCTGCTCAATCCATCTATCCATCCAATCATCCATCCATCTGTCTGTCCGTCCCTACAATCTATTTTTCTGGCAAGGCTTTGTTAGGCCACCATCAAAATTATATTTATATATATTTTCTTATAAAGAAAAGAAAGGAATATATATATATATATATATATATATATATATATATATATAGTATTTTATTAACTGGAAAAGAAAAGAAAAGAAAGGAATATATTCCTTTCTTTTCTTTTCTTTTCCAGTTAATAAAATACTATCATGATATCATCCAGACTTCTCTTAGTAAACTACATTCTAAATGTCTTTCTCTGTATGACAGTAAATGCAATCTGATCCCTTTGGCTCTTGAGAAAGTAATTTATGAACTGAAACTTCCTCTTGCATTGACCTAAAGCATGGCCGTTTGCTTTTTCAACTTTTGGCAAAAATTAAGATGAACATGAATATTATTCTGTTCAATTTTCTCAACCCTAATTGGTGAATATTAGTCTGTTTGTTTCAGAACATATAATTCATTCCCCATCATTCCCTTTTTCCACACGGGTGAACCGCTCCAAACCGCTCATCCATCCATGCACAGATCCGTGTCTTTATCTTCCTCCTGTTTATTCATTTGGTTTGTGGGCAGAGACCAGCCCTCATCATTAAAACCTCCCCACTCATCCTCTCTCTCTGTATCTCTCGCTCTCTCTGTATCTCTCACTCTCTTTCATTTTTTATGTGGAGGGGCGCCCACAGCTTATAATAAAAGGCAGAGGATTTTAAATTAGAAATTAATTTGGATAATTTGTCTCCTACATGCGGCCTCCTCTGACGCGCCTGCTAGGAATATGTTAATATATCATATTAAGTAATTGCTGGACCCAGATGCACATGATTATAGCAGTGAGAATACAGATCATCTAATTAGTGAGAGCTGCTTCACCACAACACACACACACACACACATATACACACTGCTTAGAGCACACACAACTCAGATATGACAACCTCTCTCTCTCTCTCTCACACTGATTAGAGCAGTGCTTCTTAACTGGCTTTGCTTCAGGACCCAGATTTTACATTGTCATTACGTGGCAACCAACACCGTATCTACAAAGTGCACAGAAGTAAAAAAAAAAATCTCTGAAATATAACAATGACATTTATTTAAGCAATATCATATTCATCATTATGCTGTTGTACTGAATATCAGCACAGCTGTGATTGTGCAGTCCACGACACCACTTGTCCAATCAGATCAGAGCTAACTGCTGCAAAATATTATGTAGACTAAAAACGTATTATATTTACTAAGCCAACAATTGACCACACAAAACACATTGTGGTCAATTCAGAGTTTATTTGTGTTAACATGGAAGCAAACCCACATTTAATACTGCATAACCTTGCATCGCTTTTTCCTGGTTTTTGAAGGAATTGGGCATCTCACACATGTTGAATAAGTGAATAAGTGTAATTATTTTGCCATTCTAACTGCAAATAATTTTATGTTTAGTTGCATTTTATTGTTTGCGTTTAGCATCATTTTTCTTCTTTCTGTCTGTGACGCTATCAACAGACCAGGTTATAACCCACCAGTTGAGAAGCAGTGGATTGGAGAATTGGACTGAAAGATTAGTGAGAGATCTTATCTGTGATTAACTCTGAATGTGTGTGTCTTTGAGATTGTGCAGTTCACGTTTTGGCATGTTGCATTCAAGGTCATCCAAAACTCCCACCTCCCTTCTCCTGTGCGACCACTCTGCTATCTCTCTCTGTAAAAGAGTGATGGAGGTAGAGTGGTAATGAATGTTACAAAACTTCATCACTAACTCCACATCACACAGCTGATGAATGGATGTGTTGTGTTGACTGGACAGAACAACAGGGATACAATATTGTTTATTACTGCATTCCATTCAAAGTTATATATTCCTACTTGATATCTTTGGCACTTAATACTTTCTTCTGCAGATGTAAGATTATCAACAAAGAAGATAGTTTTTCATTTGACACATCTGTCTCTGAAGTTTTTTAAACAGGTTTTGTATTCATGGAACATTATGTCCTAACCAAATGTGACACAATATGTTTCTGGTCTTTGGGTCTACCTCTTATAATATTTAGGAGCCATTTATTTTGTTTTGATTCTGTTTACAGAGGGTGTGTTCTTGTATTAGAAACATCCAGACAGAGCAGAATTGAAGGCAAATTTTAGGCCCTCTAACTCCCATACACTAATGCTAATTGCTAGTGTACACACTCAATACACTCTAGATGATTATCTCTGCCCCTAATCTGATTGGTTGATTGTCTTAAATCTAATATTGATGTCCTCCTCCAAAATTTTAACTTGAAACGATGCTTATAGTGAAACAATCAGTGAGATGCGGTGCAATGGCCAAAGACATCCGTCTGGTGTACTTACCAATAAAAGTGCAGATGGAATGCAAAACTTTGACTTTGTGACTTTTTGGCCCCTAACAAGACCACCTCCTCTATACTCACAGTTCATTGCACTGTTGGACCACACAAAACACAGTGCTCTCTGAAAAATGCAACACATTCTCCACACACAGTTCATAAAACAGAGTGAAATCTTTAACCTGCATTGTTCACTTCATTAGACGTGTCCTGTGGGTTGCATTACAATGAGAGCGGGTGGAAGAATGTTCAGTGCACATGAAAGCCACACATAACGGCATGCCACTTTGACCAAACATTCTTTAATCACTTTGAAATTTCCCAGCAGCCCCTGCATTGACTGGCATATGGCCTGGCTCTATCGGCTGTCATACTCTGTGGCCTGAGTTTTCCTTAAGATTTCACAGTTATAAACCCTCTCTGTTTTCTATGCATGCTATGGTTAATTTCAATGTCCTCTATGAGCAGTTTTATTGAAATAAACGTAATTAAAAACCATCCATAAAACCTATCCTAAGACCAAGATGAGACAGCAGTCAGTGAGGTGTGTCTTGCTTTCTGGCTGGAAGCTTGTGGTGGTTTATTTTTGGTGAAGTCTATCCTAAAGAAGATGATGTTAAAGTAAAACCATCAAAACAAAATATTATTGTAGCATATTATGATTAGAGCTTTTTGATCCAACAATTAATACCTCTGTTTTGTCAGAATTGACCAGAAGGACATTTCATCTAGTCTCAAGGCAATGTATCATCGGCATAACAATTAAAACTATTTCCATGGTTCCTGATAATGTCTCTAAAGGGAAGCAGATATGAGGAGAAAAGCAGAGTACCTATTATTGAGCCCTGTGACACACCACACTTAACTTGTGCTTGATCTGATAATTCCTTGTTTACACAAACAAAGTGGTACCAGTCTGATAAATAGGACCTAAACCATGCTAAAGCATGTCTAAGGGCGTGTTCAAACTTGGCAGGTTTGGTTTGATTAAAACGATTGCTCTGTTATTGCGGTTCATTTGAACAAGTGTGAACGCTGTTACCCGAACCTTGGGCAAACATGGAGCAATGAGGAGGCAAAGGTCCTTATTAACATTTGGTCCGACAAGCATATTTCCAGTATACTCTAAAAAACGCACAAAAACGCTCAAGTGTTCAAAATGTTCAGTGATAGGTTAAGGGAAAGTGGGTTCAACAGGATGTGGAACAGTGCCGCATAAAAGTGAAGAAACTGCATCAACAGTACATAAAAGTGGCACCTTTGGTGAAGAAAAGGATACATTTTTATGGCATGAATCAAATTCTTGGCACACGTCTGACTTACCCTGTTAATGTCATCAAATCATCTGAAGAGTCTAACGAGACTACAATAGCAGAAACAGACGAAAACTTGGAACTGAAAAACATGGAGAAATCATATAATACCGACAATGAAGACTCAGGTGAGCATTCAAACCAGTTACCGATTGTTAGCTAATCAAACAATGTGATTTTATCGAGAACCAAAGCTTAGTAATCGGTATCAGCCCATTTGGACGAGAATGTGGTTACTTAGCAATTAAAGAAGCTAATATTAGGTGGCAGGTGCACAGAGGTTGAGTAACAGTACACTTCCCCAGGTCGAAAATCATATATATATATATATATATATATATATATATATATATATACAGTATATATTCATGTTTTTTAATGATGTGCTGTCTGTGTCTCCAAAGTTTGTTTTTTAAAATGAGCAAGGCAAAATTCCTTCAGGTCAACAAAGTGTTTTTATTTTAATTTATTTGAAATTGTGTGTGAGGTTTGGTTATCTATAAATATGTTGTAATAGACTGAGTGTGATGATAACATCATTTGGATATAAATGTCTTTGCATAAAAATACAACAGTATGGCTTTTTATATTTTTTTTATAAGGGGGGCTAGCATCTACTGAGTACAGTGTAGATGAACAGATGCAAAACAAATAAATGAGTGGAAAAAGTGTGCAAGAACAGTCCATCACAAGGGCTCAGGCATGTAAGAGGAAAAAGAAGTGTCTTGACCTCCAGACCTTCATACAACATCAGAGCATTCTGCTGAGTTTCAAGATTCTAAACGTAATCTGCAACAAAAGGAGAGTGCAGCCTTTGAAAAATGGATGAAAGCAAACCAGGAAGCCTAAGAACGTAGGTTTTCAAGCTCAGCAGCAGGCCGCCAACACTATGTTTTTTCAGGTAATGGGCACTTTGATAAATGCAGGTGCAAAGATAAACCAATTGGCCCACCACTGTCCTATCTCCACTCACATCCGGGAGCCCCAGTGATGCCTACTCCTTCATTGTCAGTCCCTCAACACACCGTGACACAAGTTGACATGCAGCCTCAGCAATCCATTTCACTTGCGTGTCCTATGCCTCCAACAGGACACCATACACTGCCCACTGCACCATCAGCATACCAGCAGCCCCTATATGAAGTTATGTGACCTCCACTGCACCATCCGCAGTCAGAAACTGAGGGTGAACAGTCAAGGGCTGATGTTAATGCAATGCCCTCTTTGTCATCTGTGCTACATGAGGCCAACTCTATCCAAAAAAATAATAATCTATAGACCCTTCTACTAAGATGAAGCTTAAGTTTATAGTACTCTATTCTGGTTTTAATTAAGGTTGGATGTTCACCAGTTAGAGAGTTTCTGTGAGTTTCAGGGAAGTTGGTGAAATAGTGCACTTTTAAATTCATTTGTAGAACATACAAATCCTAATTTTTCAGTTTTTTGTGTGTTTCTAAACTCTACTTGATCAAAATGTCAGAATATCCAGTATATTCAACTGTATAGAAGAGAGACAACAAATTTCAGTTTGCGCTTTAATTTTTTGCACAGAGAACACATTTTTTGTTCCATCTAGTGCGTTACCTTAATAAAACTTTAAACAGTAAACATTTAATTCAGTAGTTAGGTTGTTTCAAGTTCAAAAGGATTATAACAAATTGTCAAAAGAAACACTTTTGAGCAGATTAAAACAATACTGGAAACAGTTTAATTTGTATGAGTCAATTACTTTGTCTTTTTTTACCTTTGGCTGTAAATATTTTGTGTAAAACCTACAGTCTTGACATATATGTACAGAGTGCATCCCTAGTATCATGGCCACCCTGATTGTCTCTGTAAAGTTGATGGTCTTCATTGTCTTCATTCCCCTCTTGGCAAGCACCATCATATTCTTTATCAAGTTGCATTGCATCCTCATGGTGGATTTCACAAAAGTTATGCAAAACAAAGCATGTTGATATTATGGGGCTGACGAGGGTTATATGAGCATCACATCTTTTCAAGAGGCATCTCCATCTTGCCTTCAAACAACCAAAGGCCCTCTCAACTGTCATGCGAGCTTGGCTGAGCCTGTGGTTTAAGTGTGATTGTTGAGGTGTCAACCATGTGTTTTCTGGATATGGTTTCAGAAGCCAGGGAAGTAGTGGGTAAGCAGCATCCCCTAGTCTAAATAGTGGCACAACCACATTGTCAAACCGTTCAGATAACCCAGGTAAGAGAGTTCCATCCTGGCCACTCCGGTAGAGAGATTAGTTAACTAAAATTCAGGCATCATGAACTTTGCCAGGCCAGCCAACATTTATGTCCCAAAATCTCATCCTTTACCACTGCCTGAATTATCACTGAATAGAATCCCTTTCTGCACCTGCCACCTGTGGAAATCTCCATTTGTCTCTGAAACCTTGTATGATGTTCCTCAATTCTGCGTGATGTTATGTATATAAGTATATATATATATATATATAAGTACCAAAAATAAATTATAAAGTCGGCCTTCATTTAACAAAAAGACAAAAAATTTAAGTTTGTTTTTATAAAAATGAACCCCTGGAACATGAAAGTGCCTTAAGTGGAAGAAACACCCATAAACAGTACTTTACAAATGTTCACAGACAGATTTAATGCATTTAAACATCATTCAGCGACACGTAGCAGAGGAGTCCAACATGAACCAGGAATGGAACTGGATCCAGCCATAGAACAACACTTTCCATACATATAGTTTTTTTTAAGTCAAAGGCCAAGCAGCCACTCAAACTCTGGTATTTTGGCAAAAATATATCTGTCACTTAGTAGTCAAATTACACAGATGCCAACCTGGACAGGGTGCAAGACATGTCCTCATACTTAAAAAAAAAAAAACATGCACAAAACTAAACTAAACTGGGTTACTTTTGGTTATGTGTTGGGTCGGCAGACATTTCTGCAGGCCAGCAGTGGTAAAAACTCTCCCAGACTCGTATGAAGTCATTTTGCTGTGACGAAAACACAAAGCTGCAATCAGTCAGGTAGCAAGAGGCTTAAAATACAGTAAACACTCCATTAAAGCAAAGTTGGCATCTTGAAACAAGTGCTATGCTGCAAATGCATTTTACAAATGTTTAATTAGGCCATATTAATTAAAGGAATGTCTCTTTCTCTCATGTTCCATCTTTTTTTCCCCTCTTTTTCCAGTGGATCTGCAGCATGACCTCTAGTTAATTGAAACCCTGGAGAATCCTCTGCATAAAATCAGATTCACTCTTCTTAAAAGGATTGTGGTAAAAATAGTTGAGGCGCAGTGGCTGCGAAGCGAAGGCCTGCAGCTATACAGCCGAGTCTCGCGGTGGCCCTTTGCCCTCCTTCCAACGCCGTTCTGGAAAAAGTGCTAGTGCTAACTAGCTGGGGATGCATTAATTAATAGCAGAAAAACACAGACGTGATGTCTACAGGGCAGTTATTTCCCCAAAAGAGAAAGACTGGGGTAAGAAAAGAAAGAGAGAAAGAAAAGAGTAGAAAAATAGACCCACATCCCCAAGGAGATTCATTGTCAGATTTCCCCTTGATGACAAAGTTACAATCAAAATGAGAATCAAGAATGATAAATGTGTACCTTAACTTAAAGTAATAGTTCACCAATAAATGGAAATTCTATTATCATTTTCTGACAACCTAAGTTCACTTTCTTTTTATAGAAAAAACAAACAGAAAACAATATCACCTTTAGTGTTCCAAGGAACAAACAAAGCGATTCAGAATTCAGATGCCATGAGGGTGCGTAAATGATGACAGAATTTTCATTTTTGGGAGAACGATTCCTTTAAAACTCATCAGAAAGAGAAATCAATAAAGAGATCTCTTCAAAATATCAATTGATTTTCATAGATAGCAATGACATTAAATGGAGAACAAATTAAATGTTTTGCTCAACATGAAACATGAAAATCAAAATCAACATGAAATAAATTGACCCTATTTACTTTCTTTATATCACAAACATGAATGGACTGCATTTTTATTGGATTGTAACAGAAAAGGAAGAACATCTCAATTCTGAGGAAACAGTTGTGGACTTCACTTGCAATTCTTTGAAAATGTCAAACAAATAGGCCCCTACATAAAAAACATAAAAACATAAAAAACCATGCAAGTCCAAGCATCAATAGAGTTGACATCACAAAACCACAAACAAGTCCTTCTGTTCGTAGAATGGGTAAAATCTAATTCTGGTATTTGATGTTCAGCAAACCTGATGATGCAATGGTGACAATGTGGGAAATAAAAGGCAATCAGAGGTAAGGAGACCTGTTGAGGTCCTGAAGATAAAGGTATTGAGGAGGAGGGGAGGGGTCACAATCTTTGTAACCAATTACTGTATACATATATTTCACATTCAGTCGTAGGTGCTGCGTGCAAACTTGCCCAAGGGTGGCCATTATTGATGCTATACCTCAAGGACAGGCCATATGGACCCTTATAACAGCCTTTTATTAATTCAGCATAATATACCTCTCCCATGCTACCATTTACATTGTGGAGAAATGACTCTATAATTAAAAAAAAAAAAAAAAGATTGTGCATGCACATTGCTTGTTTGCAGTCGGAATGATACATAGAGCAGTCATGTTGTCTCTCAAATCCCGCTCCCAGTCTCCCCGCTCCATCTCTACACAAATTAATAGCCAACTGCAACTGATGCGTTAAATTGCTTTCCGTTTTTCCTGCTCAAGACATCCAGATTATTTGTTGTTTCTTATTAAAGTGATTCTTTGGCTCTATAATGTTCAGTGTTGGGGAGTAGTTAAGTTGTAGTTAACTACATTATTAGTAAAAAGTGTAGGTGGTGCCACATGAAGCATTTACATGTTTCCATTGATCATTGTATATATACGGTGGGGGGGGGGGGGGGGGGGGGGGGGGTGTTTTGCTTACTTGTATTGATTATTGGGGGGGTGGGAGGTTATCTAAGTCCCTGAATAGTAATGTGACAGTTGTTCAGCTATTTTTACAACAGTGTAGCTTTTCCAGTAAAGCGCTACTTTTTCCAACAAGTGGCATTGTGACAAAATGTATTAATTTGGTCGATGCTTTTATCAAAAGTGACTTACAAAAGAGGAAACATAAGAAAATCATCTTAAGGAGACAGTGGTGCTAAATGTGCCAAACTACTAGCATCAGAATAGTATTCAAAACAGATTAAAGTGCAACAAGAATTTATTTTTTATTGACTGGTTACATTCTCAGGGAAAATATGTGTTTTAAGTAGTTTTTTGAAGACAGAGAGTAAGTCAGCTTCACGGATGGAGTTGGGAAGGTCATTGCAACAACGTGGTATGATGAAACTGAAAGTCCGGGAAAGTGTTTTGGTGCCTCTTTGTGTTGGTACAACAAGGTGACATTCCTTAGCCAACCGTAGGCTTCTGGTGGGCATATAGCTCTGCAGAAATCATTTTAGGTATACTAGAGCAGACCCAGTGACTGTTCTGTATGCTAGCATCAGAGCCTTGAATTTTATACGTGCATCAACCGGCAGCCAGTGGAGAGAGACAAAGAGTGGTGTAATATGTGCTCTCTTGGGTTCATTAAAGACCAGACGTGCTGCTGCAATCTGGATCATTTGCAGAGGTCTAATAGCACATGCAGGAAGGCCTGCAAAGAGAGCATTACAGTAGTCCAGTCTAGTTATGACAAGTGACTGAACAAGCAGTGTGGCATGTTCAGAGAGGAAGGGTCTTATCTTCCTTAAATTGAAGAGTGTAAATCTACATGATCTTGCTGACTTTAAGATGTAGTCTGTGAAATTTAGCTTGTTATCACTGGTATGACCATTTTGGAAGGCGTATCTGTAGTTGTACCCATCTGCATGGTGATGTTGTGTTCAACAGCAGAGTTGGCTGGAAATACAAGGAGTTCAGTCTTGGCTGGGTTGAGTTGCAGGTGGTGTTCCTTCATCCAGTCCGATATGTCTGCCAGGCAGGCAGTGATTCGAGCAGTCACTGAGGTGTCATTGGGCTGGAAAGACAAGTAGAGTTGCTTGTCATCAGCATAGCAGTGGTAAGAGAAACCATGTGATTGGATGATAGGTCCTAGTGATGTTGTGTATATAGAGAAGTGGCCCAAGCACTGATCCCTGAGGTTCCCCAGTAAGTAACTGATGTGGCTTGGATACCTCACCTCTCCAGGCTATCTTGAAGGACCTACCTGAGAGATAGGAATTAAAACAGTCAAGCACAGTTCCAGTGATGCCCAGCGAGGAGAGGGTGGAGAGTAGGATCTGATGGTTGAATGTTTCAAAGGCTGCAGAAAGGTCCAGCAGAATCAGTATGAATGATGTGGATTTAGCTTTCGCCTGCCTCAGCGACTGAGACACTCATTTGGTGTGACAGACAGCAGAGCAGTCTAACAAATCACACACACACTCACCTAAACCATTTTCTCTCTCTTAGCAATGAGAAAACATAACTTTTTGGTGAATCAGTTCTTTTGGACAGTTTTTGTGAATTAACTGTTTAAAAATTATATTTTCCTTTAGCATTCGGGACTCCGATTCATTTGAGTGATTTGGTTCTTTTGGATGGTTCAAGAAAGTGACATAGTTCACATACATGGTTTGCTGATTCACTTGAGCTCTGTGCAGCCTTAAAGGGACAATAGCCATTATTTATTTAGCAAAAAAATTAGTTAATTGCTGGTGTTTTCTAGTTTTATTAGAGTATATTATGAAATAATTTTTGTTCAATTTAATGTGTTTCTATTTGTTTAACCCTTTTGAAAATTAACCATGGTTTCACTCTAGTAATTTTGTAGTAACCATGATTTTAGTTACTATAAAATTATGGTTTTACGGCTTTAGAACTGATTGCAGAATTAGATTATATAACTGGATTGTTCTATTTCTAATATATTTCCTTCTTTAAATAGCTCACATGTAGTTAGCTACTTTTTGTTAGTAGTTTTAGAGTAACTAACTACTTTTTAAAAGAGTAGCTTGAATGTAGCTTGCAAGTTAAGTTTTGAGTGGTTTCAAAGTAACTTCCCAACACAGGTGAAGTATTGGCCAGTCTTACAACTTTGTTGTCATGACAACAAATCCCTGTAATACCACTATTTTGGTCTACTTTTAACACAAAGCTATCATATTAGTTCAGAAAACTTGGAATATTGCACACAAGTCATGTGGACTACTTTTGTGGTAGTTTTATGGTATTATTTTATCATTTTTAAAGCTTGACAGTAAGGCTGAAATGATTAGTTGATGTTATCGACTAACAAGACAAAAACTCTTGATAATAATTGGATTTATTGCAGTAAATTTCTTTACTGAATTAAACTTCATAAAAAGTATTTTTTCCCTTTAATTCAGTTAATGTCATTTAGAGGTATTTTTAAAAGATAATTTTGTCTTTATTGTTAGTAAGCAGACTTTAAAGTAAGTGCACAAGCTGAATAGTTGGTTAAAAGCTAATGATTAATCGCTGCAATAATCACAGAATAGTCAAATAATCGCTCTAATAATTGTTAGATTATTTGAGTATCAAAATAATCGTTAGTAGCAGAACTAATTGATAGCCCCAGTAACATTCACTGTTATTGTATGGAAAAGAGCAATATCATTCTTCAAAACTTCTTCCATGGAAGAAAAACTAAAGTCATACCGGTTTTTTACATAATGATTTGAGTAACTAAAAACTGAATTTTCATAGTTGAGTTACCCAAACCTTTTCTATGACCAGAATAAAGCATTTAGATGTATCTCCAATGAAGGCTGTGTTGTTTGTGTGCTTTGCTTCAGTATTACATGCTGTCCCTCCACTCTGTTTACATGTACTGTCAGGGCAAAAAACTCTGTGCACACCAGCTCTGTTGTTTACATTTGTTTGCCATCATTTCTCCTGCTTCTCTAACAGCAATCATCTTCACGTTCCTCTGTGCCTGCTCTTTTGTTTGTGTTGTTAACGTGCTGGAGCATCTTCTCCTGGCTGCTGTCTGATGAGCTTGAGCTCAAAGCCACCACGGCAAGCACAGGCCCTGCTGCGACACATATGCATGTCAGGTCATGTCAGGGCAGAGGTGAGACATTATACACTCTGATTGCAACATTCTGTGTTGATGGCGACAGTGACTGCGCTCAGGTATCAGGTCTCCTTAAATGCACACGTGTGGTGATCTGCCCAGGAGAGGAATTTACAACATACGGTCAACAACACAATGCAAGAAGGCAACTGAGCTTGTGAGGGTGAACAAAGCTTGAGATTCAATTTTTCCACTTGCTCTTTTTTTTTTACTATACATGTAGGATTGTCGTATCTCTGCTGGATTTAGTTTTAGTTTTCTAGTATTAGCTGAAGCTTAATGTAACACGGGGTTGGGATGGGCAAGGAGGAGGCGAGAACCGGCTGTCAATATAAATAATACTTTAATGAAAACTTATACAAAAGCACAAACAAACACACAACGGACATGTCCGTGATTGAGCTCTCTCTCTCGAACCATCGTCACCAGCCGCCTTTAACCCTCGCGCGCCCCATCAGGCCGATTGGGGACCGGGCGTGCGACATTCCAGCCCGGCCCTGCCCCCCTCCACTCCACACTCCTCCCGGCGTTACCTCAAGCCGGGGGCCACTGGCATGAGGTACACCCCCCCTCCCTCTTTCCCTGGGGAGGGGCGTGCTTTACGATCTGTCTGCCGGCTGGTTATCCCCGCCTTCCTTGACCTGGGAGGAGACAGCAGGGGAAAACAACAACAACAAAAAAAATAGGCGAGGGAAAAGGCCAACACGGCGCGAAAGAGCGAGAGAGAGAGGAGAGAGAGAAAAGGCTCACTCACCGGTTCTCTGATGAGCCATCGCGTGGTCCTCGAACACTCCTCCATACTCTCCGGCGGACGACAGCCGCTCCTCTCCGGGCGAACCGGAGTCAACCTCCGACCCCCAGCAGACAGAATGCCCCTCTGCTTTCCTGGCGACGAGTGTAGACATTCCTCAGCCCCTGGCAGCGGCCCTACCGCTCCGGGTGGTCGGGGAGTTTCTTCCCTCCTCCCCTCGCGGACGGCGGTCTTCCCTCGACCCTTCCACATCTCTGGGGACGGCAGGGCACTCCTCTGCCCCCTGGCAGCGGCTCCTTCGCTCCAGGCAGTCGGGGAATCCAGTCCCCACTCGCCCCGTGGACGGCGGCCGTTCCCCGCATCCTGGCGGTCGGGCTACTCCGTCACCCGGCAGAAGGCAGCGGCTCCCCGGGGTGGACGGCAGTGTTGAGGACTCTGCGATGGGCATCCCTCCTCCTTCCCGGGTTTCGGCACCAATGTATCATGGGGTTAGGATGGGCAAGGAGGAGGCGAGAACCGGCTTGTCAATATAAATAATACTTTCATGAAAACTTAAACAAAAGCACAAACAAACACACAATGGACATGTCCATGATTGAGCTCTCTCTCTCGAACCGTCGTCACCGGCCACCTTTATCCCTCGCGCGCCCCATCAGGCCGATTGGGGACCAGGCGTGCGACATTCCAGCCCGGCCCCGCCCCCCTCCACTCCACACTTAATTTCTAAAAGCAATAGTTTTTGGCAAAACTGAAAATTTCCATATTCCATAATCATGGGGCCTTCACTACAAATGCTCTGTCACCTTTAGTAATTAACTGAAGGAAATTTCCTACAATCAAAAATTTTTTTTTATGTCTACTATTAATACACGCTTAAAGAACATTTCGATTAGTCAGATCATAGGGATTCAATGACAAATTCAATGACCCATCTCTTCAATGTATCAATTATAACTGAATGATCAACTGTATAAATCACTGCAGTTAAATCAAGCAACACTAAATGGAACACTCTCCAGCTTCCTCTGCCATCAATAAATCATTGGTCACCCTAAGAAGGGCAGTTTCTGTACTGTGACTGAAATTTCTCAAAAATATTGTTATCCATCACTACATCCAGCAGCTGTTTAACTACTGCTTTCTCTATTATTTTAATTTTAAGAAAATTTTGAGATTGGTTTATAGTTTTGGCATCCAAAGAATCTAATGAGGACTTCTTCAGAAGCAGTTTAACTATAACATTCTTTAACTCCTCTTAGACACATCCTGACATAAACTATTTACTATAGACAACAAAGAAGGGTCTTAAAGTCTTAAAATAATAACATTTGTATGTCAACTTGATGGTTTCAACTGATATACACATTTATAGAGATCCTGCTCTGAAATAGGAGAGAAAGAATCCAACAAACTTGGCAATAAACTCAGTTTTCCACATATGGTAACGGCAGAATAATTAATGCCCTTATGTTAGAGATATTATTAACAAAAAAGATAAAAACGTGCTACAACAAGCAGCACTAGACACAGGGTTGATCAAATTATTAATTGTATTAAATAAAAACTTAAAGCAGTTAGTATGTATTAGTACTGAAACATATGCAGTTCAAGCAGCATTAACTGTTTTATTGTACAGCACTAAGAGATCCTTCATGTGCTCAAAGTGAACATGAAGTTTAGTTGATGTCCAGGCACGTGCTTCCTTCCTACACTTTCTCCTTAAAATGCAAATATCATCGTTTATCCAAGGGGATTTATTTAATTCTGACCTAGTTCGTGTTTTGACTGGGGCAATTGAGTCTAATATTGAAACACAAATTATTGAAATATTTTAACTGATCAGTTGTGCTGGCATCATGAGCCCAATTATCAGAAAAAGCAGAAAAAATTGAATAAAATCTATCTACAATTTCTGGAGTTATAGGTTGAGAAAGATAGGAGCAACTTGTCTTTTATCTGTAGTTAATACTAATTAAAAATAAATACTTTTTGTCACTTTATACCTGGCTGCTACCTCAATAACTTTTTGCACTACTGTGTACTGGTTGGCGCTGCAGTTTCTCTTACTGTGTCTATTGTCCTGTTCATTGTTAATAATTTATTGTACTGTCCTGTACTTTTTGCACATGTTTGCATGTGCACTTTATATAGGTATGTTATTTAGTCTGTGTACTCTCATGTGGTTCTGTTTGTCCTATTTTGTTTTATTTAGCACCATGGTCCAGGAGGAATTGGCTGTACTGTACTAACTGTATATGGTTGAATGACAATAAAAACCACTTGACTTTTATGATCTGATACAAAAGTGTCCTCTATGTTCTAATTGCTTGGAATTAACCCAGGAGTAAACACCAGATCTAATGTATGACATCTATTATGCTCTAAATTATAAGACTGTGTAATGTTTAAAATGTGTTAACCACATGATCATCAGCCCTGTCTACATGCAAATTAAAATCCCCAACAATAATCAGAGAGCAGTTCTGTGAATTCATCCCTAAAATTGGTATTATAATTTGGAGGATGATATATGGCGTATCCAAAGTATCCAAAGTAACAAATTATAGACTTTTTATCTGATATTTTGAACTGCAGAGTGCAGAACTTCAAAGAAAAAACACAAACTCTTTGATCAGTGCAAATAAAATGATCTTTAAAAACCACTGCAGTTCCTCCACCACGACCATATGGCCTAGGCTTACTAAAATGATTATATTGTGGTGGACACACTCGCAAAATTGGCTATGCTCTTCCTGATATAACCAGGTTTCTTTAATAAATAAAAATCAAAATTCAAATCATTTATAAGAAACATCTTTGCTGTGACTGCTGGCAAAGAGTAATTCAATGTATTAACTGCTATAATATTATTAAAATTCACTCACCATTTTGCTTTAGAAAATATCATATCACGTAAAAACACACAAGAAATGAAACTGTCTAGAAAGACAGTTTTCTGAGGATGAGAGACATTCTACTGAGGTTTTTTGCTCACTTTGGAGCATACCTGTAGACACCATACTAACAAATCATTGACTTTGATCTTCATCCTGAAGTTATCAGATAAAACACAAGCACCATGTCTGTTTAGAGGGAGACCATCTACACAATAAAACCAAGGTCCCTCCCAAAATAGGTCCCAATTTGACAAAGTCAATATTGCAAGCAGTGCACCACCTGGATTACCATTCATTGAGTGCTAACAGTATGCTAAAAAGTTCACTGCTTCTCCCAAGCATCGGTAAAGGACCAGAGATGATAATCCTCACATCACTGGAGACACCACGAACCATATCCACTAAAATAGCAAATATTTTCATGAGAATCTCTGATTGTTGGTGACGAATGTAATCTACCATGACATGAACGACCACAGTGCTAATGTTCTTGTGTTTCAAGAAAAGTCTTAAGAATCTGCAGATATTTCTTTTTTCAAATGATGATGTGTGTCAACCATGTCACTTCACTCACCCACAGCTATACAATTTGCTTTAAATGATTTTTAGCATTATATTTAGTTCGATTTTTATAATATACCTTATTTTGAATTGTTTGAAATCATTATGCTGTCTTTTTTGAGGTTTGCTGAGGGCTCCTAGTGTGTCCAGAGACAGCAGTAGTATGCAATCTTTTGGGGGGCATTTGATCTTTAGGGTGAGGCAGCTGTTTTTTTTTTTTTTTTTTTTTAATCATTAGGTTGATTGGGTCCCCCTTGATCATTTCACTGTCAGTGTGGGGTCAGAAGTTCCTGGGGGACACAAGGAAAAATGAAAATTGAGGGAGGCAATGCAAACCCCACCCATACACCTGACCATGAGTGGGCCCAACATGAACTGTATGAATGAACTGATTAAAATTAATTAGAGTTCCCAATGCTCAATATAAGTGAATCGTATATTTTAATTGGTTCAAGAACTTTTCGAATGAACCAATTCACTTGAATGTGTTTGATAACTCTGTCAACTTATTGCTACGTTCACATTACAATGTGACAAGCGTAGCTTGTAACTGGAAAAGCTCACTGTTGAGCAATTAGCTCAACTACTTTCACACTATTGAAAATTGTTCAATTGTAAAGTCGCTACTTAACTGCTCCCCAACACTGCACACAACAATACAGACAATAGTAATAATGTTGAGAGTTTGGAACCTCAAAAACAAGAAACCAAACATGAAGTGTACTATCAAATTTCCTCATCTTCATTAAGGCCTCATATCCATTATTCTGTCAAACCCAACATTAAAAAGACATTACAATATCATGAACTCTCTTCTTACCACCAGATTGAAGCATCTGTAATTTCAGTGTGTTGATAATAGCCGCATCAGGATTCATTTAGTGGGAATGTAATTGTGGTTTTGTGAAGGATTTTCTGGGCAGGTTGAGTGTCAGGCGGCTTGCGTGTGGCGGAACGCTGTTTAAAATTCTGGATTTGTCGGCTGGTCTGTCATAATTTATTGGAACTCAACTGTAACAAGGGGCTGGCGCAGATTTACACACTGATTTGAAAAATAAATAAGAGCGATACAGACCTGCGCAGCTTTAATGACAGACTGTACAGACATGAAGGACTGGAGATATGAAACACAGAGAGGAAATTAGATATTATGCCCTCAAGACAACTGCAGCCACTGGTCCATTCATTATAAGTGTGATATTTATTATTAAGAATTCCTCTAAGAGAGAGCAGAGGATATTCTCTGGGCTCTGGCACTTTGAGTCTGTCAT
Organism: Moxostoma hubbsi; assembly: GCA_032164185.1. NCBI lineage: Eukaryota > Metazoa > Chordata > Actinopteri > Cypriniformes > Catostomidae > Moxostoma > Moxostoma hubbsi. The sequence goes on along the minus strand of JAVLUX010000036.1, from coordinate 2,433,089 downwards.
GAGTGAAGCGTGTGCCGATCATTTCTGTACCGCCGCTGCTGACACAGCAAATCTGTGAGATGCATCATGTAAATATTGTCTCTCTCTCACACACACACACACACACACACACACACACACACACACACACACACACAAGCTGAGGAAGACAAGTTTACACAGCTAAGACATTCATGAGATGAATATTTACAGTTGTTGTGATGGCAACCTGTTTGATGCGAAAAGTCTCTTGCATTTTAAAGTGATTATTATATTATAATTATATTATATTATAGAATCAATGAGAGAGCATTTTAGACATAGATCTGGCTTTAAATAACAATCCTTTAATACACACACACACACACACACACACACACACACACACACACACACACACACACACACACACCTACCTCACTTCTTTGAGAACATTTCTCGGCTCAAAAACTGCAGCATAAGTGCAAAAAATGCTCAAACCCTTAGTTTCAAGAAAAGAAAGTAATAAGAAAAAAAAAAAACAAGCACAATCCAATTTTTTTTATATGTCTACTATACACGCTTAAAGAACATTTCGATTAGTCAATGACCCATAATTCAATGACCCATCTCTTCAATGTATCAATTATAACTGAATGATCAACTGTATAAATCACTGCAGTTAAATCAAGCAACACTAAATGGAACACTCTCCAGCTTCCTCTGCCATCAATAAATCATTGGTCACCCTAAGAAGGGCAGTTTCTGTACTGTGACTGAAATTTCTCAAAAATATTGTTATCCATCACTACATCCAGCAGCTGTTTAACTACTGCTTTCTCTATTATTTTAATTTTAAGAAAATTTTGAGATTGGTTTATAGTTTTGGCATCCAAAGAATCTAATGAGGACTTCTTCAGAAGCAGTTTAACTATAACATTCTTTAACTCCTCTTAGACACATCCTGACATAAACAAGCTATTTACTATAGACAACAAAGAAGGGTCTTAAAGTCTTAAAATAATAACATTTCAACTGATATACAAATTTATAGAGATCTTGCTCTGAAATAGGAGAGAAAGAATCCAACAAACTTGGCAAACAACTCAAGTTTTAGAGAGCAGAATGGCTAATAGCTGTTATAATGTATCTATAATACAGTTGAATGAGAGAAAATGTAATACATATTTACACTGGCGGCCAAAAGTTTGGAACAATGTACAGATTTAGCTGTTTAGAAAGGAAATTGGTACTTTAATTCACCAATGTGGCATTCAACTGATCATTCAAAAGATGAAGTATAGTCAGGACATTCCTGATATAAAAAACAGCACCTTCACTATTTGAAAAAAGTCATTTTTTATAAAATCTCGACAGACCCCATTTCCAGCAGCATCACTCTAACACATTATCCTTGAGTAATCATGATAAATTGATCATTTGATACTAGAAAATCACTTACCGTTATATCAAACACAGTTGGAAGATATCTGGATCGTTAAATTAATCTTAACATTGTTTTTGTGTTTGTTTTTGAGTTGACACAGTATACAATCGACTGGCATGTCTTAAGGTCAAAATTAGGTCAAAAAACTCATCAGTCAATCATTGTTTTGATGGAATGAGGCTATACAATGCTTGAAATTACCAAAAACTGAAGATTTCATACAAAGGTGTACACTACAGTCTTCAAAAACAAAGGACATCTGGCTCTAACAAGGACAGAAAGAGATGTGGAAGACCAGATGTGCAAATAAACAAGAGGATAAGTACATCAGAGTCTCTAGTTTGAGAAATAGACACCTCACATGTCCTCAGCTGACAGCTTCATTGAATTCTACTCGCTCAACACAAGTTTCATGTACAACAGTAAAGAAAAGACTCAGGGGTGCAGGCCTTATGGGAAGAATTGCAAAGAAAAAGTCACTTTTGAAACAGAAAAACAAAAAGAAAAGCTTAGAGTGGACAACAGATAATTGGAAAAGAGTGTTACGGATCTTAACCCCATTGAGCTTTTATGGGATCAGCTAGACTGTAAGGTGTGTGAGAAGTGCCCAACAAGACAGTCACATCTATGACAAGAGCTACAGGAAGTGTGGGGTGAAATGTCACCTGAGTATCTGGACAAACTGACAGCTAGAATGTCAAGGATCTGCAAAGCTGTCATTGCTGGACGTGGAGGATTTTTTTTCAAATTGTAATAGTAATTTTTCACATTATTAATGTAGTGACTATACATTGTGATCAGTTGAATGCCACTTTACAAATTTGAATGGGAAAATATATGTATAATGTATATGTGATATATACACTCAGTGAGCACTTTATTAGGAACATCTCTACACCAACTTATTCATGTGATTATATAATCAGCCAATCATGTGGCAACAGTGCAGTGCATAAAATCATGCAGATATGAGTCAGGAGCTTGATCTCAGTGATTTCGACTGTGCCATGATTGTTGGTGCCAACAGTTTCTAGAATTTACACAGAATGATGCCAAAAACAAAAAACATCCAGTGAGCGGCAGTTCTGTGGATGGAAATGTCTTGAATGGAGAATGCTCAGACAGGTTTGAACTGACAAAGTCTACAGTAACTCAGATAACCACTCTTTTTGTGATGAGAAGATTAACATCTCTGAATGCGCAACATATTGAACCTTGAGGCGGATGGGCTACAACAGCAGAAGACCATGTTGCGTTCCACTTCTGTCAGCCAAGAACAGAAAGAGAATGTTGTGAGAAAAAAAAAAAATCCCAGGAGATCAGCAGTTACAGAAATATTAAAACCAGCCCGTCTGGCACCAAAAATCATGCCACATTCCAAATCACTGAGATCAAATTGTTTTTTTCCATTATGATGGTTGATGTGAACATTAACTGAAGCTCCTGACACAAATTACACTGCTGCCACACAATTGGCTGATTAGATAATCGCATGAATATGTAGGTGTACAGGTGTACCTAAAACATTGGTCACTGAGGGTATATTTATAATTATATATTATAATTAATTCATTTAAAACCATGTATTGAGACTCATTACAATATATTTAGGATTTATAACTATATATTCAGATGTAGAATTATATAAATATTTATAATGTAATTACAATGTATTAACATATTTCTAAAGAGTTTCTGAAAGTGAGTAATCACCCTCCTGATATGAAATTATGGATCCATTCAGCCTCTAAAAAACTGACTTATCTCTTACTCTGTGCATGGATATAATATAATTCACACACTGGTACCTTATTTCCTTTCCTCTCTGAAGCAGGCCTGTGACCTACTTTAGCCATTTCCAACCCGCCACCCCCACCATCTCCCCCTTTATCCTTTTCTACAAGCCCACAGCCTCTTTCGCTCTCTTTCACCCGACTGGCCCAGTCCGGCCCCGGCCCAAGGACGATACAGCCATGGCCCTATGGTAATGGATGGGCTGCCAGCAAGACCTGCTGGGCTATTGGAGTGGCCCGAGCCGTTATGTGAAGTTACACGGCAGCCTATTTACTGAGGTGATGAGCTGCAGACACCCCCCATTATTTATGAAGGGAGGCCAGTGGAAGGGGGGCAGATGTCGTTGAACTCTGGTATACCTGATACATTAATAAGATCTGGCTGGACGGCACAGTTTATGTGAGGTCAAAAAAGCAGTAAAAGATAGAAACAGAGAGAGAATACACTTGTATACAAGCAGGACTACTTATATACATGCAACGAAAAGCTGAATTATACAAAGCAGTATTCTGAAATAATATACTTTTTTCAGTTTCTATTGCATTTATTTATTTAATAGTTCCGATCAAGGAGAGTAGGGATAAAACTATATTAAATTCAAAAAATAAATTACTACTAACCATATAATCATGTAGGGTATAAAAATAAATGCGCTTATCATGGAGAAAACATTTCCCAAATGTTTTTTTGTTGCAAAGGCTGTGCATCCAATCAAGCTCTACAGTAATTTGGCACAAATTCATCTTTCAATTGGATGAAGCTAGTCAAATTAAAAATGACCCATCACAATATTCAAATGATATTCAGTGACCAAAATTGTCAATTTTGCATGTTGTTGTGCCAAAGTAGATAATGGTCATTTAAATATATTGAATTGTTTACAGTAAGTACATTTTTTGGTACTTTTGCGTCACCACTGCAGTGTTGGGGAAGCTACTGTGAAACTGTAGCTTTCCAAGCTACAAGCAACTCATAACTTAAAGTAGTTAAACTACTACTCTTAAAAAAAAGAAAGAAATAGTTACCTGTAGCTTCACTAAAAGGTACTGACATAAAGTAGCTGACCATTGAAGCGTTTTAAAGAAGTGAATATTTTTTTTAGATGTATAGCAATTTGATGAGTTCAATAATATCACCTGATGGTTAAATAAGTAATTAGGGTGACATTCCCTCATGAACATTAAACATGGTTTACTACAGTAAAACTATAGTAACCACAACATTAACCATGATTTCTACAGTTATGATTACTACAATATTACTATGGTTTATTTATATATACCATGGTATAATAACTGAACTTTATATACCTGAATCTACCGTATATATAGGGATAAACAGCAGCAATTATCTAAATATTTTGCTTCAAAAAGAAGGCAAATTCCATTTTAGGCTCAAGTGAATCAGTGAAACATGTATGTAATCGTCTGCAAGATCAGACTCACTAAAAGGAATTGGAGTTCCCAACACTAAATACAAGGGAATCATTAATTTTAACCGGTTAACCGATATGCCGAACATGAACTGCTCGAAAGAGCCGGTTCACTTAAATTATTTGGTTTTCCCAGTGCTATAGTTAAAGAGCCGGTTCACTTAAATTATTTGGTTTTCCCAGTGCTATAGTTTAGTTGTGTTTGATTACCTACTTGGCTCCATTGTTTTGTGATGCTGCAGCACTACTCATTGGAAAATCTAGCTTGCTTGTTACTGAAAAGCTACATTATTGCAAACATAGCTTAACTACTGTCACACTACTAAAAAAATGTTACGTTAGCAGTGTCACTAAATTTAGTTAACTACTCCCAACACTGCACCACTTGATGTCAAATGTAAAATCTGGGTCTTGAAGCACAACCATTATAGAAGAACTGTACACAATCTTTGTCCCATATGTAATATTCTTACAGTTTGAAAAACCACATCTTCAATTCGGCCTCAAATCAGACCAGACCACTAAATGGTGTGTAGTGTGTGTGTTTTGTGTAGGGTCAAACACAACGTTTGATGAATGAATCTCTCACACTTCAAATGGCTTTTAAGGGTTCATTGTTCAGTCTGTGAGTGTTTGTCTCTGTAAGATAAATGGCTGTGTTAGCTGCAGTCAGCTGGGGTTTCAAACCTGCTATGATCCAGACACACCTTTACACACAATAACTGCTCCATTTCTATGGCTTAAGACAAACAAACTGCATTTACAATAAAATACTTCAGAGAGAGAGAGAGAGAGAGAGGAAACATCACCCCTCCTTTTCCCAACTCATCATTAGATGTTTCACTTTTGAGGTAAATGTTCAATGTCTTTTGACTTTTACACTTAGTGACATATAAAGGCAATACAAAGAGTATTCCAGTTATGCTGATCTGGTTGGAGAACATGGCGAAATATATCAAATAAGCACGGTCATTCCTTGGCAACCATTAGCCAATCCCAGCTAACATTGGGCGAAAGGTGGGGTACACCCTGGACAGGTCGCCAGTCCATCGCAGACACCCAAACACAACAATACAAAATAAAAACAAAACTTAAGAGAGCTGGGGTAGGCAAAGAAGCAGGAGATGATGGGGGAGCCAACAGCTGAGTGGGAAACCAAAGGTTATAAAGGGTGGGTGGAGACCACGGGGGATCAGGAGAGGGCGTGATCAAGAGACACTGGCGGGCAACCACTGGACGACCAGGAGACCATGGGAGGCACCATTGGAGACCCAGGTTGAGGCCATGGACATCAGGACAAGAAGGTGTAGGCAGATCATGACCCATAGTAGATTTGATTCTTCAGGGGAGTCAGAACTAGGGCAAGATCAAGGTGGCTGGTGACTCTGGCGAGGGCAACATCTGGCGAGGGCAAGGCGACTGGGGACTCTGGCGAGGGCAAGGCACAAGTGAACTCTGGTGAGGGTCAAGGCACTAGGGGACTGTGGCGAGGGTCAAGGCACTAGGGGACTCTGGCGAGGGTAAAGCCACCTAACCAGGAAGCTCTGGAAACTTCAAAGATTGGATCACTGGGACCATAGAGACTGGGATCACTAGGACCACTGGAGCTGGAAACACAGGGACCATGCAGCTGGGAGCACTGCCTTCAGGACCACCGGAGCAGGGAGTGGGGAGGCTGTGCAGTCAGAAAATTAAGTTCACAGTCAGTCATGGCTGATGAGCAGTCTGACAGCCTGTAGAAAGTAACTATATCGGAATCTGGTTATTCTGGTCTTAATGCTCATTAGCCTCTTGTCAGACGTAAAAGCCTTAAACCAGATGTGGGACAGGTGAGAGGGGGCCTTCTTAATAGAACTGGCCATCCTGCTGCACCTTACTATGTAAATGTTCTAAAAAGCAGGGAGGCTAGCACCAGGGATGTGCTCTGATGTTTTCACTAACTTCAGGGTGGAGATACAGCTGTTAAGTACACTCTCAATGATGCATCTGTAGAAATCAGTGAGGACCACTGGAACTGGGAGCGGTGGGGACTCTGTTGCGAGAACCTCCAGGATCACCGGAGAGCATATACACTTCTCTAAATGTCTAAGAGTCTCTGGGACCACTGGAGCCAACTGATGTATTTATTACGTACGTTCAAGCACCACACTGGGAAAAAAAATAACATTTGCAATGAGAACCGTTAAGTCCGATGGAGGAAAAAGTGACTTTTCTTGACACACAGTACAATTACAAACATATTGACAGTAAGTAATGTGGTGTTTCCTATTTAAGACCATTATAAGAAATTTTTGCAATCATTCAACCTAAAAAACATTTAATGTAACATGATAGAATGGTCATGGCATGAAACATGTTATATTTAATTATAATTACAAATTATAAGAATATAATTTCCAAATTTGCTGTGACAGAGTTTAAATAATGTTGCATTTTAAGCAGTTATGCATAATGCAGAGGCTGCTAAATTGCCAATATATATTATCTTTATTCAGTACGCTTAATACTATGCAAGTTTGAATCATAATCTGTGGGGGCCTGGGTAGCTTAGCGAGTATTGGCGCTGACTACCACCCCTGGAGTCAAATCCAGGGTGTGCTGAGTGACTACAGCCAGGTCTCCTAAGCAGCCAAATTGGCCCGGTTGCTATAGAGGGTGGAGTCACATGTGGTAACCTCCTTGTGGTCGCGATTAGGGGTTCTTACACTCATTGGGGTGCATGGTAAGTTGTGCGTGGATCGCGGAGAGTAGCATGAGCCTCCGCATGCTGGTGGTCTCCGCGGTGTCATGCGCAATGAGCCACGTGATAAGATGCACATATTGATGGTCTCAGAAACCGAGGCAACTGAGACTTGTACTCTGCCACCCTGATTAAGTTGAGTAACCACGCCACACGATGACCCACTAAGCAGTGGGAATTTGGCATACCAAATTGGGAGAAAAAGGGGATAAAAAATAATAATAATAATAATAATGCGTATGGAATGCTTGTTTAGGGCCTACATCTAAATAAAGGATAGGGTATTTCACTCACAAAGAATACTTATAATGGAACAGTGATTCATATTATACAAAATATTATAATAATTTATTATCTTTTTGATGTCCATTCAATGGCACTGCAAAGCACATTTAGAGCTGCAATAAGTGTTTGGTGTGACCCATCACAATAATCAGAATCAGATTACATTTTATCACTTTATGAAATGATGCAAGGAAATACTCATTATTTTTCAAGAAATTACTCTTTATATCTATACAATTATAACTTCTGTTCCGTTGTTACTTGCATTACAAATAAGATTTTAATTTGATCAAAATAATCGTGCATCATTTTATGATTATGCTTGGTTCAGGGTGTCTCTGCACACACTCAATAAACTCTGTTCAGGGGAGTCGCGTGGCACCATGCAAGGGTCGGATGCGTGAACAGCGAGCTCTGCGCACTTTGCTAGTTTTAATACATTTTAATACACTGAATGGCTGGATGTCTGTGTGGTGTCTGAAGAATAAAATAGGATTTATAGACAGTTGGAAGAGTTTTTCTGGTAGACCTGACCTGTTAAAGAGAGATGGACTCCATCCCTCCAGGGAAGGGGCCGCTCTCCTCTCTAGCAATTTGGCTCATACTCTTAAATAATGATAGTAATTAACTAACTGGGGCCCAGGACAGGAAGCAGACAAACTGGTTAATCCGAACGTCTGCTAGCTGACTTGAGACGTCACACAGGTCGCATAAACTTCAACACATAGAGACTGTATCACCTTGATATCTCATAGAGACTGTCTGTTCCCCGAACTACCAACCACAAAACCCTCACTAAGTCTTTTAGAAATGTTTTTATTAAGGTCAAACTTGAACAAAACCAATAAATTAAATATAAACATCATATAAAAATAGGGCTAATAAACATTAGAGCTCCTTCTACCAAAGCACTAATTGTTAATTAAATTATTACAGATCATAGTTTGGGTGTGCTCTGTTTGACTGAAACCTGGCTTAAACCGGATTAATTTATTAGTTTAAATGAATCTACTCCCCCGGGTTATTGTTATAAAAATGAACCTCGTCTGAAGGGTCGAGGAGGAGGTGTTGCTACAATTTACAGTGAAGTTTTTGGTGTTACTCAGAAGACAGGATATAAATGTAAGTCTATTGAACTAATAATGCTTAATATGACACCGTCAGATATAAATAAAAAAAATATGTCATCTTTTACAGTGGCTACAATGTATAGATCACCCGGGCCTTTTTCTGATTTCCTTAGTGAATTTGCTCTTTTTTTCATATATTGTAGATATTCTACACCACGCTATCATTCAGATAGAACTATTCTTTCGACCACTAAAGATAGCTTCAATAATAATCTTCCAGATCTATCTCTACACTCAATAAACCCCAAAGCCCAGAAGAACTTGATGAAAAAACTGAAAATATTAATGCAGTCTTCTCTAGCACTCTTGATAGTGTTGCCCCACTTCGATTAAAGAAATAAGCCCTGCACCATAGTACAATGATTACACTCATGCTCTCAAAAGAGCAGCATGGAAAATGGAGCACATGTGGAAGAATACAAAATTAGAAGTATTTCGTGGTGCATGGTGCATGGATAGTGTCTGTAGCGACAGACAGGCACTAAAAGCTGCCAGGTCAGCATATTTTAGTAAACTCATAGAAAATAACCACAACAATCCTAGGTGTTTATTCAGTACTGTGTTAAAACTTAAATTAGTTTTAAAAAAGCCTCAACAGAACCAGATATTACATCGCAGCACAAGAGTAATGTCTTCATGAATTTCTTTACAGATAAAATTTTAATAAACAGAAATAAAATTGGATTATGCAATCATCGTCATAGCACCTCAGAAAACAGTGTCATGAAGAGCTAACAAAACTTATTAATATTATTAACTCCTCTCTATGCTTAGGACATGTCCCAAGAAACTTTAAAATGGCGGTTATCAAACTGCTTATTAAGAAGCCACAACTTAATCCTGGAGAACTGGCAAATTATAGACCGATTTCAAATCTCCCATTTATGTCAAAAATACTAGAAAATGTAGTATCCTCCCAAATATGTTAAATTCTACAGATAAATAGTATATATGAACAATTTCAGTCAGGATTTAAGCCTCATCACAGTACAGACTGCACTTATCATCTAATTGTGGTTGAATTTCTCTTCTAGTGCTTTTGGATTTAAGTGCTGCATTCAACATGATAGATCACAACATTCTCTTGAATAGGGCGGAGAATTTTGTTGGCAATTGTGGAGTTGCATTAGCATTGTTTAGGTCATATTTAGCAGACCACTACCACTTTGTCTATGTAAATGAGGAATTGTCAAATCAAACAAAAGTATGGAGTGCCACAGGGATCAGTTTTAGGGCCTCTGCATTTCTCCTTGTATATGCTTCCCCTGGGAGATATTATCAGGAATCGTGGAATAAGTTTCCACTGCTATGCTGACGATACACAACTTTATATTTCTTCAAAACCTGATGTGATTTCACAATTCTCCAAATTAGCAGAGTGTATCAATTAAATAAAAGGATGGCCAGAAATTTCCTTCTACTCAATTCTGACAAAACAGAAGTACTAATTATTGGACCAAAAAACTCTAAAAATAAGCCACTAAAATATAATTTGACTCTCGATGGATGTGCTGTTACATAATCTTCAACTGCGAAGAACTTAGGTGTAACATTTTATACCAATTTGTCCTTTGAAAATCAAATTACCATTGTTTGTAGAACAGCATTCTTCCACCTAAGAAATAATGCTAAACTACGGCACATGCTCTGTTGCTTATGCCGAAAAACTAATTGATGCGGTCATGACCTCAAGACTAGATTACTGTAATGCATTACTGGAAGGATGTCCAGCAAGATCAATAAATAAACTTCAATTGGTTCAAAATGCAGCAGCCAGAATGCTAACGAGAACCAAGAAATATGATCATATTTTTTCATTTTCATTTCATCATCGTTACATTGGCTACCTGTTAAATTTCATATTCATTTAAAAATTCTGTTAACTACGTACAAAGCTTTGAATGGGCTAGAAGTGACCTTCTACCACACTATTTTCCATCACGTTCATTACGCAAAATTCTGGCCTGTTAATAGTTCCTAGAATAACAAAATCCACAAAAGAAGGAAGATCCTTTTCATATCTGGCTCCTAAACTATGGAATAGTCTCCCTAACACTGTTCGAGATGCAGACACTCTCCCTCAGTTTAAGTCTAGACTAAAGACACATCTATTTAGCCAAGCATACACCTAATATTATTTAGTCTGCCGGAACCAGACACATTGATCATGATTTATAACTCTGCAATAAATTGAATGGCATTTACGCTTATATTATTTTATTTGTTTCCCTGTCTCAACCTTGGGACTCCTATCCTGAGTTCACCAGAACCAGTTAGATCCAGCTCCATTCCTGCTTCGTGTTGGACTCCATTGCTACGTGTCGCTGAATGATGATGACTAAATGCAGCCGGTGCCAGCCAAACATCACTTCAGTCTATTATGATGGACTTCAGAGGACTCCAACCATAAGACATGGGATACTTCATATGCCATTGTCTGAACCTTGGACTTAGGATGGACCACACCGAACCTCACCGAAATTACCGGCCAGGTTGAACTGCGATGCACCTCACTGATCTCTGCCTGCATCATCTTGGTATTTTGATGGACTACACACTTGAAATGTAAAACATAGACTATCAATTGCCAACAAATCCTTCATCAGCCAATTAAAAAGGACAATTGCATCTATGTGAACTTCTGCAGTTAATACAGGATGGAATTCAAAGACATTAGTCATTAATCAAGACCAAATTAAACTTTAAAGATAAAAAATCTATGTTTAAACACTCTTCCTTAACACTTACTTAGTTTAGTACATTTACAGTAAACCATGACTTTAACTATACATAAGTAATATTTACATTATATTCATGATGTTAGTCAGAGGGGAACTGACCGCCACAGTGAATCTGGTTTCTCCCAAGGTTATTTTTCTCCCATTAACCAACATCTTATGGAGTTTTGTGTTCCTTGCCACAGTCGCCTTCATTGTATTTTATCTAATTACACGATGATTCATCGACATTACAGTTTTATCTTCTGTTAATGCATGATCTTCTGTAAACCTCCTTTGAAACAATGCGTGTTGTGAAAGGCGCTATACAAATAAAATTGACTTGACATTTTGTGTCATAAACCGGTGAGATTCAATACACCCTGTTCCATAACTGTTCTATGAAGACAATATTTCAAAGAATTCAAAATCCTCGGGCTCTGGAAACCTTAAAAGACACTTATGTGCTCAAACTGAAGCCCCTGAGCAGCAGGCCGAAAACCCGGGACTCAATTTGTCCAGAGAGGTGAAAGAGATTCAGCGTCAACATTTGAACATGACGGCAATGCTGATGAAGATCATTGCTGACTAGGAGGATCACTGCAATGGAGATGAAATTCACAGAGTTGGTTATAAGAGTGGCGGATGTTGGGAAACAGATAGATGATCTGGAGTCATCAGAGAGGGAATTAGCTGCTAATCCACTAGCAACCAAGGTGGACTTGGAGCTCATCTGGGAAAGGTTGGAAGACCTTGAGAATCGAAACTGGCAAAACAACGTCCGAATTGTTGGAATTCCTGAGGACGAAGAAGGCCGAGATATGGTGAAATTCCTAGATGAGCAATTCCTGATTCTGCTCGACATAAGTCATTACCTGCAATGCATATCATGCATTCGGTCTCGTACATTTGGCTCATTGTTTGCTTCCACCTAAGAGAGCCCCTCCTTGATTTTCTATTGAACTGGAAGTTCTTGCCCTTATTTTGTTATTGCAAATAATTTCTTACCATACTTATCAGAGAAGTTAAGTTACACCGTTATCTCGAATTTGCACTCATTATGGACAAAATTGTCCAGCGTGTTGAATTTGGATATTTATTTAAATGTTGCCTCAAGCATATGGCAGAACCCAAATGATGTATTAATAAGTTCCTTTTCTGCTGGTTAGAGATGATAGTGAGGGGGGTTACTACACTTGGTGACCTATATGAGAGAGAAGTGTTGAGATCTTTTGAAAATTTGGTTAAACACTTTGGGTTTCCCAGATCTCAGTTATATAGGTATTTATAGCTGTGCCACCTGCTCTGTATTGTTTTTGGGAGTAGCATACCCCCCCCTCATATTTTAAGGGGATGGAAGTCGAAGTCATTTCCAGAGTGGTGTGCGGAGATGGGGAGGGTGGCAGCTTTCGAGGAGGTGGCAAGTAGAAGGCTAGGGTTTTGGGACTTGTTTGTTTGGAAATGTGCAAATATTTTACGTTTTTGGGGGACTCTCGGGGAGGGGATGTGGAGAGAGAAGTTTAGTTTAATTATGTATGTTTATTATATATATATATATTTCCTTTCCTTTTTTTGTGTTTGTGTATTATAAGTGACCACAGGGGTGTTCGTTGGGGATCAGGGGGGTTAAATTTTAAATGTTGATTCTATGTATGTGTGTTGTTTTTCTTTGTTGTGTATTTATGAATAAACAAAAAATGTTATTAAAAAAAAAAAAAAAAAATATATATATATATATATATATATATATATATATATATTCGCACAACAGCAGCTCTACTCAGATGTATGATGTGAGGTATAAGTACATTTTTACAAGAACAAGTACATGAGTAAAGTATCTAATCCTTTAATAAATTCATCATTCTTTCTGCGGGGCACTTCATCCTTGGAAATAAGGTGTATTCCAAACTCCTGTTGAACTCTGCAAGTGGATTTAGCTGGTCACGACACAGAACACACTAGTGGAGACAATGCACTGTGAATAGTGGCTGCATGTGATAGCGACATCCAGTGCCCAGAATATTAATTTCATATAATTTCTCCATAGCGGACCTAATTCTGTTCTATTTTTAGAGTCTCAGACCGCATCAGAGCAGTTGGAGGGGCACAGATGGCCCACAGTCAGGACTTTGGACACCCCTGCTTTAGGTATTAGCGAACGATCAGCACATTGAAAGTATAAATGGGTAGTTGATGATGCATAATTTATCAAGATTGTAGTTTAAAAATATATATCAATATTTATGGTCCTGTGATTGTCATCATTTAAGTTTTTCACCATTTTAAATTAACTTTTGTAATTTTCAAAGGACAAAATAGTCCATTTGTTTCAAATAATATGAGGGTACAAAAGCTGCATGCATAATAATTGTACAAGAAAAAATAAAAATGTTTAAAAATGGTTTTAGATGGATCTCAGCAAGTCACACCGCAAGGCATGTCAACTTTCCAAATATATTTCATGTAAACAAACCATCTGTCTTGTGTGACCTCAAGGAAGTGTCTCTTTGAAGAATACATTTTTTTTTTATTGTGAATTACTAATTATCCTCTATTCAATGTCCTGCTGGTGTATGTGTGTTTCATCTCAGTCATCATTAGACCACCGACAGTGCTCATACAGAGATACAGAATGAGACTGTGATCTTCATATATATATATATATATAAAAAACAACTATGAGAAGCTCCACAGACAGCTGGACATCAGCAGAGAACACCAGGAAACAGTTCTCACAGATGTTCATCTCCACTTCCTGATGACCTTCAGCTGAGCAAGTGGGAAAATGTGACCACATTTCTCTTAAATGCAAGACAATTCTCTTTTGTACTTGTCCAAATTGAAATTGGTGCTTCAAGACACGTCACGCAAAGTTTGACATTAATGACGGCATTGGTTCTTATGCGTCTGTTAACCGTTCACAACAAGGCAAGTTTAAAAATGTGAAAGTGTAAACGAGATTTGAGAAATACGACAGGGCAATATGCCAATATGTCAGACTGCAATTCATAACACAATGCAAGTACGCATTGCATTATCGTTGTACTACAGAAGTGATTTGATAGGTTGGGTGAGAAACAGAACAATATTCAAGTCTCACATTCTTCACGCACATCGCCACCTACTGGGCAGGGAGATGAATTTCTAGCAATAAAGGACTTAAATATTGATCTGTTTTTCACAAAAACCTATAATATCACTTCTGAAGATATGATTAAAACAATGGATTTTGGAGCTTTAAAATGTTGGCACACATTCACTTGGACCTATAGGGCTGAAATATTCTTTCTTCATTTTAATTTGTATTTTGCAGAAAAAAGAAAGTCATATTTCTGGGATGGCATGAGGGTGAGTAAATGATGAGGGAATTTTCATTTTCACTTTAAGTTGTAAACTATGTCCAGGGTTTCAAATAAAGGAAAAATAAAAAGTCAGTAAAATGGCAGCTTGTCCTCTTTATGCTCGGCTATCTCTGCTAATGCTGTTTGCTAACTGGCAGCGAGTGTAAAGGGAGAGGTGGCAACAACTACACAATCATCATCTCCCTCAGGCTTTGAAAATGTCACACTTGGCACACATACACAAACACACGTGCACACACACATTTGACGTTCTACTCATCTAAATGAGGTCTAAAGCCAAGCCCTGTGCACAATGTTTGTTTTCTATCTAGTTCTATCTTCGTCCAGGATTACTAATCAAACAGGCCCTGGGCGATTCGGGGCGACACATCTGAGGAAGAGCTTGGCAGGCATTCAACTCTCTGTGCTGGAGCCAATGGATAAGAGACACCATTATTCATGAAAACACTCCAAACCGTCTGAATCAACTTCTCAGTTTGTTTTTAATGTAAAAACAGCCACCGTTTCACCAAACAAATGCTTAGCAAATATGGCAGCTGTTAAGTCTATCCACCTCCGAACGTCAGCCCTTAAAACAAAAAAATAATCCATTTTGTTTTCCCTGTACAATCATAATTTACTCAAAACACAGAGTCCTGACTTGTGCGTCGAGCGTTACCAGTATTGTGTTGCACATGCTGGTGAGAAGTTCATTTAAAATGTCAATTGCTCAACATTCATTCCGACATGATTAGTAAAAAAAAAGGGAAAAAAAAGGAATATATTCTCTTGAAACCAGTTTCAACCATTGAAACCATTGTCCAGTGCAAATCATTATGTTTTTGGCTCTAGTTTATAGTCCCTTTGATTCAAACAGGTTCCCAAAGGCCACGAGTCCAGACACGGCTATGTGTGGCTGTTTGTATCCAATTGGGCTCCAGACCACAACAGAGCACCACCAGATTTAGGACGGATTAGAAGGCCATCATGAACACTTTACAGTTCATCTTCCTACACGTTCTGAGACAGAAGACGGACCTTTCTTCCACTGAGCACTCGTTTTCTGAGCTCCGCAAATGAAGGGAGCTTCATTTTGTCTTTGTTCTTACTGTAGACGCTCAGGAAGATGCCCAACAGCACCAGCAGACCTCCCCACACGTACCTGTGAAAGAGTAAACACCAGTCATTCTCAACAACACAGAAATGTCAACAAGCAATCAAAATGTGAACTTTTGTGGTTTTTGGTCCATGTCTGTTGAAAATTGGAGAAATGATAAAGGTAAATGACTGTGTACTTAATGACTTTAATGAGGGAAAGAACTACAATCCCATGAAGCATTACTGAATTATTGATTAATATAATTCAATTAAAAATAAAAATAAAAAGTTGATTATAAGTATAAAAACAATATATTTAAATTTGAATGCAAAATATGCAAGTAGTTTGAGAGTGTAGGGAGAGCAACTTGATTGCGTCGTTCACAGGGAATCATGGATGTGGACGGCTGTTGCAGAGCTCTTTTGCTGCAGTTTTTTCACTGTGATTCTCTGATTGGTGGATTGTTTCTCTCCAGAATCATGGGTAGTTTAATTATTCATCACAAATTACGCTATTAAACACATTTTCTAAAAATGATCTTGGCACGACATGGACTGATGGCTTAATAGAGCGTCTGTTGTGCTCTATTCTAATAACCACCACCACTGAAAATAGCACGTAGCAAATCATGTTTCATCAGTGTGACACTGCATTTTGGCTATTTAAAGAACTGTGAGGTCCGCTTAGATATATCCCACACAAAATTCCTACTTCAGTAAGTAAAAAACATAGATAACTTCTCTTGTCAAGTCATTTCAAGGGATCTTAAAAGACAACATAAAACCAAAATTGCCCCTATTAAATTTCTTAACAAATATCCCATGTGGTCTTTGGCCAAAAACATGCTTTACACAAGTACATGTACTCAGATGCGAACAGTTGGCTACTGAATGGCCAACGAGTGGTTTAACATTCATTCTTGACTGTGGTGGTAACAAACCTCAGTACTCAAGGGGGCGATAGAGTCACCTTCAAAAGTCTGTTCTATTAAACTGGATGTGTTATAATTCAGGCAAGTTTTGTATAAATTTACTGACCATAAATTCATGTTGCGGTGCAATATTCTCTTTAAACTGTTGCATCACCATGGCTGAGAACCACTTCCAATGTTTATGCCCTTCCCTCGTAAACTTCCCTCCATTTTACGGACTCGGCTGTATGTCACTGCTTACGTTGCGTGAGTTTCCACTACTGACTGAAGATGCGCAATGGATGTAACCCTAAAACCTTGATCACTTGGAGCACGTTGAGGGCTGATGTCAATTTGTGGAATTATTTAGTGATTTTTGCACATGAGAAAAAGACTTATGTATAAGTCTGATTTCAAAGGCTTATGAATAAATCTCATATGTTTATTTTTTTTTATTATTAGAATTGTTAGAATTATTCAAGATTTACACAAACAAAAATGTTAACATACGGCTATAACTCTGTGACAAACAGTTAGTTTAAGGTAGCTACAGGTATTATGCTGTTAAATCTCAATAGAATTTTTCTAAACTGCTTAATTGACGTAACTTCACTTTCATCATCATTAGCTGGGGTGGGGTTTATGAAGTGCAATCTGATGTCACGTCTCAATCGAGTTGCATTGTGGGATATGGAGCTGCCTGAAGCGTACATCAGAGCTCCCTCAGTCAAAATCAAAGAGGTTGAGGGTCTGTTAACAGGAACTTCCCTTGCCCACTAAATGAAGTGGAACGGACTTCCAAAATTGCGGCAGGGATTCCCCCGAGGGGAAGTGCTTTGTGGAGTTAGCGAGTGGATGTTTAAAATGAAGTGGAACGCAGTTCATGACAGTAGCAGACTTAAAAGACAAATCTCATGTTCAAACTAAAGTCCGCTATTGCACCCCTTGTGGTAACATTGAGAACGCAAAGCATACTTGTTTTACGTTTTTCAATGCAACAAACACAAAACTAAACTGGCACAGCTAGAAGTATCTGCATTCACATACTTACGTAGGAAAGTTGTGTTTCTTCAGCATTACATTTATTAGTGAATGTAATGCTGAAGAAAATAAAGATTTATTTTCATAACCTTTCATTAAATTGTAATAACTTTCTCCACTGATGTTGATGTGACCAAAGCTGTGTGGGTGGGGAAAATAATGTTAACCAACAATGGGCCGTTTTCACAGAATTATTTAACAACTTAAATGTAGCTTTTTTTATATTTCCAATTTTTGGTGTAAATTTATGACATAACCCTGGAGTATATTTTAAAAATCGAGCTACCACCGCTGCGATGAGGCTTCTAACACAGCTTCTTACTGCTGTTTTCCAGTGCTCTATATTTTAATCTTCCTTTGAAAAGCCATGAAAGTGCAATCGTTGATATTTTCTTTTACTGTTGGAGCAAATGGGTAAGCAAAAATGACATTTGTTGTGGTCTCCCATTTACCGCCATTCAAGTTTACCCAACTATGATTCTACTTCCGCTCTGCAAACCCGGATATGTGAAAATGGTCCATATCACAGCTTAACATGTTTCACCCCTCACAATCCAATTAAATCCCAATGTCTACGATCATGCCCAGCCCTATTTTATTCCAGCTGAAAATTTGGTTTCAAAAAGTAAAACATCACACTGTATGTTGTGAATTCAGTTTCATTATGTGTTTATAAAGATTCAGCTCCACTTACTGAAAAGTGAAAGGCTTTGAAAAGAACAGAAAGGACAGTACAATGGTCATGGCTTTCCTTCCTGTAGTCACTGAAATAAGGAAAATAATAAAATAGTTCCATTAAATCACATCTTTTAAATTACATTTTATTGAACATCCTAAAATAACCCCATTAGAACTCTTCTCTCACCTGTGACAGCAACCAGAGCACCAAACAGCTTTATTAACGCCAGTACAAAGGAAATGCCAAAATATCCCGTCAGCGAAAAGAAGAACGCGTAACCATATGTCGTCACTGGATGCTAAGATTGAGAAAACATTTACATTTGAGTACAGAAGACATTTTGATACTGAAATACAGACTTTGAAAAGGAAGCAGGATTTTATTTTTTATTTTTTTTTGCTCTTTTGAGTTTTATGTACCATGCAAACATAAATAATTTTCCCCATTTTAGAATAATAGTAAAGTCATCAAAACTATGAAATAATCAAAATTACAAATACTATGAAGTGACCAAAAATGTCACACTTATATTTTGCTTGAATAAAATTACAAGTGGACTTTAGGAAACAAATAAATACATTACAAATGTGTAGAAAATTTCCCCTATAAATGCATTCATAAGCAATGTATATTTAAAAACACAGTATTAGTTTTAAAACCCACCTGAGAGCAGAATGAGGCGGCAGGTCCAAGCCCCCCAACACACAGCAGACCCAACAGAATATACACAAAGCCAATGGAATAAGAGTATAAGACCTGCAACACGTGCATCATTATGGATTAATACACTACAGTCCTTCTGGACACGAGAGACAAGCCACACAATGCTGATAACTCTTCTAAACAGTGTGTACCATCTCGGAGTTAGTTCCATTATGGAATTTCATGGCTTTCTCCTGCACATTCCCAATAGCAGCATCCGCACAGAGGGCCAGAGATATGAGGATGACCCCTAGAAAACATCACAATACATTACACATGTAATCTTTGAAAGACAGCAGAAACATTGTTCATTTCCTGTTCGTAGCATTTATTACGAAAAAATACAAATTTAATGTCAGCAAATCTGCAGCGCACCTGTTACGTTGAAGTTTGGTGCAATCTTACTGTCTGCCAGTGTGAACCAGATCAGCCCCAGACTCATGCAAAGAGCAGCAGACACATCCGCCACGTTATAGCGTTTGCCTAAAACACAAATAAACACTGTCAACTCAAGCACATCACAAACTCCTTTAAGGCGGGGGATCAGCCACTGAAAAATTTTTGTGGCCTTTTTGGTATACACTTATTTATATACAGACATCATAAAATTTGTTTTGGTGCAAAAAACAAAAATATGAACGCATATGTTCTTATGTTTATCTGTTTTAGAGGTCGACTGATAGTGGATTTTGCCGATACTGATAACTAAGGTGGTGTGAAAGGCAGATAACCAATTATTTGGCCGATAGTTTTTACAATTTATTGCAAATGTACAACAAATCTCTTGTTCTTTCCTTCCTGTGACAGGCAAAAACAAAGAGTCTTGAATGAATAATATCCAAGATGCAGTTTATTGTTCAACCAAAATCCCAAACAAAACCAGATCATTTGGTGCATAGCTTTGGACTTTAAGTATAAATAAGCCTGAAACACAACATGAAATCTTATTTTGAAATGACAAAATGTTGAAAAAACTATTTGCAACTATCGCCATAGATAACAATAGTTCCAAAAATCAACTATCTGCACCGATTAATCGGTAAAACTGATATATCTACCTCTAATCTGTTTGTATTTGAATCTTTGCAACCGTGAACAAGAAGGAAATATAGTCAATATTTTGAATTTGTTAAATGGAAAAACAAAAATATTTATGAAAAGTGTTTTAGAAAGAAACTTAAAAGTATTTAATATTGTGATAACTTTTTAATGAAGTAATTGACAAAGGGTTATTAGCTGGTTCTGTAGAGTGAATATAAAAAAACACCATGAATCATTCGGAGCAGTTACTTAATTGATCTGAATTACTTATTGAACTGCAATTCACTCATCTTGTCATGTCTGACAAAGAAAAATAAATAAATAAACAAACAGGGTTAATTATGTGCTTTTTAGGCTTGTGCTCTTAAAGCAAAAATACTATAATTTATTCACCCTCATTCAATCACAGATGTGTATCCTTTTTCTTCTCTACACAATAATAATAATAATATTAAAAAAGTAAATAAAATTTCTGCTCTGTAGGTCCATACAATGTAAGAGAATGGGTGCCAACACTTAAAGTTCCAAAAAGCAAATAAAGTCAGTATAAAAGTAATCCATAAGACTCCACTGGTTAAATCCATGTCTTCAGAAGTGATTTGATATGTGTGGGTGAGAAACAGATCAATATTGAAGTACCTTTTTTCCTATAAATTTTCCCAGCACAGTAGTAGGTGGCAATGTATACAAGGAATGCAAAACGCCAAGAAGAATTTGGATGTGAAAGTGGATATTTATAGCACAAAATTACTTAAATATTGATCTGTTACTCACCCATACCTATCATATTGCTTCAGAAGACATTGATTTTGTGCTTTTTGGAGCTTCAAACTTCTGGTCAACATTCACTTGTATTGTGAGGACCTACAGAGCTGAAATACTCTTCTAAAAATTTTCTTTGTGTTCTGCAGAAGAAAGAAAGTCATACACATCTGGGATGGCATGAGGGTGAGTAAATGATGAGAATTCTCATTTTATGGTAAACCACAAGACTTAAAAACTGGTTGTTCATATGACAGCATGTAGTTTACGATACAATTGCTAGGTTTTGTTGTAATCAATTATATTTTTTTTTTGGCTCCCTCTAAAAAGTTGGTTGAAAGTAATTAAAACTTCTGCTCTGTAAAAATCGAAGATAAATCACATTATTTGGCAACAGCATGGGTAGAATTGCATTTCTTTTTCACAAATATTCCCTCCTCAAAAGTCCAAAAAGCAACATTAATGAAACCATTAAGGAACCAGAACCATTAAAAGGAATCTAAAACTGAAACAAAATGGTTAAATACCTTAAGACTCCCATCCCTATAAAAAACTGTAAAAAGATCACATTTTATTTTGTATGTCTTTGCCCCCGTTTCCACCTAGTATTAAAATGCATCTCAGGTGGCATGTGGTAAGACACATCGCTGTTTACACCTGGTTGGTTAAATGCATCTCCTGTGACCACTTGTGACTGGATTTGGAGGGGAGAGACTCTGTTTCATGACCACATACATCAATCACTTTGTCAGTGTGTTACTACATGACATTCAAGCATACCAAAGTCAGAAAAGACAAAGGAAGCACAAAAAAAAAACGGTGCAATATTTCTCCCAGATTTGTTTGAAATTTAATCTTAGCACAAAATCAACATTTCAAGCAGAAATGTCCATTATTTTAGTGGATTGCCTGTATTAACTTGAGCTGCAGATGTTTGTGCTTCTCATAAGTGTCCCTGAATGTTGATATCAGACACACTGAAGTTCCGTGATGGCCTGATATGCTTCTGTATATATCCGCTTTGTTAATTTTACCAGTCAGATGGTTATTTCCTTTTAAATCACTCGTAACCGGCCAGTTTAAACTCATGTTTTAGTGCAGCAGTTGACTGACAGATGAGGAGTGGTGCTTCGCTGCTGCCGGGATGCATTCAGGATGGATTCGCTTTTACACCTCAAATGTGTTGAGTTCAGATGTGTTTTTGACCACATTCGTATGTAGTTTTTGAAATCCGTTCACAAAAGTTGTAGACCCCGTTTAGACTATATTTATTACTGACCACATGTGATCCGTCAACCAAAAACGCATCTTAATACTAGGTGGAAACAGGGTCTTTGAATCTCCCATGTCTCTTACGTGGGCGGTGGTCAGACTACTGTTTTTAAATTGTGATTGAAACCATACATGATGTTGCAGTTCCTAATAACATTACAGACCAGCTTAATCAAATGATGAGTGTTAATTTTGGACTCTACTTGTAAAGCTGAATCTGATCTTTTGCAAATCTTCAGTGTCTTGAGTTCTGGCCAAGTAATAAGATCAACGGGGCTAAATGGGGCAGAAAGAGAGAGAGACAACCATGTATGTCTGGCATCCGTTGAGAGGATTTGTTATAAGGTTGCTTTAACAATGCAGGAGTGAGTGAATAGCCATGTTTCCACAGTCAGGCCAAATGAAGGCGTGCTAGTGCGTGCCAAGTCCAGTTGCGTTCTCACTGTCACATCCGGGGCTTAATCGTGCCTCCTCGGGTCTTATTCTGGGCCAATGGCCTTTAGCCCGCTGATTACTCTTGGGCCAAAGAAGGTCAGCTAGAGATTGAGGTGCGGTCAATGTCAATGTCGAGTTTAGCAAGACATTCGTTCCATGTTTCATTCAAGTCGGATGTGGGATATTCCTACTTGAATTCTGCGAACTCCGACCATAAAGGAATTCCATTGACAGATGCTTGGACAATTACATTTAAACAAAAAAAGAAACTGCAACACTCCTGTTAGCATAACAGGGGTTTGACTGTTTCCTAGCAACCCAACTGATAAACAATGCTGCTACAGTAACATTTGTGCTACAGGTGTAAGATCCTCAAAACAGAGTTTAATTTACTGTTTTGTACACCAGTCTCTGTAAACGTTTGTTGAACAAGCTTTAATATCTTGTAACGTAGGAACTTTGACACACTGATCGACAGCACTTAATAAAATTGAATGTTTATCAGTAACTTTGTACATCTCTGGGTGCAGACATATTTGTGTGACGTCACGCACCTGCATCTCAGCGAAAACAACTGCAGACACATTACAAATTTGTTAAGATGCACACAGACAAAGAGGTCCCCAAAGGAAGAACTTTACATGGTTCGAGATCATGGATGGTGTGATGGGACATCATTCTGCTGTTAGTCACTCGGGACACCACAGCAGTTAAAGTCAGTGTGTTTTCATCGTTAAATTATCTTGCTAGTTAGCAATCGATTGCATTCAATATAAACTTGACATTCTAGATAACATGCGTGTTTGCTTTGGCTTGTAAAATGGGTGTGTGACGTTTGCACCATGGTATCGTATGAAGGGTGAGTTTTAGGGAAACACTGCAGGGCTTTTGGCCTGATGTTGGGAATGCAGAGCAATTTTGGTGTTGTGGCTCGATGACCGAGGCTATTGGCCCTGGCTGACCAGTTTATGGCCCTGGCTCGCACTGGCCAGATAGTGGAAAAGCAGCTTTTCTGCTCTTTTCGCTGGAATCTTCAACTCATCACAAGCAAACAGACAAGGAGAGAGAGCTTGAGGTTGGATGTGTAAAAAGACAAAGAACATGACAGAGAAAGAAGAAAAGTGTGAAAAAATAGAATAAAGGCAGAAGAGTGCCCTCAAACAGGTAGTTGCCGTGGGGATGGACGTGATGCAGCAGGTTGCCGTGGTATGCTTTGATTTGGTCCAGCTTTGATGGTTGGGCATCTTGCGAGCATCCTGAACCAACGGCTCACTGATATGATGCAGCAGCCTCAGGGGACGCCACGTCCACCACAGCACAGAATAAAACTAAACATCTTCACTGAATGAGAGGAGACACGCAACTGCTCACATACTTTCATGTTCCGAGAGATCAAAAATTCAACACAAATCTTGCATAAGATCAGTGAAGAACCCACAACAACAGTGGCCAGTGAAAGAAAAGACACAAAAAAAAAACCTCATTCACTGAAAATTACAGCCTAAATAAAAAACCGAGCTCATTTTGACATGGTTAGTTTTACAGTGATGTCACACAAGTGATTTACCTTGTATGAAGACTCCTCCAATCATAACAGGAATGAGTTTGCAGCACTTAAAGATGACTTGTGTAGGATAGTTCAAGTAGCCCAGAGAAGTATTGGACAGGCCCATGGTTCCAACTGTTAAAAATGCAATGATCATGTACGTTTTGCAGGGTATCCTGAAAAACAAGGGTTCAGTAAATGAAAGTCATGATTTCCTACATTTACACTGAGGTGCAGGAGTTGAACTCCCTTGGGTCTGTGTACACCTGATTTTAACATGCGTTTTTATGTAGGGATGGGAATCGTAAGGAATTTAATGATTCTGATTCTTTTAAAACTTTATTTATGATTCCTTAAGTACTTTTGAAAAAGACATATTTGGAAATAAGAAATGCATTTTTTACTGAATTCACTGCCTTCAGCGGCTACCAAATGATGAGATCATTTCAGATAGTAACCGAACAGATTATGGTAAAAAGTGTTTACATAGACATTTATTTGTTAATTTTTATTAAATCACTAATTACAACAAAACTCATACTGTGTATCTATGTGGATCTACATATTATTCCAATCAAGTCAGTAATTACAAAGATTTAAGTCTCAAAAGTTGGACATGGAGAAATGAATGACTTGTGGTTCAGTATATTTTTGATTCACTAGAAGGAACCGGCTGATAAAAGTAAAAAAGAACTGGCTCTGGAGTCATTCATTTAGGATTTAGGGTGTGATTATTTATTTATTTATATATAAGAACTATATTTACTTGATATTCCATGTAAGCATAACAGATTGTTTGTTTGTGCCTCACCAATGTCACTGTTTTATGTTTCTTGTTCTTGTCTAGTCGTCACAAACCCACGATTTCTTAAAGGGGGTCAAAATGACTATGCATTTCGTTTGCAATTCTGATTCAAAATGGTATTTTTTTATTTTTTTTTTATCAATAAGAATAGCATTGGCATTTTTGTCAAGTAATTTGGTAAATAAGGATATATATTCCTTGACATTCATGGTTTAATCAAAAATATGTTTGTGACTGTTAATTGTTTGTATATACAGTTGAAGTCAGAAGTTTACATACACCTTAGCCATATACAGTCAATTTTTCACAATTCCTGACATTTAATCTAAGAAAACATTCCCTGTCTTTGGTCAGTTAGGATCACTACTTTATTTAAAGAATGTGAAATATCAGACTAGAGAATGATTTATTTCAGCTTTTATTTCTTTCATCACATTCCCAGTGGGTCAGAAGTTTACATACACTTTGTTAGTGTTTGGTAGCATTACCTTTAAATTGGGTCAAATTTTTTGGGTAGCCTTCCACAAGCTTCTCACAATAAGCTGCAGGAATTCCTCATTCCTCCAGACAGAACTGGTGTATCAATTTTGTAGGCCTCCTTGATTGCCCACATTTTTTTCAGTTCTGTCCACAAATTTTCTATCGGATTGAGGTAAGGGCATTGTGATGACCGTGGAGGGCGGGGCTGGGCCGTGATTCCACACACCCGGCCCCTAATTAGGCTGATTAAGCCTGAGAGGGACAAAGGCGGCCAGAGACGGCAGTGCGACAGAGAGTGAGTTACGGGAAGCTGCCCGGCACCCGTGTGTGTTTGTCTTTTTGTTTAAGTTTGTTATTAAAATATTGTTTATACTGTTAAGTCGGTTCTCACCTCCTCCTTTCCACTGAACTGTGTTACACTGGTTCCACAACCCGGGAAGGAGGAGGGATGCACCATAGTAAAGTCCTCACCAGTACCATCCACCCCAACGGAGCAGATGCGGTCATCAGCCGGGGGATGGAGGAACCCGGATGCCTGAGAGTGGAGGAAAGGCCGCCGACCGCAAGGGGAGGCAGGGGCTCCTAGCCGACAACCGACGGTCAGGGCCGCTGCCATGGGAAGAGGAGACACCTACCAGCCATAAAAATGCAGCAAGGTCATAGAACCACCGACCGCGAGCAGGGAGGGGCTCCTGGCCGACCCCCTGGAGTGGGAGGACCACCGAGGACTACCTCCAATCCGCCCAGGCAGGTGCGGCTGTTGTTCACTAGAGGGTGGAGGAGTGGCTGAGGACAAGGCTACGGCATATCGGAGAACCGGCATGCAATTTTTTTTCTCTCTCTCTCCCACTGCCGCTCCGTGTTGGCCTTTACCTCTCTTTTTAAATATTATTAATGTGTTTTGGGTTGGTATATTACTGTTACAGTGTGTAAGTACCACATTTTTATTTTTGTTATTGTTGTTCCCAGGCACCTCTGTGTGTTTGTCTTTTTGTTTAAGTTTGTTATTAAAATATTGTTTATACTGTTAAGCCGGTTCTCGCCTCCTCTTTTCTGTGTTACAGCCATTTTGCCACAACTTGAGGTAAGCTTGGGGTCATTTTCTGTTTAAAAGCCCTATTTGCGACTGAGCTTTATCTTCCTGGCTGATGTCTTGAGATGTTGTTTCAATATATCCACATAATTTTCCTTCCTCAAGATGCCATCTATTTTGTGAAGTACACATTCCCTCCTGCAGTAAAGCACATCCACAACATGATGCTGCCACCCCCATGCTTTACGGTTGGGATGGTGTTCTTCGGCTTGCAAGCCTCACCCTTTTTCCTCCAAAAATATCGATGGTCATTATGGTCAAACAGTCAATTTTTTATTTCATCAGACCAGAGGACATTTCTCCAAAAAGTATGATTTTTGTCCCCAGGTGGACTTGCAAACTGTAGTCTGGCTTTTTTTTATGGCGGTTTTGGAGCAGTGGCTTCTTCCTTCCTGAGCAACCTTTCAGGGTATTTCGAAATAGGGCTTGTTTTACTGTGGATATAGATACTCGTCTACCTGTTTCCACTAGCATCTTCACAAGCTCCTTTGTGGTTTTTCTGGGAATGATCTGCACTTTTCACACCAAACTATGGTCATCTCTAGGAGACAGAATGCATCTCCAGTTTGAGTGGTATGATGTCTGTGTGGTCCCATGGTGTTTATACTTGCATACTATTGTTTGTAGAGATGAACGTGGTACCTTCGTCATTTGGAAATTGCTCACAATGATGAACAAGACTTGTGGAAGTCCACAATTTTTTTCTTCTGAGGTCTTAGCTGATTTCTTTTGATTTTCCCATAATGTCAAGCAAAGAGGCACGGAGTTTAAAGGTAGGCCTTAAAATAAATCCATAGATACACCTCCAATTCAGTACACCTCCTATCAGAAGCTAAAAGGTTTGACATAATTTTCTGGAATTTTCCAATCTGCTTAAAGGCACAGTTAACTTATGGCCTTTTTCCACAGTGGTACCTGGTACCTGATACTTTTTTAGTATCACCTCCGTCGAGGTTCCAAGTGAGCCGAGTCGATACTAAATGTGATGTCAAAATCCTGCAGATCACTGATTGGTCAGGGAGAATTGTCACTAGCAGCGTCACTGGATTTCCGACATGCGGCATCAGCCTGCTATTTTTGAAGTTAGAAACAGCGATAGCATTATCATTTGTTCACGTGACTTTTTAATTGTGCAAAAAAAATGGCTGCGCACAAAACCACGCCGTGTTCAATAAACAAGGTGCAGATGGTCCACTCATTAGTGATGAGTGAAATGACAAAGTCTCACAGGTAGTGTCTCAGCTGTTGGCCGCACACAGCTACCACCGGACCTAACAACAGTGTAGGCGAAAGTTAAAACACTTAAAAGTGACTACAGAACCATCAAGGAAAAGCAGAAGTGGTTGGACCAAATGGACACCATCTAAACCGGCAAGCAATGGGAGGGAGAGTGCCCTGGACTGGCGTTGATCCACGATGGAGGATGGTATGTTTTGTTATGTTAACTCTATACTCCAATTGAAAGCTTCACTTTATTTAGTTGACCAGCTACTGGAAGCTTGCTTCTAAAACAACCAGTCCAATTTAACTGTTACACTTGCGTAAAATAACCATGCAACAACTTCTTTATAGCTAGTAGCTAACAGCTAGCGGTTGTGTTATTGTTTTGGTCAGTATGTGTCTTGTTTAAGATGATGTCACGGCAGTAGAGGCAGTGCAACTATGACGATCAACCTATAATCCCACCCACGTATAGATTGCAATAAACTGCAGTGGAAATGCAAGCTCCAAAAAGTAAAGCGAGTAGAGTTGAGGTTGAGTCGAACCGTAACGTGCTGTGGAAAAATGCCATTAGTGTATGTAAACTTCTGACCCACTGGAATTGTGATTCAGTCAATAAATGTAAAAAGAAAATCTGTCTGTAAACAATTGTTAGAAAAATGTACTTGTGTTATGCACAAAGTAGATGTACTGAACAACTTTTGAAATCTGTGGAGTGGTTAAAAAAATTTGTTATAATGACTTCAGCCTGTGTATGTAAACTTCTGTCTTCAACTGTGTGTGTGTGTGTGTGTGTGTGTGTGTGTGTGTGTGTGTGTGTGTATATATATATATATATATATATATATATATATATATATATATATATATATATATATATATAATTTTTTTTAAATATATATACAATTAATGAAATTAATCGCAATGCCCCCCCGGACCGTAATAAGTAAGATTGGTGAGAAATGCAAGCTTGTAGTACCACCTGTTTACTCCAGTGGACAGTAAGTGAAACTTCAGCTGTATGAGCAACGCACCATTAATAGTGAACAAAACAACCCTTCAGCAGGCAGCACAACACAAACATGCATTACGTTCTTGCGTTCAAAACACTTGGTGTAAATTCTAACTAAGTGATCTCAAGATGTGTTCTAAGTATTAAACTATATTTAACTTGATCCAGTGACCTTGCGTCGTTTATGACACAATGCACCTGAGACGCTACACAAGCATGTCTGACGCAGATGTGACGGGTCCTTAAACAATCCCTCAACATAAATCTCCAACTGATTGACAAATTCACTTGTGTAATGGATTGCTGTGAACTGTATGCCAATGATTGACTTATGATCAATAATATGGTAGTAAACAATACATTGTATTCTAAAGCCGCTATATATAAATAAATAATAAAATATATTTTTTTGAATTATTGTTATATTATGGGCTTTCTCAGCAAATATTTGCATGTGAGATTAAATGCGATTAATTAATCGGGCCACCATGTAATTAATTTAATTTACAATTGTAATTGATTGAAAGCCCTAATATATATATATATATATATATATATATATATATATATATATATATATATATGAGATAACGCATATCACATTGTGTCTCGTCAACTGCTGTTCAGATTTTTCCTCAGACAGATATCATAGCAACAGTTCTGTCAGCATACTGCAAGAAACAGTACATTTTGAGGCAAAGAACTTCAAATATTTTAAATAATATTCTAAATCAGCTAGCTTGCAAACTATGGCTACATTAACACAGCAGCAGAATATGGTTGTCAGTCCTGTTTTGAGTGCTTAATATGGTTATGTTCACAAACACTACGGATATTGACGAGTGACAACCGCATTTTATAACCAAACTGACAGCCGCAAATTTTCAGGACTCACAACCGCATTTTCGGCAAACCTGTGCTGTGTGAACGGAAATGTACTGGACAACTAGTAATAAATAAATATCAGATATTTTTATAAACTTCACGCTTAGTCTTGAGGGTCTCAAGGTGTCTGCTCTTTTTTATGTTTTTTTTTTTTTTATTGTCAACATAAATAACAAAATGGCTACCTCCATATTGGTTACACCACATGACTTTGATTTGCTGGACAAAGTTTTTAAAAATGACAAAAATTTTAAAACACACACGTTTCTCTTATTCTGCACCATTCATGCCAACATTTATTTTTCAATCATTTCAACTTTTAATGAGACTGGCTTTTTTTGTTTTGTTTTACTGTTTCTGGACAACGTTTTGTGTGAATTGTATTTTGTATTGATTTTTAATTTAACATATATGGATGAAATAAAATGAGTGTCACGTCATTGACCCTTTCACAAGGCCATAATGTACACCTGTCCCCCTCAGTAATTGTATTTATTTATTTATATATATATATATATATATATATATATATATATATATATATATATATATATATATATAGTGGTTTTACAAGGGGGATGGTTTTTGGTATTTCCAGCAACAAGGGGGATGGCATCCCCTCACATCCCTGCAGACAGTATTTAAGCAGCTAATGTAAGTTGTTGTTTGATCAGGACATTTCAAGACTCAAAACATTAAGTAAATACGGTTATCAGTCCCAAACACTAACTGTATGAAAGTAGCCACAGAGCTAATATACTTGGACAGATAGCACATTTTAGCAAGTTAGCTTTTTGACTGTTGTTCTACTGTATAGTATTAAAGCTGTACTACGCAACTTTGTGCTCTCTAGCGACATCTGTGGTTGAAACATAACATTGCAAGCAATTTGAAGAAGAATGTATTAAGTCAGTCATGTTCTGGCACTGATCTTCTGTGCGGATGAATCATGATTTAAGCCTGAACATCGCCTGTGTGTGATCATGACTGGAGCCGAAGATTTAACGTGTTATTTTCATGTTGATATTCTGTTATACGATTAAACATTTGAAACAGAAAAAGTATTTGCTTTAATGAAGATAAGCAACATTCTTATTTACATATCTGAGAGAATTTTACTCTTAAATCGCATTTCTGACACTACACTCAAAGCACTTTACATGGAGAACAGGGGACTCTCCACCAGTATATCTTAATATGATTATTCAAGTGTTTTATCTACTATTAATGTTGATTCAACTCGTGAAATGGCTGATATGAGTTCAATAGAAGACTTTATTCTTTTTTCCAATATTGTCCAGCCTGTTACTACAGTAGTATGTCTATACAATGCACACAATAACACTGTAAATATAATAAACATAAGACGAGGATTCAATAATGATGGAGATAAAATATACTTTATTAAATGTAAAAATAGTATGCTTAAATATGCAATATAACAATTACAAGAAGTCAATTTCAGAAGTAACGCATATTAAACATGTCACTGGACAACACATTGTGAACGGTTAACACACGAGTAATGTCCGATTCATAAAGCATGACAAGCAATATAAGCTACAACAAACCTACCAGAAAACAAATCCAAACATTATAGCTGATAAACAACTTGACCAAACGGATAACAGCTGTGACGCTGTCCTGAACTGTGAGAGTGTGACTGAACTGAGCTGAAGTGTGCAGTTTGTTTCTCCAGCCGGCACTTCTTTCCTGTGTGTGTGTGGACATGACGTAATGACGTGAGGATGAACGCCATAAACCAGAGATTTCACACCAAATTGAATTTTATAGGCTTACCATAGTGAATCGGGATAAGGACATTGTTTTGAACACTAATTCTTTACGTACTCAATCAATAATGAAGATTTGTTCATTTTTAACCCAAACATCTTACATAGTGCAGCTTTAAATATGCCACAGTAACTGATTCATCCAATAAATAAATTAATTAATTCATCAATAATACTGGTATATCACAGCTTTGGAGTCAGAATCAGAGTACTCAGATGATGATGCTGATCCAGACTACAGCCCAGGTAGTGCTGCTGGAGATGAAGATCATTGTGAAGTTGTGTTGGTGTTTTATTGAGAAGCAGATGATGTTTAGATTATTCCAGTGGATAAAACTGTCTACACTAACTGATGTTTAGGATGTGTTTGTAATGAAGGTTCAGAAAAAGTTGCAATTACTTTAAATAATACAGATTTTTTTCTCTCTTATTTATTTATTTTCTTACCGGGTATGTGCATTAAAAGTGCACAAAGAAACGGTGGCGTATGATCTAAATCTGAAATTATTGAAAATATAGATATACACAGGATGCTTCAAAAGAACCGACACAAAAGAGCCATTTGATTTTGAATCAGTCTTCACTGGTTGCACTGTATATTTTGTAATGTAGATTCAACAGAGCCGGTTCAAGCACGTTCAAGAACCATTAATGGACCTGAAGTCTCAAATCATGAAAATCATTCAGTTCAAGTATTTATTTATTGTTTTATATGTAACCAGATCTGAATAATTTGTGTGAATAAATGTGTTTCTGATGTAGGTCTTGACAACAGAACAAGTTAAAGAAAAGTTTGTTTTGACAACTTAACAGTTACAGGGGCAAAACTCACCTCCTCCTCTTATCCTGAGTGAGCTGTAACTCCACCAGACCAAACAAAGAGTAAAATCCAAACTGCACTAAAGTCAGATACCAGCCGAACTGTTTAAACCCCTCCACTGAGAATATCAGCTCCTGAAAGCAGCCAGTTTCAAAACAGTCAGACATTTCAGAAAGGGCAAAATGACAGTAGCATCATATACACGCAGTATATACAGAATATAATGTAGGCCTGTTCAGTTATTCAAAAGAATTATCAAAACCCACAGACACAAATATATGCACATAAATCACTGACTGTGCAGTGAGTCGTTTGTCACCTGCAGGTAGCCGTAGATGAGGTAAAAGAGGAAGACTCCAGCCACACAAATGAAGAACTGTGTTGGTCTGTTGAAGCTGCTGAGGTTGATGCCCAGCACTCTCAACTCTTCCACTGATTTGATATGAGGTGACATCACCTCTGTGGATGACGGCACAGATATAGAGATGTGCTTCCTGGAGCTGTAGTTCACCAAACCAAATTTACCACTCATGATGTTTGCAGACTCCTGACAAACCAAAATACACATGTAAAAATAAACAAGGCAACCATAGTTTCCACCACAATACCTTGTTTTATACTGTAACATCACAATAAAATAATATGGGACCTCCTTATAACAGTTTAAGAAGCTTTAAGAATCTGTTATTGTCTTCAATTGTGTTTTGATGACAATGGAGTGGTACTTCATACTACTGTGGTATTTTAGTGTGTACTTTTTAAGTAGAGATGCACCGATCGACCGGCCAGGGACCGGAATCAGCCAATTTTCCGCATGCTCGGCCCGGACCGGTAACCGGCCGGTCAGTCTCACGTCTTTCTGATTTCAAGCCGGTCCGTTTTGTTGCCAGCGGAGCAGACAATAACGTCACAGCCGCATGTAAACATGTCACTGGCGTGGAAGATCTTCACTGTGAGTGAAGAATACATAAAGTTCGCAATTTGTAATAATTGTAAGGCTAAAGCCGTGGGGGAACCACCACGATAACGTTCGGATCAACAAACCTAATTAGACACTTAAAACATCCTCAACCAGCTCAAAATACCACTTTTAAAAAAGAAGCTAAAAAAGGGAAAGCGGCTAAAGCTAGCCAGAGCTCAGAGCCAGCCACAAGTCATTGGAAATCGAGGCTAGGGGGTCTGACATGAGTGTGTGTGTGTGAGTTAAAGAAGTGTTTCTCAACTGGTTTATTTGGACTGGGTCGTGGACAGCAGGGAAAGAACAATGCCATGGTTCTCCCATTGAAGATATTTCGGCGGCCGCCCAAGGTATAGACTATTTAGAACTGCCGACGTAGATTTAATGATAATCTCGCAAACAGCTAAAGCAGACATGGGCAATTTACGGCCCACGGGCCGGATCAGGCCCTCCACATGGTTTAATGTGGCCCGCAGCTCATTTATCGTAAAAGCTTTTTTTATTTTTCATTGGATATTTCAGTTAACTTGCATTGGGACCTAACGCGTCTCCACAAGCGTTTAAAATGCTCAGGGTTGCCAGACAAGAGACGCAACACCACCTTTTTGAGATTTATACTTGCGCAAATTGGAAATATTCTGGCCAATGTTATACTTATTTTGTGCAATCTGGCAACCATGCACGCCTCGCTTTAACTTAGCGATCTGTAGTGCAATATTCTGCTCAAGGAAAAGTGTTATATGGCTACTCTGTGTCCATTCTTGAGGCTGCTTGTGATGTGTGCTGCTACTTTGCAGGTAAACCTTCTCAGTGATCTCTGCATCATTGACATGCGAGCAAAAAAGCAAGCCAGAGATGAATATGTAAATGTATTTATTATTTGTGCAATTTAGAAACATTGAAGTCCCTTCACACCTGTATGTTAATCTAACTCTTGCAGTAATCAATTATCATAGTCATGCAGCCTGTGTTATTCAGTTGTGTTCTGAAAGTCAATACATCAAGGAGACCCGCATCATGACACTTTTGGCATGTAAATGGGTAAAGTTCTATAAATGTCTTTTTTATTATTATTATTAAAACTGAATAATAAATTAACAGGGAAGTAGAGTTGGCAAAATACATTTATAATCTCAGCCTTCATTCAGTTTTAATGCCTGATAGAAAAGTGTCTATCTTTGTAGAGCAATATAATACTTTAGGCAACTGCAGAATAGTCCCATTAGTCACAGATACACCTCAGAAAATTGAGTACACAACTATTTCTGGGCTTAAAAGTTACAAAAACCAAATCAATGCAGAACCATTGTATCTCAAAAGCAATACAATGTGGCCCCTTTACCAAAATAGTTAAAAATATTAATAATTACACACCATCACCTTTACAAATTTGTTTCAGGATTTTACATGAGTAAAAGTTATATTTTGACAATGTTATAGTTTCATATGAAATAATTTAAAGGTAGTATATATTAGACCTTATTTTATATCAACAGTGGCAGTTGTAGATAAAGTTTCAAGATGTGTTTCAGCTAGTATTTATTTTTCATAAATACATTAATTTATTATTATTATTACTATTATTTAAGATTAGCACACTGACATAACCATGATAATGAGGAGCTTTTCCTTCTGTGTAATATGTGTATAAATATGTAATATTAGGTAACAAACGGGATAATAATGGGCTCATATATGTAAATATGCTCTTACATTTTAAAAGGTGGAGAGAAAACTTCCTGTAGATTTTGACATGAACAACAAAAATAATGTCACTTGATGCATGTCCATGTACTGGAAAACCATGAACCCAGGTTATGTTTTTATTATGGTGTGTCGTCACTTGATGTAGAAAGGAAAATCTGTCCTGAAGCAAATCCAGTTGAGAAGCACTGAGATGAAGATACAGACAGCAGCAGTCTACAGTATATGTTCATTATTAATAATCAGAGGACATTACTTCAAAACCAGTTGAGAAGCACTGAGATGAAGATACAGACAGCAGCAGTCTACAGTATATGTTCATTATTAATAATCAGAGGACATTACTTCAAAAGCTCACACAGATGATTTTATTTTTCATTTAGAAGTTAATTTAACATGTAAACTAACATGCTTTAGTTATATAACATGTTATAGTTACATGCTATTTTTATCATGTTTATAATTCAGTTTATTATTATAATTCTGTTAGCTTTCTTATTTTTTTATTTATTTTATTTTCAAAAGAGACTTTTTTTACACATACTTCAATAAAATAAATGGTTTCAACTATAATAAAGTGTTTGCTCAAAAATAAATAAATAAATAAATAATATAACCCTTCTGTTTTAATGGTAATTGTGTGATACCATGATACAGTGAAACCGTGATATTTTCTGAGACGGTTATCATACCGTGAAAATCTCATACCGTTGCAACCCTAATAGCTTATTAAGGAAAAACTTTATTGTTAACTAGTCAACTGGATAATGCTGTAGCAAAATGAACAGTAATTCCAGTGTAAGGGTGTGTTCACACTTGGCAGGTTTGTGTCGATTAAAACGAACTCTGGTTTGATTGCTCTGTTAGTGCGGTTCATTTGAAGAAGTGTGAACGCTGCCATCTGAACCATTGTGTGCACCAAACAAGCGGACCGAGACCGCCTAAATAGTGGGTCTTGTCTGTTTAATCAGGTTGTGACTTTTTCCTGATGCCTTTTGTTTTGTATCTTTAGGTTCGGTGTTAAAAATGCCATTGTGAACGCTAAGCGAACCAGGACTAAATGTATCCTTTTCCTTTTTTGGTCTGGACCAAGAGGACCGAACTACAAGTGTGAACACTTGTATTCACAGAGGTGGTGGTGGCGTAGTGGCTAGAGCACAGGGCTGCTAATCAGAAGGTCGCTGGTTCGACCGCAAAGCCACCACCATTGTGCCCTTGAGCAAGGCACTTAACTCCAGTTTGATCCGGGGGGATTGTCCCTGTAATAAATGCACTGTAAGTCGCTTTGTATAAAAGCGTCTGCCAAATGCATAAATGTAATTGTAACACACCCTAAGTGTTCAGTAGAAAAGAAGGCAGTTTTTTTTTTTTTTTGTGAGAGAGAGAGATTGTGTCAACAGAGCAGCACCATTCACTAACGCGCTAGCGCTGCGCATACTATATATTTACTTATTAAACACAGCCTTTTGTGACTCACAGAATCACACATGTCATCAAGTGGCTTTGAATAAAATGCACGAGTCATATGAACTGCTTAAAGGGTTTTTATGGTTATTTTATGTCATTTTTGGAGCTTGACAGTAACGAACATGACTAACTAGCAGTATAGGATTTGGATCGGGCTTGCCGGGCCGATACCTGATCTGTCTAAAAGCTTCAGTATTGGAGCCGAGACCGATCCAGGTATCGGATCAGTGCATCCCTACTTAAGACGTGCCAGTCTATTGCATACTTTAGCAATTCAAAAACAAACACAAAGACAATGTTAAGATTAATTTAACGAATCAAACTGTGTTTGATATAATGGCAAGTGATTTTATAGTATCAAATGATCAATTTATCATGATTACTCAAGGATAATGTGTTGGAGTAATGCTGCTGGAAATGGGGTCTGTCGAAATTTGATTAAAAATAACACATTTCAAATAGTGATGGTGCTGTTTTTACATCAGTAATGTCCTGACTATACTTTATCAGTTGAATGCAACTTTGGTGAATTAAAGTACCAATTTCCATCCAAAACAGCAAAATCTGAACATTAGTCTAAACTTTTGGCCGCCAGTGTAAACAATTTGATGAAAATAAATAATTACAAATTACATTAAAAATAAATTTAAAATAATAATTTTCAGGAAAACTATTTAGTGTATTTTATTATAATTTATTTGCATGTTTCCTAGGGGCTACAGGTTACAACTCAAAAAGGGGATTAGAAAATGCACACAGCAGTCACGCTCAGGTGGATAAACATCTTTACAATATCATTAAGGATGAAAGAAAATTATGTTTTATTCTGTGGTACTAAAAATAAATTAATAAAAAAATATATTACATATATTTATTATATATTTATACACCTTATTTCTATTTTTGATGCCAGTGGTAGTTAAAATCAACTTACTAATATTTTCTTTCCTCTGTTGCACACTTTAACAGACCTACACGAAGTATAAAGTTTACAAATACACATTTAAATTAGGGATAATTCCCCTTGCGAAACTACAGTATTGATAGTTATTGATCAGTTATTATTTTGTTAATATATTCTGCATATTGACAGCATCCCATGCATCACAGTGCAAGACTCAAAGCAGGTCTAATGGCAGAATCTTACCTGAATACAGCAGAAGATCAGAGTGTTTAC
The DNA here is from genome assembly GCA_032164185.1 of Moxostoma hubbsi. Lineage (NCBI taxonomy): Eukaryota > Metazoa > Chordata > Actinopteri > Cypriniformes > Catostomidae > Moxostoma > Moxostoma hubbsi. Next base: position 2,395,340 of record JAVLUX010000036.1, on the reverse strand, counting down.
AGACTGTACATCACACTCATCTCACATCAGCCCGATACAAGACTCTCTTCAGCACTGACACTCATGACAGCGATCAGACTGTGACTTTGAGCGATATAATCAGTTGAGATGTGAGTGGTTTATCACACTAAATCACTCACTTATCTGTCATTTACACACACGAATAGAGTTAGCGGCTAGGCTAACAGCTGCTGCTCTTCTCCACTTCCGGGTGTAAAATCAGGTTAAATCGCTCGCCTCACGTTAACACCTACATCATCGCATCAGACCAGCCCAACAGCACACAAAGCAGACTCTTAATTCACAAATCCTCGCATCTAGTGTGTAAACACAAGATAACACTCGTGTTGTAGTCCTGTTCTATCTCCCGGCAGCAGCCAACAGCTTCCGGTTAACTCTGACCTCATTACCACGTCACAGAGTGCATATGCTGCATTTGTCCGAAGATCATTTAGCAGAGACGGGACACTTCTATTAAAATTAATGGGAGAAATGGAATTGGCTCAACCAGCGGATGTAGAAAGAATGTCCCGCCTTACAGTTAAAAGAGCCAATCGCCTTTTTTTTTTTTTTTTTTTTAATGTGAGGTAATGAATCACAATTTATGATACCAGTATTATCAGATTTAACTGTTGATTTTGAAATATGTTCTTTGATTGTAATCTTGACCAACTGTTTTTGGACTTTCTCTATTCAAGTAGATAGGAGCTGCACTGGCATGACCAGAAATAACCTTCCGAGAGCGTTCCAAAGATGTCCGAAAGTGAACTGACTACTTTTTCAAAAGCACAGTTAAACTGTAGTTCAACTACTTTAAAGTATGAGTATCATGACAGTTTGTAAGACCGTTTCAAAATATCTTCCCCAACAAAGTGTTCGGCATGATCTCTCAACACTATCATGCTCTCTTCATACACACACAGAAGCATGCGCTTTTCATCACCAGTGCAGTATGCTTCTATTGCATAAGCATGTAAATTAGAAAGGAAGCCTGAAATCCACTGAAGCAGAAATCTAGCTATCTAACAAAGATAATCAATGCATTCAAATATCCATACTTCCCCACTATAGCCTATCCACTTTATTATTCAGTAATGGTGCTGCCATTATCAACCTTTAATGTGGACCACTTCTGGTATAAGTCACTTCCAGCTATTTTAACTATATATACTCCTGGGCGCTGTCTGACACACCTCCATAAACTTTACACAACCAGCAGAGAGAAGATGCCGGGAAAATGCTGCTTCAACTTTCTTTGCACCAAAACTTTATCTTGTTTCATCTTGGCAAAATAATAAACACATTTTACTCTCTGTTCTTGTTGGAGAGCATTCTCTCTTTCTTAGCGGTGTATAGTAAACAGACATACAGATCTCACATTCAGCATAGCTTATGAAACATTGCTTTTGGAAATAAATAAAAAAATATTGGAGGTTATGTAGGTACATATGAACAGAGGTTTACATGGAGATAAGAAAGCAAATTTTATTACTGTCTCTTCAATACAACACACAGCAACAAGTGAATGATTTACTTACTCTTTTACTATAAATGCTAATGTTAGAAAATGATCTGACCTTGGCACATAATTCTGCTGTACATCATGTGGTTGTGTGATAGTTTACAAGACCATATCACTAAATTGTGGTATTGAATGCAATTGTACTGGACACTGTGGTCAGTGCCAGCAGAATTTTTCCACATTCGCCAGAAATACAGCCGCTGCTTATACGTTGCAAAATAAGGTGGATAGAAGTCATGCGGAGGAGTAATCACTGGCATGCCAGCAACAGCAAGAGAGGAGTAGACTATTTTATGTATATGAAATTCCGCACCTGCATTCCAGTCTACATCTTGATGAAATCCTTTTCGATTCACCGAAAAGGGCTAAATAGTTGATCAGCTTGCACGTGCAGCACGAGTCTCATCTCACTTTAATAGTGTTTAGTCTCCCATTCATCTGATGAAAACACACTGTGTGATCATGAGGAAGGATTGCATCAAGGTGTAGATTGGAATGCAGGTGTGAAAAACTTCATATAAATAAAATAGCCTGCTCCTCTCTCACTGTTGCTTGTGTTCTAGTGATTACACATAATATAAGACATATTTAATATTCCACAAAATTTCGTGATCAAAAATCAAATAAGATAATTTGTGACATTAACTGTGGTAACTCATTTTGTACAAAAGGACAGGGTTTCTTTCACTAAAGCACTTTCAAAAGATGCTCTTTGAAAATTCAAATGCAGGATCATGATTATATCATATTGACCAGGAAAATAAAAAATGGTACTCCATGTCAAAAAGGTTGCCAACCCCTGGCCAGTAATATGCCTAAAACAGTGTGTCAATGGAGTAGTATGTCAGAATCCACAGTATTCATAAAACAGAATGCAAGAAATACCCGGATGACTTACTATTTCCGGTGAGATTCTGAAGTGCGGATCGACTGAACACGTTTCAATCTCATAATCCCTCGGGAGCTGAGACGTCATGTTCAAAACGCTGGATTTAAAAGAACAGCAGTGAAATGCGGGTCAGATGGCTCTTCTCAACTGTTAGTGCTATAAATATACAAAGAAAGTAGTTTTTTGTGCTTAAATTGTGCTTGTTTAACAAAACCAGAGTAGATTCTTTTCATCTTTTTATATGTTATGTATTCAGGTCACATGTCAATACCCAAATCCCCAGATGTAAAATAATTTCTGGAATCTAAACATGCTACTCACATGCCTAAAGAACATACTGTTTTACCAGCCGAGAAGTGCATCCTTCATTAAATACAATACATAATCTGACAGTAAGCGATTTCTAGCATGACAATGCTTAAATGCTTGTTATGTAGCTACTTACAATAGCAGTTTGACTCTTGTTTGACTACTTTAAAGTATGACTAGCTTGTAGCTTGACAAGCTACAGTTTCAAAGTAGCTTCCAAAAAGAAGCGTGGCAATATGTCCTAATACTAGCATACTCTCTTACTACACACTCAGAAGTATGTGTTTTCCCATCACCATTGAAATACATGCTTCTATTGCATAGTGTAAGCATGCAAATTGGATCCCAAGCCAAGAAAATAGGTTAGCATCAGCAGATGACGTTTGTATCCCGCTTTTCTGATTATTTCTAGTAGGTCTCTTAAATTAAAGATTACTTGCAGAAATAATGGAGATGAATAATAACCACGTACTTGCTTTATTTTCTTGTGTTGGTTTCATTGGTAATAAAACAAAGCTACACACTGTGTATTCTTCTGCAGGTAAGCTGTGTTGTATAACCTGTTTATCTAGTCTAACAGCAGAGTGTGTTGGTGCATATGCATAACTATTTTGCATGTATTTTGAACTAATGTTATCCAATATTAAAGCAGTTTTGACCTTGCAAATGTAACCTTCCAATATCAGAAGAAATTACACACAACACACTCTTACTTATGCACACCCCACGTAGCCGAAAAATACCACTGGATGGTCACCATCTCCTGCAAGGGGTTATGATTCTATCCACCCTTCCCCCTGCCTTTCCCACACATTCATTTCCTCTCCTTCCCCTATAGATGATAGCGGCCTCTCCATCCAGTGCGAGAGGTTAATTCACTCACGGACGGCCTTATTTCCTCCCAGCCCCTTCCACAATATAAAAATTCAGAGTGGACAGGCCCATCTCTCATCCATGTGAAATTTGATTGGAACGGTATTGCCTCCTGTCCCGAGGAGGCCCTCTGCTGACTGGCCTGCACTTTATGACACTAAATAGCCAGGCTACAATTTTTCCATCTATTCAAAAAATTCTCTTAATAACTCATTCTTGCGAACGAGAGCCCACTCGCTCTCTGCCGAGGACAGGCCTGTCCCATTTATGTCCACGGGTCAGCGAAATGGAGACCTGGAAATGTCCAGAATTCAAAGGGTTAATTAATCTCCGAATTTACTGCCCTTTCTCTGGTGCCCGCGCGCCGAATAATAGGCCCGTGGAGACGCCCGGCCATATTTACTGCCCGCTAATAGTATTCAGCAATGCACAGCACCTTCCGCATGCATGCTGCTCTTTTGCCGCCCATCTAACTTTACAAGTGATCTCATTTATCAACAATGACGGATTTGTGTAATGACTTCCACTTTTTGCAGCCCTTCACACCAGATTCTGCTAAATAATAAAATGGCTATTTATTGATTATTCAGAAAGGTACATATTCCCATAATAGTCTGAGACCAGATCAAATAACCAGTGATAAATAAAACATTGAATGTGGAGGGAAATGCGAAGGCTTTTCAAAGACCAGAATGTGGATCCAGTGAGGTCTGTAGCTCAGCGGATCAGTGCGATCTTGTGGTTGAGCCGTGGATGGAACTGATTAGAATCACATGACCTAATGACTGTTCATGGATGAGTCTGTAATAAATATGAGGTACAGCACATACTTTATTGAGGATAACACTGATGTCTTCATGTCCTAACCAAATTATTTTGCTCTAAAATACTGAAGATCTCAGGTGGAAGGAAATATTTTTTTTGTTAGCAAATAATTACTTAAATTGCAGTCTGTTTCTCACACAAAGCTATTGTATGACTTTAGAATACTATAGTGCAATATATAGAATATATAGCGATAGTTATATTTATGATATTTTTAGAGTTGTTTTGTTTTGTTTGTTTTGTACCTTTTTTGAGCTTGACAGATGTGGTCACTATGAACCAACAATGTCCAGTGGTGTATGACCATACATCACGGAAGATTTCATTATGTCATCATAATTCCCACCACAGTGTCATTTCCGGCACATCCCAAATTCTATATTGTGATTAATTGAATTCTGTGCTGGAAATGATGCTGATGGAAATTACATTTTTAAAGTTTTTGAAATAAAATGACTACTTTGTCTTGCTAATTTCATAGCTAACCGTTTATGTATCCTAAATATACACAATGAAATAATATTTTCACGCTTATTGCAAAATTATAATTTACAGTACATGTAACTTGCATTTGCTACAAACATACCATTGGTTCTGGGAAAAGCCTGAAATAGTTAAATCTGTACATAAAAGACATTGGTAACACTTTACAATAAGGTTTCGTGGTGGACACAGAACGTTTTTACTCTGTGACCATGCGGTACATGAACCACTACCTCTGATGTGCACCTCTCCTTGTTTACGTTTGTGACTCCCGCTGTTAGCGTTTACATGTGTTTGCTCACACGAGCCTTGACAGGGGAGAATAGCGTGACAAAAATCACGAATGGGCCCTCCCCCCGGGTGTTGGGGGCCCCCTGGCAGCCCACAAGTAAGGAAAGCCTATGCGTTAATGCGGCTCTGGGTAAAAGTGTCTGCAAAATTAGAGCATTAGAAAAAATATTGCCAACATATGAAAGACATTTCTTAAAGCCTTAACAATGACCATGCAAAAAGTGAGAAAAAACCCTCCAACAAAATATATCTTTAAAATCAATCTAAGATCAAGATTAAGAGTACAATCTATATGATGTTATTTGTGTGTCCACTGCACTGATTGCAGTATAAATTCCCTCAATAAAACATTGTGAGCATCTGGTCAAAGCTGCGGCTTCTCTAACTCACTTTCCCTCATGAAGACTCAAATAACCTCATATATCTCCAGTCATTCTTACAGTGCCACCTTCAAAATTGAAAATACCAAAGGAGAAATTACACTGGCTCCCCTTTTATGAAATAATCCTCAAATTTATTTCTTTTATACGACTTCTCTTCCCAACAACTGAAGGTACTTTACAGAGGAAACCCTTTAATGTTTCCCAATCTCATATTAAATTGAAGGTTCTTAATAAGCCGTTTTGGTAGTGTTATCCAGGGCTAAAGGGCCGTCTCTGCTGTCCACTTCCTGTGCTTGTCTCAGTCTGGCTGGAGGACTGTGGAAACAGATGCTATCAGGCTGAGATTACTTCTTAAAGCACTCATATCCTCCCTTCATATTTTCTTTGATTTGTTGGGTTTGCTGCTTGCACTTTTTTCCCTTCTCTCTCTCTCTCTCTCTCTCTCTCTCTCTCTCTCTCTCTCTCTCTCTCTCTCTCTCTCTCTCTCTCTTAACTCTTTGAGGTCAGCACTTACTTCCTCACTCCATCAGGTAACCTCAGTTTTGTTGATTTGACTCTTCTGTTGACTTAATATTTATTTTATTTATTTTGATCAAAAGATGAAATGACTGCATAGCATGGACTACAATAAAATAAACTTTCTGATGTCACAAATAAATTTCGTTCAATTTCTACTAGTGAGGCATCAGGCTGGTCTAACAGTGAAATCGGAAATAGATGGATGACTTTTCTTTAACTGAAATAGGTCTGTGCTTACCAAACTGCAAAACATTTTGTGAGTGTGAGCCAAGTGTGAGCTCCATTTTCCAGGTGAAATGTCCACAGACGTGCACCTAAAGCAAGTTTTAAAGTGAGTTGTTTTCAGCTGTACAGTCAGTAATACTGTGAAGAATAATTCATATTTTATAAACTGTGCCCCCAACCCAAACCCCACCTAACCCTCAGTGGAGTCAAAATGTTATGTTAGAGGGAAAAGTGCAACCTTGGAATTGCACTTGTCACTTGGAATTGGCAAATACTTCCTGGTTTCAACACAGGACATGTACTGTGGGTCATTGTACCTGGGTCTCCCACACTGCTGATGAAATGTGCTTCTAGTCATAAAGCCGATAGTTAAACATGTTGGAGCCAAAGCAAAAATGTCTGATAGGAGATGCTGCTTGTCATGAGTTGGTGTTATGTGACTGATCCTAGGGTACAGAAACTCTCGGAAAGACTTCCCATGTGATCGTGTTGGGTGCACCAATGTATCGGCCAATTATATTTATCAGTCAATTATTGACCAAATTATAACCATCTGCATATCTGTGCATGAAAACACAGGTATGATTTATTTATTTTTTTAATGTATTGATCCTTTTTTGTGTGAAATATAATAAATACCTACCAAAATAAATAAAACCCAATTTGGAATAATGTATATATTTTGCTCTCATGGAAAGAAATTGGTACTTTTATTCACCAAAGTTGCATTCAACTGATCACAATGTATAATCACTACATTAATAATATGAAAAATTACTATTACAATTTGAAAAAACATTTTTCAGAACTTCATAAACTTCTTCAAAGAGTTCTCATCAAAGAATCCTCCACATAGAGTAATGATCCTTGGCATTCTAGGTGTCAGTTTGTCCAGATACTCAGGTGACATTTCACCTCACACTTCCTGTAGCATTTGCCATAGATGTGGCTGTCTTGTCGGACACACATCTGACCAGGATAATCTTATACGTGGCTTGATTCATGCGTCCTTCACAAAGATGAATCTGACCGATTCTAGCCTTGATGAAGCACCCTCAGATCATCACTGATCCTCCTACAAATTTCACAGTGGGTGCGAGACAATGTGACTTTAAGGCCTCTTCAGGTCTCCATCTAACCATGAGATGACCAGGTGGAGGATCGGTGATGATCTGGGGGTGCTTTAGCAAGGCTGGATTCAGGCAGATTAATCTTTGTGTCCTTCACATGAATCAAGCAACAGGGTTACAGGGTTATTCTGGAAGAAAACTTGCTTCCTTCTGCTCTGACAATGTTCCCCAACTTTGAGGATTGTTTTTTTTCCAGCAGGACAATGCTCCATGCCACACAGCCAGATCAATCAATGTGTGGATGGAGGACCACCGAATCAAGACCCTGTCATGGCCAGCTCAATCTCCAGACTTGAACCCCATTGAAAACCGAGCCGCTTGAAGTTTTGCACCAGGAGTGGCATAAATTCACCCAACAGCAATATGAAAGGCTGGTAGGGAGTATGCAAGACGCATAAAAGCTGTGATTGAAAATCAGGGATATTCCAACAAATATTGATATCTGAACTCTTCCTATGTAAAAACATTAGTATTGTGTTGTTAATGAATATTAACTTGTTTTCTTTGCATTATTCAAGGTCTTAAAACACTGCCTCTTTTTTTGTTATTTTGACCAGATGTCATTTTCTGCAAATAAATGCTCTAAATTAGAAAATTTTTATTTGGAATTTGGGAGACTTTTAACTTAAAATTTTAACTTTGTTTTAACTTAAAACAAAATGTTATTAATGAGAGAGTGCAACAAAAATACATTTTCCTAACCATGTCTTTACCCAAATACACTTTGATAAACCTATAATAATGATTTATATTTTAGAGGTGTCAGGACGGATTTCGTGGGAATTTTCATGCATACGTTATTCGCCCGTGCGTGTTGACGTCATTTCCATACACGTATAACATAAGTTCTGGCTACTGTAGCACATTTATTGTGTATTATTTATTTGTCTATTCGCTCTGATAAGATGTCCTGTATCCAAGTGTAAACTGGTGCCTCTAATTACATTAATCCGTGCAGAGGAGCAAAGCCTAAGCACAACCAAAACAATGTTGTTCTGCAAGACATACGCAGTTCTCATTTTTAACCACTGGAGGGCCAAAAGTTGCATAGTATATCTTTAAATGCACACCTCAGGTCTTTAGCGACTCGGTACCTTATTCCACCACCTTTGCCAAATATATTTTTTAATAGCGTAACAAACAAGCAAAAAAAAAAAACTGAACTGCTTAGTTATCAGAAGTGAACAGGGTCATTAGTGACCACAGATATTCAATAGTGTATTTGTGCTTCCATTAATCATACTTAATGGTTCTTTTATATATATGTAGCCAGTGGGCTGCAAATAACCACACTGTACACAAAAATATATTTTTGGTTTTATTTTTTTTATTATAAAGAAAATACAAAAACTGTGTCTTTGTGCTTATGAAATATGGTAATGAAATAAGGTACAATGAAATACAGTAATAGAATACAGTAGAGGCTAATGTCAAAGAAAATACACCAGAACATTAGATTCCCATATGATTCAGCATACATCACCTTAATACATGCTTATAACATTCACAGCATTTAACACATGCTCAAATCACTCAAAGTATTTGACTTATTTTATCCAGGCTTTAAGTACAGTTTAAAACAATAGAACTCTCATTACCCATGTACTCATTACAGGTTTTCACATAAAACACATATCACAATTATTCACTAAACTGGAAAACACTCTGGGCTATAAATCACTAAATAAGATGATTAATTCTAAATTTACATACCCAGTTCTTACATATGTACCAAAACGTGGTCAAACTCCACACATGCAATCCATATGTATCCTTCAAAAATAACCCATAACAAACACACAACTTTAACATGCAACTTTTCTGAACACATATTTAATGCAATTTATCTGCATTTTGTGTAAAATTTTATATTTACCCAGAGAATTATCAACCGATGAACAAAATTGGGAGCTCTCCTGCACAATGCATGCACAACATATGCTCTCAGGCTCTAACCAGCAGTGTGTGTAACACAGGGGCCACAAGTTCTGGTCTTAAAGGGGCCACATCCAGTTGGTTATATTACATGAAATTTCGCAACTTGGCTACATATATAAGTTTACTCTGTAAGGAAATCTATTTCTTTGTTTGTTACAAGACAAATGAGTACTAGATTCATATAAATGAATACTGAATCCATGTAGATTTTCTGCACAATGATCATCAGTGAATTATCAGTGTCCCATATGAGTGTAAACATATATATTATACATGCTATTTCTTACTCAAGATGGTGCTGTTGTTCCAGTGATTGGCATGATGTACATTGGAGATTGTTCTATTTGATGAAGAAGCAACCTGGAAGTAAACTATAGTAGTGTTGGGTTCGAGTCCACCTTAGTCAAGTCCGAGTCTTTAAACAATCTAGTCCGAGTCCAAAAGGGACCGAGTCCATAACAGGCCAAGACCGAGTCGAGTCCTAATAAATCTGTTCATGAATCTGAATTAAAATTGTACCCATAAACTCAACATCAATATTTTAAGCTTATTTTAAACTTCACAACTAAGAAAATCTGTTTGTCAAATTAAATGTAACAAAAACACCTCTGTTGCATTCCATAAATACATTTTATGATTAGTATTAGTATGTGGTTTCAGAATGAAAGCATATGCTTGAGGTGTATGAAGACAAAACTGTCCTTCAACATAATTCTTATTGCGTTCTGTTGACATTTCAATTATTTGTTGCTTTTCCTCTCCACTCAAACATAGACAGAAAGTGAAAGCTGCGTTAGTTTACAACCAGAGTTATTATTTTTCAATTTTATTTCTTGTTCATTTTAAATTTGTCCTTTCAATTTAATTTTATCTAAAATGATCCCTAACTAAAGAAATAATATATACTGAGATTTCTTTTTTGTCTCTATCTGCCGACTGATTTTGGAAAATAATGAGTCAACACAGTAGTAATTATCACTCGCTGAGAAGTTACATCTTACGACTTGACTGCAAATGCTACATTCAAAAACACTGATATTAGGGCCATTTAACATGGACATGATTGTTAATTCACAGGAAACGTGAGGCAGTTCTACGCACTGCTTGTGCACCTAAAACCCTGATGCGTCAGACTGCACGTGAGCTTTAGATCTACTGGCACGAGAGCAAATCCTTTAATATGGTGTTGCTTTCTCTATGATTAATGACTGTTTGTGTAATTGTCGTTCATGAGTCCCTGCTTTGTCCTGAGCTGTGAAGCTGCCCACTGTACAATACTGTATGTTCTTTGGTTTCTTAGTTCTTCCCAACAGTGGCTAAATGATAGAGAGACACATACACAGCTATTACAAAAGGTGCAGACATTCATTGATGCTCAAGAAGGCAACACAAGAACCAAGGGGATACAAACTTTTAAACTGGATGATGTGTATATTAGAGTAAATTTTGTGTAATGTAACTTTGAAGGGAAGAACTACATAAATATATACATAATCTTTTATCTCTTATATATGCATACATTCTGAAAGGGGTGTGAAAACTTATAGGCCTAAAATATAAGGGGTATGCAAACTTCTGCAATATATACTTTGTGAAAATGTATATTTTTATTTTATATTTAGTTTTTACTATATAAACACATTTGAGCTTTTTTAATTTACAAATTCCATGTAGCCTATTCTATCCATATAATTTCATATTGCATGTGTAATTATGAGTAGACTTGTCATGTCAGGTACATATTTTAAAACAAAATTCACAACATTAGAACCAAAAATAAAAAATACAATCCCCACGTCTCAACATTTAAAGGAATATTGCGAGTTCAATACAAGTTAAACTCAATTAACAGTATTTGTGGCATAATATTGACTATCACAAACATTTACTTCAACTCGTCTCTCCTTTTATTTAAAAAAAAAAATAGTAATAAAATAAATCTGTGTTCCCCTTCTGTCATTCACTCGATGTTGTGTCGATGTAGTGACATTAGCGGTCTCTCTTGAGAGCCTTGGTTACCTCTTACCTTCAATTTGCATGGCCCTCCCCCGGACATGCGGGTATAAAAGAAGGGAAATGTGCGCCTGTTCAGACAGATTTTTTCTTTTGAGCTGAGCGGTTGTGATTCAGCGAGCTGAGTAAGAGATACGGAAGGAGATACGGCACATTTCAGTGGCTTTTCTATTCAGTGAGAACATGACCATGGCAACGTTGCGGTCGCGGCTTCCCTACTTCCAGGGGTAAGCCACTCTAGCCATCCTCCCCTAAGGCCTTGAGGCTAGATGATTGGTTCCTGTGTTTGGGGTGCCGCTCACAACCACGCCCCCCCAGTTCCTTTCTTCCCGGAGGTGCACGAAGAGCTGACGAAGTCATGGAGGGCACCTTTCACTGCCCGAAACCGACTTCCTCGATCATCTGCTCTCACTACCCTTGACGGCGGGGCTGTCCATGGATACATGGAGCTCCCCCAGGTGGATAAGGCAGTTGCGGTGCACCTGCTCCCGCAAAACACCGCCACCTGCCAGGATCGACTGGCACTCCCTTCCAAGGCCTGTAGGTTGACGTCGTCTCAGTCGACCAAGGCCTACAACGCTGCTGGACAAGCCACCTCTGCCCTGCATGCAATGGCCCTCCTGCAAGTCCACCAGGCCAGGGTATTAAAAGATCTGCACCTGGGTAGTCCTGATTCTGATGTGCTGCAGGTACTGCGCTCAGCAACCAACCTTGCTCTCCGGGCCACAAAGGTCACAGCGCACGCACTCGGACAAGCGATGGCCACCCTAGTGGTCCAGGAATGCCACCTGTGGCTGAATCTGGTTGAGATGCGAGACATAGACAAGGCTCCCATTCTCAAAGCCCCCATCTCCCAGATAGGCCTATTCGGTGACACTGTTGAAGTCTTCGCCCAGCAGTTCTCGGCAGTGAAGAAACAGATGGAGGCCATTCAACACATCTTGCCCCAGCACGGCTGAAGATCCCACATCCCGTCTGCTCGCCGAGGGCATCCCCCTGTGGCTGTGAAACCCCAGGTAGCTCTCCCCCAGCCTCTCTCAGCCCCAGCATTGAGCTCGCAGAATTAAGTGGACACCCTCCATCTCATGAACCACCTCCTGGACCCAGAAGGCTCCCAAGCACTCCTGAGATGGGCAACCCAGGGATCCTCCGGTGGAGGGCCAGGTGGAGAATCTTTTGTTTCCTTTTCTTTGATGGTACCCACATTGTCACAAAGAAAGCAGTTTCCTCACTCCCTGGGTCACTTAGCCGGTGCCCACAACCGCCGTTCTCATGGCGATCAGACACTGAGCCCTTGCAGTCGGGCCCCCATGAACGTGGACCTTCCACCTTCACGTGCCCAACTGCACCACACTTGCACCTCAGGCCGGTTGGTGGTGATGAGTCTAGATGTCGTCGCAACAGAACCTCCTCCTCAGTCGCCTACCCACCCCAGTCCAGGTACGTGGAGAAAAAATGCCTCCACCCTGCGTGCGGAGATCGCAACCCTTCTGTGCAAGGACATGCTAAAGCCTGTCCCTCAAGCCGAGATGGAGAAGAGGTTCTACAGCTCTTACTTCATTGTACCCAATTAAGGCAATGGGTTATGGCCAATCTTGGACCTGAGATTTCTGAAGCGGGCCTTACACAGACTCCCGTTCAAGATGCTGATGAAGAAAAGTATTCTGACATGCATCCGGCATCAAGATTCGCAGGTGGTTGACCTGAATCAGTACAAGGTCCTCACCTTCGGTCTGTTCCTGTCCCCTCACATCTTTACGAAAGTCACAGAGGCAGCTCTTGCCCCGTTAAGGGAAGTGGGCATTTACATACTCAACTACCTCGATGATTGGCTAATCCTAGCACAATCTTGATAGTTGCTCTGTGCACACAGGGACCTCAGCAGTTTAGGCTTCGGGTCAACTGGGAAAAGAGCAAGCTCTCCCCAGTTCAGAGCATCTCTTTTCTCAGCATGGAGTTAGACTCAGTTTCAATGACAGCACACCTCGCAAGCGAGCATGTGCAGTTGGTGCTGAACTGCCTGTGTACCCGGGCACAGTGGTTCCACTGAAACTATTTCAGAGGCTCCTGGGGCATATGGCATCCTCAGCGATGGTCGCACCGCTCAGGTTGATGCATATGAGACCGCTTTAGCACTGGTTTCAGACTCAAGTCCCAAGATGGTCATGGCACATACCTTGTGATCCTCACCCCTTCCTGCCACCACCTCTGTTTTCTATGGGCAGGAGTCCCCCTACAGCAGGTGTTAAGATGCGTCGTAGTAACTACAGACTCCTCCCAGTTGAGCTGGGGCACTGTGTGCAATGGCTCCTGGATAGGGGCGTAGCTGGGTTGACACATCAACTACATAGAGTTCCATCCATCCATCCATCGTCAATCACTTATCCTGTGTACAGGGTCGCGGGGGGGGGGGGGGGGGGTCTGGAGCCTATCCCAGCTAACATTGGGCAAAAGGCGGGGTACACCCTGGACAGGTCGCCAGTCCATCGCAGGGCCCTGCATAGAGTTGCTGGTTTTTATTTACCTGCGCAGATTTCTGCCACTTATCCGCGGCACGAACTATGCAGTAGGCGTTCACTCTTGCCACATGCCGCAACGCGCCCGCCATCTCCTCCTTTGGAGTCAGCAGTGGCTGAGTTCACTGCACAGCAATCATGTCCCAGGCAGGTATTGCTCAGCGGAGAGTGGAGACTCCACCCTCAGGTGGTCCAGCTGATTTGGGGTTGGTTCAAAGCAGAGCACAGGTAAATCTGTTTGCCTCCCAAGGAGCCACCCACTGCCCGCTCTGGTACTCTCTGACGGAAGCCCCCTCGGGACAGACGTGCCAGCACACAGCTGGCCCCAGGGGCTGCGGAAGTATGCATTTCCCCAGTGAAAATGCGTACAAGTAATGTGCAAGGTCAGGGAGGATGAGGCACAAGTCACTCTCGTGGGCCACTACTGGCCCACTCGGACTTGGTTCTCGGATCTCATGCTCCTTGCGACAACACCTCCCTGGCAAATTCCCCTGAGGAATTTTTCTCAGGGATGGGGCACACTCTGGCATCCATGCCCAGACATCTGGAACCTCCACGTGTTGCCCTTGGATGGAATGCGGAAGATCTAAGCGGTCTACCACCAGCTTTATGCCCTAAAGTGGCACTTATTCACAAATTGGTGTTCTTTAGATCTGAAGACCCACAGAGGTGTTCTCATTCCTGCAAGAGAGGCTGGAGGGGCGGCTGTCCCCCTCCACCTTGATGCTTTATGTAGCCGGTATAGCAGCTCACCACAACACAGTAGAGAGTAAGTAGTTAGGGAAGCACAACCTGATCATCAGGTTCCTTAGAGGTTCCCGGAGGCTGAACCTTCTTAGGCCATGCCTATTCCCCTCATGGGATCTCTCCGTGGTCCTCTCAGGGCTTCGGAAAGCCCCGTTTGAGCCGCTAGAGTAAGTTGAACTAGAGCCCCTCTCCTTGAAGACTGATTGCGCTCACTTCCATCAAGAGGGTTGGGGACCTGCAAGTGTTCTCTGTCAGCGACAATTGCCTGGAGTTCGGTCTGGCAGATTCTCACGTCATCCAGAGACCCCGACCGTGACTCCCCCAGTCAAGTCTACAAGTCATGGCCCCTGATGTTCTTCCTCTTCAGATCTCTACCCAAGGGAGAGAGATCCAGTGGGACTGTGTTTGTAGAGCTCCGGTCGCTGTGTTTGTAGAGCACCTCCTCATCGAGGCAGGACCTACCACCGCGCCACCTCCATATGAGGCTGGTAAGCTCATGTGATGTATTTTGCCACATGTTAACCTCTCCTGCTGAGCAGGATGTGGTCTTCATGGGAACTTTTCCCCCTGAAAGAATAGGATAAGAAAATAATGCCTTCCCCGATGTGTGTTATAGAGTTAGATGGCCCCAGCCGCATCTAACACTCTATGGAGAGAAAACATAGAGAGAGAAAAGGCAGCGGCTGGCGCGACCTGCTCCAATGCTATTTATGTTGCTTTCCCCCCTCAGGGATGTGGGGATCTATATGATGTCTTCTGGGGCTTTGGGGAAGGTTACTTGCAGTCTGTTGCACCTGCTATTTTTGCACACAGCGGTTTGCTTGCACCTGCGTCAGCAGTCCACTTAACATGGTTCAGTATTGTGGAGTTTTTAGATAGGGACCCCTAGTGTCCCTACATCGACAGAACGTCAAGTGAGTGACAGAAGGGGAAAGTCTCGGTTACTGTCATAACTTCTGTTCCCTGATGGAGGGAACAAGATCTTGTGTCCCTCTTGCCACAACACAGTACTAGCCGCTGAAATGGCTGGGACCGGGAGTAACCCCAGTCTGATATGGCTACTACTGAAATTCTGTAAGCTGTGCGTCTATAAAAACTCAATAAGAGACATATATACATATGTGGAACTTATGTGTATCTTATGAGTAGCTCAAAATGTTTTTGACACCTAGTTGTGTCTGAAATTTCAGCTTGGAAATAATGAATCCCATTGTATAATTTGTTGAATCATCTCTTAACAAAACATGAAATAAAACTTGAATATATAAAAAAAATATATACTATTTATTATTTTCTAATTGTCTTGAAAATTACAAAAAAAAATTGAAAAAAATTACAATATCTGGGCATTTTGTAGATCTTTTTGTGTTAGATATACATGATCTATCACAATTACATATGTCGCTATAGAGACCTGAGGTATGTATTAGTGATTGCCTAAGCAAACACCACTACAAACCTTGAATTCTCTCTGTGTGTGTGTGTGTGTGTGTGTGTGTGTGTTACACTTGTAAAAACAATAGTAAATATCGAAATGTTTTTAACATGTTTATTGTACAAATCCAAATATAATATGCTTATCCACGTCCCAGGGATTATGCTGCACAATGACACATTGTCTTAAGTGGCAGTGGAAGTTTGTTTAGTTTGGCCCCAGGCTGTCTCTGTGTTCCCGGTGACTGGAACGCTCAACTGCACGATGTCACATGGCTTTAATGTGACTTTGATTGACAGCTGGAGAATGGGCGTTCTGGGCTGGAGGGCGTTTGGGGGGTTGGTCTCCTCAGCTGGCAAAGCAAGGCCTGTGAATTTGAAGAGATTTCATGAAAGATACATTGGTTGTCCAACCCTATATGTGTGTATATATATATATATATATATATATATATATATATATATATATATATATATATATAAATTAATAAATACATTTAAATACGGCATTGTCAGCTTTGCAGATCCTTGGCATTCTAGCTGTCATTTTGACCAGATACTCAGGTGACATTTCACACCACTTCCTGTAGCACTTGCCATTGATGTGGCTGTCTTGTCGGGCACTTCTCACGCACCTTACAGTCTAGCTGATCCCACAAAAGCTCAATGGGGTTAAGATCCGTAACACTCTTTTCCAATTATCTGTTGTCCCATGTCTGTGTTTCTTTGCTCACTCTAACCTTTTCTTTTGATTTTCAATTTCAAAAGTGACTTTTTCTTTGCAATTCTTCCCATAAGGCCTGCACTCCTGACTCTTCTCTTTTCTGTTGTACATGAAACTGGTGTTGAGCAGGTATATTTCAGTGAAGCTGTCAGCTGAGGACATGTGAGGTGTCTATTTCTCAAACTAGAGACTCTGATGTACTTATCCTCTTGTTTAGTTGTACATATGGTCTTCCACATCTCTTTTTGTCCTTGTTAGAGCCAGTTGTCCTTTGTTTTTGAAGACTGTAGTGTACAGCTTTGTAAGAAATCTTCAGTTTTTTGGTAATTTCAAGCATTTCTCAAAACAATGATTGACTGATGAGTTTCTAGAGAAAGCTGTTTCTTTTTTTTTGCCATTTTTGACCTAATTTTTACCTTAAGACATGCCAGTCTATTGTATATGGTGGCAAGTGAAAAACAAACACAAAGACAACGTTAAGGTTTATTTAATTAACAAAATAGCTTTCAAATGTGTTTGTTATAACGACAAGTGATTTTCTAGTACCAAATGAAAAATTTAGCATGATTACTCAAGGATAAGGTGTTGGAGTGATGGCTGCTGGAAATGGGGTCTGTCTAGATTTTATCAAAAATGACTTTTTTTCAAATAGTGAAGGTGCTGTTTTTTACATCAGTAATGTCCTGACTATACTTTGTGATCAGTTGAATACCACTTTGGTGAATTAAAGTACCGACTTCCTTCTGAAACAGCAAAATCTGTACATTATTCCACACTTTTGTCCACCAGTGTGTGTGTGTGTGTGTGTATGTATATATATATATATATATATATATATATATATATATATATATATATATATATATATATATATATATACACACACATTTACTTTTAACTTTTGATTTTAAAAATGTATTAGTGTATGTTGAAAATAATATTAACCAAAATGAATAAATGCTATAAATGCTTATTGATAGTTTATGTTAACTAATGTTGTTAACTAATGTTAACATATGTAACGTCATGTTTACTGTTTTAATCTCCATTCCCCGATGTTGAGTCAGTTGTAGTGACACAAGGGGTCTCTTCTGAGAGCCTCGCTGTAAAGGGATTCAATGGAAAGGAGGAGGCGAGAACTGGCTTGTCAACATAAATAATATTTTAATTATAAACTTAAACAAAAGATGAACACACACACATGACGAACATGTCCATTAACGATCTCTCTCTCGTCGCAACACCTTTGGCCTTTGGCCTTTATCCCTCTCGCAGATAAGGGGTGTGTATAATCACAACCCTGCCCCGCCCTCCACCCTGCCACACTCACGTACCTCTGAACTTGAGAAAAGGCCAATGTCAAGTTGGAAGACAGAATTTGCATGCACCGCCCCCAGACATACGGGTGTAAAGGGGAGTGAATATCAGACAGATTTTTTTCTCTGAGGAGCCGAGAATACGCTTACGACACATTACAGTGATAGGGATAGTGACGTGGCAAGGGGAACACAACGTCTTGTTCCTTCCGGAGGTTACGTTCCCCTTCTGTGTACCTGCGCAGCCCCCGGGGCCAGCTATGTGCCAACGTGTCTGTGCCGAGAGGGGCCTCCGTTAGGGAGTACCAGAGCAGGCAGTGGAAGATGTCTTGTGAGGCAAAGAGATCTATCTGTGCCCTGCCGAAGTGGCCCCAAATCAGCTTGACTACCTGGGGGTGGAGTCTCCACTCTCCGCTGAGCGAGACCTGTCATGACAGTGCGTCCGTCGTCGAGTTGCAGTTGCCAGGGATATGAGTGGAAGCAGTGACCTGAGTCGTGGCTGACTCAAAAGGAGGAGATGGCGGGTGAGATGTGACATGTGACGGGAGAGTACGCCGCCCAGGCAATTTATGTACACTACCGTGGCAGTGCTGTCTGAATAGATCAAGACGTGCTTGCTCTGAATCAGTGGGAGAAATCTCCGCAGGGCAAGGAGTACAGCCAACAACTCTGCAGCGAACCAATCTTGATGCCGAACGCAGGTTTGAATTCGCCTCTGCGTGAGCATTTTGAATGGGAGTCTGTGTAAAATTCGGTTGAGAACTCGCAGGTCCAAGATTGGCCGCAACCAACCACCTTTTTTGGGTAGGATGAAGTAAGGGCTGTAGAAACCCTTCTTCATCTCGGCTGTAGGGACATGCTCTGTCCTTGAGTAGCAGAGTGGCAAAAATTTTCACCGCGCGAAATACCGAATACAGGAGCAAATACCTCTGAAACGTGGTGGGAACCTGGCGAATCGAATCGCGTAGCTGAGTCGGATGGTCCTGGCCAGCCAACGCGACGGGCTGGGAAGTGCAAGCCATGCGTCTGCAAGGGGCAGTAACAGGACGATCGTTTTGGACATACCGGGTGGGGCCTCGTGGCAGAGGGGAGTAGGTAACAGTGCGTCGGGAGGCAAACAAGCGTCCCGAGGCTTGGATACTGAGAAAAAAGTCAAAGCACTTACCTTGGTCCACTCACCCGGCAGGGGGCAGGTTGCAGACAGAGGAGGGGGTCCTGTAGGGACGTCCTCGAGGCTCCTCAGCGCTGGCATGCTGGTGCTTGGCAGTCGTGGGTTTGGTGCTGAACCCAGGAAGTGAGGGAATTGCTCTTTTATTGAAAATTTGGGTACTGCAGTCCAAAAAGGGTGCGGTGAAAGAAAAAGGGAGAACTGAGGATTCTCCTTCCAGCCCTCCACCGGGGGACGGAGAGGTCTTGCTACCAGCTCTGGAGAAAACGTCTGGCTTCCTGTGTGCGCCTTCTCAGGAGTGTTAAGGGGCTTTATGGGCCCTAGAAGAGGTCCTGGAGATGGGGGGCGTACGCCGCCTGCGGAGTGCTTGACGCTGGGGCTAAGAGCTGGGCCCAGGTTGAGGCGGAGCTGCCAGTGGTTTCTTCGCAGGGTGATGCCCACAGCGAGCAGTCAGGGGTCAGCCTATGATGCGACGGCGCAGCATGATGTGAGTGATGGCCTCCGTCTGTTTCCTCACCACCGAAAACTGCTGTGTGAAGTCGTCGACGGTGTCGCTGAAGAGACCTAATTGGTATATGGGGGCGTTGAGAAAGCAGGCTTTGTCAACGTCGTGCATCTTGACAAAGTTCAGACACAGGTGGTGTTCCTGGACCACGAGGATGGCCATTGCCTGCCCGAGTGCTTGTGCTGTGACCTTCGTAGCCCTGAGAGCAAGGTCGGTGGCAGAGTGCCAGCAGCACGTCAGAATCGGGACTACCCTGGAGCAGTTCTTTGAGTGCCCTGGCATGGTGTACCTGCAGGAGAGCCATGGCATGCAAGGCGGAGGCGGCCTGTCTACTGGTGCTGTAGGCTTTCGCAGTCAGCGACGATGTTGTCCAACAGGCCTTGGAGGGGAGTACTGGGCCAGGTGGTGGCATTCTCGGGACACAGGTGGATTGCAACCGCACTGTCCACCTGAGGGACCTCCGTGTACCTGTGGACCACCCTGCCAAGGAGGTCGGTTCCGGGCAGTAAAAGGTGCCTCCACGAACTCGTCAGCTCGTCATGCACTTCCTGGAAGTAAGGTACCGAGGGGAGTGTGGCTGAGAGCAGTGCCCGGAGCCGAGGTACCAATCATCAAGCCGCAAGGGTTGAGGGGAGGACGGAGGGTTCAAGTCCAACCCAACACTCACAGCGGCCCGGGAAAGCATGTCGGCCATCTGCGCATCAGACTCTGACTGGGCGGGCTGGCCCGAGGATGTGAGTCCGGTCAGGTCTTCAGTGTCAGACGCCTGAACGCTCTCCGAAGCAGTGGCGATGTCATCATCCAGACCTGGCTCCAGGGATGAGGCAAACTGGCTGTGAAACAAGCCGCCATCGTCCTGAGCGCATACTGAAGCAAACGAGTGTGCAGGGGAGCGGGTGGTTCGTGGGGATGTGCCTGGCGAAACCGAGCCCGCTGCCATCCCCAAATCGCCTCCATCGCCAGCCGGTTCGTCCGCAACCCCGTGGGAAGAAGGAGCGACGCGGGGGGGCACTGGAGTGGCATTCATTTTGAGAAATGAAAGCCGCTACCGCAACGTTGACATAGTCATGTCCTCGCAGTAAGAACATGAACCATTCACAAACACTGCCTCGGTGTGATCGCTACCCAGGCACACGAGGCAGCGTCTATGACCATCGGATCTAGAGAGATACCGGCCACATCCAGGAACTACACAGCGGCGGAAGGGCATCTTTATAAAGACGCGTCCTGAAAAGAACGTTCAATGCCCGCTTGTGTATGTTGCTCTTTTACCAGAAAACAAACTCTTTTAGAGAAAAATAAAACTCTTTCAGAGAAGTCAACTCTTTTAGGAGAGAGGCGCTGTCGAAGCGCCCAGGGGCAGAGTCTTCACAGCATGCAGAGAGGAGAAAGCCGCTGGAATGCACCATCAGATCCAACAGAAGCTCACTTGTGGAGGTGGGTGAAGCAGTCGTGACACTCAGCTCGCTGATCACACAATTGTTCAGCTCTGAAGAAAAAATCTGTCTGACATTTGCTCACCCGCTCCCTTTTATACCTGTATGTCCGGGGGCGGGGCATGCAAATTCTGTCTGCCAACATGACATTGGCCTTTTCTCAAGTTCAGAGGTATGTGTGGCACTCAGAAGAGACCCCTTGTGTCACTACAATCAACACAAAATTGAGTGAGTGACAGAAAGGGTACATTATTTTAAAAGGTTTTTGCCACCCAATTTTGCCACCGTGACATGATATGTTGCGGTATGATTTTTATTCAATTTAAACTCAACTCACCATTTGGGGATGGGGTTGTGAAGGATTGAAGTTTATGCACTGCACACCATTGGAATCTACAATGTAGATTTAAAATTCAAATTTAACTACACTAATATATTTATACTGTATATATTAAAACACACACAAAAATATCCAATGATGGATAGTGACACCCCCTTATGAGAAGGCATACATTTTGGAACTGAGCAGTTCTATATCTCCTGTGTTTGTGTAGAATCACATACAGTATTCATTATTTCTGTCTGTGGTATTGTAACGATCCACACCGTCTTTGGTTTGTGTACCTTTTATTGTTTTTGGCACCTTTTATGTTCCATATTGTTCTTTTGTTTATGCACTCTTATTTTTAAGTTCTGGCACCTTTTACTTTCCATACTGTCTTGTGTTCATGCACTCTTATTTTGAAAGTCTTGTTATGTCCTGTTTTCCCTCCTTGTCTATGTGTCTGGTTTTCATTGGTTTATTGTTTGATTACTTTATTATCAGTTCTAGTTTTGTTATTGGTTTTAGTTAATTGCCTCATTATCTTGTTTTGAGTTCTGTTTGCCCATTGGCTTTAGTTTCCCTTTGGTTTTGTATTTAGGCCCTCATGTTCACCTTGTCCTTTGTTGGTCGTTGTTTGGTGTTTGATGTTCAGTCCATGTTGTTTGATGTCCTGCCTTAGTCCGTGTTCCTGCCTATGCCCTCCTTGGAAGACTCCCCGTGTCATTATCTTGTGTTCATGTCTTTATTTTCCCCTCGTGGATGTTTCATTTGTTCCTGTGTTTCTACTTCCTTTACTTTGTGACTTTTAAATAAAGCTGCACCTTACTCCCTCGTCTGCCCACTTTGTTACAGGTATCTTATTGGATCATAGTTACACTGAGGTGTGGGAAACTGGCCGAGAAACTAATTAATTGAATTAAGCACAATAGATACGTAAATCATTACATTTCTGAAAAAGCATTAGTGTGCTGTAATTTTATCTGTATTGCTCTTTATTTTGTGATTGTCCTTTATCTCCATGTTTCTCAGCATTCTGCATGCCAGAATTCGAAATGACATAAATATCTCTTGAGTCATGCTCCTTAATTTTCCAACTTAATAAATAATAAACTCATGAATGCCATATTTGTGGTTCAAGCTGTTTTCTTCTAAATATCTCATGTTGTTTTGCTTTTTTTTTTTTTAATTAGTTAATTACATTGTAATTCATTTGTGTGACAGTTGAGTGAATTTTAAAGCATTTGTCTCAAATGTAACATTCTAGTCTCAACACTATTAGTCGTCATTTTTATTTGTATGGCGCTTTTCACAACACATAATTTAAAAGCAGCTTTAAATAAAATAATGCATTAACAGAAGATCAAACTGCAATATCTATAAAGTCTATATCTATATAAAAAAAAATAAAAAAAATTGTATTTTGAACCCCAGTGAGCAAGCTGAATGCGACTGTGGCAAGGAACACAAAACTCCATAAGATGTTGATTAATGGAGAAAAATAACCTTGGGAGAAACCAGACACTGTGGGGGCCAGTTATTAGTCAATAATAGTGCCAATATTAGTTATTTATGTGCAGTGCGGGTCATGGAGAAATGTTAAGGACCACTGTTTAAACAAATATTTTGTATGAACTGTAAGATTAATGACTAATGGCTTTGAAGTTCATCCTAAGTTAATTGCAGAAGTTCACATGGATTGTCCTTTGTTAGTTGGCTGATGAAGGCTTTTGATGGCAATTAATTGATAGTCTATGTATTCAATTTTAAGAGTGTAGTCCATCAATAAATAAAGGTGATGCAGGCAGAGATTAATGAGGTGCATCGCAGTTCAACTGGCAGGCCTTTTTTCACATCATCATCGTTTTCATCTGCTTGTCATTGCTTGCACACTTTACAAATTTCAAGTGAAGGCTACAAAATTATTGGTGGCTTTAATTAGAAATTAAATTAAGTAAATTTTACTCACACTCAGGGCTTGACTGGTAATCTGGCATACTGGGCATTTCAGGTGGGCTGACGCACTTTGGGGCCGATCAGGGGTGGACTAGTCATCGGGAGAACCGAGCGGGCCGGTGGGTCAGCCGCGAAACAGACCGCATGGGCCGCGATATGCAGAACGGACCAAAAAAACCGTGCCGTGATATGCAGAAAAGGACATTGAACATGCATTGGTTTGTTATGAAAAAGAATGCTATTAAATATTTGCATTTAAAGTCTAACTTTTTATTGTATATAAACAAAGTGCATATAAATCTAACCATTCAAAACTAATACAATCTGAACAGCATAATAAGTTGGCTCCGTCCTCCCTCACGCATCTTTGGTTCATGTTGACACTGCATGTCTGATTGACAGGAACAACAGGTGAGGCTGTAAGTCTGAGAAGACAGTCAGAACAAATGTGTGAGCTTCAGCATTTAGGCCTATAGTATTTTTTTTTCTTTTTTTTTTCTTTCAATTAGTTAATTTTATTCATTTAAATCTTTTGATTATTCATATCTTAATTTTTTTTAAATATTTTTATAAATAGATTTGGCTCTTCTGATATGCGAGCCGGCTCCCAACATTCACTTACAAGAGCCGGCTCTTAGAGCCAACTCGTTTGTGTACGACCCAGCATGTCAATTATTTTTTAATGTACTTAGTCACAAACCACATGACACACAGAAGCCTTTCACATCTAAGTTTACTGCATGCTATGTAGTCTGTTAAACTACATTACCTTGCTTTAATGGCGATAGAAGCAAAATCCAGAGCTGTGCACGCAGACCTGCACACTAGCATAAATCATGATGATGAGTGGTAAAAAATCAACAGATTTGTATTTAATTATGTATTTATCACAAACAGGTAATTTTGAGAATAAAATTAACTTCAAACTTCACAAAACAAGAAGTCACCAAACTCAACAACAAAATCAACAATAAAAATGCTGTAAATCATTTTGTAAAAAGTGAAACCATGCAAGCTCATTAATTATCAGGAACACCAGCTTCACAAAGTTAAGTAAAATGTATTTATATATTTGTCTGTAAAACTGACTCAAATTAGCAAATACA
Organism: Moxostoma hubbsi; assembly: GCA_032164185.1. NCBI lineage: Eukaryota > Metazoa > Chordata > Actinopteri > Cypriniformes > Catostomidae > Moxostoma > Moxostoma hubbsi. The sequence continues at coordinate 2,370,710 of JAVLUX010000036.1, read as the reverse complement.
TATGACACTATTTTAGGACTGATACATGATGATGCGTTTTAAAGATAACAATCATAAACAAACATTTACTTATAAGGTAGAGCATTCATTTTTGCGTTCATGTTTGAATTGAGTACAAATGTAGAATTTACTTAACATTTTCAAGTTCATGCTTACATCTTACTTATTCAATGTAGAAACTGATCAATTTTTCTGCTATATTTACTTTTATAGCAGTCTATGTCCTTGCACTACAATAAACATTAAAATACACATTTTCTGAAGTATAGTCACACGTCTTAAATATTAAATGTGTTAACATGAGACTAGTGTGCTAAAATCACTTAATAACTGACTTTAACAAATCTTGTTTTTTTTTTTTCCTCTGGTAAACTTGCTTCATAGTATTGCACAAGTAAATTGCTTGTTTTTACAACTGAGGGATAACTCAAAATTAATTTATTTAATTTTTATTTAATTTTATTATTATTATTATTTTGTGCGTGTGTGTGTGTTTGTGTGTGTGTGTGTGTGTGTGTGTGTGTGTGTGTGTGGAAATTGACACCATGTTATGGCAGCTAAAATTCCCCTTTCACTTTTATTACATGGAAAGTGCGGCCAGGATATTATAAAAATAAATAAATAATCAAATAACAGTCCCTACAAAGTTTGTTGTATGTTTACAGCCCTGACAGAAAGCAACCAGAGAACTTGGGTGAGGGATGTGCCCATCTCACATGTGTCCACCCCCTTTTCTCACTATATTAATGACCATCTGCATCTCTCAGTCTCTCAGAGTTAGTGTACAATTACATATAGTTTAATATATCTGCTGTGCACCTTTAAACAAGCGTCCTCAGTGCACGAGGTGATTTGTCTTTCCTGCCCATTACTGCATTCTACATCTTGATAGCCGCAGATAGCTTGCAGCCATGTTTAAGCATTAAATAGTGTATTATTATTTCACATAAATCAAGCAGGGACATGGGGGGATTCATAAATTTTACATTTCACACAGACAGTATTTTAAAGCCTTCTCCATCTCCCGATGGGACATCAGAGTGGAGAGCCATCACACACAGACACACACATACACTCACACACACACACACACACACACACACACACACACACACACACACACACACACACACACACAACATGGAAAAATATTCAGAATTACTTGTAAATTTAAGTGCTAACCACTTCTATGAAACTGTAAATGGCCCAGTGTGTTACTAAAGCAGTGAATCCATATGAAATCATACATAATTTATTACAAGTATCACTTAAAACACTTTAAACTATGCAGGATGTTTCTTATAGATTCTACTGAAGGACTTGATTTAAATATTAATAATGGATTCAAACCTTTATTAGACCATTTTATCAGAATACCCCCTTGATAGTGATTTAAAAATGGATGTCCTACAATATAGGTCAAGTACAATTTATTTCAAACAAACATATTAATCAATATTATTCTTTTTTTGCATTTTTTTTATTTTATCATATATTTATAATGTATAATTTATTTAATTATTTTATATACATTTTAGATATTTTTCTGAAATAAATATTAATTAAATGAATCGCATTGGATACACATATACACTCACCTAAAGGATTATCAGGAACACCTGTTCAATTTCTCATTAATGCAATTATCTAATCAACCAATCACATGGCAGTTGCTTCAATGCATTTAGGGGTGTGGTCCTGGTCAAGACAATCTCCTGAACTCCAAACTGAATGTCAGAATGGGAAAGAAAGGTGATTTAAGCAATTTTGAGCGTGGCATGGTTGTTGGTGCCAGATGGGCCGGTCTGAGTATTTCACAATCTGCTCAGTTACTGGGATTTTCACGCACAACCATTTCTAGGGTTTACAAAGAATGGTGTGAAAAGGGAAAAACATCCAGTATGCGGCAGTCCTGTGGGCGAAAATGCCTTGTTGATGCTAGAGGTCAGAGGAGAATGGGCCGACTGATTCAAGCTGATAGAAGAGCAACTTTGACTGAAATAACCACGCGTTACAACCGAGGTATGCAGCAAAGCATTTGTGAAGCCACAACACGCACAACCTTGAGGCGGATGGGCTACAACAGTAGAAGACCCCACCGGGTACCACTCATCTCCACTACAAATAGGAAAAAGAGGCTACAATTTGCACACAAAATTGGACAGTTGAAGACTGGAAAAATGTTGCCTGGTCTGATGTGTCTCGATTTCTGTTGAGACATTCAGATGGTAGAGTCAGAATTTGGCGTAAACAGAATGTGAACATGGATCCATCATGCCTTGTTACCACTGTGCAGGCTGGTGGTGGTTGTGTAATGTGTGGGGGATGTTTTCTTGGCACACTTTAGGCCCCTTAGTGCCAATTGGGCATCGTTTAAATGCCACAGCCTACCTGAGCATTGTTTCTGACCATGTCCATCCCTTTATTGCCACCATGTACCCATCCTCTGATGGCTACTTCCAGCAGGATAATGCACCATGTCACAAAGCTCAAATCATTTCAAATTGGTTTCTTGAACATGACAATGAGTTCACTGTACTAAAATGGCCCCCACAGTCACCAGATCTCAACCCAATAGAGCATTTTTGCGATGTGGTGGAACGGGAGCTTCATGCCCTGGATGTGCATCCCACAAATCTCCATCAACTGCAAGATGCTATCCTATCAATATGGGTCAACATTTCTAAAGAATGCTTTCAGCACCTTGTTGAATCAATGCCACGTAGAATTAAGGCAGTTCTGAAGGCGAAAGGGGGTCAAACACAGTATTAGTATGGTGTTCCTAATAATCCTTTAGGTGAGTGTATGCCTGTGTTTGTTTGTTTGTTTGTTTATTATTTATTTGATTATTGAAGTCATCAGGAACAACAAGGCAAAACATTATGTCATTATTGTCATGCATTTTGAAGCATGTTTTTTTGCATTTCACTTTAGCATATCTTCACATCTTAATTTATGCATAATCATTACATCAAGCACATGATTCATTTTTGTGTTTTGTTCTGCAAAGAATGAACTTTAATATTTATTTGTTATATGTTTAATATTAATGAGTGTGTAACTGGGCTTAATGACTTCACATATCTGTGTGTTGTCGGATGTTTTTCACTGTCCTCTGCTCTTCATGAGATTTTTATAGTTTAAGTGCTATGTTTATGTTTTACAGAATATCACTGTTTTTGTTGTCTCCTTATTCTGGACATCAGTATTTAAAAAAAATATATTTTAGTCTTTTGCAAAAAGGACTCAATATTTCGTTATTTTTCTGTGTAGTTTCTGACACTAATCGTGGTTATTGTTACAGTATTAGGAGTCATTTTAAACACACTGTAATTTGCTATATAGTACACAAATAACTACCAGATAATACTGTACAGTATGCTGTTGTAGACTTTACATGTGTTTAATGTTCCCTTTGTTAAAAGTTTTTAAAGGGGATCATTAATGTCAAATAAGTCATTTACAAAAATCAACCGGTTATAACAACATTCATGAAAAGGGTGATTTCCATGCAATACTTGCAAAATAATGAGCATTTTGACTTGCATGTTATAATTGCTTAATAAACACAACTATAGGTCAAAAGCCAGTGTCTGTATTGGCCAGGGGTGTATCAGTGCCCATGGCATGGGTAACTCGCACATCTGTGAGAACACCATGAATGCAGACAGGTATGTACAAATATTGGAGCAGCATATACTGCCATCCAGCACCATCTTTTCCAGGAACATCCCTGCATTTTCCAGCAGGACAACTTCAAACCACATTCTGCCCAGATTAAAAGTTCATTGGCCTGCCTGCAGTCCTGACCATCTCCAATTGAGAATGTGTGGTGCATTATGAAGCACACCATATGGCTACGAAGACCTCATACAATTGTGGAGCTAATAACCTACATAATGGATGATTGGGGGAAAACTCCACTTTCTAAAATTAACAAACTTGTGTATTCAGTGCCTAAATGCATAAATGTTATTAGAATAAATAGTGATGTTTCACACTGGTAAACACTCAACTATCCCAAATTTTTTGAAGCGTGTTGCAATCATCTGACTTGAAATGACTGTACATTAACAAATAACAATTAAATTCACAAGGAAAAACATAATATACTGTGTAGTTGTAGTGCTTTAAATATAGCAAAGCGTGAATATAATTTAAATCACTCCTTTTTGTTTGTATTAGCATTTTTCATACTGTCCCAACTTTTTCGGATTTGGGGTTGTATAATAAAGCCTGATGAGCATTAAACTATACTGAACTTTATGTGCATAGGCTTCTAATGTTGCCAACTCCTTAATCAATGCTTCATATGAGTCCACTTTACATTAAGGTACATTTCCATTGGTTACTCATGTTCAATTAGTGTTATTAAGCATTTATAACATGTGAGGTAAAATGTGTCACTACTTGGCAGGTATTGAATAAAAGTTGCCCATTTTATTCATGTTGTTATAGCTGAATTATTATAAATGAATTATGAATTATTACTGAACCCCTTAGCAAACAGAATATTAATGTGTTACGTTTCATTTTACTGTAATTCTACTGTCATATGAAATACAGCAACTTGCGGGTGTTTGTTGCAACTAGCGGTCTTCATGAGTCCACCCAAACCCGAGGACACAAGACCTGATCCAGAACCTGTGCGGGTTCGGATCCACATTTTAAATGGTCAGCCGTGTCTGAGTCGGGTCCCATTCTATTGCTGCGGGTCCCGGGTTTGTAACATTATGTGTAATACCTGAGTCGATTCGAGAAGACCTGGCCATGATCAGACAGCGCTGATGATGATGGTGCTGTTTGTGTGTGTTGTAACTTGCAACATTGTAAAACTAGAATGAGAAAGTGGTGGCCGGGAAATAAGGTGAGAAACAGAGCAGAGCCACAACGCGCTGAATGACGTCAAAGTCAGAGCGGAGTTAAGGCACACTACAGCAAATTAGCACTGCTAACGCTAGCAGCCGTGGCAGTGAATGAGCAATTGTTATTCTAGTTCAAAAGGGCAAACAGTAGAAGTTATCTTATACGAAAAAACTGCAAAGCTGATTCTAAACAAGTCGTGTTCGTCACCCATCACAGTGACAGCAAGTGGACTTTTGAAGCTGAAATAAAAAGTCTATTCCTGAGTGGATTAGCAAGGATGTATTTTACCAAATTTCTTGGCAAGGAGGATGGATTATATGCTTCACCGCCAGGCACAGTGGAGAATGTTACTAACGTTACATTATGTAAGACACAAATTTTAGTTTTCACATCTTGAAAATGAACTTGTTAATAGCAATCAGATGTGAAATCAATGTCGATCGGGTCTGTGTCTCCCAGCCGGTCCGAGTCCCAGCTATCAAATAACAGACCGGTACGGGACCGGGTAGTACATTTCTGGGTCTCTTTGTGTTCGAGCACAAATTTTTGGACCTGTGGAGACCTCTAGTTGCAAATAACATTTGTTTTTACGACAAAGTTTTAGCACTTAAAAAAAAAAGTGTTGATTCAATTAATGATATTTAGTGCCTTTTTGCATGTTTTTTTATTTTATTAAGTTTTTCTCAAAAATTTCAAAGTAATCTGAACTGACTGAATGTAGTTATAAAACAGTTTATTTTATGTAGTTATGTATTTATAACAACTTCACTTTAGTTTACTAAATTTTAATGCCTGGGAGCTGGCAAATCTTTGTTTGTTCAGACAACTTTGGAGATAATAAATACATTTGCTGATTCAACTAAAGTACAAATCGATAGAATAAAAATTTAATATGTTAATTTGACTGGACAATTTCATTGTGTCAACACAAAAAAGCACCTTGATGCAACAAGATATTCACTTTTTTTGTGCAGTGTGTGTTGAAACAAAACAACAATGCTTATACATGTCAAAATCAAGATTTTGATGTCACGATCATATCTTTGCATTTTTCTGTAATCGTGTATGTTTTATTATGTTGCATAAGATGGATAATCAAAGCCTAAATTCTAAATTAGATGAGCCATATTTGAAGCCTTTGTAATATGCTGATAAACTCATGGGACTGTACATTAAATATTAAAGTGGCAAGTTACTACGTTGCTTGGCAACCATAAACAGCCTACAGTTAGACTAATGAACTATATTAATTGGCAGATTAATTATTAATGTTAAAGCAACTATTTATTAAATATTTGTGTCTTTTATGATAATGCTGTTGCTGCCGTTTTATAGCCATAATAATAAGCCACAAGAGGCTGTGAGTTACTGTGATTTTACCACTGTTAAAGGAATGCTCATCCATGCTAAAATCACTGCAACGCACAGACTCTAATAGTTTATTATTTTAATAAAAAAATAGATATAATGTCAAGAATCAAATGGGATTTATAAGATAAATGTACTGTTTCCAACTAGGATTCACTGTAAGTTTCACACTACAACACACATCTAAAGTTTAAATGTGTTCAGTGAGAGCTGATAGCTGAAAAATACAAGAGATCAGAGTGAAAAGTGTGTGTGTAACGGAGGTCTCACACAAGAACCCTTTGGAGTTGACGAAGTGTAGCCAGTGGTAGAGAAGTGAACAGTGTGTCTGTGTGTGCGTGTGAGTCTGAAGGTCTGTCTGTCTCTCTTTCTTCTCTGTAGGGCACATGGGTCTCTCCTGACAGGTACTGGCAGTTCACTCACATGTTCAAGTCTGACGGTGGTGTTTCCTCTGGCGTGCCGCGCAGATCCTGATCACAGACTCTCAGTTACTTTCACTGGATTAAACACCTGTGAGGGTTAAAATAAGTTAAACTGAATCAACATCTATTCTTACCTGTCCACATGTTCCTCACTGCTCAAAGCATTACAGTCTTTTCATTACTGATGGCTGTGGATTGTGGTGGAGGTGTATCTTCACTGGAGGGAGACGTGCGTATGGTGAACTTTGAACAAGATCACTGACAGGACCAGGGACTAAAAACTGTTCAAGAAATGAAAACCGAAAATGAACAGAATTTCTGATAACTGGTTATAATACATATAGTACATTTTTTGACTACATGTCTTTGTGTTGCCTGAGAAAACGAAACGTGTGTTTTGATCCTGAAGGAAACTTCTGCATCACACATTTTTTTGCCTACTTGCTTATTGTGGATGCTGCATGCTGTGAATGAAGACCTTTTAAACATAAAAACGATGTATAATTATAATGGTAAAAAGTACATTTCTCAGATGTTTTCAAGTCTTCACTGAATTATTGTTAGATATGATGCATTAATACAGATTTGATGCTGCCGGGTTATGATTTCTATGCTGATAAATCCACCACACAGGAAAACATTTAAATGCTGATTTTTGCTTATTTTGGGGATTCAAGTGGTTTATTTTAGGCTTGTTTTTCCAGACCAGGTTGCTTGTTTCTCTTGCGAGCTCTGGCAACACTGCAATTGGTATTTCACCCACCCCTTAATGCAGAGTACTGTCATTTTAAAAAGAACAATATTAACCGTTCTTTTATTTGGTTCTAACTGGTAACATTTTGGAAAGGAGGCTGCAGAACTTCTGAACCGGAACGAAAAAATACTGTTTTTGCTCAGAACGAACCAAAATGAAAAACATTTAGTTTTTAGTCCCTTGTAAGTACTGAAGAATCTGAGAAAACCATTGGGGGCTGGGACAAATCAGTGAACAATTACTATACATTTAGAGACCAGAATATAGAGACTTGTGGAGGACTCTTTTGACTTGGGCCAGTCATCAAGCAACAACCAAGAAACAACCTCAAACACCCTAGCTACCAGCTAGCAATGCCCTAGAAACCACTCAGACATCCTTTGAAACCCCTTAGCAATGCCCTACCAACCACCCAAAACACTATAGCTACCACAAAGCAGTGTGCTAAAAACCACTGAGAACACCCTAGCAACTCCATGGCAACACACTAAAATATTAAGAACATGTTAGCAACTGCATGGTAACCACCAACAACACCCTTGCAGCTGTATAGCATACTTGCATACATTTGAACACCTTAGCAACCTCATAGTGATGTGTTAAAAACAATCAGAATATCATAGCAACCACATAACAACCATTCAGGAACCACATACTGTAGCTACGCCATTGCAACCATGCACAATACCACTAGCAACAGCATAGCAACCTGCTACAAAACTAATCTGAACACCTTAGCAACCTCATAGCAATATATTAAAAATTTCAATAACTCAGAACAACATAGCAACCACATAGTAATACCAAAGCAACCCCCCACAACACCCTAGCAACTGTTTAGCAACACGCTACAAAATAATCGAAACACCATAGCAACCTAATTTCAATGCATTAAAATAACTAAAATCACCATAGTAACCACATAGCAATGCCATGGCAACCATCTAGAACAACCATGGTGAGTTTTGCACAAGCAAGTGCTACTCACATTTTCTATAGAAATTATATTTCGGATTATTATTGTAGCTGTGGTGGTTGTTGTTATTGTTGTTTTTTAGGAAATATAGCTACTTGGTTTTTATTTATTTATTTATTTTTTTTATGGATGATCCTAGTTTTTATTCAATATTATTTAAATTTTGACACAATGATAGCTAGCTTTGATGATATATGTTTAGATTCAATACTTAGATTAATGGTTTGTGATTCATAGATTTGTGGTGAACCACAACTAAAATGCACTATGATAGACTCACAAACATCAATGCCAGTGATTGTTAATGTTCTCATTTTGTTTCTCACAGACTTTTATTTTCTTTAATTTTGTTTTATCACAAGGATTGACAATTATTTATTATCATTTAAATAAATTATAACATTAATCAGAAATAACTTGCTATTTGTATACTACACACACCGCCTAGAAAGCAATCTTAAGAGATCTTAGAGATCAGCATGAATTGGCTTCTCTGTGTTATCTCGTCTTCCTCTCTGCCCTGTGGTGAAATGTGTCTTGGCAGGCAGGTTCTCATTTAAGTTTGTTTTGCTCTCTGCAGGACCGCATTCACAATGGTTCCAATTTCCAACCCATTCTCCAATTTTCATCTGCACTGACAGACAACACATGCTGAAAGAGACGTTTAGCTCGAGTAAAGCATTGGTAAGTGATGATTCTCAGTGCTGTGTGACATTCAAATCGTTTTTTTTATGAATTTTTTTTTCCAATTTGAATGAATGTGTAATGTTCAGGAAATGGAAACATGACGGTTTGTTTTGCGTGATATATGCTGAAATAATCTGACTCAAGTTTCAGATGTGTAGCTCTGCAGATATATTTGCAGATGTTTAGATGTACATGTAAAAAAAATGGTCAAAGTAAACATTTATTTGAAATAATTATGGACAACTGTGATGATGTAAATACTTTGCATGATTTAATTTACTTGTCGGAATTGCAAATATGTAATTGTGTTAAACTGATTCTCATTTCACACAGTGGAGTTTTATCTGCTTCTGCTCGGGAGAGAAAACAATAAAACTGTGAAAGATATGTGTGTCACATTAAGAACAATTCAGTGCTAATGCTCAACAATTGTTCCATAATATTTTAGTAATAGAAACATAAAACATAAGATATTATAACAAATTAGGCCTTAATTTATGTACAAACTGTTATACATTTGGCATAAGTTTATCATTTATTTTCCATGTATATATAAGAAATGCAACTATGACTATAAACACATTTGAAATAGTTAAAGATTCAAATACGATAAGTAGATTTTTTTTTTTATTATATCTATATTTGGTTATATTCAGCATGTGATATCAAAAATGTGATACTGTATGAGCAGTAATTGTTAGCTTAAACATTTTTATAACTAATTATTAAACTTGTTTTAATGCTATTCGTGTATCACTCTTAATGTAATTTACAGAATGTTAACCATTTTATCTGACCTATTTTGTACATGTACAATATTAAACACTTTCCCTGAGACTGGCTGATGTGTTTGGTTTTGTAAAGGCTAACATTTGAAAAATATGTCCCTGATTTACCTCTTTATATCTTTGAAGACCAAAAAGTATTTCATTACCAGAAATAACATGAAGTAAAACATTCAAATAGACTTTTGTAATCCAGCACATCATCATAAATCTTGTTCACATTTCCATCATAATCTGATTATTGCAGCCGGGACGGAACGTATGAGCAGATGTAGGAATAATAATCTGAGGCCACAATTCTCATGACACAAGAAATGATTCTGATTCATGTTTAATATGTGGATAGTAGCCTAGTTGATACATGACTTTTACTATATTACATTTGAAAATCTACTCACACTGACTATTCATGACTTCACTGTAACTCAAAACATGCTGGGTCACAATGATCCAGTATATGAATATATTCCTTTATTAACAATAAGAGCCCATGAGTTGAGTTTATGGAAGTGACATGAGTGTGTTCAGTGCTGTATGTCTGTGTGTCTGCTCTGTTGATGGATGTCTGTCTGTTGGCTTTGAAGCCCGGTTTGACTCGGCTCGTAATTGAAAACTGGGCTTTGTTGTCTGGGGATTCGTGCTCTATAAAACAGCTTAAAAACAGGAAAAGCAATAGTGGGAATAGAGCCGGAGTATAATTAATTTTGGGACTATTATTGCAGGAGGAAGAATTCTAATCAGTCACAGATTCCTTCCTGTTTGGGTAGCGTGACCGTAACCAATTACACGTGAACTCAGAGTTACAGTTTCACTTCCTGTGCTACTCCAAGAGTGAGTGGACGGCATACAGGAGAGAGAGAGAGAGAGAGAGAGAGAGAGAGAGAGAGAGAGAGAGAGATGACATATAATGTAACTGTACAAACAAAGCAAATGTTTTACTTCATGTAGAAAAACAGAAGATTTGTGTGGCTTCTTTATGTTGCTCTTATTGTGCAATGACCACTGATCTCAAATCTCCAGACCCTTTATACACAATGTGTTCAGAGCAAACCGAAAACAACATTTATTAGTCATTTTATGTGTTCACTTCACTTAAAACACACACACACACACACACACACACACACACACACACACACAAATATTTAGCAGCATTTTTGTCTTGTTTTCAAAAACAAGTGTGTAAACATCTTTACAAATGACTTTTTTTCAGTGGGGAAAGAAGAATAAACACTGAACACTGATGCATTATGTGGTAAAATCTAAATGAACTGAATTGATTCAAATTAAAAAAGACTATTTAACATGCCTGAATCAACATGACTACATGACGTTACAGCAACAAAACTCATTTTTTAGGAGTTAGATCAGGTTGAAATATCTCATTATGTAACAATTGAAGGTTACCAATTATTTTTTTATTTTTTTAATTAATCCGATTTCTTTGAAAACAAGTATACATAATCTTTTGATTTTAATTTAGCTTCTATAGGAAATGTATCTTGTTTTAAGGATATTTAGATATTTTTACTGTAAAACAACAAGACAATAAAACTAATAAAATTATTTCTTGCAGTATCAAACAGAAATGTTGATAAAGCACAGTTTTGCAAACCCTTCATCACCTCACATCACTCCTTCTCAACTAGTTTTGCCTCAGGATCCAGATTTTTAACCGGACATCAAGTTGTAGCCAACACAGAGCAAAAATTATTTGTCATACAAAAGTAACACAAATGTCCTTAAAACCAAGCATTAAATGTATTAAAATTATTGGATGGATCGAGCAATATGCAAAATCAGCATCATAGACTAAATGGAAGAATTAGCTTCTTTTTTTTTTTCTTTTTTTTATGCATAAACAACAGCAGAAGGTTAGACAATTACTGTATTAGTATAATCCACATTAATGTGACTAATACATTTGTGTCAATATAATATATAGTTTGATTGGCTGCACAGCCTATGACATCAACAACAAAGATATGCAAAACATTTTATCCTACCTTTTAAATTGATTAGTCGATTACATTTTCCAATTTGAATGAATGTGTAATGTTCAGGAAATGGAAACATGATGGTTTGTTTTGCGTGATATATGCTGAAATAATCTGACTCAAGTTTCAGATGTGTAGCTCTGCGGATATATTTGCAGATGTTTAGATGTACAAAATGGTCAAAGATTAATCTTAATCTCTGCATAATTTGAAAGTCTTTTCCATTTGAATTACTAGCATTTCCCAGTGTTTTCCCCCTGTTGTCCGCAACCCTATCAAAACAGACCTGTGACCCATTTTTTTAAATTCGATCTCGGTCCCACACTCTGTGAATCAGCTTTATTCTGATATTCTGATATTTGCCAATATGAGATTATCGGCATTGGCCATCAGCATAGCTGAAGCTGGCTCGGCCTATTCCCATGATCTACTGGCCTAATCAATGGATCATGTAAAATCTAGTGATTATTGTGAAAAAAAAATTGTCACAGTGATTTTTCTTTTATTTCAACATATATGTACAGTATACACTACCGTTCAAAAGTTTGGGGTCACTTACTCATTCTTTATTTATTTATTTATTTCACATTTTAGAATAATAGTAGTCAGCAAAAGTATGGAATAATAGAAATGGAAATATGGGAATTATTTTGTGACCAAAAAATCCAAAATAAATCCAAAACTATGTAATATTTTAGCATCTTCAAAGTAGTCACCCTTTGCCTAGATTTTGCAGACATGTACTCGTGACATTTTCCCAACCAACTTCTTGAGGAATCACCCCGGGATGCTTTTTAAACAGTATTGAAGGAGTTCCCATCTATGTTGGGCACTTATTGGCTTCTTTTCTTCATATTTTGATCCAAGTCATCCATTTCAAAAACTTTTTTTTTTTTAGGAAATTTTAGATTTGTAATTAAATAAATGTATATGTTTTGGCAGAATAATATTTTGTCTACAAAGTTAATTTCAAACTTTTAAGCATACACCTTCAGATCAAAAGATTTTTAAGATCATGAGAAACATTTCAGACAAGTGACCCCAAACTTTTGAACGGTAGTGTACATCTCAACTGTCTAAAACAGTTAGTCTATAAATCCTGTTGCACTTAAAGTGACCATATTATGTATTTAGTAAGTGAATACATTACAGTGAATACTTACAGTGCAGCATTAATATATTATAGTATATATTAACATATAAGTATTATATTCATTTATATGTATTATTTACTTTTAATATTCATAGTATTTTAAAAAATGAAGTGTTACAAAATTTGCAATGACTGAGCACAAGCTGGTCCTGAATAAATTATTTAATCAATTACAGTAATGACAATTGTGAATGTGCACAATTTTATTTTTTATCTGTTTATGTTCATTGTGACATTTACATATTTCAAAGTGGCTCGAGTGTTTTGATTACGTTCACAGAAATTAATTCAGATCCATTTAATTATTCAGTGATCATTTCTAGTGATGTCAGAAGGTGGTGACAAATGAGTTAGTCACTGAATCAACAATCAAAAGACATTTTTAATGAGACTTTAGTAGATTTTAGTAGTTTTAAACATTATAAGAACAAAGCAAATCTATCATTTCCCTACAGTTTGTGAGCTGCTGAGCATAACTTTTATCAAAAGACAACAATAATAGTCTTATAATAATTATGAGTTTCAATAACGTCCGTATGTTTTCATGAATAAAATGCATGTCTACATATCTATTGACTTCAGTAAAATCTTTAAGTGTTCTAAGAATCTTTTTCCTACAGTTTGTCGACTGCACACCAACATAAAGGTAAAAATATTAAAAATAGTTGTACATATTTAAGACAAACTATTACATCACAAACATAATGTAAACACTTAATGAAGACTCATTCCACGTACAAAGTGTGCTTAAAAGAAGGATTGTTCTTTGTTTTATTTCTGCAGTGTATTTCACATAATGCTGCTAATCAAGAACACTGTGTGCTTTAAATAACTCTCATTTGTGTGTTCCTCATCTCTGTATTATTCATTTAGATCAACGTCTCTGCCGATAAAAACATGGATAAACGAGTATTGTTGAAAGCAACTTTGAGCTGCGTTGATTAGACTGTCTGTCTGATGGGCTGTTACATAAGGATTGTTTCAGCTCATGAAACTCACGTGGTTGGATGGATGGTCGCTCAATCAGCCCAAAGAATGCTGTATACAAATCCACCATTTGGACTCCGTATGGGTTTAGATTGGAAAAGTGCGGGGGACAAAAATCCCCTTTTCTAAGAGAACGGGGGACGTGTCTCGCACGTCTCCTGGGGCTGCTACACCCTTGAGGTTACACATAAAAACTGTTGAAATGTCATTGTGTTAGAGAACATAAAATCGGGTTCTGTAAACAAATGTTACTGGAGATTTTCTCAGAACTAATTTCACTTTTCTGAGACATTTTGCAATGACATTTAATTAACTGGAGTCACAGTGATTACAACTCAAGTTATCACAGATGTCCAAGCAGAGTCCACGGGTGGAGTTCAGCATATAAACTATTAACATGTTCCACTAACATTTGACAACAACAAAATATTCAAATACTTTATTTTCCTATGCTTATCCAGGGATTCAACAGAAAATAATCTGAAAAATATGTTCTTTTTTCTAAATGTTTTGCTTGAAAAGTGTGTTGTGCTAACTTTCCTTAAAGGGATAGTTCACCCAATAATGACAATTTCTCTCATCATTTACTCACCCTCATGCCATCCCATATATTTATGATTTTCTATCATCTACTGAACAAACCAAGATTTTTTAAATAATATTTCAGCTCTCTTGGTCCATACAATACAAGTGATTGGGTGCCAAAATTTTGAAGCTTCAAATTAGGACAACACAAAAGTAATCCAGATGACTATGGTGCTTAAATCCATATTCTCTCAAGTGATATGACAGATGTGGGTGAGAGACAGACCAATACTTAAGTCCTTTTTTCCTTTACTTTCTCCTTCTTCTGATTTTGGTGATTCAGATTATTTTCATGTATATCATCCCCTACTGAGTTGGGACTACAATTTATAAAAAAAAGAAAAAAAAAAGACTTTAATTGTATCTGTTTCTGCTTATATTGGGTAAAATTAGGCAAAAGGCTCCTTTGATTTTTCTTTCTCCCAAAACACTAAATATCATCACAAACTACCACAGCATGTTCCTGAACAGCTGTTTGTCACTGTACACTACATAATATTCCTCTTCCATGAGATCTTTGTGTGTGATGTCTCAAGGTTGATTTAATCATTTTTAAAATGTTGCAAATGTATGTAGCTAATGAATATTCTGGAAATAATCACATTTATTTTGAGGCATAATACTGATTTGTCATTTTCAGTTTTAAGGTGAATAAAAAAATGTAATCAATAACTGTCCAATAAGTGAATGGACAGTATTTGGGGTACAAAAGCCCCCTGCTGCAGGTGCTAAAGGCCCCTATTAAACACATTGCTTTTCTTAAGTGGGGGGAAGAGATTTGATGTGAAAAATGTTCAAAGTGGGCTCACATTGACTCATCCAGTCACATTAGAGATTAGTTTGTTTATAGAATACTTGAGATGTAAAATGCTAAATGTGTTTGAAATGAACAGGAAATGATGCATCCTTTTCTGAAGCAGTTATATTAAATGAGCATTATTTAAATGTGTTACTTGTGCCTTATAACTGTTGCCCCAGTATGAATACTACATCAATATAAACCCCTGAGGGTCTTTTACCCCAAATAAGGGAGCCTTTTATAAAGCCCCCACGCCACCTTTTTTAAAAATATTTAAAATGTAAAGATTTTATTCAAAACAACATTCTGTTGTTATTTCTTTTCACACAAATTATGTTGCTTCTTCAATATTCAATAGGAAAAATATGTCATGAATCTTGATACACTTTGTGAGCAGAAAAAGAGAAATTTCATCAAGGTGTGTTTTTAGCCCCGTTGTAAGGAACAGTATATCAGTATTATAATGGGCACCTCCACCCCATCCTGTCGTTACTGGTTTTGGCATTGGCCATTATAAAACCATAACGTTCATTAGCAGTTGCCATACTCCTCTTGCAGTCTCCAAAATCTCCATCATTTAACTATTATACAGCAGTTTTCATAATAAAGTTAATTTATAACACATGTCCTTCCCTAACCAACGATATTAACAAGAATAAATGCATCATTCTGCATGTCAATGTTAAACTGCTCTGATGAGCGTCTGTATAAAGTTAGTGGCACTTGTGTTAGCTCACTGGGTTGTTATTTGTGCTCGTAGCTCAAGTGAAGGCCGATGGGCCCACAGCATGTCAAGACTAACAAACACATCTATTTATTGAATAGATGTGTTTGTAATGACTTACATAGAGTATTACATTCAGAGGCCGCTGTATAAAATACTCATAACATGAAAAATGGAGTCATTTTCAATGCATTGTGGGTGAACATGAAAACCCAAGCCACTAAACTAATACAGGCACAATCGTCCCCACCGTCCCGGACAGCATCATTTTCCAAACAAACAGTATTCCTGCAAGAATTGATTCGTTTAGACGGTACATTGATCACCTACATCGCCTGCAGAAAGGAGATGGCTTTACAAGCAATAAAATGAGCGACAATTATATTATTTTAGTGAAATAAGACAAAGTGCAGGCGCAGAATGCCAATAGCAAGACCGGCACATCGTTGGCCAGTGCTAGCATGTGTGTGTGTATGCACGTTTGGTTCTCAAGTCGCACAATAATCCAGTAAAGTTTCTCAGCTCTGTTTCTGCTGCTGCTCACCTCTGATTATACTCATTTATAAACGCATCCAGCAGAAATTGCAGCCCAGGGCTGATAGAGTATAAAGATGCTGATCAGAAGTGCAGCTAAATAGACTGCACTGCAGGGCACGAGGTGTCACATGCACACATCTGGAAGACCAATGACTGCGTGCAGATTTTTCCAAACACCACTGCTGTGAAGAATACATAACAACACTAGACAAGCACGGATATTTTCTGTCCATACGTTGAATCTTCTGAGCTGAAAGTATTCAAGCATATAGTTTGCATGAAAATATTGCTGTTGATCCTCTAGGCTTAATCATTTTTACACTTTAATTAAAAGGCTATTTTGTCTAAAAATGTAATAAAATAAGATATTAAGATATTATTTAAGATAATGAACCTTGAAATATTTTTTATTTTATTTTGTTACTTTGGCAGATTTCATTTTCTCATGTTTTAAAATTATTGAACAGACATTGTAAACATTCTTCTGGGGGAACAATTATATACAGTATATTCTGGATATATATATTTATTATTCCAGATATACTGTTTAAAAGCATGTTTGTCTTTTTTTCTGGTAAGAATATGTAAACATCATTAAAATAAAAAAGCATTATTTGAGAAGCAGAATGGTAAAATATTAGGCTTTATTGTTTGAAGTTTATGCTTAAAACAAGAAAAAAAACTATATTTGCAAATCGGGTAAAAATAAATGTTTCCCTTTAAAACAAATAATCACAATAGTTTGTCTTGCTATAAGCATAAACATTACAAAATTGTTAATTTTGTTAGTTAAGCACAACTTCAAAATGTTGAAATCATCCTTTGTTGCTTCTAAAGAAAACTTTCTTCATTTAATAACCTCAAAGCTCATGAACGTTTTTAGGTTCTTGGTGAAACTTCTCAAGGGAGAATTTACATGACATTTTTACTTTCCCGACAGTTGTACTTTATAGAGCTTTCAGTTCTGAAACTGCAGTTAGCACACATTCAGTAACGAGTGAGCAGAGATATGCAGATCTGTGAAACTTGGACATTTTTATGATTTTTTTTTAAAATATAGCAAAACATTTTTATTTCCAATTGTTAGTACATAATTATTTGATTTAATGTGTTTAATAAAATGAAATATAAATTTACCAGTTTATTTCAGAATTTGTTCTAGTTATTTTTTCACCCTGAAAATTTGAAACAGAGTGTCTACTTGCACCCAGGTGTAAATAGCATATTCCAATTTAAAGAGCCCATTAAGTTCAAATGACTTTAAATGTATGTAAGTAAATCATTTATCAACACAGTGATCATTGTGGGCTGGAACTTGATCAGAATCACATACAAATCCTCAATAAACAATCATTTTAATAAACAACCTTGTGTAAGTAAATGAATTAGACAGGAATGTGAACACGTTCAAACAGATTTTGCAACGTTCTGCTGAACTAATTCTATTTACCAGATTGTATTGCTTTATTTGTTTATCTTTCATTTTGAAGGATTTGAACATTGAAACCTGAAACAGACAAGAGAGAACTGTGAATCTGCTTCAGTTTTTCTTCTGTTGTAGCGGGCCGCAGCTCTGAGATGTCACACCCGTCAACAGAAGTGAATTCTATAGGGTTGGTGAATGCAGCGGTTGAAGGCCTGGTTTGATTGACAGCTCCAGCTCTCTGTCTCTGCCCTCAGGCTGATTGACAACACGGTTCATCTCACATTTAGTGACTGAGCTAATCCAGTAAATTCCAACCAGACGCTCAAAGAGCCCTGCTGAGACCCTCGCACGTCCCAGGTGCACTTTTATCTCCCAAAATAAAAATGTTTTTCCATCTGTGACTCTAAAACAAACCAAATATAATTAAGTGTAAGTATACAGTATAATTAAGCCTGCTTAGAAAGCACTGGCTTCCAATAAATTAATACATCGGCTAATTACATGAGGGAATCTTTCAGCTGTTGTGATAAGTGTTCATATTTTCATAGGTGTCTGACTGGTTGAAATTGGATCACCTCACTGAAGCGATTGTTCTCTTGCCAAGTTTAATAATTAACCTGTGTTATAAAACGCACACACACACACACACACACACACACACAAACACAGAACACCTTTTTTTCTCAGTAAGTACAAAGTTTGTGATCTTGACCTTGTGATGTTTTTATTGTTTGAGCTGTAATTGACCTCGAGAATCAAACTCCTTAAGGAATTGAACTAAAGGTCTCTTGAACTCGACAAACCACGGAGTATTCCTTTGGTCAAACAATTGCCTGTTCCATAATTAATTTAATTGCAGTATGAGCCCAGACAATTGTGGTTCATTTGAACACACGTTATGTATTGCAAAAATGTGCTGCATGGAATTTACATGAATCATTAGTATTATGTGGAGAAATGCATTTAATCTTGATTTATTTCAGACCTGCACTGATTACACTGGGATGCATCAGTAGAACATTGTGCTGCTAGTGTGCTAGCAATGCTTGAGTAAATGAAGATAAAGTATTGAACTATAATATGACCTGAAAGCTCGAACACACTTACATACTACTGAATCTGTATGTATTGCATAAAATAATTTAATGACTGAAGCAATCAGTGAAGCTACATTGAAAGTTTAGCTTCACATGCTAAACTAGTTTGGCTGTGCAGTTGTGTGCACAAAACGCTTTGACAAAAGCCAGCAATTTGCAATTGTTAATGGGGAAAACTATCCATTTTGAAAACAGCTGAACTACTGTAACACTAAAGATTGTGTAACTAGCGTTAATTGAAGCGCTGTTATACTTTTAAGCTATTGTGATTCCCTTTCTCTGGAAGCAATACAGATTGCATCAACTGCTTAAATTTTAGCTGTACCGATGCTATGCATCTAATTAACATTTTAGCATGGGGTTTTTGGTTTGGAATAACTCGGAATTCTTGGATTTTCTGAAAACTCTATGTAAGTCATACTCATCATTGACAATTTCACATAAAATGATAAAGTAGTAATTTTAGTAATAATAAGGTGTGGTATATTTTCTAAGAAAAATATTGATTTGTATTGAAATTGTGTTATGTAAGAAGAAAACATCGGACAGACTCTCAAAAAACAGTTGAATTCTACATTGGGTTTGCATGGGAGTTCAGTTGTTTATGTCACAGAAATGAGCATGTGACTGCACGTTATCCTGCTTATTACAATTCTTCTTGAGAGAAAAAACGAATAAACAGACATGAAACATTGATTTGAGTTAAAAGTATTTTTTTTAGCTTCCTTTTAGAGATTGCAGAGTGAGACATGAAGTAGGAAAGATGACTCGCAGTACCCAGATGAGTGGTCTGATTTCACTCAATACACAGATGTGCAATTGTTATTCAGAAATATCAAGTCGCTGGATGGTGCGACTGACAAATCTATTTGTGTTACATCAGTATAATTGATCACTCGTTTTGTTATTGTAGCATGAATCATCAACATTACTGAAGTTATGTCACACTTATCATTCACATGTGCTGTCTGTGAGAGCTCTGTAATTACATTTTCATGGCAAGATCTCCACCAAGTAGCGCACAGGTACACATTTTCTAAGGCCAGTTTCATCAAGGAGCCTTTTCATGTGACAGATTTAATGTATTTGTCACATTATGACTTTGTGTTTAATAATTAAAAGCATAAACGAGAGATTAATGAGTGGACATTTCTGCCCAGTATTAGTGCTGTACCGGTGGTTTTGGTTTCACGTGTGTATCGTCACAGACTGATGTCTGTGTCATGTCATGAAGAATATGATGAAGATGGCTACATTATTCAGACCAGCACAACAAAAATACAGTGTTCACGTTTATTACTGTGGCAAACTTCTGGCAGACAACGGTGCATTTTTACATGTAATTTTGGGGTGTTTTTTCACCTTTATTCAATAAATAAGTGGAGTGGGAGACAGGAAATAACACATGTCACATGGCACATGTCAGTGCTTTGCCCAGAAGGCTGCAGCTCCACAGTTCTACCACAAATGTGTCATACCTTTGGTGAAAAGTGTATTTTACTTGTATTGTTTTCAGTTGTTAGTTCAAACGTTGTGCAATGTATTCAGGGCAGTATTTCTTTATCTTTTACTAATTTGTAATTCTGCATATGGCACCATTAAAATATCTCTGTACAAGAATACAAATTGTAATCTAATACAAATCCCAACACAAATGTACAATGTGTAGAATATTATTTTTTCCCCAAAAATGTGCCTAACTTCAACAAACAGAACAGAAAAGTGGCCAAATCCAGCAAACAAAAAGTTACGTAAATGTAATCAAATTCAATAACAAGTAAAATACATAAGAAGTACAGTATTTAAATTATATTTATGTCCTTATTTACACACCCTCGTGTTGTTCTAAACATTCAGTGCTATTTCTTTTCCATGCAATGACAGTTAATAGTAACCAGAACTGTCAAACTACTCTTAAATCATTGTAATTGTCCATACGACATCTGTACTATACTTCAATACTTGCCAAAGATAAAAGTCTTTGTGGCAGCGGGGGCATGGTCAAGCGCCCGTCCGAAGGGGAGAAAGCGGTAAGGGCGCTTACACCTGAGCTAAATTATGTCTAACACCTGTCTCTAATTTCAGTGAGTATGGGGAGAGCGGCATAAAAGAGCACCAGTGCCTCCAGTCGAGAGAGAGAGCTGCCAGTCCAGTGTTGGCAACAGAGAGACAACACCAAATTGTTAGTTTAAGTTTAGAAACATTTATGTATAGCACGTATTTGCACTACCCCTGTCTGTCTACACCCCGTGATTAAAGAGCCTCACCTTTGTGTTTGAACCCTGTTCCCGTGTCCTTCTTCTTGTAAAGTCTTTACACTGGTGCCGAAACCCGGGAAAACGGCGGAGTGGGCCCAGTGCCACCGCCCGGCGTCGCTGGAGGCGGCCGTCCAGCTTGCAGAGGACCACATGGCGGCGATTCCAAGGGCGGATGAGCCCTCTCTCTCTCTCTCTCTCTCTCTCTCCCTCTCTTCCCCCTCCCCCTGTGTTTTCTTCTGCTCTCTCCCATCCCCTTCAACCCTCTCCCTCTGTCCTCTCTCCAGGGTCCGTTCCTGCCCCCCGCAGGCGAGGAGCCTGGTTAAGATCAACCCAGTCATCTGCCACATCACCTCCTTCCCCCACAACCTTCAACCGCTCTCCCCCTCAGGTGGGGGCGTCCGCCGAAGCAGGTACGGGTGTAGCGCGTGGGCCAGCCTGTCGGAGGTCCGGGAACCCGAGCCTCTTGCGCGATCGGTGTACGTTGATGAAGGTGGGGACGGTGGTTCGGGTCTCCGATCTCCCACATGCTGCCCCCGATCGGGCTGGAGCGTACCGGATTCCGGTAAGAATCCAGGGGGGTACACACCAAGCTTTGCTGGATACCGGTTGTAATCAGACCACCATCCATCAACGCTTGGTTCAACCCGGGGCTTTGAGCACGGCTAAACAGGTAAGGGTGAGGTGTGTGCATGGGGATGTTCACAACTATCCGATGGTGACCTTACTAATTAAATTCAGAGGGAGGAAACATAGAGTGGAGGCAGCGGTTAGCTCCCGCCTCACCCATCCTCTAATCTTGGGGACCGATTGGCCTGTATTTAGAGATATTTTAGGGGGAATATGCACGGATGGGTCCTGCACTAAAATAGGGAGATGTGCGATGCTTTGGCAGGGGAGGCGGAGCCGGGGCCATCCTCGACTGTTCCAAATCAGGATGACGAGGGAAGGGGCGGGCCCTCCGCCCCTCCCCTTCGTAGGGAATTCCCTGACGTAGATTTCCCTTTGGAGCAGTCACGGGTTGAAACCCTTAAGCACGCCTTCGATCAGGTGAAGACGATTGATGGACAGCGTCTTCAGCTGGACATCGCTCTCGCATACCCCTATTTTGCGATTATAAATGAGCGGTTATACAGAGTGACGCAGGACACTCAAACAAAAGAAAACGTTACACAATTATTGATTCCACGGAGCCGCCGCGAAATGTTATTCCAGGCGGCTCATTATAATCCCATGGCGGGTCACCTAGGAGAAAGGAAAACACTTCTCCGTCTAATAGCCCGTTTTTATTGGCCGGGCATTGCCGGCGACGTCCGCAGATGGTGCGCGGCGTGCCGTGAATGCCAGCTGGTAAACCCACCGGCCACCCCAAAAGCGCCATTGCGCCCTCTTCCGTTAATCGAGGTTCCCGTCGAAAGAATTGGAATGGACCTCGTCGGGCCATTAGAGCGGACAGCACGCGGACATCGCTTTGTGTTAGTCCTAGTGGATTACGCAACTCGATATCTGGAAGCAGTGCCTCTAAGCAATATCTCAGCACGTAGTGTTGCTGGGGCGCTCTTCAAAATAATCTCCCGGGTGGGGATTCCAAAAGAAATCCTCACCGATCAAGGCACAACATTTATGTCACGCACACTTCGCGAACTTTACGATCTATTGGGCATTAAATCGATTCGCACTAGCGTGTACCATCCGCAGACAGGTGGCCTAGTGGAACGTTTTAACAGAACGCTCAAGAACATGATTCGTAAGTTCGTACACGAGGATGCTAAAAACTGGGACAGATGGCTCGATCCCCTGTTGTTTGCAGTGCGAGAGGTCCCGCAAGCCTCAACCGGCTTCTCTCCATTTGAACTACTGTATGGGCGACACCCACGCGGTGTCTTAGATGTTATACGAGAAAGCTGGGAGGAGGGATCTTCGAATAGCAAAAACGAAATTCAATACGTCCTTGACCTCAGAGCAAAACTCCACACTTTGGGGAAATTGACACAGGAGAATTTGCTCCGGGCCCAAGAACGTCAATGCCGACTGTATGACAGGGGAACACAGCTAAGGGAGTTTGCACCGGGAGATAAAGTTCTTGTATTGCTCCCCACATCGAGCTCCAAATTACTCGCCAAGTGGCAAGGGCCCTTTGAGGTCACACGACGAGTGGGGGATCTCGATTATGAGGTTAAACGAACCGATAGGGGGGACGCGCGTCAAATTTACCACCTCAACCTCCTTAAATTATGGAGGGAGGCGGTCCCTGTGTCATTGGCTACGGTGGTTCCAGAGAGGGCGGAGCTCGGACCGGAGGTAAATTCAAAAACCGATCTCAATGCCCCGGTCATTTGTGGAGACCACCTCTCCCCGTGCCAACGTTCAGAGGTTGCCAGGTTGCAAGAAGAGTTTGCAGATGTGTTTTCTCCCCTACAAGGTCGCACAAACGTCATCGAGCACCATATCGAGACCGAGCCGGGGGTGGTCGTTCGTAGCCGCCCTTATCGCCTCCCCGAGCATAAAAAGAAAATTGTTTGTGACGAATTGGATGCCATGCTTGATATGGGGGTAATAGAAGAGTCCCACAGCGATTGGTCCAGCCCGGTCGTTCTCGTTCCCAAGAGTGACGGGTCTGTGCGGTTCTGTGTGGACTACAGAAAAGTCAATGCGGTGTCTAAATTTGATCCGTACCCAATGCCCCGGGTTGATGAACTGCTCGATCGGTTAGGTACCGCTCACTTTTATTCGACATTGGATTTGACAAAGGGTTATTGGCAGATCCCCTTGACACCAATTTCCCGTGAGAAAACAGCCTTCACCACGCCGTTCGGATTACACCAATTTGTGACACTTCCGTTCGGTTTGTTTGGGGCCCCAGCCACGTTCCAGCGTCTGATGGACCGTATCCTCCGCCCGCACTCCGCTTACGTCGCTGCTTATTTAGATGACATCATTATCTATAGTAATGATTGGCAGCGGCATATACAACATCTGAGGGCGGTCTTGAAGTCGCTGCAGCGGGCGGGGCTCACAGCAAACCCCAAGAAGTGCGCGATTGGGCGTGTGGAGGTGCGGTATCTGGGGTTCCACTTAGGTCATGGCCAGGACCGTGGCGATTGCGACTTGCCCTAGACCTAAGACCAAAAAGGGGGTGAGGCAGTTCCTGGGGCTGGCTGGCTATTATAGAAGATTTGTGCCTAATTATTCGGGTGTCACCAGCCTGCTGACTGACCTCACTAAAAAGGGGGCTCCAGATCCGGTCCAATGGTCGGAGCAGTGCCAACAGGCGTTTACACGAGTTAAAGCCGCACTCTGTGGAGGGCCGCTCTTGTATTCACCTAACTTCTCTCTCCCTTTCTTATTACAGACGGACGCTTCAGACAGAGGGCTGGGGGCCGTACTCTCGCAGGTGGTGGAGGGGGAGGAGCGCCCGGTGCTGTACATCAGTCGGAAGCTCTCCTTAAGGGAAACGAAGTACAGCACTGTAGAGAAGGAGTGTCTGGCCATCAAGTGGGTGGTCCTCACACTCCGATACTACCTGCTGGGGCGGGCCTTCACTCTCTGCTCGGATCACGCCCCACTGCAGTGGCTCCACCGCATGAAGGATACTAACGCCCGGATCACCCGTTGGTATCTGGCTCTCCAGCCTTTTAAGTTCGACATGGTCCACAGACCGGGGGTGCAGATGGCTGTCACCGACTTCCTCTCCAGAAATGGGGGGGGAGTGGTAGGCAGGCCGGATGACGCCCCGGCCTGAGTCGGGCGGTGGGGGTATGTGGCAGCGGGGGCGTGGTCAAGCGCCCGTCCGAAGGGGAGAAAGCGGTAAGGGCGCTGAGCTAAATTATGTCTAACACCTGTCTCTAATTTCAGTGAGTATGGGGAGAGAGGCATAAAAGAGCACCAGTGCCTCCAGTCGAGAGAGAGAGCTGCCAGTCCAGTGTTGGCAACAGAGAGACAACACCAAATTGTTAGTTTAAGTTTAGAAACATTTATGTATAGCACGTATTTGCACTACCCCTGTCTGTCTACACCCCGTGATTAAAGAGCCTCACCTTTGTGTTTGAACCCCGTTCCCGTGTCCTTCTTCTTGTAAAGTCTTTACAGTCTTATATCAAATTTTTTGTAGAAAAGTATCCAGTTTATTCACAGAATATATTTTCACATACAAATGGTGCTTTGACTATCACGAGTGGTTTATTTTTTTTGGATGCCAAAATACCATCATTCTTGTGTTTGCTGTTAAGGGAACATGACATGCAAGTTTGACTAGGCAGATGAGATTTGAGAGCTGCAGTGAAGGGTAAGATGTTAATTTGATGTTTTGCATTAGTTTGAAAGAGAGTGAAACAGCAAACAAATTCATAAATTATAATACAAAGAGTTTATTTCATTGACTGAACTCAATAATAAAAAAAAAAAGCATGAATGAAGTATTCTCATTCTGGGGTCCTTAAAGAAAGAGAAGGTAAATACAGTATGAGCTGTGTTTTTCTTGTGTGTGTGTGAGGGCATTTTTTAGGTTACAAACTGGTAATTACAAGGGCATTATGTTATAAATGTGGTTTATTAGGACATTTCTAGTGTCCCCATATTTCAAATAGCTTAAAAACATACTAAATAATGTTTTATTGAAAATCTAAAAATGCAGAAAGTTTATTGTGAGGGTTAGGTTTAGGGGTTATGTTAGGTTTAGGGGTTGTGTTGGGTTTAGGGGTTGTGTTAGGGTTAGGGGTTGTGTTGGGTTTAGGGGTTGTGTTAGGTTTAGGGGTTGTGTTAGGTTTAGGGGTTGTGTTGGGTTTAGGGGTTGTGTTGGGTTTAGGGGTTGTGTTGGGTTTAGGGGTTGTGTTAGGTTTAGGGGTTGTGTTAGGATTAGGGGTTGTGTTGGGTTTAGGGGTTGTGTTGGGTTTAGGGGTTGTGGTAGGTTTAGGGGTTGTGTTAGGTTTAGGGGTTGTGTTGGGTTTAGGGGTTGTGTTAGGTTTAGGGGTTGGGTTAGGTTTAGGGGACGTGTTGGGTTTAGGGGTTGTGTTGGGTTTAGGGGTTGGGTTAGGTTTAGGGGATGTGTTAGGTTTAGGGGTTGTGTTAGAGTTAGGGGTTGTGTTGTGCTGGGTTTAGGGGTTGTGTTGTGTTTAGGGGTTGTGTTGGGTTTAGGGGTTGTGTTAGGGTTAGGGGTTGTGTTGGGTTTAGGTGTTGTGTTGGGTTTAGGTGTTGTGTTGGGTTTAGGGGATGTGTTGGGTTTAGGGGTTGTGTTAGGTTTAGGGGTTGTGTTGGGTTTAGGGGTTGTGTTAGGTTTAGGGGTTGTGTTGGGTTTAGAGGTTGTGTTGGGTTTAGGGGTTGTGTTGGGTTTAGGGGTTGGGTCAGGTTTAGGGGATGTGTTGGGTTTAGGGGTTGTGTTAGAGTTAGGGGTTGTGTTAGGTTTAGGGGTTATGTTAGGTTTAGGGGTTGTGTTGGGTTTGGGTTAGGTTTAGGGGTTGTGTTGGGTTTAGGGGTTGTGTTAGGTTTAGGGGATAGGATCTATAGTTCATACTGTATAAAAATCTTTATGTCTATGGAAAGTCCTCATAATGATAGCTGCATCAACGTGTGTGTGTGTGTGTGTGTGTGTGTGTGTGTGTGTGTGTCTGTGAGTGTGTGTGTGTGGTTTATAAGGATTTTTTTTTGTAGTTTTCAAGCTGGTAATTACAAGTGTATTATGCTATAAATGTGGTTTATGAGGACATTTCTATGTAAATATTATTTTCACTTACCCATTTGCTCCAAGATCCAAGAAAAAAACACTGTTACATTTGAATGACTTTCCAGAAGAGGAATAAAATAGAGAGAGGTGGATTAAGACAAATTTACTGTCACTCTCTCAGAAACTGTAATGAAACTCTCTCATAACTGTGATAAAACGAATTCAAGGGTAAAATAACACAAAGCATAATGTTATAAATTTACATTCAATATTTAAAAAATGCATCATATAAAAACAAATTGCGATATTTAAACTGCTAAATGAGGTGGAAACGCGTCATCACAGTCTGTGAAAAAGGTCTATTGTGTTGCTTCCCTTAGGAACCTGCCACCAACTAGGAATAGAGCACAAAAAGTCTAGTTCCAGAAAGTACAAAATTCCATTAATTTTCTTCATAGGCAAATCGATATATTGTTACAATATATTGTTTCCATACTTATGATCAACTTTAATGCTTCACATGACTGTACATTTGTTTTTTTGTTTGATAGCACATACTTTTTTTATTTTTGTATAAAATTTGTAATGTTGGGATTCACCTTTTACCTGTTTGGTTTGGTTCAAGGTGTACAACTCTTTTATGAAGGGTTGTATGAAATCCATATGAAAAATAAATGAACCAAGATGGCTTAAAATGTGAAATTGCACTTTTGTGTCCTCTAGCAAATATAATGATTCCAAACAGGTTTCCTGAAAACTTCTACTCTCCATTGGTCATCCAAACAGATTGCCCAGCCCCTATCTCACACCATTAACTGAGCTAATGTTGTTATGTTCAGCCCAGTCGGGCAACTCAAACAAACTGATTTCAGCTGTGTTTGGTGCCACACATTGCACAGAAAGTACACACTTCACCTTTAAATCTAAAATTTTCACACCACATTTTCAAAATGTAGCCAAAGATCAGAGTAGCTCTGGGTGGTTTGTGAATGTTAGTTCATTGCCGTTAGAGAGGACGACAGCGGCCAATAAATCAGTGACTCATGGGTCTTGACAGTTTGTCATTTACACACAATAAATGGCAGTACACTAAAGTAAGCTCAGGCAGACTATAGGCTGATAAAAGGGGGCGTTCATTTTCACATGCGCATGCTAAACCTGAATGATAAACGAGATGCCTGCCAGCACTTTCGTGCGCTTTTTATCACGCCGCCAGACACATAGAGCATGCTCTCTCTCTCCATCTCAATGTTTTCTCATTATAATGTGGATTCAGCACATATCTCTTTTTCTAGTCTAAGACTGTCACAGTGACATAATTAACATCAGGAGGAACCATTGTCTCTTTTCTTCATTTAAATTGCAGTGGGAAATCTGGAGTGTAAAACTAGCCACTGCAGATTCAGTTTGTAATTGCAACAGGTGACTGTTGGTTAGTACATCTTGTGATCATGATATGTGATATTTAATATAAATGATATTTCACCACTTAACACCAACTCAAAGTCAAATCTCAGTCAAATGCTGCGTCCGAATATCCATACTTCCCTACTAGTATGCCAAACACAGCATGCCAATGGAGTAGTATGTCCGAATCCTCCGAATTCATAAAACAGTAAGCGAGGAATACCCAAGTGACCTACTATTTCATCAATATGTTGTAGATTTGGCTTGAACATTGGGGTGTTGGAGTGTGAAGCAAATACACATTTCCATTGATCATGGTACAAATATGGGTGGGGGGGAATCTACACCCCTGCATTACGTCCCCGGATGACAAAGTATATCCAGGATCAATTCATACTACTCGCATGCATACCTAAAGAATGTAAGCCTTCTGATATTTACTGGCCAAGGAGTGCGTCCTTCTTCAAATACCGTACATACTCTGACAAGAATTTCACCTGCTGTACAAGAATTTCACCTGCTGTTGCACTCGTGTACACAGTAGTGTGACAATAAAGTGATTTGATTTGATTTGATTTTGATTTGACAGTAGACGATTTCTGATGCAGGGAAAATGTCTCAGAAGAAAGAGAAAGAGAGATGTATTCATTAAAGGCATTTTCCAGCTTCAATACAAGCAACCATATGCATGCACTGTCTGCGCTGGTTTAGCACCCGATTCACTAAAGGAATTCTGCAGATCAGGCTTCAGATACTTTTCTGGAAAAGGTTGTATGTGTGAAAGGGTCAACTACTGAGTACTCGATCATCGATTTTGATTGAATTTATTTTTGTTTTGCTTTTTTCCTGAAAATTTCAGACACAGTTTCCTGAGAACGACACACACACACACACACACACACACACACACACACACACACACACACACATACACACACACACATACACACACACACACACTGCAGAACACAAATACACAAGATGTGTTTCATCCTGTAAGAATTCACAGCAGTTCTTTCATAATCCCAGTGGAGTGGGAGCGCACCGAGTTGAGCATTCACACCGCCCCATCATCTCAATAACCTGACACCTGAGACAAGCCCTCAACACCCCTCCAGCATGACAGTTTATACCCCTGCCCCTCTTCTGCCCTGGGGCTGGGCAACTGGCAGTGTCATTTCAGCTTCACAGGATTCTCAGAAACCCCATCTGGAGAAATGAGCAGAATAAGATACATTGAAATACTGCTGGATAATCATTTTAAATCAGTCAAGGCTTTTATGAAGAGGAAACAGTGTGCGTTACTAAGTTCTTTGGCAGTATAAGAGAAAAACAAATTGAGTTTACAGCAGAACTATCACATCCAAGATCCCAAAATCATTTATGAATATTTGGTGTGGAAAAATGCACCAGGTTTGACTTTGATGATGTCAGTGTCTCGTAACTGATCAAGACACACCAAGTTTGAATATGGGTCAATGACAAATATGGATGTTCAAGTTAAGATAAAAAGACAGATCATTTAAACTCTAGTTTGAAATGCATGTACTATGTTTGTAGAAATGTCCTCTTTGTATTTATGGAGGTTTTATGAAAATCCTTTTTCTTTTAAAACACAATTTTAAACAGTAAATAGTGCTCAAATACTTGAAAAAGGCATTATGCAGTTTGAGCTCAATCGGCAGCATTTGTTTGCATAATGTTGATTAACACAAACAATCATTTTTTCTCGTCCCTCCTCTTCTTTAAAAAAAAGAAAGAAAGAAAAAGAAAAAAGAAATAATCGAGTTTACATTGAGGCACTTACAATTGAATGTAGCTAATAATTTTACAAAAGCACTTGCATCAATTCTTCAGCTAAAATTAATTTATTATTTGAGCTGTAAAGTTAAAACGTTTTTGTGGGATTAAAGGGTTTACATACAGGCATTACGTTGTCATGGCAACAGAAAAAATTGTATGCGATTTTACTAATAATATCACTATAATAAAATAATATTATCATGCATATTGTTTACATCTTGTGGCTATACTATTGAAGCAGTGAGTATTTTAACGTGTAAGGATTGGCCTCATTCCCCAAGAAAATGACAGACCAGACAAAAAGATTTTGAAGCCATTCCTAAAATAATCAGCCCAGGGCACACCACGAAGTTCCCATGTCTTACCTTGTTTCTTTAGACATCCTCCAAAAATCATGTAAAAAGAGCCCAGTCACAGAAAGAGATATGAGAGAATGGAAATGAGAGAGAGCGAGAGAGAGAGAGAGAGAGAGAGAGAGAGAGAGAGAGAGAGAGAGAGAGAGAGAGAGAGAGAGAGAGTTATGCTCAGACTCTGCCTCCTCATGTCACAGTAAAATAATGTGTACAGCCTGTTTCCAATAATTTGATAAATAGGTCCGGCATTATATTACAAAGCCCAGGGCCAGTTGGACTTGAGCTATCATGAATACATTTTGTTCTTATAATAATTTTGCAACTTCAATCAGCTGGCAAAGTAAAACTTGCACTCTCTGGAAATACAGTAAGTCAGTAACACATGTAGAAATAGAGATGATGAGGTAGTAATATATTTATGCTCGCTGCATTAGTGCTAACAGACTCCTCCAGCTATGTGGGTTAACGGACGTGTGAATATTTCTCCAACCGACACAGGAAAATACACCCACTTCTAAAACTAAAATACCTCTAATGATATCTTATCAGAAATAATAGCCAGAGTAAAAGTCTTGTGTTGGTGTTGGTGATGTTTGCTTTATGCATACCATTTCTGTGGTTGGTGAAGTGTGCCCACTCAATGGAAGGTTCAAGAATTCTAATATTATATATTTTATTTACTTTCACACATATCACGAGTAAAACAACAGATTATCAGTTCATAAACACTCACTTTTCACCCTGTTTTTCACACAATGCTATCTTATTGCATATATACACTTTTACTAAAGCGCATGACTTGTTAGATGATACATTTAACGTTTGCTTTACATAACAAACATTTTCAAGCTTGTTTGAATGCGATCAAATTGTGCTCAACTGATAGTGTTGCACTTGTGATGTAAAGGAGCGGAGTACGATCCTGAAGAGCACACGAGTCCACATACAAGCTGAAAGTGTCGTAGAAGCATCACAAAATGACATGATTGCTTCAGTAATTTTAGTTTTCATCTTACTTTTCTGACACTGTTGGTTAGGTTTAGGTTTAAGGTTTTGGTAGGGAGGTCGGTTTTGTTGAATTAAAACTTTAAAAGCTTTTAGTGTCACACAGTGGATATTTCATCACATTACTGCAGAGATATGTGTAATGAACCACAGAATATTATTGTGTAAACATATTGCTACTGTTACATAAATCACATATTTTTCATGAGACCAGACTGATCTTTTAAAAAAAATACTGTTTTAATGCATGTACATTTCATGTGAAACACTGTTCGCAACCCAATCTGAGTGATATTGGTTCCCTGTCTGCCCGGACCTGGTTTGCGGGGTCGTCCTCTCTCACTACCCTCGACGGTTGGGCTGCCAGGGGGTGCTCGGCAACTCGGCAATTCCTGAGAGGCGCGAGGAGGTTAAACCCCCCCAGGCCGCGCCTCAATCCCTCGTCAGACCCTTCGGTGAGCTCCCTTCAAGCCCCTTGAGTCAGCAGAGCTAAATGCGCTCTCTCTGAAGACCGTCCTCCTGGCAGCGCTCACCTCCATTAAGTGGTCAGCGGACTGTGCCTAGACTTCGGGCCGGCTTAATCTTCACATCATCCTGAGACCCTGAACGGGCATCTTCCTTGCTGCGCTGGCTACGAGGCACACAGAGGTCTGCCCGTCTTGCACCGTCAGTCTGTGTAACTCGGTTTAGCTCTTATGGCGTTTTTCATTGGGACCCCTAGTGTCAACTCATCGACACAATGTCTTGTTCCCTCCATCAGGGAATGGAGGTTATGTAAGTAACCGAGACGATTTTTTAAAAGAAAAAGAGAAAAAAAAAATGGTTATTGGATTGGAAAAAATGGAAATTAGGCTACACACCAGAAAGGTGTAAGAGGTTTTTAAACATAAGAGGGATTGGTGTCGTCAGCTGAAAAGAAAACACATTTCAGAGGCTAAACTAATTTTGATGAAAAATGAATAAGAATATGACGATTATGAAATTTTACTTTAATTAAGAATAACGTGCACTGGTGAAACGTGTAATAAGACCAGGGACATTTATAAAGAAAGTAAACAGGGTCAGATTTTATTCCATATTATCTTGAAAGTTATAAGTATTATGTATTTTAAATGTGGTTGCAATGCATGCAGCTGAGTATATGACATATTAAAATATTAAAATCTTTTTTATTTTTTGGGGTTAATTAAAACTTCTGGTGTTTGGATTAAACACTTGTACATCACAAAGGATCCAGCAATGCACTAATGCACAATGCACAGTTAAAAAAACACATTATCCTTTAAATGAGTAAACATATTCCAGTGACACTTTATACAGCATGACAGGAAGACAAGTCAATAATCTCATTCAATTTTCCCAATTTGCACACACAATTGACTGCATTTGTCAAGCTCAACCATTCAAGTCTGTTACCAAACTTTTGTGAGAATTGAAATGCATTAATAGCTAAACCAACATTCGGTGCCAAACTAGCTAGCATGTACATCATACGATATATATACTGTAAATACACACACAAACATATGGGCGCCAAACACGAACAAATTCTGTAAAATCAGAAAATATAGTTATAAAATATGAACTAAATATTCTAATTTTGAAATGGAAATATGTTGGATTTTGTAATGATCCACACCGTCTTTGGTTTGTGTACCTTTTTATTTAAGTTTTTGGCACCTTTTATGTTCCACATTGTTCTTTGTTTATGCACTCTTTGAGTTTTGGCACCTTTTATGTTCCGTATTGCCTTTTGTTTTTATGAACTCTTATTTTGAAGTCTTGTCAAGTCCTGTTTTCCCTCCTTGTCCATGTGTCTGGTTTTCATTGGTTTATTGTTTGATTTATCTTGTTATCAGTTCTAGTCTTGTCATTGGTTTTAGTTAATTACCTTTTTACCTTGTTATGAGTTCTGTTTGTCCATTGGTCTATGTTTCCCCTTGTTTTGTATTTAAGCCCTCATGTTCACCTTGTCCTTTGTTGGTCGTTGTTCTATGTTTGAAGCTTTGTTCCCGAATCCTGCCTTGGTCCGTGTTCCTGCCTAAGCCCTCCTTGCTAGACCCCCCGTGTTGTTTTCTTGTGTTCATTTCTTTATTTTCCCCTCGTGGAGGTTTCATTTGTTCCTGCGTTTGTACTTGCCTTTACTTTTGAAATTCTAATAAAGCTGCATTTGGATCCTTACTCCCTCGTCTGCCCTCTTCATCACAAAACGACCAACCAAAATGGATCCAGCAGCCTTCACTGCCCAACAGGCCAATCTCCTGCTTCTCGGCCTCAAACAGGAGGATCGCCCAATTGAGGCCCACGTCCGTGAGTTTCTCGAGCTGGCCAATTTGTCTGACTTCCTGGAGTTTCTCTTGGTCGGCTTCTTCAGGGCAAATCTAGACTCTTCGTTAAAGGAGCTGCTACCACCAGCGACCCCTGGCTGGACGCTCATCGATTACCTTGATGAGACCCTGAAGATCTGTGGATCACCTTTCACTGTGGGTGTGGCACAGGAGGACGCTACCTTTCCTCCCACAGTGGTCACCCCCCAGCCTTCCTTAACTCGTTCCTCCACGCCTGCCACGACCAACGCACCCCCAGTCTCATCTGTCCCGGGGCCAGCGTTGACAACCCCGTCCGCCAGGAGAAGGAGAAGAAGAGGAAAGGCTTCTGCTCTCCAGTCCACGCCTGCCACGGCCAACGAGCCAACGCCCACGCCTGCCACGGCCAACGAGCCAACGCCCACGCCTGCCACGGCCAACGAGCCAACGCCCACGCCTGCCACGGCCAACGAGCCCACGCCTGCCACGGCCAATGAGCCAACGCCCATGCCTGCCACGGCCAACGAGCCAACGCCCACGCCTGCCACGGCTAATGCGTTGCCAGCCTCGTCCGTCCCAGCGCCAGCGTTGCCAGCCTCGTCCGTCCCAGCGCCAGCGTTGCCAGCCTCGTCCGTCCCAGCGCCAGCGTTGTCAGCCTCTTCCGCCAGGAGGAGGAGGAGAAGAGGAGGGGCTTCCACTCACCAGTCTCCGCCCTCCACGGCCCCGTCCTCAGAGCCAGAGCCAGCGCCCGTAGCCTCGACCGTCCAAGAGCCAGAGCCAGCGCCCGTAGCCTCGACCGTCCAAGAGCCAGAGCCAGCGCCCGTAGCCTCGACCGTCCAAGAGCCAGAGCCAGCGCCTGTAGCCTCGACCGTCCAAGAGCCAGAGCCAGCGCCTGTAGCCTCGACCGTCCAAGAGCCAGA
Organism: Moxostoma hubbsi; assembly: GCA_032164185.1. NCBI lineage: Eukaryota > Metazoa > Chordata > Actinopteri > Cypriniformes > Catostomidae > Moxostoma > Moxostoma hubbsi. Next base: position 2,335,839 of record JAVLUX010000036.1, on the reverse strand, counting down.
GCCAGCGCCTGTAGCCTCGACCGTCCAAGAGCCAGAGCCTGCGCCCGTAGCCTCGACAGTCCAAGAGCCAGAGCCAGCGCCCGTATCCTCGACTGTCCAAGAACCAGCCCCCCTTGAGCCTTCCACGGCTCCGCCTCCCGAGCTTCCCAGGGCTCCGCCTCCCGAGCTTCCCAGCGCTCCGCCTCCCGAGCTTCCCAGCGCTCCGCCTCCCGAGCCTCCCAGCGCTCCGCCTCCCGAGCCACCCAGCGCTCCGCCTCTCGAGCCACCCAGCGCTCCGCCTCTCGAGCCACCCAGCGCTCCGCCTCTCGAGCCTTCGAGACCACAGTCATCAAAGCCTCCCTCGCCTCAGCCACCCGAGCCTTCCACGCCTCTGTTACCAGAGCCTCCCAGGTCTCCGCCTCTGAAGACTGCCTCGGCTCTGCCTGCACCTGCTCCGCCACCAGCCCCTTCCTCGGCTCCGCCTCCGAACCCTTCCTCAGTTCTGCCTTCCACGGCTCTGCCTGCTCCGCCTCCCACGGCTCTGCCTGCGCCTGCTCCGCCCCCTGACCCTTCCACAGCTCCGCCCTCTACGGCTCTGCCCCAGAGGGCCTTCATGGTTCCGCCTTCCACGGCTTTGCCTGTTCCACCTTCTACGGCTCTGCCCCTGAGGGCGCTTATGGTTCCACCCTCCACGGTTCTGCCTGCGCCAGCCCAGCCTACTAAACCCCCAGAACCTTCCAAGCCTCCTTGGTCACCGCCTACCATGGCACCATCCCTGGAGTCCTCCTCGACTCCTCCCTGGCCTTCTGACCCTGTCCTTTGGCCTCCTCCCTGGCCTTCTGACTCTGTCTTGTGGCCTCCTCCCTGGCCTTCTGACCCTGTCCTGTGGCCACCTCCCTGGCCTTCTGACCCTGTCCTGTGGCCTCCTCCCTGGCCCTCTGACCCTGTCTTGTGGCCTCCTCCCTGGCCTTCTGACCCTGTCCCGAGGTCTCCTCTCAGGCCTTCTGACCCTGTCCTGTGGCCTTCTCCTTGGCCTCCTGACCCTGTCCCAGTCCTATGGCCTTCTCCTTGGCCTCCTGACCCTGTCCCAGTCCTGTGGCCCTCTCCTTGGCCTCCTGACCCTGTCCCAGTCCTATGGCCTTCTCCTTGGCCTCCTGACCCTGTCCCAGTCCTGTGGCCCTCTCCTTGGCCTCCTGACCCTGTCCCAGTCCTAAGACCATCCCCTAGACCCCCCGACCCGATTCCTGCCCTACGGCCACCTCCCCGGCCTCCAGACCCAGTCCCTGCCCTAGGGCCGCCTCCCCGGCCACCTGACCCGATCCCTGTCCTACGGCCACCTCCCCGGCCTCCAGACCCAATCCCTGCCATAGGGCCTCCTCCCTGGCCACCTGACCCGATCCCTTCCCTACGGCCACCTCCCCGGCCTCCTGACCCAGTCCCTGCCCTATGGATGCCCCCTGACCTAGTCTCGACCCCGCAGCTGCCTCCCAGTCTCCCCGACCCGGTCCCCTCCTTCAAGTCATCCCCTGGGCATCTACATGGCCTCCTTGGTCTCCTGGCCACCCACCTGTTCTGTCACGGTCTCCCTGTCCTAGTCTTGTCCCTCTGTACCCCTCGTGTTCCCTTGATCTGCCTGTTCGTCCTCGTTTTTCGTTGTCGTTTTGCCCCTCCTTTGGTTAGGAGCGTCTGGGATCCGCTCCTTAAAGGGGGGCTCTGTAACCAAATCTTTGGTTTGTGTACCTTTTTATTTAAGTTTTTGGCACCTTTTATGTTCCACATTGTTCTTTGTTTATGCACTCTTATTTTGAAGTCTTGTCAAGTCCTGTTTTCCCTCCTTGTCCATGTGTCTGGTTTTCATTGGTTTATTGTTTGATTTATCTTGTTATCAGTTCTAGTCTTGTCATTGGTTTTAGTTAATTACCTTTTTACCTTGTTATGAGTTCTGTTTGTCCATTGGTCTATGTTTCCCCTTGATTTGTATTTAAGCCCTCATGTTCACCTTGTTCTTTGTTGGTCGTTGTTCTATGTTTGAAGCTTTGTTCCCGAATCCTGCCTTGGTCCGTGTTCCTGCTTAAGCCCTCCTTGCTAGACCCCCCGTGTTTTCTTGTGTTCATTTCTTTATTTTCCCCTCGTGGAGGTTTCATTTGTTCCTGCGTTTGTACTTGCCTTTACTTTTGAAATTCTAATAAAGCTGCATTTGGATCCTTACTCCCTCGTCTGCCCTCTTCATCACAGATTTACAACTATATTCAGATTTACATACTAAGGATGTATTGTCAGGATCTATTCCGATTTATAATTTAATATTCAGGATTTACAACTATATATTCAATGTGCAGTCCAAATGAATCTGACTAAATAGCGAATCGATTCAGACCATTGTGCTAACCTGTTTGGCCAATTAACTTTTTAAAAACACACATATTCCTCTCTGTGAGTAAAAATAAGCCTGTAATCCTTTAATAAAAACACAAGTAAAAATATTTAAGAGCATGCGACCCTTCCTGAATCTCGTCCCAGTGGGTGTTCTCATACGACCAGACAAAAACATTGTTCACTTCCTATTTTTTTTATATGAGCAGAGCTCAGACCGGATGCCTCTTATTTGACATGCCATCAGACCTCTGTGGATTATTAATGACACAAATATTAAGAAAGAGCCTCTGGTTCACTTAAGGGCTGAGCGAGTGTGTGCCTGATTGTATGGACGTTGGAGTTTGTGTGTTTGTTTGTGCGTTTGCGCGACAGCGTCTGGGACTCCCTGCTTTGCTAATTGGAGGCCTCCGTCGTTCTGCGCTCCCGTCCCGCATCTCATCCCCCAAGGTGGAGGGAATTACTGTGTCTGCCCCTATATTTAGCCCATTTAAGGTTGTGGTCTGAAAGCTAAAGTCAAAAGATGCCATTCTTTATTAATGTCTGAGGCTATGAAATGGGTCGAGTTTCCTGTAGTCGCCCTAGAGGGATTCACCTTTTCAAATATAACGAATGCCTCAATTAAATTCCCTTTCAAACACCATGCTTATTTTTCGATAACAATCACTCTCTTTTCTCTTTCCGGTGCTTTCTGCAGAGATGACACATAAGAGAATAAGAGAGAGAGAGACACGACTGTCGCTCAGAGAAAGAGAGAAAGAGAGAGAGAGAGAGAGAGAGAGAGAGAGAGAGAGACACCTAAATTCAAGTTAGCCTAACACACTGCAACATTAAAACTCAAGTGCTGAAGCATAAAATCAATCCCCTTTGTCAGCTGGCTCTGAAACTCACAAACCCACTAACAACTAACAAACACCAGTTTGAGAATAACCAAATCACAACAAACCAAATCATAAAAGAAAGCAAAAATTTACATTGGACCATTGGGAAAATGAAAGTAAAACCAAAGCAAATTGGAAAGTTATCGGACCCTAAACAGAACATATAATCTGGCAGAATATCTGCACACTGTAAGAGATCCAAAACAGAGACGGATCCTCCCCAAATACAGACTCAGTGATCACAGTCTGAACATAGAAAAAGGCCGACACAGACAAACATGAACGAGTCTGTGCTCACTGTGACAGAGACACACTTTCTTCTTCACTGTGAGGTGAGAGAGAAATACCTCCACAAACTCTCAAACCTCATGTCACAGTTTTCCAATTCAGCAGAAACAGATCAGATGCTGGTGTTACTGGGGGAGGACAATCATGCATCAGTTGAGAGAGAGAGAGAGAGAGAGAGAGAGAGAGAGAGAGAGAGAGAGAGAGAGAGAGACCAGCAGATGGCAGGGTTACTGCAGTAATCACATCACACACTCATCGCATGTGTGCAGGATTTAGCTCTGACGAACACTCTTTATATCATTTAGTCATGCACCTGTACTGCAACACACATGCTCGAGCACTAAGAACAGAATTTCATTAGAGCAGGGTTATTTTATTATTATTATTATAGAAAGAATGTAAAAATGCTGTTTATTGGTTAACCGTAAGATACCTTAATATAAATGCAAATTTTACTTTATAATAAAGTTAAAAAAATATGTTTGTGGAAGTATGATTGTTTTTACAATTTACAGTGAAAATCTATATTTTCTACATTATCAAGGATTTATATGATCAATATAAAAAGACAAAGCTCATACTATTACAGGACAGACTATAATAATAATGATTTTTTGTAAAAAGTATGAATCACCTTATTTATAGTCATGAAAAAACTTTACATATTAAATTCATGGTTTTTAATGTTGTGGCTGATTGATGTGTATATATATTTATACTTCTTTTACAAATTAACCAAATTTAGTCACCTTGTAAATTATGGTAAAAAAAATTAAACGGACATTCCCAGAAGTATACAATAAATTAGCTATCGTTATAATAATTATGTTTCTTTTTAATCCGGTTATCATTTATGTATGCTTGTTTAGTTAATGTTTATTGTTTTATTTTAGTTTCTATGCTGCAACCTGGTCTAACAGAATCATGTTACTATATCTACGTTTTTGCAAAATGTCTTTGATGTGGTTAGTTGTACGTATCACGTCAGTTTCCTGGTGAAATGAACGCTAGAGGTGCAACAACAACAGCTTGTTGTCATGCAGTTCAAACAGCTACAGAGAGCTGGCAGAAGTGCCAATTTAAAGTTAAAAATGTTTTAATTAGTGATTTTATTTTCACAAAAACATATCAATTCACTTCAGAATACATTACTTAATTGACTGGAGTCGTCTGGATTACTTTGATGCTGACTAAGTGTGCTTTTTGGACCACCAAAAATTGGTGTCCATTCACTTGCATTGGATGAAGCTAAAAACCTGGATATATTCTTAAAAACATTAAATTCTTTTCTGATAAAGAAAGAAGGTCAGATACATATTGGGTGTCCTGAGGCTGAGTAAATCATCAGCAAATTGTTATTTTTGGGTGAACTATTTCTTTAAGTTACAATACTTTTGGGAAACAGGCCGCAAATCTAAGATGAAACGTAAGATGGGTTCTACGATCTACTTAGGCTTACGATGCTTTTGGGAAATGAGGCCCAGAGCCGTCCATACGGCTGGCGTTCTGTTTAACCTCTCTCCTCCACTCCTCGTTACTCTTCCCAATTTGTGAATTTGCCTTAAAAAATAAGTACATCGAATGATGTACTTCCTTGCTACAATTTCAATTTGATTGACGTAGCGTGAATTTGCCATGTCTTTAGCAGAGTTCAAAGCAAATGGGTTCCAACAAAATACCATTTTAGGGAACTGACCAAAAGCAAACAAGTAAATGTAGAAAACATGTTGTGTGGCTGATGTACTGAAGAGTTTGAGTATTATCAGGATCAGACCGTCACAGCCAAAATCCTTTTCTCTGGCCTGTTGTTGTTTAGCTCTCCTTGACTGTTTCCAATTAGCCTGAGGGGGCAAAAAGGATTTGAAAGAAAATACAAACATCTTCCATTCACTAAGTCTTTAGTGGTCGACAACCACATAAACATATATAGCAATTACATAAACATGCACACAAACAGCTACATCTTACTTTTTTATATGTATTTTGGGATAAACGAGCATCCTGTGCCCTAATGTATAATGTTCACTCTCAGATTACTGTGCTGACTCTTCTTAAAATTTGATATTTAAAAGATCTCATAGCTTTGTTTGTGCAGCATGGAGACATTTATTTGAATTTTATACAGCACATACACTCTGATTTGTGGTGTTAGCTGTAGTATTCTACCACATCACTTTACATCAGTCTTTGTTGCTTTTGTCTATAGCAGTAATGTTGTACATCTTGCTCTAAAGGGGCACGTTCCAAAGCTCACACTGATCTCTTGGCCTCCTCTTCTAAATACATAGTAGATCATAGTGAAAAATAAACACATGTGTTTACAATAATTTGTTGAATTTTTCCATTAGCAGTGACTGATGTTTGTTGACATATTCTGAAATTGGATGCAATCATCCTCAGTGACTGTCCGAACATCACTGCAAAATAAATCTTTCTGACTGCAGTAAAAATGCATTAGGTTTTCACTATGTTGGGAACATCTCTGATTACATTGCTCGTTCTCTGTTAAGATGCAAAGATGTCATTTTGTTAAACTGAACATGATGCGTTGTGGGTGTTATATCTTTTATTGAGACTTAGAAATGTTTACATTTGATGAGTTTTGTATTAATTGCCAAATATTATGCTTTTTGTCAGAGTCACTGTCAGAAAATATCAGACAGTTCTTTAATAATTAAAAAATAAACAAATGACAAATCATAAGATATGCAAATTGTTCAATAGATTCAAACTGATTATAACTCAACTGCTAAACTATATTCTTACATAATCGACATGTCATCACAAATCTCATCTATTGCTCTAAATCTCATTTAATGTAATTAAAACTAATAAAACAAGTGGGGTGGTGTAGTGGGCTAAAACACATAACTGTTAATCAGAAGGTTGCTGGTTTGATCCCCATAGCCACCACCATTGTGTCCTTGAGTAAGGCACTTAACTCCAGGTTGCTCCGGGGGGATTGTCATAATAAGCATAATAAGTGCACTGTAAGTCGCTTTGGATAAAAAAAAGCATCTGCCAAATGCATAAATGTAAATGAAATGAACTCATTATTAAACAATAAAAGAGAAATTAATGATTAAGACAAACTAACACAAATGTATAATAAATCATTTCTATACAGTTATAAAAGTTACACGAATGAAAAGGGGCAACTTTTATGTAACACTTGCCAAATAGTGAGTAAATGCTTAATAAATAAACTTATTAATATATTTACATTATTTATTAAGCCTTTATAAAAGAGGTGCCCAAACCAGGTATGTATGACAAAAATAAATAATATATATCTATATTTAAGCAATATCACACGAGTCAGAGTGCGATTATGGCCCTACATCAGCACTGCTGGGATTGCTATAGGTAAATCCATCAGTGTCCATGTGCTGATGGTGTAAGACCATCAGTATTCATGGAACATCTCTTGTCCAATCAGATTCGAGGACTGGAACTAACTGTTTTATATATATATATATATAACATCTGCTTGTTTGCTTGTTTTTCGTGCAGTTCTAAACTAAAGTGTAAGAGCCTCGAGGTCTCTCCCTCATTCACATACACTCACAGCACATCTTTGTTATCTTCCAGAATGACAGACATCATTTGGAATTATCTGTCAATTTTGTATTTTGTTTTTTAAAATGGCAAGTGACGGAGAATTAGTTTAATGCAACCTCTGATTACTTCATCTGGTTTGACTCTAAAGGTTTCAGTATTGGCAGCTTTTGGGGGCTTATCATCGTGACATTCATTTTCCAGTAGTCTTTAAGCCACCTGTAGTTGTTATAACACGCTATAACAGCACATAATTATCCAGACACTCAGCTGCTCGCCATTATCAGTACCGTTAGTCTCGCTGACAACAGCAACTAAGCGGAAGTGTGTAGCATGGAAAAAGTGAAAGACTCTTGCGCACCAGCAGCTACCGTGAAATAGGGAGGAATACCCCCGCTTGGACAGCTATTTTTCCACAGAGAAAAAAACATGAATTTCACCAAAATGACATTATATTCAGAAAGCTGACTAACATATTACAACATCATCATTAGGTGATCACATAAGCTCCATCTCTCTCTCTCTCTCTCTCTCTCTCTCTCACACACACACACACACACACACACACACAGGCACAAGGCGCGGCAGAATCACAGCAGTGCTGATGTAGGGACATATCGCTCTCTTGCTTGTGATATTGTTTAAATACAACAGTTAAAGTTAAATTAAAAATAGGAAAAAGTGCATTTGTGCATGGAACTACAGTACTTTCAAATTTCTATATATACAGCTCTGGAAAAAAATGAAGAGACCCTTGCAAAATTATTCGTTTCTTTTGTATTTACTATTTATAGGTATGTGTTTGAGTAAAATTAACATTTTTGTTCTATTCTATAAAGCACTGACAAACATTTCTCCCAAATTCCAAATAAAAATAGTTTTGATGACTTTACTATTATTCTAATAAATATATAATGAATGAGTGTTTCAAAACCTTTGATGGTATTGTATATAAAAGGAGATGGTATGGGCTATTTTTAGCAACCTTTATATAAAGATGATTTTCTATTGAGAAAGAAATGATGAAATCAGTCTACAGCACTTTCAAACACTGCAGTCCATGCTAATTGCTAATTAATTTGGAATGAAAATGAGATATATATGGATAAAGCATAGCAGACCTAAAAACCTACTTAAATAGAGCAATCACAATCTTAATTTATTTTGCTCCTCGTCCTTTAATTGATTATTTAATGTGCAGGAGAGAACTATCCAAAGAAACCCATGGGGCCGACATCAGTCTAGCACAACAACAGCTCAGCTGACCTGTGAACTCGTGATTGTTAAACAGCTCTTCCACAGTTCTGCATGCTTTCATTTATTGTTACATGTTATATACTCTTCTAGTAATTCAAAAATTGTGACAACATTTTTAGATAAAAACAAATCACTTTAATGATCCTCTAAAGTTTAGCTTTCTTCAGAGATATCGACTTCAACTTGCACTTCAATTCACAGTGAAACTCTACTGGTAACCAATGTTATGTGTTGCTTGCTTGCTTGTTTTTTTTTTTTTTTTTTAGTTAAATTTAATTTTGTACACTAGGAATTAATTGTATAAAAAAAAGAAAATTGTGGTAAGTCAGCATTACATTGCTGGTATGGATTGAGGGGAGGGGTTGAAAATGAAGAGTGATTCGTTACATCAGCAAAAAAAAAATACAACAACTTTTTTTTCATTATTCATGCACATTTACACCAGGAACATATGGAGCACCTTATAGGACATAAGAGGTTTTAGTTTTGAGGATAGTTTTGTTTTTTAAATAGTATGCTTTTCTGCATATCGAGGTGCTTTTTTGCTCAGTTATCCCGCTGGCAAGTCAGCTCCCGATTGGCCCCAAAGCCATACCTTTATTCGTCACTTATGAAAATGTAACATTGTTTTACTACAGTAATAGTAGTTCAGCTATGTCCTCAGTTTGTATTGGGAGGGAACGGCAAACTTATTGTGAGGATCACAAAACTTATTGTGAGGAAGTGCAAAAATAAATGTGAGAGAACACAACACTGTTGCAAGGGAACACAAATCATATTGCGGGGAACAAAACATTTATTGCGATGAAATGCAAACTACTGTGAGGGAACACAACATTGTTTTGTTAGGGAATGGAAAATATTTCAGAAAATAAATTCCCTCCCTGTCCTCTAGGGTCTTTGCAGAAACAGTAATAAGAAAGTCAATATTTCGATTTCATATTGACTCCAAGAAAGTGAGAAGTGTCAGAAGTGAAATGCATAAAATACATCCATTACTTTTCTGATATTCTTCTTTCTTTAAAGTGCAAAACAAGCAAAACAGGTTAGTCTGGAGAACAGAGATTTTTTGCCTATTGCCTCCACCCACACAGTCATGATGACGTCAGCAGAAAAGCAAAGTTGTTTCAAAGGTTGAGCAAGTTATTACATTTTGATGAAAGATTGTAAACATTTTTCCCCCTTTGCAATAACAAGTGTTTTATGAATGGTCTGCCAAATGCAAGAATATAATTTAAAAGGTAGAGAAAGTAAATAGGGTCCATTTTGATTTCATGTTGTCTGTAAATAGTCCTGGCTAAACAGCAAACACTGAACAATACTGTGAAGTAGCATGTAATGGGGATACATTATGAGTATCAATGAGCTGTGGTCCAGAGATCAGTGTTACAGTACTGTAAACTGCTCCATTTAACTCTATTCATGTCCCTGTGGTCCTCTGCTAAATAAGGATATCAATTAGGCTAAAGCATGCAGCAAAGACTCCCATGTTAACAATCAACCCGTGCATGAATAGATCCTCCGGGATATTGACTGCAGTGGTGATGGCTTTGTAAGTGGGCTGACCAAGGGTAATTAAAGCTGCATTATCATGTTAGCGCATTTACAGCCCCTATTAAGCCTGCTTTCTCTGTTAGTATACTGCCAAAAAAAAAAAAATAATCGTCTGAACCGAACATGGGGGTATCATGATGAGCCCAAGAACTCTTGGTATGAAAGTGTCCTCGATGTATGTGCAATTACAATATAATTACAGAGATAATTACTATATGGGCAAGATTAATAACTTTATTATCTAGAATGGTTCACATAAAAGGGGGAAATGTATATGTCGTTCTAGGAAATCTAAATTTACCGAAAGTCAATTAACAAGCTTATTTTCTAACTCATTATTCACTAGTTCCACCTTGGAAAGGCACTTTGAAAAGTAAATTTAAAATGTAAAAAGGGTCAAAGAGTCTCAAGTACAATTATGGTGAAAGTTGTTTCAGACAGCATGAAGACATTACAATCTCTCCTCATTAAGAATCACACTGAAAAGCTTATTTAGCAGTACTTGTGCAGACATTTCAGTCTTTGCTTAATTAGGGCTCTAAATAATTAATGTGGGTCTCTCAAACTCATCCTTCGATTCGCTCCAATCAGTTCAATGGTTACTTTCTTCAAGAGTGCTGAAAAATATCATTTATTTACTCGTATTTGACTAAAACATTATCACACACACATTACATTTTGATGAATTTCAGAAAAATTAAGAAATAGTCTCTAAAACACTTTTATAAATTGCGGTGGTCACTCACTATTATATACTTTTATATTTGTTAAAAGTTAAAAAAAATTACTAAAATGAAATTTTTGGTGGATATCCCATCAACAGGTAAATGTGATAAAATTAAAAATTATATCAAAGTGATTGAAGATAATTTATTGCTAATAGAGTGCAGTCTTTAATTACATATAGCTCATTACCACTATTTTTTTTAATCTATTTTTATTATTTTCTTTATTAAATAAGACAGATTTTTTTAAAATCCATTGTGTGTGTTTTTTGAGTAAATTAATAATTATACAAATTAATAAATAATATACTATATTAATTAATGAAAATCGTTATATACTATATATACTGTAATATTATATACTAAATATTTGTAAATAAATTATATATATATATATTCAACATTTATTTCTAACTTTTTAAAGACTACTCATATCATAGATTACATAAAAATATGAATATTCATGTTTAATGTAAATTTCAGTGCTTATATATATATATATATATATATATAACATACACATATTTAAAACATGCATATTTATATACACACCAACTTATATTTTTTACTTTTTTTCCCAACAAATTGAATTGTGTATATTAATAAATTATAGAACTGAATAAATAATATAATGCATTAGATTAGTAATGAGTTAATACAAATTATTACATAATAAATAATAGTGAATAAATAGTATAATAATATTTTATGTTTAGAAAAAAATTATATACAAATAATAAATAACAGAAATATAAAATGTGGGGACCTGGGTATCTCAGCAAGTATTGACGCTGACTATCACACCTGGAGTCACGAGTTCAAATCCAGGGTGTGCTGAGTGACTCCAGACAGGTCTCCTAAGCATCCAAGTTGTCCCGGTTGCTAGGGAGGGTAGAGTCACGTGGGGTAACCTCCTTCTGGTCACAATAATGTGGTTCTTGCTCTCGGTGGGACGCTTGGTGAGTTGTGCATGGATGCTGCGGAGAATAGCATGAAGCCTCCATACAAGCTACGTCTCCGCGGTAACGTGCTCAACAAGCCACGTGATAAGATGCGTGGATTGACGTCTCAGACGCGGAGGCAACTGAGATTCATCGTACACCACACGGATTGAGGCGAGTCACTACGCCACCATGAGGACTTCTATCTATCTATCTATCTATCTATCTATCTATCTATCTATCTATCTATCTATCTATCTATCTATCTATCTATCTATCTATCTATCTATCAGTTTACAGTCACAATATATATATATATATATATTCAATTTTGACCAAAATAGACATAACCATATTGCTCTTGTTTGCTATAATGGTACAGAGAGACATTATAATCAAAGACCAACTGCATGCAGAATTGCTACAAGTAGTTTTGAAACTGTCACCTACTACTGTTCAGCTACACAGAGGCTAGCAGAACTCCAGTATTTTTTCTTTTTATATTGTGTAGTATGTGTCTTTTCTGCGAATTCCACAATAAAATGACTGTTATTTATCATTACAAAGTCCTTTATCATTTAGTCAATAAAAGGGCTCTCTCTCTGTCTCTCCTCACGTCGCGCGGTGGGCTGTCAGATATCTGTATTAGTCTGCGGCCGCCTCGGGCACCAGGGGTGTCAAAAGCTAAATCATGATCGGCACTGGCTTTCTGGCTAAATTGTGTATGAAGGCCTAAGGCGCTAAAGGTGCAGTCGCTCATTACTTGAAACAGAAAAAAAAAAAAAAAAACTTTCTCTGGTCTTCGATTTTTTTCTTCTTTTTTTTTCCCACCACAAAAATGCCCCATTTTCACCCGTACATGCACTTACCCGAAGATAGGGTCACATGTTAACTTAATAGCCAATAGCTTGTGCCCATTGCAGATTTTCCTTTGAATATATGAGCAGATATACTGTATGTATATACATGTATCAGCCATAACATTAAAACCACCTGCCTAATATGTTACCCTTGTGCCGCCAAACCAGCGCCAACCCCGATTCCCAGAATAGCATTCAGAGATTACATGTTTCTCATCACAATTGTACAGAATGGTTGGTTATCTGTTGTTTTTGGCACCATTCAGAGTAAATTCTAGAGACTAGCCCATCTGGCACCAAAAATCATATCATGATTGAAATCACTGAGATAAAATGTTTTTCCTCATACTTATGTGAACATTAACTGAAGATCCTGACCTGTATCTGCATTATTTTATGCACTGCACTGCTGCCGCACAATTGGCTGATTAGATAATCGCATGAATGATTGTTGGTGCCAGACAGGCTGGTTTGAGTATTTCTGGGATTTTTACACACAACAGTCTCTAGAATTTACTCAGAATGATGCCAAAAACAAAAATCATCCAGTGAGTGGAAGCTCTATGGATGGAAATGTCTTGTTGATGAGAGAGATCAACAGAGAATGGTCAGAATGGTTTGAACTAACAAAGTCTACGGTAACTCAGATAACCGCTCCGTATAATTGTGATGAGAAGAATATCATCTCTGAATGCTGTTTTGAGATGTGGGTTGGCGCTGTTTTGGCAGCACGAGGGGACCTACACAATATAAGGCTCATGGTTTTTAATGTTGTGGCTGATCGATGTGTGTATAAGATAGTGTGAAGTCTTTGGTTCTCTACGTCATTTAGCCCGGGGGAGATCGGTCGAGTCACAGTTTGCACTTTGTCTTTTACCTGCTGTTCATGCTCAAGTTCATCAGATGATTCGTCATGAATGCCTCGTGTGGGAGCTTTCTATTTTCTCTCTCGGGGTGCAGCTTTTCTATATCAGAGGCACTGAGGTCTTATTACGCAAGCCTTATTTCTAAATATATAATCTATAAGCCTCATCAAATCTTCATTTGTTTTTAACAATCCAGACACCAAGTAGATTTTAATGCATGCACCAGTCATCTTGTTTGGTTATTCGGGTTTAGTCTGGAGTCGATACGCGGGAATAAAGAATGTATATTGCAATGGAATTTCCTCAACGCATCTCAAAATAGCAGAACAGTGAGCTATAAGTCCAAATAGTACAATACATAGGTTTTAAAATGATAAATCTCACAAAAAAAATCAAACAAGTCGAACAAAAATGATCAAACTGTCACTGCCTGTATATGCGCTCTGTCTGTGCTGGTTCACATTTCCATGTCATGTGCGTGGATTTACACTGCTCCGTTTAAATTGACTAATTGGCATGCATTGATTTTACAATGGTTTAAAATCAAAAGACATTGAACTTGTCTAATTATTATACTTAAGTCTGCACACCAGAGCAAAAGGGGAATAAAACAGTCTTACCGTTTATGAAGCGCTAACACTTTGCCTTGTTTAAAACAACCTGGAATCATGAAACCGCACCCAGGTGTTTCGAGAGCTTTTAAAAAAATTAAAAAATGTATTTTGAACTTTACTCTTGTGATCACACGATGGCATTTATTGCCACGTTAAATAATAATAAAACAAAAATATGATTTTGATACGTCATCATATTTTGCGAATAAAGTAAAAATGATTAGAATAAAGAATAAACATTATGAGATTAAAATCATAATAGTCTGATAATAATGTCATAGCATTATGATTAAATTTTTTAATATGAATAAAGAAAAACATTACTAGAATAAAGTCAAAGCATTTTTTTAAAAAAAGCATAGCATAGCATAGATTACAGTCATAATATTTTTAGAATAAATTAAAGAAGTATTAGAATAAAGTTAAATTGAGAATAAAGTGTATTGCGTGAATAAAGTAAAATCTCAATATTAGGCTAAACAGAACGTCATTATCACAACGATAGAACGGATGCCGAGCCAACAGCTACATTAATGCAAGCGATGATGTGGAGGATGTAGTTAAATCATACTTTAGGATAGGATTTAGCAATAAATAAATCCTTGGTCTTTTTGCACATTAGCGCAGAGTTATTCGTTTCTGGACACTACATGTAGTGTAGGAAATGTTATTTATTCAGGAGAAAGAACCAGACAGATTTACACAGTCCCGCTCAACGTTTTTATTGGGTTTTCCTCTCTAAACAATACTGTAACTGAGGGGATGTTACCACATTCAATATCTTGATATGGACTTCCAATTGTTTTTCGATTCACTTGATGCGAGACTATATCTAAAATCCCAGATGCTCCATTTAACTGTTGTCCACCACATCACTTTCCTTTCGATTTATTCTCCAAATATTACCACTTTAATCTCTTAATACTTCGGCTTTATTCTCGCTATTTTGACTTTATTCTCAAAATATTTTGATAAATGACAATTGCAAATTAAAATTGTTATATTACTTTGATTTTATCGTTTTAAGTTATTTAAAGTTCTGAACCGGTGTCAGTGTTGCGCTTAATATAATTATTATTTTACAGGTAGGGTGGCCATTTTTTAAGTCATGGATGGGAGGATTCTTTTTATTTTAATATTGTAATATAGCCAGTGGGCTAAACCCCAGATGTCACTGAAGTCTAGCGACACTCCTGGACTGTTGCATTCAGATCTGCAGAGGCCTACCTCACTACTTTCAGCTTTCGGACATTATCACCTTGGCAGTACACGGAGGGGCCGCCTTCCCCATGGGCGGCACTTCCTGCCAGTGCTAATTAATTAAGGGGGCAGGTTGGCCGTAGTGGAACAGGAGCCTTGAGCCTTTTCATCTCACTCACAGGATGTGTATAGATTTATCACTCCTCCTTCTCTTCCTCTCTCAGTCTCTTTTCATCTTTTTGTCATTCCAAACACAAGCAATGTTCCACAGCAATCTTTTTCCACAGCCAAAGCAGAGAACAGTGCAGCTTCTTTTTTCACCCCATTCAGTTCCATTGTAGGTTCTTGAACGTTAATAGTCTGAATCAAATTTAAGGAATAATACTTCAATGTGATGAAAAAGACTGATGAATGGATGAAAAATACTTAATATATATTCAGATCTATTGGTATTTTTGTAACAGCTTAGTGTGTGTGCCCACTAACAAGTCAAGAATAAAACGTGTCGTGCATGGCGTCCATTGGTTCTCAGACATTATTTTTAATTTGTTGTGCAATCAGTATAGTAATATGATTAAAGTAATTCATAATTTTGGTAAAACTTTATAATAATGTCAGTATAAAGTCTTTGTAGAGCGTTAGTTAATAGTTAATTGATCATTTATTAATATGCTTTACACAAATAGTATGTTTTATGTTCATATTCAATGTAGCAATCCATTTATGATTGAGTAATAAATAATTTACTGTATATGCAGTTTAATCATTTTTGTATCCTTGGTAAACAACTTGTTTACATATATAATGTACTTCCCCAATTACAAAAAAGTTGTGACAGTATGAAAAATGCAAAAAAAAATAGAAAAAGGAGTGATTTGTCATTTTTTCTCACTTTTGCTATATTGAAATCACTACAACTAAATATTATATGATGTTTTAACCTGTGAATTTAACTTTGTTATTTTTTTTTTTTGTAAATGTACAGTAATTTCAGATCAGGTGATTACAACACACTCCAAAAATGTGGGACAGTTGAGTGTTTATCATTGTGAAACATCATTTATTCTAATAACACTTATAAAACATATAGGAACTGAATACATAAGTTTGTTAAGTTTAAAAAGTGGACATTTCCCACATTCATCCATCTTCAGCTGCACAATTGTATGGGGTCTTTGTTGCCATCTAATGTGATTCATAATGCACCACACATTCTCAATTGGAGATGGTCAGGGCTGCAGGCAGGCCAATCTAGCACCAACACTCTCCACTTATTTGGCAGTATGTGGTTTGAAGTTATCCTGCTGGAAAATGCAGGGAAGTCCCTGGAAAAGATGCTCCAATATTTGTACATATCTGTCTGCATTCATGGTGTTCTCACAGATAAGCGGGTCATCCATGCCATGAGCACTGACACATCCCTGGCCCATACAGACACTGGCTTTTGGACCTGACGCTGATAACAGCATAACCTCTTTGGCCCGGAGAGCACAATGGCTGTGGTTTTCAAAAACTATTTGAAATGTGGACTCATCAGACCAAAAAACATGGTTCCACTATTCTACTTTCCATCTAAAATGAGACCAAGCCCAGATAAGTCAGCAGCACTTCTGGACAGTGTTGATTTATGGCTTCTCCTTTACATAGTAAAGTCTTAACTTGCATCTGTGGATGCAGCGGCGAATGGTGTTCACTTACAAAGGTTTACTAAAGTAATCCCAAGCTCATGTTCATTATATCCATTAAAGATGAATTATGTATTTAAAACAGTGATGTCTGAGGGATCAGAGATCATGCAAATTCAGAAGCAGTTTTCGTCTTGGCCTTTACACACAGAGATTTGACCATATGTCTTGAATCTTTTAACCTGTTAATACGCACCCCCTTTTGAGCCCAAACCATGAAAATTACATACCTGAACTTAAATGGTTGTATTTACCGGACCCATTGGAGTATAGACGCAGCTGTAGAATCTTTTGAAAGAAGACACGTTGAGCTTTAGTTCCCAAGTTTCAGAATTAATATATGTTGTATTTGTTAAAGTTAGAGAAGCTAAAGTTTATATTAATGGAATATTTTGTGCTGAACATGTTTTTATAATCTAAAAAACAATAATAAAAGTGCCAAGACAACCCAGCAATACAATGTTCTCAAAGCCAAAAATTCTAAAGAAGTTACATTTCAAATTTGAAGATGATCTAACAAAAAATTAGGTTCCTGCAAGCTTTTTTCTCTGTAAAATCGATGGAAGCGTACAGAGTAAAATTAAGGCTCTGCCTGTCAAGACGACACAAAATCTGACTGCACTGCTCAGCTATTGTGAAAAAAACTACACACATTTTTAAAAATAGACTTTGGAGACAGGCTCATTTTGTTTATGGGACTCCAATATATGTGATAATATACAGTTTTACAAAACGATTGCTGCTCAGATTGCATAGTTTGTTGAAGAACGATGACAAAGGGTAATTCAAGGCGAGATCTCATGGAAACAATGGAGAATACATCAATGTTTCTCAGATTGATCACTTTTATGGACAAAAAAGTGCTATCGGATGTTTTTCAATGAACGCTTGTTATGGACAATTGACCCAAGTGTGTTGAACTGGATTCATCTGGCGATCACTTTTTCATAACAAAGATATTGCATGTTCCCCGTCTGTCGCTCACTTCGACGTTGTGTCGAAGAAGCGACACTAGGGGTCTCTCTTGAGCGCCGAAAGATACCTCTGATCTATGAAAAAAGGCCAATGAGAGTTGGCGAACAGTATTTGCATACTCAGCCTCCGGATACGGATATAAAGGCGAGAGAAATATGCTCGTTCATTCAGTAATTTTCTTCGGAGCCGATGGTCGTGTGAATGCTGTCTGCTGTGCTACACACAACTTACCCTGCTTCTGATCCTCTGATGCGCTGCTGCTGTTGGATTTACGGCGCACTTTCAGCGGCTTTTCTCTTCTCTGCCGGCGTGCAGTTTGCCCCTGAGCGCTTCGACAGCGCAGTGTCTAAAAGAGTTATTAAAGAGCAATTTTCTCGTAAAGAGTTTATTTCTCTAAAAGAGCAATACACAGTGGTGTTGAACGCTTTTCAGGGCGCATCTTTATAAAGATGCCATTCAAACCCTGTGTAGTTCCTGGATGCGGTAGAGTGCTCTCCGCTTCTGATGGCCACAGGCGCTGTCTCGTGTGTCTGGGCGCCGATCGCACCGAGGCAGCGTTTGTGGACGGTTCATGTTCTCATTGCGAGAATAGACCGTGGCAGTGTTGCGGTCGCGGCTCGCTTTCAACAGAAAGCATGCCACTCCTGCCACCCCCCGTATCGCTCCTTCTTCCCACAGGATTGAGGACGATGCGTTTGGCGCTGGAGGCGATTTGGTGAGGGCAGCGGGTGCAGCTCCGCCGGGTATGCCCCCTCGGACCACCCGCCCCCCCGACACGCTCGCTGACCTCCGTCCAGTCTCGAGGTAATGGCGACTCGCCTCCGGGCCGGTTTGCCTATCCTCTAGAGCTCGAAGCCGATGAGCTCACCGCTCCATCGGAGAGCGCGGTGTCTGACGCTGACTCCTCCCCTGGGCTGCCGCCTTCGGGCCAGCATGCCCAGGTTGAGGCAGATGCGCAGATGTCCGACATGCTTGCCCGGGCCGCCGTTGGGGTGGGGTTGGACTGGAAACCTCCACCCTCCCCACACCCGTCACGGTTGGACGACTGGTTCCTGGGGTCTGGGCGCTGCTCACAGCCACGCCCCCCACCCCGGTCCCGTTTTTCCTGGAGGTGCATGACGAGCTGACGTCGCGTCATGGAGAGCCCCGCTCTCCGTCCGTCAAAAGCCCTGCTTGTCCGCTCTTGCTACCCTCGACGGCGGAGAGGCCCACGGGTACACGGCGATTCCCCAGGTGGATAAGGCGGTTGCGCTCCATCTCTGTCCCAGTGACCCTATCACCTGGCGCGGGCGCCCTGTACCCCCTTCCAAGGCCTGTAGGACTGCGTCCTCGTTCAACCACAAAGCCTACAGCGCCGCGGGACAGGCCGCCTCCGCCTTGCACGCCATGGCCCTCCTGCAAGTCCACCAGGCCAAGGTGCTCAGAGATCTGCACGAGGGTAGCCCTGACCCCGATGTGCTGCAGGAACTGCGCTCAGCAACTGACCTCGCCCTCAGAGCCACGTAGGTCACCGCCCAGGCACTCGGACAGGCGATGGCCACCCTTGTGGTCCAGGAACATCATCTTTGGCTCAACCTGGTCGAGATGCGCGAGGCCGACAAAGTTCGCTTCCTCGACGCCCCTGTCTCCCAACTTGCCCACATATCCTGCCTCGCCGCAAACCTGCCGCCAAGGCCACTGCCCCGCCTGCTCGCCGAGGGCGTCCCCCTGCGGCTAAGAAACCTGCTCCGCCTCAACCTGGGCCCAGCTCTCAGCCCCAGCGTCGAGCACACTGCAGGAAGCAGACGCCCCCCGTCTCCCAGACTCCCTCGAGGACCCGAAAGGCTCCCAGGCGGTCCTGAGACGGACGACCCAGTGACACAGACGTTAGCTCCAGAGGTGGTTAGACCGCTCCGTCCCCCGGTGGAGGGCCGGGAGGAGAATCTTTTGTTGTTAAACAATTTAATTTGCCGCCCCCCCTTAGATGGGGGTGCGGTACCCACATTCTCAATAAAAGAGCTATTTCCTATGTCTCTGGGTCACCTGGCCCGCAAATGCCATTCTCACGGCACTTTGCCTCTAGATCTCAACAGTCCCGGCTCCCTGGACACGGACCACCTGTCTCCAGCCCCATGACTGTTCCCCGGCCAGCCGGTTCCGACGAGTCCAGGGACGCCTACGGACCTCCTCCTCAGTTACTAACCCGCCCCCTGCAAGGTGTGCGGAGCAAGGTAAGTGCTTTGAGTATTTACTCAGCACCCCAGCCGCGGGTCGCCCTACCTGCTCCGCCCCGCTGCGAAGCCCCACCGGGTACGTCAAAATTAATCGTCCCCTTGGTGCCCTTAGCGCAGAGGTTGGATGCGTGGCTTTCACTTCCCAACCCGTCTCGCTGGCTGGCCCGGACCATCCGACTCGGTTACGCAATTCAGTTTGCCAGGCCCCCGCCCCCCCTTCATGGGCGTCCGCTTCTCCGCAGTACACGGCGATCACGCCCAGTCCCTGCGCGCGGAAATCGCAACTCTTCTGGCCAAAGACACGATAGAGCCTGTCCCTCCAACTGAGATGAAGGAGGGTTTCTACAGCCCGTACTTCATCGTGCCCAAGAAAGGCGGCGGCTTACGACCAATCTTGGATCTGCGAGTTCTCAACCAAGCGTTGCACAAACTCCTGTTCAAAATGCTCACGCAGAAGTACATTCTAACCTGTGTCTGGCATCTAGATTGGTTCGCAGCGGTAGACCTGAAGGACGCGTACTTTCACGTCTCCATCCTGCCTCGACACCGCCCCTTCCTGCGGTTTGCATTCGATGGTCAGGCGTATCAGTACAAAGTCCTCCCCTTCGGCCTGTCTCTGTCTCCTCGCGTCTTCACGAAAGTCGCAGAGGCAGCTCTTGCTCCGCTCCGAGTAGCCGGCATCCGCATACTCAACTACCTCGACGACTGGCTCATTCTGGCCCACTCGCGAGAATCACTATGCGCTCACAGAGACCAGGTGCTCAGGCACCTCAGCCGCTTGGGGCTTCAGGTCAACTGGGAAAAGAGCAAGCTCACTCCAGTTCAGAGCATCTCTTTTCTCAGGATGGAGTTAGACTCGGTCTCAATGACGGCACGTCTCACCAACGAGCACGCCCAGTCAGTGTTGAACTGCCTCGCCGCCTTCAGGCCGGGCACAGCAGTCCCTTTAAAACTTTTCCAGAGGCTCCTGGGGCATATGGCATCCTCTGCGGCGGTTGCGCCGCTGGGGTTGATGCATATGAGACCGCTCCAACACTGGCTTCAGACCCGAGTCCTGAGACGAGCATGGCGCCATGGCACGCACCGGGTAACGATCACCCCCGCCTGCCGCAAAGCATTCAACCCCTGGACAGACCTCTGTTTCTTACGGGCTGGAGTACCCCTACAGCAGGTGTCCAGATGCGTCCTGGTCATGACCGACGCCTCCAGATCGGGTTGGGGCGCCGTCTGCAACGGGCACGCAGCCTCAGGCCGTTGGAAAAGGGCCTGGCTGCGTTGGCACATCAATTGCCTCGAGTTGTTGACCGTACTTCTAGCCCTGCGGCAGTTTCTCCCATTAATTCGGGACGAAAATGTCCTGGTCAGGTCGGACAGCACCACTGCGGTCGCGTACATAAATCACCAAGGCGGCGTACGCTCCCGCCACATGTCGCAACTCGCCCATCGTCTCCTCCTTTGGAGCCAGCACCGACTCAGGTCGCTGCATGCCACTCACATCCCCGGCAACCTCAATGTGATGGCGGATGCGCTGTCACGACAACACTTGCCTGGAGGAGAGTGGAGGCTTCACCCCCACTCGGTTCAGCTGATTTGGGAACAGTTCGGGAAGGCCCAGGTAGACCTGTTTGCCTCCCGAGAGACCTCCCACTGCCCGCTCTGGTACGCCCGCTCAGAGGCTCCCCTAGGGGCAGATGCACTGGCACACAGCTGGCCGGTGGGGCTGCGCAAGTACACATTCCCCCCAGTGAGCCTTCTTGCACAGGTGCTGTGCAAGGTAAGGGAGGATGAGGAGCAAGTCACTCTCGTGGCTCCTTACTGGCCCACCCGGGCCTGGTTCTCGGACCTCGTACTCCTCGCGACAGCCACTTCCTGGCGAGTTCCCCTGAGGAAGGACCTTCTTTCTCAGGGATGGGGCACGCTCTGGCATCCGCACCCAGACCTCTGGAACCTCCACGTCTGGCCCCTGGATGGGACGCGGAAGATCTAGCTGGGCTACCACCCACGGTCGTAGCCATGATCAACCAAGCCAGAGCCCCTTCTACCAGGCAACTCTACTCCCTGAAATGGCGTCCGGGCAGAAGACCCACAGAGGTACGCAGTTAGGTCAGTGCTCCTGTTCCTACAGGAGAGGTTGGAGGGGAGGCTGTCACCTTCCACCTTGAAGGTGTATGTTGCCGCTATCGCAGCTCACCACAACCCTGTAGACAGCAAGTCCCTGGGTAACCACGACTTAATCGTCAGGTTCCTAAGAGGTACCCGGAGGCTAAATCCCTCCCGGCCAAACCTATTCCCCTCCTGGGATCTCTCGGTGGTCCTCGCCAGTCTTCAGAGATCCCCCTTCGAACCGCAAGAATCAGCAGGACTCAGGGCCCTCTCCCTAAAGACGGCCCTGCTGATCGTGCTCGCCTCCATCAAGAGGGTCGGGGACTTGCAAGCGTTCTCTACTAACGACACTTACCTGGAGTTCGATCCGGCAGACACATATGTGATCCTAAGACCTCGACTAGCTTTGTGCCCAAGGTTCCTACCATGCCCTTCAGAGATCAGGTAGTGATCCTGCAAGTGCAGAAAGGGAACGCAGTCTCCAGACGCCATTCTGTTGGCCTATCACACCCAGGCCGTGCCACCCCCCCTATGGGTCCGAGCCCACTCTACCAGGAGTGTGGCATCCTCATGGGCACTGGCTAGGGGCACCTCCCTAGCAGACATTTGCAGAGCTGCGGGCTGGGCAACACCTAACACCTTTGCGAGATTTTACAATCTCAGGATTGAGTCAGTCTCGTCCCGTGTTTTCTCAGGCCTGAGCCCGTACACGTCAACGGTCTGACCGGGTGAATCGCTTGCGTCCAGCGCCCTTTCCCTCTGCCGAGGTAAAACTGTGCGCCTTCTTCTCAGGAGACCCCTTTTAGGCTCCTGGTCGATTCCTCCCTAGCCCTCTTGGATCTCGCCGACCCAGTCCACTATGGGTACCCCAGGCTACCCCTACTGGAATAGGTGCTCCACAGATCAGGCCTCCTTAGCAGACTCCTCCTGTGTGTACTTCTGTGGTAAGGTCACCTTACAAGCTGACCCATGTCTCCCCTAGGCAGTCCTTCGCTGCCCTTCGGTTGCCGTGTTGTAGCAACTCCCCCCTCCTCAAGGCTGGATCTACCACCGTGCCATTCTACCCACAAGTGACCGAAGAGGCCATGTGATGTATTTTGCCACCTCTACCTCCCCTTTCGGGCGGGTGTGGCCTCTGCAGGGTCTTTTCCCCTGAAAGAATAGGATTTTGGGTAAGACCCCCTTCCCACAATGCAGTAAGGGCCCCGGCTGCTCTTGCTCTATGCCGAGAAAACATAGAGAGAAAAGAGGCCCGGCCAGGCTTGGCCCGTTCCCTAGTTGGAAGCGTCATCTTGTTCCCCTCTAGGGTAACCAAAAGGATTCCGACGACGTTTTCGGGGCATTGGGGAAGAGTATGTGCAGCCTGAACACAGTTGGTATGTGTGCATGAAATACCTGCCCTCTTCTGTGTCAGCAGCACACGTACACGGCTCAGGGCATGGCATGATTTGAAGTGGACCCCTAGTGTTGCTTCTTCGACACGACGTCGAAGTGAGCGACAGACTGGGACCGTCTCGGTTACGTATGTAACCTCCGTTCCCTGATGGAGGGAACGAGACGTTGTGTCTTCCCGGCCACGTTGCTGAGTCGAGCCGCTGAGGTGGCCGGAATACTCACGGCTCCTCAGAAAATGCTGAATGAACGGGCATATTTCCCTCAAATTTATATCCGTATCCGGGGGCGGGGTATGCAAATACTGTTCGCCAACTCTCATTGGCCTTTTTTCATAGATCAGAGGCATATTCGACACTCAAGAGAGACCACTAGTGTCGCTTCTTCGACAGGATGTCTCGTTCCCTCCATCAGGGAATGGAGGTTAATACGTAACCGAGACGTTTCTCCTGGCTCAACTAATTATCCCTAATGTGATCACTCCCACGGGCAGAGGGCGCTATGCATACTGTAATGTACTGAGGCAGTCAACGCCCCGAAGAAGAGTGGGACTCCGATGAATGTTTGCATTTTGAAGAGAGACTTGATCCAGCCGAGGATACAATTTCGGATTAGTAAGTCATTTAGTTTTACTTACATATTAGTTGACATGCTCTTTTATATAAACATGTACATATTTTACTAGTGGGACTGTTTCCAGCCAGCCAGAATTCAGAGTATTCAAATTTGAAATATGTCCTAATAAGAAAGTTTTAGTTACATTTAAATGCTGTTTTGGCTAAAGCAGGTATTAAAATTGTATGCTGTATGATATAAATATGAGATGTAATATGATATACACATAATATGAATGTTTAGATTATATTTTATCTAGCAAATATGTGTTCAGGTTAAATGAGTAAAATGCACTTTAAATATGCCCATATTAGAAAATCTGCATATTATAATGATTTCTGAAGGATCATGTGACACTGAAGACTGAAATAATGATGCTGAAAATTCAGCTTTGATCACAAATTGCATTTTACAATATACTCAAATAGAAAACTGTTCTTTTAAATTGTAAAAAGAGTTCACAATATCACTGTTTTTACTGTATTTTGGATCAAATAAATACAGTCTTGGTGAGCAGAAGAGACTTCTTTTAAACAGTAATATAGGTCTAGAATTAAGTAAAGTCTTTATGTAAAGAAAATGTATAGTCAGATTACTTCTTTTAACTTAAAACTTGATTTTGATCAATAAGTCTCCTTACATTCATTCTCTTTCTGCCACATTCCTAATTGATGGTCCAGGAGAGGCATCTTTTTCTCCTTAGGTGTGAATTAAATCAATATTCACAATAGTTCACGTCTCCTCGCATACGACATTTCTAACACTAAAATTGTCTCACAAAAGTTATATGACTAAATGAGTGATCAGGATGGTTTTCACAGCATTTTGTAGCAAAAACTCTAGGCTACAAGATCCAGTTCTCAAAAGTCTTGTGGACAAATGTTTATTCCGTGTTATATGGCCTTATTTCAATGACTTCAAATTTGTGTTTTTTCAAAAACCACTCATAAACGTTATTTTCTCAAAAATACAAACATGTACACACATGTTGCTCATATATTATTGTAGCCCAGTTTGTGTTGAATACAGTGTTATCAGACTTTAGCCATTAATATGTTTTTAAGCAACTGAAAAAAGCACAAATGTCAAGGCATGTCAAAACTTCTCTAGGGCCCAAAACACCCTCAGACCCCAGAGGGTTAATGGCTGAATAAGAATAAAATAATATAGGTATTTTATAGGTGTTTGTGATTGACATCTTTTAAAATCACTTATCTATGATACTTTAAACACTACATGAATCTGATTTAAAAATTAAATAAAAGGGCAACATGATTACAGAAATGAAAGTATTTTTTTTATTCAATGATCCCCATTTTATATCATAATGCATAAAACAATTACATTATAATCAGTTTGTGTAATGTCTAAATTTCCCTTAATGCCGACAGAGAGAGTTACTGTTGCGCATAAAACATGTTCAAAACAATGCAAGGAATGCAAGGAATGCAACAAAAAAAAAAAAAACCCCACTTAAAATCAGGGTCACTTGGCGCATCATGTCTTTCACAATATAGGGGTTAGAGCATTGGTTTGGTACAGGGACCACGTCAGATTTTAAAGGAATAGTTCATACAATAATTAAAAACATTTCAACATTTAGTCACCCTTATGCCATCCCGGATGTGTATGACTTTCTTTCTTCTGCAGAACACAAATTAAGGTTTTTAGAAGAATATTTTAGCATAAAGGTAGCCTAATCCATGTAATACCAGTGGTTTAATCCATGTCTTCAGAAGAGATATGATAGATTGTGTGAGAAACAGATACATTTTTAAGTATTTTTTTTTACTATAAATTCTCCTCCCTGCTCAGTCAACCTCCACATTAACTTTCACTTTCTTATTTTGTTTTTGGTTATTCACATTCTTCATGGATACCGCCCCCTACTGGGCAGGGAGGAGAATTTCTAGGTAAAAATTGACTTTCTCATCTACACCTATCATATCTCTTCTGAAGTCATGGATTTAACCACTGGAGTCATATGGATTGATTTTGTGCTGTCTTTATGTGCTTTTTGGAGCGTCAACATTTTGGCATTCATTCACTTGTATGGCCCTACAGAGCTGAAATATTCTTCTAAATATCTTAATTTGCATTCGGCTGAAGAAAAAAGTCATACACATCTGGAATGGCATGAGGGTGAGTAACTTATTAGACAATTTTCATTTTAGAGTGAACTATTTCTTTAAGTAGCACATGGAGGGGCACATTTTATTCTGTTGAGATACAATGTTCCACATTGATTTAGTTCTTGTATGTTTTAAGCCCAGAAATAGTTGTGTTCTCATTCTAATGCATGATGCACAGTTTTCTGAAGTTTGTGACAGGTGGAATATTCTGCCTGAAGTATTGCTCTACAAAGATTGACACTTTTCTATCAGGCATTAGAAAAAACTTGATAAAGGCGAAGCATAATTATAAAATATTTTATAATATTTTTATTTCCTGGTAATTTATTATACAAATGAACAAACTCTCTACATCAGGTGTCGGTATTATAAAAAAACTAACAATATTATTAAAAAAAATACATTATTATTAAAAATGTCACTGTCTTATTCTATTACATTAATTCATTTAAAGCTACTCAAAATTAGTGTGTTTTTCTTGTTTCCTTGTTTTTGTTGTTTGATTAATAGTCTTTATATGACATAGACTACTAGACAGTGCTAAATTCGGTTACATGTACACTTCAAGTCCAACATTTTGATGCAAATACAATTTTTGTCCCACTGTTTAAGTTCACTTTAGACCAAACCGACTGCGTTTACATTAATGCTTCATCAAGACGGGCATTGGCAGAATTATAAAGTGTATTTGACCATTTTGGCGTGTAACCACATTAGCGCTCAAACATTAGTCGCCTGTCAATCAAACAGCATGCTGCAACAGATGTCTGGATATAAAAAAAATCTATCTTTTATATTTTATAAAGATCAACCAACCAGTGGTGCTCTTGCTATCTCAGTGACAGATAGCTAAATTACAGGCTCCATTATAGACACAGAAACTAATAAGCAGAAATATCAAATTTACCTCGATATGTTTCTTCAAATTAGAGGCAGGATTAATGCTGATATATGGCTTGAGCAAGTTAAACTCACATAACACAGTCAAGCAAATGGCCTTTTGTTGAAATGTGTTTGATGCATCCTCCAAATCAGTAACAGTTAGTGCCAATCTACAGCTACCATTTAAGTTTTTTACATATGATTTGGTTTGACGGGAGTAACGAGACTCTCCCTAGACAATCATGTTGATAGATAAAAATTAAATCAGCACAGGGAAGTTGCGAACACAGACGGTGGTATAATAGTGCTTTAAAAGTACAGTTAAAACACTTACAATATACTCAAGTCAAAGCATATACATTTTAAACTACTTAAAAAAAAGTACAATCCTGGGAAAAACTACTTAATTACAGTAATGTGAGTATTTGTAATTTGTTACATTACACCCCTGGGTTACACATTCACTGAATAAATGGGACAGAGCTTTTTATAAGAGGTTTTTATTGACTAATGTTTTCAATATGTCCAACTCTAAATGAAGTGAGAACTGTTACTGTGTGATGTGAACTAAAGACTTGCAACACTTATATCAGTGTAATTACTGACTGTATGTTCAAGACAATATACTGTATAGTCAAAGATACACCTTCAGAACAGTTTTGATACCAAAAAGTAGCAGTGCTTTTGTTTAGTATATTTTTTAATTTTCTTTATATTTGTCATAGTTATCACCAATTATTCTTCAAGTAAAAAAGGGCCGTTAATGGAATCACAATTTAAACAGATGTCCCATTCCTAGTGCACATGTTTGTTGAATGTATTTCACAGGGAACATTACTTGAAAGTGTGTCTCCCATCAGGAACATTAACATGCACATTTAGCGTTAAATTGAGAAAAGAAAAAAGTAGCTCAGTGAAATAGAACAGCAAACAAGTAAAAGAGACAAAATAACAGTGCATTTAATGAAAGGTTACATTTTCATTTACTCTCTATCGACTGAACCAAAAGAGCCATTTTTTATTGTATTGGCATGATGTGGCCCATTAGTGCTCTATTGGAATTGCTTGAGTATTTTTATTTTTGGGGGGCTTTTTTCCTCACTGTAGTGATCGCTCCAAGCAAGAAGAGCAGAACATTCCCTGTATGGTGGGATGGAGTTTACATCTCTTTCATGATCTCCACGTGCATAGCACGCTTGGTAATTTCCCATCGATCTGTTGTTCTGTCTCTGCCTGACACATCAATGCAATCTAAGTCCATTCACTGGATTCTATTGGCCTTGTCTCTGCAAAGTGAAAAGACACATTGCTTTGTGTTAACACAATAAATGGATGTTGGTTTCAAGCAGACTGTCTCATCAGCTCTGACCAGCCTCTTTCCTCACATTTGGTTAGTGCTGGGCTTTAATTGGATTCAAGAATGCACCTGTATTCTAATTGCCTCAAATCCCCAGAGAAAGATATTTATTCTGCCATTAATTACACACCTTTTGCTATTGCATTTACTCACAAATATGTTACCCATACAATGACAAGCTCCAAATAGGACAAAAAATAGCATTAAAGCACCATAACTGTACAACTGGTTAACTCTGTACTCCAAGGCTATTACACTGCACAGATCTGATTGTTTGACCGTATAAGATTTTTTTCTCCTCTGTTTATATTCACTGAAGACATGACTTGTATCTGACATATGTGTTTACATTAATCTCCCACCCAAATTCAAATTAGTCCATTATTGAACGCTTTCAGTTATGAGTGCCACAGTTCACCCTAGTATTTTGAATAGCCGTGTGCCATTTTCAAAGTAGGCAAAATTTCACACATTTGCAATTAAAAATTAGCAATTTAAGAAAAAAGCTGCTGCCATGGTAATCACAGCTTCAAAGATTTAAACATCGGCCAGACGAGAAGTGTGGAATTCGTTTTTAAATGAGTTTAAAGTAATTATTACTGCGGACGTCTGTAATATTTACTGTTGATTCGCACAGGATAAGCGATGTCTGTAGGGGTGCTTTCACACTAGCACTTTTAGTGTGCACCTGAATGACGTCAAAGTTCGGTTCGTTTGGGTGTTGTGAACGCTGTTTTCTGAACTCAGGTGCGCACCCACGAACCGCACCTGAGACCGCTGAGAGGTCATCTGGGGTATGGTTCAATGAACTCACTGCTAATATGAATGCAATTTTACCAAATCATGAAAGTGAACCACTATTGATGATGTATAATTCACCTCTTTGCAAGATCCCAATCGCAATCATTATGGTTTAATGTATTTCTCATACCAGCTTGTGTCCAAATAAATCACATTCAGAGAGCAGCTCACATTCTTCACATCTCTTGTAACAGATCTGTTGGCTCGTGGCAGACATTCACTAGTGTCGTTCTGTGCATGTAAAGTTTTGGTGGTAAATCCAAAGAGATGGATACAGCGTAGCTGATGTCTTCTTGAGTTGTTGCTAGATACAGTGGTAAATAGCTGCTGCTTGTACTCATGTTGATGTTACATTCCCGCGCTAGTCACCTCAGTTTCGGTTGACCACGTGACTAGCTTTGTTGGGCTAAGTAGCATTAAGGCGTAGCCAGTGCCAGGTAAGATATTAAAACCATTAATTCATAGTTATTCAGGAAAAGCGATCTATCTACAGGAGTCTGCAGTTGTATGCAAGTGTGTTTATTTCATTGTTTTAACAGTGTTACAGAGTGGTATTCATTGCTAGATCTGTGCAGTTTATTTACTGTCTTGAACTTGCGTCGCTTAACCGTGTGTTGTGGTGTGTGCTATATTGTTTTGACTTGTCCCAGAGTATTCACTGCTAGATTTAGAGTTGATTATCCAGTATGTGTAAAACTATCGTTGTTTTAGTGTCTGTAAACAGTGCTTCACTTGTTCTAGAGTATTATTTATTGCTAAAGTGTTTTAAAATGTATGTGCGGTGTACAGAAGTCACGTTTGTTCCCAGCGACTTTCAGTTTCAGTTGACCACGTGACTAGCTTTGTTGTGCTAAGTAGCATTAAGGCATTGCCTGCTTTTTTCCACTGAACGGCTCTTTAAAATCATGTATATAGTTGACTGAATGCTGATGCAGAAGTGGCACCGGAAGTGGTAGCCCTTGTGTACAGCCCTCCTCGAGCCCTCCAAGACCTTTTTATGTAAAGACTATTGAGTCTTCATGTGCGAGTCCACCGAGCAAGGACACCGACAAGGCGCCACTCATCATAGCACTTAAGTAGCTTTTAATTCTATATATTCACTAATTTTCCTTCTACATACTAACATGTCTACTTAACGAATAACACATGCCTTCAAGCACATCCCTGTTATCTGTTATAGACCATATACAAATATAGATGCAAGACCAAACGCAACCCACAAAACCTACAGCCACTTTGCACTTCAGCACCTGCTCCACTCTCATTCTCAGTGGGACTCTGGAACTGCTAGTCTGCTGTGAACAAAGCTGACTTCATTCCAGCCTTTGCCACACAGTCCACCCTCAGCAGCCTAGCACTGACGGAGACATGGATATATCCAGAGGATACAACAAAATCTGCATTTCTCTCCAACAAGTTCTCCTTCTCTCACACCCCTCGACATACCGGTAGGGGTGGGGGAACAAGTTTGCTCATTCATAACAACTGATTTTTCACCACAGTCTTCACTATGTAACAATTTATCTTTTTAATTCCATGCCATTACTACAATGCAACCCACAAAAATACATGTTGTTGTCATCTATCGCCCTCCAGGTCAGCTGACAAACTTTCTTGAGGAGTTGGATGTCCTGCTGTCCTCCTTGCCAGAGGATGAGAGGCCACTTGTGGTTCTTGTCGATTTCAACATACACCAAGAAAAGCCCCAGACCACTGAACTGAATACTCTTCTGGCCTCATTTGACTTGGAAAGACTACACACCGCAGCAACTCACAGACCGGGCAACCAGCTGGACCTCATTTTTACACGTAACTGTACCAACTCAAATATTCTTGTTACACCTTTACATGTCTCTTATCACTACTTTGTTCAATTCAACATGACTCTCCCATCTACATTAAAACAGACTCCACCTTTGGTTTCCTTTCACTGAAACCTCCGTTCTCTTTCACCCTCTCGCCTTTCCATTGATGTCTCTACCTCTCTTCCCACAATAAATGTATTTTCCTCACTTTATGTAAACACTGCCATCGACACACTTAGCTCTACTTTAACAACCTGTCTAGACAACATCTGTCCTCTCTCCTCTAGACCAGCACATACTACACCACCCAGCCCGTGGCTGTCTCACATCCTTCGTGAACATCGGACAGACCTCAGAGCAGCTGAGAGGAGATGGCTGAAATCATCTAGGTTACGAATGTAACCTCTATTAGGGGTCTCTCTTGAGTGCCGAATATACCTCTGATCTATGAAAAAAGGCCAATGAGAAATTGGCAGACAGAATTTGTATGTCCCGCCACAGAAATACATCTGCTTCATTCAGGATTTTGTGGCTCGGCTCCCTCATCAGGGAGGTTACATCCGTAACCTAGACCCTTGACAGGGGAACAAGGCGATGCTACCAAGTCTGGGAACGGGCCAAGCCTAGCTGGGCCTCTTTTCTCTCTATGTTTCTCGCATAGAGTCAATGGCTGGGGCCCTTACACACATCGAGGAAGGAGGTCTTACCCAGTTTCCTATTCTTTCAGGGGGAAAAGACCCTGTGGAGACCACACCTGCCCAGAGAAGGGGAGGTAAGAGTGGTGACATACACCACATGGGTTTTTAGGTCACATGTGGGAAGTGCCACGGTGGTAGATTCCGCCTCTTCGGAGGGAGGATTTGCTACAGACACGGTGACCGGGGGGCAGTGGGGTTTCCAGAGGTCTGGGTGGGGATGTCAGAGCGTGCCCCATCCCTGAGAGAGAAGGTCGTTCCTCAGGGGAATTTGCCAGGGAGGGGCTGTCGCGAAGAGTATGAGGTCTGAGAACCAAGCCCGAGTGGGCCAATAGGGAGCCACTAGAGTAACTTGTTCCTTGTCTTCCCTGCCCTTGCACAGCACCTGTGCAAGAAGGCTCACTGGGGGAAATGCGTACTTGAGCAGCCCCATGGGCCAGCTGTGTGCCAGTGCATCTGCCCTGAGGGGAGCCTCTGTTCGGGCATACCAGAGCGGGCAGTGGGAGGTCTCTTGGGAGGCAAACAGGTCTACCTGAGCCTTGCCAAACTATTCCCAAATCAGCTGGACCGACTGGGGGTGAAGCCTCCACTCTCCACTTGGCAAGCGTTGTCGTGATAGCGTGTCCACCACCACATTGAGGTTGCCGGGGATGTGAGTTGCACGCAGCGACTTGAGTTCCTGAACCACAAGTGTGGCCATCGCCTGCCCGAGTGACTGAGCTGTGGCCTTTGTGGCCCTGAGGGCGAGGTCGGTCAATGAGCACAGTTCCTGCAGCACGTCGGGATCAGGACTACCCACGTGCAGATCTTTGAGTGCCTTGGCCTGGTGCACTTGCAGGAAGGCCATGGCATGCAGGGCGGAAGCGGCCTGTCTGGTGGCGCTGTAGGCTTTGGCGGCCAGTGACGACATCGTCCTACAGCCCTTGGAGGGGAGCACAGGGCGACCCCGCCAGGTGGCAGTGTTCTCGGGGCATAGGTGGATCGCAACCGCCCTATCCACCTGGGGAATCGCCATATACCCGTGGGCTGCTTCGCCGTCTAGGGTAGTGAGAGCGGATGAGCGAGGGGCTTTGTGATGAGTGGAGAGGGGTGCACTGCATGCAGTCATCACCTCATCGTGCACCTCCGGGAAGAAAGTGTCCGGGGGGGGACGTGACTGTGAGTGGCGCGCAGACCCAAGGAACCAATCATCCAGCCATGACGGCTGTGGGGAGAACGGAGGGTTCCAGTCCAGCCCCATGCTGGCTGCGGGCCGGGCAAGCATGTCGGAATGCCCGAAGGCGGCAGCCTAGATGAGTCATCTGCGTCAGATGCCGGACCGCTCTCCGATGCAGCGGCGAGCTCATCCAGCTCAGGGGGCTCCAGAGGATAGGCAGGCAGGCTGGCTGTGAGGCGAGCCACTGTTGCCTCAAGCCCGGACGGAAGTCAACAAGCGTGCCAGGGGGCGGGTGGTTCGTGCAGGTATACCCGGCGAAACCGAGCCCTCTGCCATCCCCAGATCACCTCCATCACCAGCCACGTCGTCCTCAATACCGTGGGAAGAAGGTGCAATGCGGGGGGCGGCTGGAGTGGTGTTCCATCTGTTGAAGGAAAGCCGCGATCCACAAATGCTGCCTCGGTGTGATCACAGCCCAGACACACGAGACAGCGCCTGTGGCCGTCAGAAGTGGAGAGCACTCTACCGAATCCAGGAACTACACAGTGGCGGAAGGGCATCTTTATAAAGACGCGTCCTGAAAGGGACGTTCAACTCCAGCTGTGAGCAAATGCTCTTTTAGAGAAAATAACTCTTTTAGAGAAAATAACTCTTTTAACTGCACTGTCGAAGTGCCCAGGGGCAAGCTGCACTGGTGTGCAGTGAAGGGAGAAAGCCGCTGATATGCGCCGTAGATCCAACTGCAATTGCTCAGAGATGAGAGGAACAGTGTGTGACTCGCAGCTCGCTGCATACAAAACCATTGGCTCCGAAGAAAATTTCTATCCGTATGTCTGGGGACGGGACATGCAAATTATGTCTACCAATTTCTCATTGGCCTTTTCTCATAGATCAGAGATGCAAAAGGCGCTCAAGAGAGACCCCTAGTGTCACTTCTTCGACACAACATCGAAGTGAGCGACAGACGGGGAACCAGAGTTAAATTACATTCTCTATTTGGCTACATAAAAATATGGACCATTCCTTCACATGATGTAATTGTATTTGTCACTCCAGAATATATGTTCAGAAACACAGAGCTCAACACAAATTCCTGCACTCACTCTGCTTAAAAAATATAAATAAAAAATTAATTACAAAAAAATGTACTTATGTTCCTTTTAATTTTCCTAAACAACACCTAAAGTTTCTAAAATAAACACTTGACAGCATAAAAAGCTTGAGAAGAAGATGCATCAGTACAAATTTAACAGTCACCATAATCTTAAGTGAAGTGTGTATTATATTTTCTGGTGACTTCTCTTGATCAACATCAACTTCAGAAACAGAGAACTTAAGAAACAGCTATATTTAAAAGGCTCAAGGGCTAGAAAGTACAGATTTGGGGCCTTTTTAACCAACATGTCAGTTCGCACAGGATAAATATTACCAGGGGTTGTTTTTACAGGGTGTTTTATAGTTGGTAAAACAAGCTGTAGTTTTTTTACCTTCGCTGAAATGTGCAGTTTGTAAAAAGTCTGGAAAAAATACTGGCATGACCAATTAGCATGGGATTAACATTAATGTGAAGCTCTGGTAATTATTACATTAGTCAATGTCCCCATTTAAAACAAATCCCATCCGAATAGTGCTTGACCAAGAAGTCAGAAGTGGTGGGACCATGTCCACACGTTTGTTGACAGCGAGTGGGTACAAAGAAGTTTTGAGTTTGTATGCGAGCGACTACAGGCATGTCTGCTTCATAAGGACACAGCATTAAGAAAAGCTATCCCTGACGACATTGCCAAGGGGATACGTACCTCGATCTTTCCCAAGTGGGAAAAGTGCCTGTAAGTAGAGACATACAGTGTTTAGACGTAGGTCAGATTTCCAGATATCGGATATGTATCTGATTTAAAACCACATTTGGAAGTGGCTCAGATCAAATGTGAAAAAATCAGATCTTGTGTGGATTCTTCTGTTTACACTGATATGTGTGAGATATGAGTAAAAAAATCTGATTTTTTGTTACAGTGTAAACACAGCCCAAGTCTTCCAATTCAAAGCTGTATTCGGAATTTCCATTCCACCACAGCTCACGTTTTGTTTTCGTCCCAATTAAAAAATGGTGCAAACAAGTCATTGATGCCAAAGTGGCATTGGTTCTCAAGAAAGTAGTAACCAAATGTGAACATTTTGTAAATCTGAATATGAGCGTGCGCTACATGTGAATTATGACAGAAGTGAGATTTTTTATTCGATTTTTTTAGAACTTTTATGTTACTTTTACAGGCTTTGTTGTCAATTCTTTGGAACTTGACAGTTGTAGTCACTAGAGATGTGAAAAAAGTCTCCTTTATATACTATTAAAAAAAAATCACATTCAAATGAGATTTGTGGCAAATTTTCAGCAAATTTTCCATTGTTGCCAAAGGTTTGCTGCAGGTTTATCACTACCGGTGAAGAGCTGCAAACTTCTGCAAAACATTTGCAGCGAATCACAAGCACCACATGTGAAAATAATGAGTGGCAAATTTGCAGCAAATTTGTGGCAAGTTTGTTGCTAGTTTGCCAAAACTCTAGATTTTTTTGTACGGATAAGCAACACATTTTCAAGACTGTGGCTAAAGGCACAGTTATTTGTTCAACTTTATGCATGTCTACTGTATATTAGTGTGGAAGGGAATCATTTTGTAGATGTATTTGAGTGTTTCTGTGAGTGTGAATGCAAGTAGGGCAGCAGATGGCCCTTATCTCATGTACCACTGTTGAACGTACACTCTTTAGGATCACACAGGTCACAGGACAGTTCAAACCTCTGACATAGCTGCCAAACTCCTGCCATCTGGCCTGTGAGGTCAAGGCTGCAGCCAGACTTATTTGACGCACTGCATGAAACAGTATTATCTTCACTGTTTTCCTGCAAACTCCCTGTGGTGAGTTTTGTTGGCATTCACATGCTGCCATTGT
Source organism: Moxostoma hubbsi (assembly GCA_032164185.1). Taxonomy (NCBI): domain Eukaryota; kingdom Metazoa; phylum Chordata; class Actinopteri; order Cypriniformes; family Catostomidae; genus Moxostoma; species Moxostoma hubbsi. The sequence continues at coordinate 2,299,983 of JAVLUX010000036.1, read as the reverse complement.
TTAGATCCATGCTTAGCTGCTACATAGTTTAGCCTCCCGTTGATTAACAGTTGTAGTCCTGTCTGCGAAAAAAAGAACCATACATCTTGTTTCTCTCTCTCTCTTTTTGAAACACCCACACACTCCATTTATGGTCTAGAGATTTCCATCCGCTTGTTGTAGCTCTCTCCGAAGCTTTTAAGAGAGTAAACCTCTTGGGATTTTACAGCCTAATTTTCTGTCTGTGGCTGGGATCTGCTCACTTCTAACCACTTTCACAAGCCATAAATGTAGCTAGAAATCTTTCATCTGGTCAGTGTGGTACGGTACCTGGGGTCTGCTGCCCCTTACCGGATTAACACCCTAATAAAAGTGCTCCCACAGTGAGTTTAAAAGAAGCTCCTCCAGCCACCGAAACAAGCATTTATTTCATTATAGCCCCGGCCACTAATTAATTGTTTCCAGTGGAATGCAAAGTTGCAGAGGAAAACCCAGTTCATTTACAATTTTACATTTTTAGCATTACAGCAGCTAATTCCCTAAGCATACATGCATTATATGCATTTGGCCTTATACCACAGTCTTTATAGGTAATATAGCTAAAATAGAGTGACAATATTGACTCTTTGGCTGGACAAAACAGGACTGACATATTTTACAGTCAAATTTCTCATACTGTAGATTAGATACTGTTGCTGCTGGACTATATGTGTTCACTAATTTATGGGAGGCAATAAAGGAATAGTTCATCCAAAAATGAAAATGGGCCTTATGGAAACATATGACTTTTAGACCAACCATTCACATGCTTCCCTTTTCTCGTTGTAATCCCCGATATTTCCTTTTTTCCATGGTACATAAAATGTATTTCAATGCAAGCCAAAACCAAGCAATACAATCTAACACTTTTACCAGACCCTTAACATAATCAGCAAGATAATCCAAAAAGCCCTGTTGTGTACCATGGGAGAAAAATAAATATATAGGTTTCAAACGAGTGTTGGTGAGATTGTTCCAAATTGTAAACCCTTTTATTTAAATCACATTTTCCACACCTGCATTCCAATCTACACCTTGATGCAATCCTTTCTCATGATCACACAGTGTGTTTTCATCAGATGAATGGGAGACTAAACACTATTAAAGTGTGATGAGACTTGCGCTGCGCTTGCAAGCTGATCAACTATTTAGCCCTTTTCAGTGAATTGCACCTTCAAAATCCTAAAACATAATTTTTAGGTTTAATTAATAATTTTAGTAGACTTTAAATAATTTTTAACCTCACAATGTTTTCTCTTTTATCATTTAATGTAATTTTGAATGTGACCATGGTTTAAGGAGAGGTGCGTACCTTTATGCTGGGTTGGAAATCTCAAGGTTTAATAGTGGGGTTCCCCTTCCGTCACTCACTCGACGTTGTGTCGATTGTAGTGACACAAGGGGTCTTTCTTGAGAGCCTTGTGTACCTCTGGATTTGAGAAAAGGCGAATGAGAAATTGGCAGACAGAATTTGCATGTCCCGCCTCCGGACATACGGGTATAAAGGGAAGCGGACGTGCATCTGTCAGTCAGATTTTTTCTTTGGAGCTGAGCAGTTGTGCAGCAGCAAGCTGAGTTTCACTACTGCTCCACTCACCTCTGTCAGAGCATTGCTCATGGTACATGTACTCACTGTGAGAATATGACCATGGGAACATTGCGGTTGCGGCTTTCATTCCTGGAAGTGAATGCCACTCCAGCCATCACCTGCATCGCTCCTTCTTTCCGCGGGATTGAGGACGACCTGGTTGGCGATGGCTGCGGGCTCGGTTTCGACGTGTACATCCCCACTAACCACCCACCCCCCAGCATTTTGCTTCTGTCCGGGTTTGAGGTGAGGGCAGCTCGCCTCACGGCCAGTCTGCGTTCTCCCTCGAGCCCCATGAGTCTGAGGCTGATGTGCAGATGGCCAACATGCTTTACCGGGCTGCCGTGAGTGTCGGGTTAAACTGGAAAGATGTCCTCCCCACAGCCATCGCGGAGGTGCATGATGAGCTGATGAGGTCGTGAAAGGTACCTTTTACTACCTGGAATCGGCCTCTTCGCTCGTCTGCTCTCACTACCCTTGATAGTGGGGCAGTCCACAGGTACAGGGAGGTCCCCCAGGTGGATAGCGTGGTTGCGATCCATTTGTGCCCCGAGAATGGTGCCACCTGGCGGGATCGTCAGGTACTCCCCACCAAGACCTGTAGGATGACGTTGGTGCAAACGCCCTGCATGCCATGGCGCTCCTGCAAGTTCACCAAGCTAAGGCACTTAAATATCTGCACTTGGGTAGTCCTGATCCCGACGTGCTGCAGGAACAGCGCTCTGCCACCGACCTCGCTCTCAGAGCCACGAAGATCACAGCGTGGGCACATGGGCAGGCGATGGCCACCCTTGTGGTCCATGAACGTCACCTATGGCTAAACCTCATCGAGATGCGCGACGTTGACAAAGCCCGCTTTCTCAACACCCCCGTCTCCCAGCTTGGTCTCTTCGGCGACACTATCAATGACTTCACCCAGAAGTTATCGGCGGTAAAGAGGCAGACAGAAGCGATTTCTCCCATCATGCCACGGCGCCAGTACAGGGGCTATAAATAAATGCACCACAGGTGCATCGTCGGGTATTTTGTCTGAAGAGCAGTCCTGGGGCATCCTCATTGCGGCAATGAAGCACAGCATCTCGTTCCACTTTTATCAGGGAACAGGGGTTACAGTTAATTAACCCGAGACATTCCATATAAAAAAGCTACACGTTGATGCTGCGCTGATTTAGCGCTTTGGGAACAAGAATACCCACACCGCCGCACTGTGGATGTCCGGCCCCCTTACGGTTGTGCTCACAAGAGTGCGAGAGGTCTCAGACATGAGCTTGTGATGTAGACTCAAGGACATAAGAGCCCGGAGTGGCAAGAATTTCCAAACTATAGAATCTTATGAATGTATGTGGAGAGGACCAGCCCGCCGCATTACAAACATGTTGCAGAGGGACACCTCTGGCCAAAGCTTTAGGTTGGCGACCCCTCTGGTAGAGTGAGCCCTGATACCTACTGGCAAAGCTTGACCGTGTGCCTCATAGGCCAGGGCAACAGGATCCCTCACTCAATATGACATAGTTTGATTGGTGGCGGCTGCCCCTTTGTTACGACCCCCATGACAAACAAATAGTTGCCCTGACATTCACCACTGGCTAGTGCGGTGGACCTAAGTCTGAAGGGCACGGACTGTACACAGTCTGTGAAGTCTTTCCTGCTCCGGCTTTATAAATGGCGGGGAGCAGAAGGCTTCAAGAGTGACCGGATGTATGGTCAAGAAAGGAACCTTAGGCAGGTAGTAAGGATTAGGGTGCAATATTGCTTTAGCCATTCCTGGGGCAAAATCTAAGCAGGATGGCAAGACGGACAGAGCCTGTAGATCCCCATTTTTTTAGAGAAGTAATTGCCATAAGAAAAACCATCTTGAGAGTCTGAAGTTTATCAGACGCTGACTCTAGAGGTTCAAAGGACCCTCAAGGACTATTGCTAAGGTCACATGAAGGGATCCTGGTCTGAGCAGGAGGTCTCAAACGCATGGCTCCACAAACAAAGCAAGCAAGCAGGGGATGTTTTGAGCAGGGCATCCCATCAATCAAGGCATGGAAAGCCGACAGAGCGGCCACATAAACACTGAAAGTGGCGGGGCATGTGCCTGCCGATTATTTTTCTGCAGAAAGTCCAGAACTGAAGCAATCTGGCAGTTAACTGGATCTGCATTATGTGCACTGCACCTTCTTTCAAAGAAACCCCATTTATTGGCATAACTTCTTCCAGTAGAGGGAGCCCTAGCAGTTAGAATGGTCTCAATAACTTCAGGTGAAAGCCCAGTGTCCTTCCGAGGATGAAATATTGTCCCCTGTGCCTGAGACAGAATGTCCCTCCTGTCCAGAATCCCCCAAGGCGAGCCATTGAGGAGAGACATTATCTCTGAGAACCATACCTTGTTCGGCCAACGAAGCAGGACCCTTGCTGGCGAACTCTGGCCAAGACTCCCGGGAGCAGAGAAACCAGAGGAAACGCATACAGGCGTATTGTGCCATCGTGTCCAGGGAGCTGGGTGACTCAGAGAGAAGTAGAGGAGACAATGCGCTGTCTGTTTCCACTCCCCCGTCGGAATTTTCTGTCTGGACAGTAAATCTGCTTCCACATTCAGGCATCCAGGGATATAAACTGCTCTGATTGACAGGAGCTTGCCCTGGGCCCAAAGCAGAATCTGCCATGCCAGTCTGTTCAGCTGGCGTGAACGTAGACCTCCTTGATGGTTTATGTAAGAGACTACTGCTGTGTTGTCCACCCGCACCAGGACATGGCAGCCTCTCAAATATTGGAGAAAGTATTTCAGAGCCAGAAATACAGCCATCAACTCAAGGCAATTGATGTGCCAATCGAGCTGATGATCCTCCCATTCCCCTTGAGCTGGACAACCATTAAGACCACTCCCCAGCCCGTCAGGGAGGCGTCTGTCGTTAGCAACTTGCAACGGCAAGACGCACATAGAGTGGGACCCAAATTGAGGAACCGAGGTTTGAACCACATAGAAAGGGTACGAAGCACGGGGTGCATAACCCTTATCTGCCTTAGGGGACTGGCCATTGGATGAAATCCCTGGCTTTGAGCCACAACTGAAATGGTCTCATGTGCAGAAGGCCCAAAGGGATCACAGAGGACGCAGATGCCATGAGACCTAGTATTCATTGATACTGATAAACTGTTTAACCTTGGCCTAGCCTGACTTTGCTCAGGGTGTTCTGAATGAACAATATTCGAGCGGGAGACAATTGTCCCCGCATCATGATCGAATTCCATACAACCCCCAGACAGGTAATTTCCTGAGTGGGAGAGAGAACGCTCTTTTTGACGTTGATACTCAGACCCAGAGAAACGAGATGAGCTAAGATGATATCTCTGTGCTGAGATGCCAGTTCTTGTGACTGTGCTAGTATCAGCCAGTCATCTATATAGATCAGAATGCGGATCCCCCAAAGGAGCAAAGGAGCCAATGCTGCATCCATGCAATTTGTGAATGTGCGGGGTGATAGGGCTAGGCCGAATGGAAGAACCTGATATTGGAAAGCTACGCCCCCGAAAGCGAACCCCAGGAACTTTCTGTGTTGTGGCAGAATTTCTATATGAAATTATGCATCCATGAGATCAATCGTGACCAACCAATTGTTATGTTGGATTTGAGACACAACTGTCTTGACAGTTAGCATCTTGAACTTGAACGCCCTGACTAAGTGATTCAAGCCTTAAAGGTCTAAAATCAGACGCAACCCCCCACCCTCCTTGGGAACCAGGAAGTATCTGCTGTAATAACCTGACTCTTTCTCTGGAAGGGGAACATGTTCTATGGCCCCTTTGACCAATAAATTTTGCAGTTCTTTCCACAGTAGACATGCTTGTTCCGGTTTCACAGTAGTGGAGACCACGGCATTGAAATGTGGAAGACAGCGATCGAATTGAATTCTGTAGCCTTTTTGCTACTGTTCTAAGAACCCACATAGAAACACCTGGCAGTAGCTTCCACGCTGCCAGGTTATCTGAGATTGGAATCAATTTTGACACTTCCTGTTGAGGGATGTTGAGTATTCCGTGTCCTGGACTATGGCAGGAAGCAACTTTTGCTGGAAACCGCTAACTCCCGAAACACCAGAGGACGCAGGAATGGAGAGGTTTTGTGGGGGTATCGGGAAGGTAAAGGTGGATGTTTCACGCGCCCCGACCCAAGGGGGGCTACCCCCACAAGACTGGGCAGAAAACTGTCAGGGTTTTCACTTCTTTGAGATGACTGCCCTGAGGTCTTGCTTTGGGGGCTGCTGAGGGCGACAAACCGGCCCCCAGTCTCTACGAGGGGAGCACGAACCGCCACGCTTTGTTTTTGAGCCTCCCTTCTAGAAGGACCGGGGTGGGGCTGGGTAGCCGTGGCCCAAATAAGCCAGAAGGCGAAACCGGGGCATCGAGGAGGAAAACTTTGTCTTTGTCTCTGATGCCTGACATGTTGTCCGTGATGACAAAAGCAGCCATAGACCGGCCAATGGCGCGAGCCGTCTGAGAGACAGATCTGTGGCTCGACGAAGCTCTGAGAAAGCCTCTTTGTCGAACGTGGTGCCCGCACTCAGGTCCTTCAACAGGTCAGCCTGTTATGCCTGTAGCACTGCCATAGTGTGCAGGGCAGCACCAGCCTGACCTGCTGCCTGATAAGCCTTCCCTGCAAGTGTAGAGGTGGTCCTGCATGGCTTTGTTGGGAGAGTGGGTCTCTTTAGCAATGATGCCAAGCCAGGCGAGAGATAACCCGCAAGTGTCTCTTCTACCGGCGGCATCACTGAATACCCCCGTGCCTCAGCACCCACGATAGTTGAATATGTAGACATCGAGTGCACAAAGACACAGGAAGTATAAGGTTTCCTTCAAGTCATCAAAGAAAGGAAGGGACTGATGAGGCGTTCACTTCCCTTGGCCAACAGACAGAAATCTGTCCTCCAGTTTGGAGCACTTGGGGGTCTCTTGTTCGTGTGGCCAGTCTAATCGAAGCCTGGCCACAGCACGAGTAACCACCTCAAGTAATTCATCCGCCGTTTTATTATTGTGCACGGAATTCTCAGAGGTGGGTAGGTCAAAGTCTGCAGACTCAAGATATTCAAGGTCACCCTCATGAACCGAAGAGGCTCCGGAGCGCGCTTCAGGATCACGAGAAGGACCAGCTGGATCTGGGGAGAGAGTGAGCGCTAAGGACGGATCCGTCTCTCGCTCCTCAGCCAGATCCAAACGAGAGCCCCACAATGGAAGTCTTTTTTTTTTAAGAGAAAGGTTTCTGCGCACTGCCTAACAAATTCTAACTCCTAACAGGGGAAAGTAGAAAGTTCTGACAGGTCAAGAAGAACAACACACACAGAGTGATCTGAAGACAAAAGATCTGACGATGCACCTGTGGTGCATCTATTTATAGCACCTGTACCGGCGTATCCTGATGATGTCACCGGCGGAGGCTATAAATTCTATTCAATTACACTGACGTGTTGCACACATATTCACAGCTGGTCACTCCTAAAGTGTAGCTTTTTGATAGGAAGCAGGCATACATTTTTTGAAAGGTAATTTTAGAAAATTTCCCCCTCCAATGCAGCTCTCAAATCTCATTCTCCATCCTGCATATTCAAACTAGTGTGCCACGTTCACTTATGACACAACAGGCAGCAATGATGTCCAAATTTTCAAGATCCGTAGAGGCGTTGTTTCTAAAACTGAATGCATTCAAAAATAAAATTTGAGACCCACAGCGAATAGGCACATTTTCACTGTTGAATATATGAAATACTTTTATGGAGCTTTAGACTAGTGATCGACTGTTATGTTTTGTTTTAATGGCCGATGCTTATATCTTGAGAGCAGGCAGACGCATTTTAATATTATACTAAATGACATTTACAGAAAATTAGTTTGGCACTACAGTATATATAATCATTATTTACCGACTGATGTTTTACTAAAACATTTGTCAGTGTGTGTGTGTGTTTGTGAGCGAGCGAGCGTGCGTGCGTGTGTGTGTGCAAAAATTACAACTTTACTCACTTTTTGGAAACCTGTTGTTATAATAATTAATTAATTATTAATGATGGACCCATTCAAGTTTATTATTATAATGGAATACTGAATTATTAGTATTATTGTGAGTATAAGATTTGTTTAATAAAATATATTTCTACCACATTTTACCTTCACCTGGAGCTTTTAATTTGATGGAAAAAAAGTGTAGTGTGAATTTGACAGTTTTTCCTCAATACAAGGTGTTCTGCGATCCTTGCCTCCTTTTCTGTGATAGACATACTGTGTGGAGTTTTACGATTTGTATAATAAATATTTTGGAATTGCGTGTAGGAGTGAACCTAAAGCACTTTGCTTTCACAATGCACAGGACGCTGGCATGGCCGGAATAGCCTTCTTTGAGTGTCACAGACTGACCGTCACGCACCATTTGTGAGCACAATTTTGATCCAGACTGATATAATACATGCTTTACAAGAAGAAATATTAATGCTTCAAAGGAAGAGATCGCTGGATTTTGTGAGGTTAGTGAATTAAATCTTTGAAAGATATCCAGTCGTTTTCTTTAAATGAAATATCTGCATATTTGCAGATGATATTTGATATAAGTTGTATTATTATTATTAGGCAAGTCAGTTAAAAGTTACAGAAATTTTTGAGGGAAGATAGGGGTAAAGAAACACCTGAGCACATCATGAGATCATGAGTGTCTGCTCAGGAACTGGGATTGATTAAATGAGACTTTGTTGCACAGCGGTCTGTTATTGTGGTAACACAGCATGTAGCAGCAAAAGAAACACTTTTGTCATTCACTTTTGTCTGTCATTGACATGTCTCAGATAGCTCCTTCACATGCAAAGCAGGCGGTTCTAGGCACAGTTTTGACTTGGGAAACGAATCGGCCAAACGGGGAAAAGTATTGGCCGATATCTTGAAAATACCAAATATCGCAGATTTATCGCATCACAAATATTTCGGTCGACCACTACTTTTGTCACAGGAGTGCTTATACTAGGATGAGTCACTAAGCCAACAGGAGTGCAGTTAAAAAAAAAAAAAAAAAAACATGAATTAGCTGGGTTGGGCAAAATTCTGAATTTCAGAATGAACTCCTTTTCATACCATTAGTTGGAATTTATATTGAATTGGCCATGGCTCAATTGAATGAATTGCAATTCAAAGAAATTAATTTTTTTATTTCACAAGTATCAGAATTAATACATGTTGTTATTTTTTAAAGTTAGATAAGCTTAAGTTTATAGTAATGGAAATAGTTTGTGCTGAACATGTTTTTATAATTTATAAAAAACATAAAAATAACTGCCAAGACAACCCAGAAATAAAATTTTAAAGAAGTTACGTTTCAAACGTCAATATGATCTAACAAAAAAATTGGTTCCTGCAAGCTTATTTCTCTGTAAAAATCACTGGGCGGTGTACAGAGTAAAATAAAGGCTCCGCCTTTCAAGACGACACAAAATCTGACTCCACTGCTTGGCTTATTCTGAATAAAACTACACCGCGTCATCGCCTCCCGACGCCGTAACACTTGCTCCGCCCCGCTGCTACGCCCCGCAGGGTACGTCAAAAATAATCATCCCCTTGGTGCCCCTAGCACGGAGCTTGGATGTGTGGCTTGCACTTCCCAATCCGTCACGCTGGCTGGCCCGGACCATCCGACTCGGTTACGCAAATCAGTTTGCAAGGCCTCCGACCCCTACACTGGCGTCCACTTTACCGCAGTACACAGCGAGCATGCCAAATCCCTACGCGCGGAGATCACTACCCTTTTACTCAAAGACGCGATAGAGCCTGTCCCTCCAACAGAAATGAAGAAAGGTCTCTACAGCCCTTACTTCATTGTACCCAAGAAAGGCGGCGGCTTACGACCGATCTTGGACTTGAGAGTTTTCAACTGGGCTTTGCACAAACTCCCGTTCAAAATGCTCACGCAAAAACACATCTTAACTTGCGTCCAGCATCTAGATTGGTTCGCAGCGGTAGATCTGAAGGACGCATACTTCCACGTCTCAATATTGCCTTGACACTGACCCTTCCTTCGGTTTGCGTTCAAAGGCCAGGCGTATCAGTACAAGGTCCTCCCCTTCGGCATGTCTCTGTCCCCTCGCGTCTTCATCAAAGTCGTAGAGGCAGCCCTTACCCTACTCAATTACCTCGACAACTGGCTCATCCTGGCTCACTACCGAGAGTTATTATGCACTTATAGATTCCAGGTGCTCAGGCACCTCAGCCGTTTGGGGCTTCAGGTCAACTGGGAAAAGAGCTAGCTCACCCCGGTTCATCGCTTTTCTTTTCTCTTTTCTCGGCATGGAGTTAGACTCGGTCTCAATGTCGGCACGACTCACTAACGGGCGTGCTCAGTCAGTGTTGAAATGCCTTGCCTCCTTCAGGCCCGGGCGTAGCGGTTCCTTTAAAACTTTTCCAGAGGCTCCTGGGGCATATGGCACCCTCCGCGGCGGTCGTGCCACTGGGGTTGATGCGTATGACACCGCTTCAGCACTGGCTTCGGACTCGAGACTCGAGACGAGCATGGTGCCGTGGTACGCACCGTGTGATAGTCACCCCCGCCTGCCAACGAACACTCAAACCCTGGACAGACCTCTGCTTTCTTCAGGCAGGAGTACCCTTGCAGCAGGTGTCTCGATGCGTCCTGGTCACGACCTATGCCTCCAAATTGTGTTGGGGTGCTGTGTGCAATGGGCACGCAGCTACGGGCCATTGGAATGGGGCCCCACTGCGCTGGCATATCAATTGCCTAGAGTTGCTGACTGTTTTCTTTGCCCTGCAGAAGTTTCTCCCATTAGTTCCGGACAAACTTGTCTTAATCAGGTCAGACAGCACCACCGCGGTAGCGTACATAAATCGCCAAGGCATGTACGCTCCCGCCACATGTCACGACTCACCCGGTCGTCTCATCCTTTGGAGCCAGCACCAACTCAGGCCGCTGCGCACCACTCACATCCCCAGCAACCTCAATGTGGTAGCGGACGCGCTGTCATGACAACACTTGCCTGGCGGAGAGTGGAGGCTCCACCCCCAGGTGATACAGCTGATTTGGGATCAGTTCGGCAAGGCCCAGGTAGACCTGTTTGCCTCCCAAGAGACCTCCCACTGCCCACTCTGGTATGCCCGAACAGAGGCTCCCCTAGGGGCAGACGCACTGGCACACAACTGGCCCTCGGGGCTGCGCAAGTACACAGTATTAAGTATAAGTATTTCCTCCAGTGACCCTTTTTGCACAGGTGCTGTGCAAGGTCCAGGAGGAAGAGGAACAAGTCACCCTAGTGGCTCCTTAATGGCCCACCCGGGCCTGGTTCTCAGACCTCGTACTCCTTGCGACAGGCCCTCCCTGGCGAATTCCCCTGAGGAAAGACCTTCTTTCTCAGGGACGGGGCACGCTCTGGCATCCGCACCCAGACCTCTGGAACCTCCACGTCTGGTCCCTAGACGGGACACGGAAGATCTAGCTGGTCTACCACCTACCGTTGTAGACACAATCAACCAAGCCAGGGCCCCTTCTACCAGGCAACTTTATGCCCTAAAGTGGCACCTGTTCACAAATTGGTGTTCTTTCTGGACTTAAGACCCACAGAGGTGTGCAGTTAGATCAGTGCTCTTATTCCTACAGGAGAAGTTCGAAGGGAGGCTGTCCCCTTCCACCTTAAAGGTGTATGTTGCCGCTATCTCAGCGCACCATGACCCAGTAGGTGGCAAGTCTCTGGGTAAGCACGACTTAGTCATCAGGTTCCTAAGAGGCCCCCGGTTAAATCCCTCCTCACCGGTCTTCAGAGATCCCCCTTCGAGCCGCTAGAATCAACCGGACTCAGGGCCCTCTCTCTAAAGACAGCCCTGCTGATCGTGCTCACTTCCATCAGGAGGGTCAGGGACCTGCAAGCGTTCTCTGTCAGCGACACTTGCCTGGAGTTCAGTCCGGCAGACACACATGTGATCCTAAGACCGTGACCGGGCTATGTGCCCAAGGTTCCTACCACACCCTTTAGAGACCAGGTAGTGAACCTGTAAGCGCTGCCCCGGGAGGAGGCAGGCCCAGCCCCTTCGTTGCTGTGCCCGGTACGTGCCTTATGCACCTACGTGGATCGCATGCACGATTTCAGGCGTTCTGAGCTGCTCTTTGCTGCTTTGGCGGACAGCCTGTCTCCAAACAGAGGCTCTCCCACTGGCTGGTGGATGCCATCCTGTTGGCCTACCACACCCAGGCCGTGACCCCCCCCCCCCCCCCTCTTGCAGTTCCAAGCACACTCAACAAGGAGTGTTGCGTCCTCGTGGGCACTGGCTAGGGGCACCTCTCTGGCAGACATATGCAGAGCTGCGGGTTGGGCAATACCTGTGCGAGGTTTTACAACCTCAGGGTTGAGTCAGTCTCATCCCGTGTTTTTCTCAGGTCCGAGCCGGTAGAACTCGGTACACACTGATGGTCTAACCGGGTGAATCGCTTGCGCCCAGCGCCCTTTCCCTTGGCCGAGGTAAAATAGTGCGCTTTTCCCTCCCAGGAGATCCCACTCACTCGGCTCCCTGGATGACTCCTCCCTAGCCCTGTGGGTCCGCAATTCAGCAGAGGAATTTGCCGACCCAATCCACTGTGGGTATCTCAAATCTACCCTGCACTGGGAAAGGTGCTCCACAGATCAGGCCTCCTACGCGGACTCCTCCTGTGTGCATTTTCTGCGGTATGTTCCCCTTACGAGCAGACCCACATCTCCCTTAGGCAGTTCCCGCTATCCTCCAGTCGCCGTATTGTAGCAACTCCCCCCTCCTCAAGGCTGGATCTACCACCGTGCCATTCTTTGCCCATGTGATGTATTTTTCCATGTTACCTCGCCCTTCTTGGGCAGGTGTGGTCTCCACAGAGTCTTTTCCCCCTGAAAGAATAGGAAAATGGGTAAGACCCCCTTCCCATGATGCAGTAAGGGCCCCAGCCGTTTGGCTCTTTGAGAGAAACATAGAGAGAAAAGAGGCCTGGCTAGGCTCGGCCCGTCCCAAGTTGGCAAGCATCGCCTTGTTCCCCTGCTTGGGTAATTAGAAGGATTACAACGTCTTTTATGGGGCATTGGGGAAGGGTACGTGCAGTCTGACACAGCTGGTCGTCCTGGCACGTGAAATACCTGCCCGCTCCTGTGTTAGCAGTACACGTACACGGCTCAGTGCATGGTGTGATTTGAAGTGCACCCCTAGTGTCGCTTCTTCGACACGACGTCGAAGTGAGCGACAGACGGGGAACGTCTAGGTTATGTTTGTAACCTCCGTTCCCTGATGGAGGGATCGAGCCGTCGTGTCCACCCGGCCACGTCGCTGAGCCGAGCCACTGAGATGGCTGGACACTCCCGACTCCTCAGAAAAATCCTGAATGAACTCATATTATTTCCTCGCCTTTATACCCGTATGTCCGGGGGCAGGGTATGCAAATACTGTCTGCCAACTTCTCATTGGCCTTTTTTCATGCATCAGAGGCATATTCAGCGCTCAAGAGAGACCCCTAGTGTCGTTTCTTCGACACACTGTCTCGTTCCCTCCATCAGGGAATGGAGGTTACATACGTAACCTAGATATTATACGACAAGAATGCTGCTCAGATTGCATAGTTTGTTGGAGAACGATGACGAAGGGTAAATCTTTATGGAGAGATCTTATGTAAACAATGGAGAATATATCAATATTTCTCAGATTTATCACTTTTATGGACAAAAATTGCTATTGGATGTTTTTCAATGAATGCTTGACATGGGCAATTGACCCAAGTGTGGTGAACTGGATTCATCTGGTGATCGCATTTTCATAACAATGGCACCAATACCTGTTTTGATATTGCATGTTTTCATTTGTACTCCTGGCACAAATAACTAAATTGCAGTTTCTGGAGCATTGCTATCGTGAAACAGAGATCGGATATCAATATTGGACCCTTAGACCTTTGAAAACATGCATAATTTGTTAAAATTAATTACATTTATAGATGGTAAATTATATTGTAAATGTAAGCAGTGACATCACTCCTGAGTGTGGGGAAATTGCATATCAACAGGTTACATTTCATTCCATTTTAATTCTACTTCCTTAATTTCAAATTCGAATTACAATTCTACATAATTTTTACTACCTCATTTAAAATTCAATCCAAATTCAGGAATAATATTTGTATTGAATTGACATTCTTCATTAAATTCTGAATGGTGTACAACCTTGTGAATTAGACAAAGTTTTTACAATCTGGATTTAGGACAGTATCTCGTGTTTGCTAGTCCTAAACAATAATGCAATTTGATCAAATACCCTTTTTCCTATCTTCGTGCTTGTGTATTACTACAAACTTCTACTTTCCCTGTTGAGAGCCTGATAACTAATTTGGTGCATGGTGGGTCTCTTCTGCATTTGCAGGATCTAATCATCTTTCTAACACCAGGTTGGATTAGAAACCATCCCACCTGCCTTCCATCACTGACCCCTGAGCTTTCAATTGCCTGGCCATGCTTGACTACTGTTGTTTAAAGAAGCTAGGGACTAAGTCACAGCCCTAAATCCATACTATGGCAGAGGCCCCTAATGTAGCCCTGGTCCCCGAACTCACTCTGCCCCCACACTGGAGCAAATCAAGTCCTGACCTGAAGCATTTAGACACAGTAGAACATTATATTCTCATCAGAGGCACAAAGTGTTGTAAAGCATGAGCTCTTTGCAATGAAACATGGCTTTGCTTATACACAGCACTGTGTGGAAGCGCCACTAAACAGCCATACATCACGCAAGCCCTCACATTGTTCTCTTTATTGAGAGGGAAAACAAAGCATTGAGCCTCCCAAATCATTACTTTCTCCCACGATTTTTCACAAAGCTCCAAAATCTTTTCTTATAGGGACCACAGAGCTTCAAAAGGTGTAAAGACAACAGAGTGCTGCTGTACCCTCAACACCTCCCCTACCACTGACGGTCCTTATTTTTGTTAACTAAACGGGTGTGAGTTATTTATACGTCTACTCATGATTATTGCACATTAGCTTGCATCCAATGAATGCAGTTATCTCATTATGCGAAACTCTTCGAAACTGGGGTCATACATCAGACTGAGCTTAGAAGATGCAATAAAAGGTGAGGATACCCCATTTCCACTGACACGTCCCTCATTCAAAGTCAGTAGTGTCACTTAGACTTTAATAATGTTGGGACATTATGCAATATGTTTAGTGAATTGATCGGTGTGAAACACAATTATCAGGAGTCTGACCTAATGAGCATTAATCAATCTCTGTGCAGTGCAAGATCATTTTTAAAATTCATTAGATACTAGTCCCCGTCTGTCTCTCTTGTAGAGAAAGGACACAGGTGATCAAACCTGGGAATGTCTTGCTTCGAGGATGATACATTGACAGGCAACACTGGATGACAAATCCAGCCGAGTCTCACCCGAGAAGAGACATATTGATTTCTCAATGATTAATAAGTGGAAAATAATTGTATTTCATTAAGATGAATGGAGTTTAATTTAGTCTGTCTCTTCCCTTCTCTTCAGCTGGACTCAGCAATCAAATCTCCACTGCTGTCATGTTAGTCTGCTATGGCAACAAGGTCAGCGAGCTGATGAGAAGCCACAGGGAGACAAAAACAGCCTTCACTCTTCGCTCTGTCCCTCTGTCTTAGAGAAATCATAAAGGTATCACACCTGAAAGAATTGTTAAACTAAAAATGAAAAATATGTCATCATTTACTCACTCTTATGTTGTTCTTCCCCCATTTGAATTTTTTCTTGTGGAACAAGAGAACATTTATTTTATAATTTTGAAAAAAAATCATGCTGCTCTTTTCCAAACAATGAAGATGGGTGAAGATTTTTCAAGCTCCAAAAAGTACAAGCAAGTCTTTTGAAGCCATACAATTTGTTTCATTATCAGACTGAAACCAAAAAATTACAATTTGTATATGCAAATATGCCAAACGAAAGCCCATCATGGCAGGTTTGACATCAATGATGCCACATGCATTAGTTATCATGTGTCTGATCACATGACACCAATGAATATGTAGATACGTGAATGAGATTTTAGAGCCTCTGCAAAGGGAAAGATCATCAGAAAATAATGACTTTGATTTGAGACTATTCCTCACATAAAGCTACCATATAGGTCCAGAATACCTGGAATATAGTGGACATTAAGGGCATAGCATCCCCAGGAGACGTGGGGGACACATCCCCTGCACTCATTAAAAAACGTGATTTGGTCCCCTGTACTTTTTCAAGCTAAACCCTTACTGAGTCCAAATGGTGCATGCATACAGCATTCTTTGGGCTGATTGAGCGACCATCCATCCAATCACGTGAGTTTCATGAGCTGAAACAATCCTTATGTAACAGCCCATCAGACAGACAGTCTAATCAACGCAGCTCAAAGTTGCTTTCAACAATACTCGTTTATCCATGTTTTTATCGGCAGAGACGTTGATCTAAATGAATAATATAGAGATGAGGAACACACAAATGAGAGTTATTTAAAGCACACAGTGTTCTTGATTAGCAGCATTATGTGAAATACACTGCAGAAATAAAACAAAGAACAATCCTTCTTTTAAGCACACTTTGTACGTGGAATGAGTCTTCATTAAGTGTTTACATTATGTTTGTGATGTAATAGTTTGTCTTAAATATGTACAACTATTTTTAATATCAGCTCCTGTTTTTTACCTTTATGTTGGTGTACAGTCGACAGACTGTAGGAAAAAAGATAGTTCTGCTGTGTTCTTAGAACACTTAAAGATTTTACTGAAGTCAATAGATATGTAGACATGCATTTTATTCATGAAAACATACGGACGTTATTGAAACTCATAATTATTATAAGACTATTATTGTTGTCTTTTGATAAAAGTTATGCTCAGCAGCTCACAAACTGTAGGGAAATGATATATTTGCTTTGTTCTCATAATGTTTAAAACATCTACTAAAGTCTCTTTGTAGATCTGTAGACACAAAATGTTAAAGGATTAAAAATGTCTTTTGATTGTTGATTCAGTGATTAACTAATTTAACACAAGACACTCATTTGTCACCACCTTCTGACATCACTAGAAATGGTCACTGAATCATAAAATGGACCTGAATGAAATTTGGCGAACGTAATAAAAAAACTCGAGCCACTTGGAAAAAATGACATCTCACAATGCACAAGCACAGAGTAAAAAAATAAATAAAAAATTGTGCACATTCACAATTGTCATTATTGTATTTGATCAAATAATTAATTCAGTACCAGCTTGTGCTCTTTTATTGTCATATGTGAAACAGAAGGAAGTGCTCAAAAGATGCCCTTTATTTTTGCAGCTAATTTTGCAATTAATTTGCAATACTTGAATCTTTAAAATACTATGAATATTAAAAGTATATTTCAAAATGACTGCTACACCACGGTGGACAAGTTATATGCAGTACATTTATGATAATTTTCTGATACTTTTATATTTGGAAAATGGCAACTAACATTTTGCTCAATTTATCTTTTTTCTGTTCTAAGGAAGAAAGACAGTCAATATAGGTTTGGAAAGACATTTGAGTGAACTAACTGTGACCATTTAAAAAAATAAAACGTGGAATTTTGTCAAAAACTTGATTTTTTGTTTAGATTTTTCTATTGTTTGATTAAACAGAGTCTCAGCTTTTTTATTTAACCAGTGTTATCATGAAATTAAAAAAAAAATTGTTTTTAAGCTCTTTAATGCAGTGTAAAACCACTTCAGTTGTTTCAATTCACACTGGAGTTTTGTGTCTCTCCTTCGATTAGCCCTACTTTTAACAACTAAATATAGCAAGAAAAAACACATGAATGAACATCAGAGGGGTTGTTGAACAATACAGTGCATTTGGCTGAAATGATAAGCTTTAATGTAATCAGCACATCAGGGTTTGCATTGCAAGAAGACGTCAATGATATGAAAAACTTTCACAGTGATCTTCACCAACACCTAGCAGTTGCTTACATTTAACTCAGGCAAGTTTTCCAAAGTCCATGGTTAGTTAGACTGCAAGTATATATATATATATATATATATATATATATATATATATATATATACACACAGTGCATCCGGAAATTATTCACAGCGCTTCACTTTTTCCACATTTTGTTATGTTACAGCCTTATTCCGAAATTGATTAAATTCATTACTTTCCTCAATTCTACAAACAATACCCCATAATGACAACGGGAAATAAGTTTGTTTGAAATTTGTGCAAATTTATGAGGGAACGAGACGTCCATCAGGGAACGGAGGTTACATACGTAACCAAGACATTCCCCGTCTGTCGCTCACTTCGATGTCGTGTCGAAGAAGCGACACTAGGGGTCCACTTCAAATCATGCCATGCGCTGAGCCGTGTACGTGTACTGCTGACACAGGAGCGGGCAGGTATTTCACATGCACAAGCGACCAACTGTGTTTCAGACTGCAAGTACCCTTCCCCAATGCCCCCAAAAAGTCGTTGGAATCCTTTTGGTTATCCTAGAGGGGAACAAGGTGACGCTTGCCAACTAGGGAACGGGCCAAACCTGGCTGGGCCTCTTTTCTCTCTATGTTTCTCGGCATAGAGCAAGAGCAGCCGGGGCCCTTACCGCATCGTGGGAAGGGGGTCTTACCTGAATTCCTATTCTTTAAGGGGGAAAAGACCCTGCGGAGGCCACACCTGCCCGAAAGGGGAGGTAAAGGTGGCGAAAATACATCGCATGGCCTCTTCGGTCGCATATGTGAAAGAATGGCGCGGTGGAAGATCCAACATTGAGGAGGGGGAAGTTGCTACAACACGACGACCGGAGGGCAGCGAAGGACTGCCTAAGGGAGACGCGGATCAGCTCGTAAGGTGACCGTACCATGGGAGTACACACAGGAGGAGTCTGCGTAGGAGGCCTGACCTGTGGAGCACCTATTCCAGTAGGGGTAGCCTGGGGTACCCGTAGTGGACTGGGTCGGCGAGTTCCCCACTGAACTGCGGACCCAAGAGGGCTAGGGAGGACTCAACCAGGAACCTAAAGGGGTCTCCTGGGAAAGAAGGCGCACTGTTTTACCTCGGCAGAGGGAAAGGGCGCTGGACGCAAGCGATTCACCCGGTCAGACCGTCGACGTGTACCGAGTTCTACCGGGTCGGACCTGAGAAAACACGGGACGAGACTGACTCAACCCTGAGATTGTAAAATCTCGCAAAGGTGTTAGGTGTTGCCCAACCCGCTGATCTACAAATGTCTGCTAGTGAGGTGCCTGCAAGTGCCCACGAGGATGCAATACTCCTTGTTGAGTGCGCTCGGACCCGCAAGGGGGGGGGGGGGGGGGCACAGCCTCGGTGCGATAGGCCAGTAAGGTGGCATCCACCACCCAGTGGGGAAGCCTCTGTTTGGAGACAGCGATCCCTTTCCGCTGTCCCAGAGCAGACAAAGAGCTGCTCAGAGCACCTAAAACTTCTGAGTGTGGTCCAGACGCAAGGCACATACTGTACTCAGCAATGAAGGGGCTGGGTCTGCCTCCTCCCGGGGCAGCGCTTGCAGGTTCACTACCTGGTCTCTGAAGAGAGTGGTAGGGACCTTGGGCACGTAGGCCGGTCGTGGTCTTAGGATCACATGTTTGTCTGCCAGACCGAACTCCAGGCAAGTGTCGCTAACAGAGAACGCTTGCAGGTTTCTGACTGAGGACAGCCTCCCCTCCAACCTCTCCTGTAGGAACAGGAGCATTGACCTAGCTACGCACCTCTGTGGATCTTCAGCTCGGGAAGAACACCAATTCTCGAACACGCCATTTCAGGGCGTAAAGTTGCCTGGCAGAGGGGGCTCTGGCCTGGTTGATCGTGGCTATGACTGTGGGTGGTAGACCAGCTAGATCTTCCGCGTCCCGTCCAGGGGCCAGACGTGGAGGTTCCAGAGGTCTGGGTGCGGATGCCAAAGCATGCCCCGTCCCTGAGAAAGAAGGTCCTTCCTCAGGGGAATTCACCAGGGAGGGGCTGTGGCGAGGAATATGATGTCCGAGGACCAGCCCCGGGTGGGCCAATAAGGAGCCACAAGGGTGAATTGGAGGTGGTGGTGGTGTAGTGGCTAGAGCACAGAGCTGCTAATCAGAAGGTCACTGGTTCGAATCCCACAGCCACCACCATTGTGTCCTTGAGCAAGGCACTTAACTCCAGGTTGCTCCGGGGGGATTGTCCCTGTAATAAATGCACTGTAAGTCGCTTTGGATAAAAGGCAAATGCATAAATGTAAATGTAAATGTGACTTGTTCCTAGTCCTCCCTGACCTTGCACAGCACCTGTGCAAGAAGGCTAACTGGGGGAAATGTCACAGCCCTGCAGTTCAGCTGTGTGCCAGTGCGTCTGCCCCGAGGGTAGCCTCTGTTTGGGCATACCAGAGCGGGCAGTGGGAGGTCTCTTGGGAGGCAAACAGGTCTACCTGGGCCTTGCCGAACCGTTCCCAAATCAGTTGGACTGGCTGGGGGTGAAGCCTCCACGGGGCAAGCGTTGTCGTGACAGCGCATCTGCTATCGCATTGAGGTTTCCTGGGGATGTGAGTGATGCGCAGTGACTTGAGTCTGGCTCCAAAGGTGGAGACAACGGGCGAGTCATGACGGAGACGCGTCGGGACATTTGCTGCGAGGGTACTCCCGCCCGTAGAAAACAGATCTGTCCAGAGATTGTGTTTGGCGGCTGGTGGGGGTGATCGTCACACGAAGCGGTCTCATATGCATCAACCCCGGCGGAGCGTCCGCCGCGGAGGATGCCATATGCCCCAGGAGCCTCTGGGAAAGATTTAAGGGGACCGTTGTGCCCGGCCTGAAAGCGGCGAGGCACCTCAACACTGACTGCGCACACTCGTTGAGAAGACGTGCTAACATTGAGACTGAGTCAAACTCCATGCTGAGAAAAGAGATGCTCTGAACAAAGTAAGCTTACTCTTTTCCCAGTTGACCTGAAGCCCAAAACAGCTGAGGTGCTTGAGCACCTGGTCTCTGTGAGTGCATAGTAACTCTCGTGAGTGGTCCAGAATGAGCCAGTCGTCGAGGTAATTGAGTATGCGGATGCCGGCTTCTCGGAGTGGGGCAAGAGCTGCCTCTGCGACTTTCGTGTAGAATTGAGGGGACAGAGACATGTCGAAGGGGAGGACTTGTACTGATACGCCTGGCCATCGAACGCGAACCGCAGGAAGGGGCAGTGTTGAGGCAAAATTGAGACGTGGAAGTATGCGTCCTTCAGGTCTACCGCTGCGGACCAATCTAGATGTCGAACGCAGATTAAGATGTGTTTCTGCGTGAGCATTTTGAACGGGAGTTTGTGCAATGCTTGGTTGAGAACTCGCAAGTACAAGATCGGTCGTAAGTCCATTTCTTGGGTATGATGAAGTAAAGGCTGTAGAGACCCTTCTTCATCTTAGTTGGAGGGACAGGTTCTATCGCGTCTTTGAGTAAGAGAGTAGCGATTTCCGTGTGCAGGGACTTGGCATGTTCGCCATGTACTGCGGGGGGAGGGGGGGGGGGGGGGCTGGGCGGAAGCCTGGCAAACTGAATAGCGTAACCGAGTCGGATGGTCCGAGCCAGCGAGACGGGTTGGGAAGTGAGAGCCACTCGTCCAACTCCGCGCTAGGGGCACCAAGGGGACGATTATTTTTGACATACCCGGCGGAGCTTCGCAGTGTGGCGGAGCAGGTAAAGCACCATTGGGAGGCGGTGACACGTCCCAAGGCTCTGGTGCTGAGAAAATTCTCAAAGCACTTACCTTGCTCCACACACCCGGCAGGGGGCGGGTTAGCGACTGAGGAGGAGGTCCAGGGTAGGCGTCCTCTAGATTCGTCGGAACCGGCCAGGCGGGGAACAGTCGTGGGGGCTGGAGGCAGGTGGTCCGCATCCAGGATGCCGGGAGATCTGGCGGCAGAGTGCCGTAAGAACGACATATGCAGGCCAGGTGACCCAGAGACAAAAGGAAATATCTATGTTACTGAGAATATGAGAATGTGAAATTTTCATAATTCAACAAAAAATTCTCCTCCTGGCCCTCCACCGGGGACAGAGCGGTTTTACCATCTCCAGAGCTAACGTCTTAGTCCCTGTGTCGAGCGTCTACGGAGCGCCTGGCATCCTTCCGGGTCCTCAAGGGGGTCCATGAGATGGGGCAGCTGCTTCCTGCGGTGTGCTCGAGAGCTGGGCCCGGGTTGAAGCAGTGCAGGGTGTTTCATAGCCGCAGGAGGATGCCCTCGGCGAGCAGATGGGGCATGGCCCATGGCGGCAGGCTTGCGGCGGGACAGGATGTGAGATCGCTTTTGTCTGCTTCCCCACTGAGGACTGCTGGGCAGAGTCATCAACGGCGGTGCCGAATGGATGGAGCTGGGAGATGGGGGTGTGGGAGAAGGTCTCCCGCATTTTGACCAGGTCCAGTCCATAGATGCGTTTCTGGACCACAATGGTGGTCATCGCCTGTTCGAGTGCCGGTGCTTCTGACCTCTGTGGCTCGGGGGCGCAGTTGGTCATCCAGTGCAGTTCCTGCAGCACATCAAGAACAGGACTACCCAAGTGCAAGTTTTGAAGTGCCTTGGCTTGGCGTTGGTTGCAGGAAGGCCCGTGTCATGCAGGGCGGAATCGGTCTGGGACCCTTCCACCACGAGGTTAGTGAGAGTGGAGGAGCGAAGAAGCCGCGGCTTTGCTCAAGTCGTCATGCACGTCCGAGAAGAAAGGAACCGGGGGGGGTGGGGGGTGTGCGGCTCTGAGCAGCGCACATGCCCGCGGGACTGATCAAGTAGCCCGGGAAAGCATAGCAGACCTCCGTGCGTCCAGCCCAGGCGAGTCATCAGCATCAGACGCCGCTGTAACGCTCTCCGATGCAGCGGTGATGTCATCCAATTCTGAAGCAAGCGTGCCAGGGAGGCGGGTGGTTCGAGGGGGTGTGCACGGCGAACAGAGCCCGTCATTGTCCCCAAATCGCCTTCATCACCCGCGGCGCCTGCGTCAATCCCGTAGGAAGGAGGCGAGGCGCGGGGGGCGGCTGAATTGGCTTTCTCTCATGACAAAATAAAGCCGCGACCGCAATGCAAGAACGACCATGTTCTCGCACTGAGAACATGAACCATTGGAGACAATCGCTCATCCCGAGCTCAGATGGAAGCAAGCAAGCGTGCTGGGGAGGCGGGTGGTTTGAGGGGGTTTACCTGGCGAACAGAGCCCGTCATAGTCCCCAAATCGCCTTCATCACCGTGGCACCTGCGTCAATCCTGTAGGAAGGAGGCGAGGCACAGGGGGGCAGCTGAAGTGGCTTTCTCTCATGACAAAAGAAAGCCGGGACCGCAATGTTGCCATGGCTATGTTCTCGCACTGAGAACATGAACCATTCATAAAACGCTGCCTGCGTGTGATCGCAGCCCAGGCACGCGAGGCAGCTTTTATGACCGTGAGAGGTGGGGAGAAATCACCGCATCCAGAAACTACACAGGGGCAGAAATGACATCTTTATAAAGACGCGTCCTGAAAAGGATGTTCAACGCAGCTGTGTAATGCTCTTTCAGATAAATAAACTCTTTTACAGAGAAAATCACTCTTTCAATGTAACTCTTACACTTCTCTGTGCTGTCGAAGCGCCCAGGGACAAACTGCACTGCCGTGCAGAGAAGGAGAAAGCCGCTGAAGTGCGCCGTAGATCCAACAGCAAACAGAGTGTCAGAGGAACAGAAGCAGGAATCTGGAGTGTGTGACTTGCAGCTGGCTGCATACACGACCATCGGCTCCGAAGAAAATTTCTTAATGAACGTGCGTAATTCCCTCACCTTTGTACCCGTATGTCCGGGGGCAGGGTATGCAAATACTGTTCGCCAACTCTCATTGGCCTTTTTTCATAGATCAGAGGCATATTCGGCGCTCAAGAGAAACCCCCTAGTGTCGCTTCTTCGACATGACGTTGAAGTGAGTGACAGATGGGGAACAAAACACATGTACATAAGTATTCACAGCCTTTGCTCAATACTTTGTTGAAGCACCTTTGGCACCAATTACAGCCTCAATTTTTGTGTATGATGCTACAAGCTTGGCAAACCTATTTTTGGGCAGTTTCTCCCATTCTTCTTTGCAGGACCTCTCAAGCCTAAACAGGTTGAACGAGGAGCGTCGGTGCACAGCCATTTTCAGATATCTCCAGAGATGTTCAATCGGGTTCAAGTCTGGGCTCTGGCTGGGCCACTCAAGGACATTCACGGAGTTGTCCTGTAGCCACTCCCTAGTTATCTTGGCTGTGTGCTTAGGGTCGTTGTACTGTTGGAAGATGAACCTTCGCCCAGTCTGAGGTTCAGAGCGCTCTGGAGCAGTTTTTCATCAAGGATGTCACTGTACATTGCTGAATTCATCTTTCCCTCGATCGTGACTAGTCTCCCAGTTCCTGCCGCTGAAAAAAATCTCCACAGCATGATGCTGCCACCACCATGCTTCACTGTTGGTATGGTATTGGCCAGGTGATGAGCGGTGCCTGGTTTCCTCCAGACATGACATTTGCCATTCAGGTCCAAGAGTTCGATTTTGTTTCATCAGACCAGAGAATTTTGTTTCTCATGGTCTGAGAGTCCTTCAGGTGCCTTTAGGCAAACTCCAGGTGGGCTGTCATGTGTATTTTACTGAGGAGTGGCTTCCATCTGGCCACTCTACCATACAGGCCTGATTGGTGGAGTGCTGCAGAGATGGTTGTTCTTCTGGAAGGTTCTCCTCTCTCCACAGAGAAATGCTGGAGCTCTGTCAGCGTGACCATTGGGTTCTTGGTCACCTCCCTGACTAAAGCCCTTCTACCCTGGCCAGCTATAGGAAGAGTCCTGGTGGTTTCAAACTTCCATTTACGGATGATGGAGGCCACTGTCCTCATTGGGACCTTCAATGCTGCAGAAATTTTTTTTGTACCCTTCCCCAGATCTGTGCCTCAATACAATCCTGTCTCTGAGATCTACAGACAATTCCTCAGACTTCATGGCTTGTTTTGTGCACTGTTAACTGTTGGACCTTATATAAACAGGTGCGTGCCTTTCAAAATCATGTCCAATCAACTGAATTTACCACAGGTGGACTCCAATTAAGTTGTAGAAACATTTCAAGGATGATCAGTGGAAACAGGATGCCCTGAGCTCAATTTTGAGTGTCTGTGATTAATAAATTTGCAAAGATTTCAAACAAACTTCTTTCACGTTGTCATTATGGGGTATTGTTTGTAAAATTTTGAGGAAAATAATTAATTTAATCCATTTTGGAATAAGTCTGTAACATAACAAAATGTGGAAAAAGTGAAGCGCTGTGAATACTTTCCGGATGCACAGCAAATTGCTAACATTTTAAATATCTTCACTGTCAAAGATGCAACAACAGAGGCAGAGTGAATACAACTCTCATTTGAGAGTCCACTGCTCCCGTGGTGGGTGATCTCTACATGGATGTATGGAAGGTTTTATGCCAACATTCAAATGTTATATCTCAGCAACAGTTTGGCATAGAAACATATTGTTATGATATTATATTATATATGAATTATTATAATAATATGATATTATTATAAGGCTGAGACATTCCTTTTTATTTTAGCACATAAAACTATAAATGTGATTCTGAGTCAATGCGTCAAAAATTATGGAGCAGGTCATATTTCTTTAATATCATTTAAATACACTCTATTTGAACAAGTTTTTTTTGTTTGTCTTTACATTTGCATTCCTCAGCCCTAGCATAAACACAACAAAATATATGAAAAATATTTGTTACATAAAATTGTTAAATTTACTGTTTGTACACTGTTTGTGAGCTTACAGGCCAGTGGCACCCACAGTAGAGGGTGGGCTATACTAAACAGCAGCAGTCAGGGTCTCAACACACTGTGCATCATTTTAATGTTCATCTAATGACATTCCCTCACTGTTTGTGTCATGGGCCATCAACAATCATAATTGTAAATTGATTCATTGTCAACTGAGGGTGACAACATGCTACTGACAAAAATAAATTGATAAGAGAGAACAGGTTTCTTTAATGAATATATCAATAACCTGTGACAGATGAAAAAGTACCTCTGTGAAATTTCAAATAAGCGCAAAGTTGTCTTGAGGTTGCTCCATTTGTTTTAGCACTACCTGCCACACTGAATTTTACTTCGTAATAATTACTCCGCCATGAGCAATTCCATTTTAGTTTTACTTTCCGGAATACATGTCACCCTTGTGTTTAACTTTAGCATTGAAGTATAAAACATGAAATTTACTGGGATCCCACATTCATGGAAAACCTGCAAATATCTGGGATGTTTTAAAATAGTGTTTTCCAGGTCTGGAAATGTCATAAAAAATATTTTGATCTTAAAAGTTATGGAAAAGTAATAGAAATTTCTGTAATGACTTGCAGTTTTCTAATTATGCTTTAACGTATCTCATTAACTACTAGATATCAGTCTTGTGTAGAACGAAACATGATGTCTGATATGTGAGTGAATCATCCTCGAAAGTCAGTTATTTCATTGAATCGGTATAACTGTCTCACAAATCTTTATGAATGTGATTGATTTTAAAAATCCTCATCCAGTAATTGCAAACCACTGGAACGATCATACAAAAGTCATAAAAAAAAAAAAAAAGTTTGGGAACTTATCTGACAACATAGTTTGTTTGTTTTTTCTAGTATCTTTACTAATTTCATTTTGACCATTTCATAGTCTGAGACAAACCAGTCGAATTAAAATTGTAACATATTTTACGAGTTGGCAATTTCATATGATTTTGTACATGTCCGTTCGTATAAATTTGAGTGATTTCTTCACGTGCAAATGCCCGGATGTCAAACGAGTGCAGTCGTATGATATCATACGAATTAGCCAAATTTAGATAAGTCGTATGAATCCTTATGATTTTGCCTTGAGAGTGTGTAGTCTGAGATGTAATGAGTTGGAATGTATTGTTGCCTTTGTTACGGGATAGTCTAACACCTCTTCGCCCTCTGAAGAAATTACGCTCATAAATCAAGTAAATTGTACGGAATTGGACTGACAAATATCACTCTAATTGACATTTAATAGCCTGTATGAAAGAACTAAGGTAAGCGATATAATGGTAACATCAAAACTGCAGTGAACACACGGGCATGGGATCCAATTAACATGGCTGCTGAGTCCATCCCTAGTGCTGAATTAATGAACAGAAATGCAAAGTCATCGAGTTGGGCACTTTAACCTTTCATGAGAAAGCCACAAAAATAAAAATGTAGAGACAATTAAAGGTCTCTGGTGCATGATTATTATATCACAAGTCATCACTCTGTTGATGGTTCAGGTATTAATTCTATTTCAATCGCTATGTCCTGATCTTAAGGGATGATTTATTTGAATGTAATACTCTTGTACTCTTGTAGAGCCATGAGAGAGGCCCATATAATGGTGGTGCATTTTGCCTCTGTCCACTGGGAATGCTTTGCATTAAAGTGGAGCCTTTTGATATGTGCCCTGTGGACTACAGTAGCTAGCATTCATATTGGTCTCATACGTCTGCAAGCATTCATATAGCACAGGCAGGATTTAAACTAGCTACATTCACTGCTACACTCTATATCTGATCAAAAAAATGCACCTCTCTGCAATGTTGTGCTATTTAACTTAAATTAAATAAAAATCAGGTATGGAGGTACAGTAGCTTGGTAAACTTGCAAGTTAATGTGTGGTATATTTGTGGCAAACAAAATTAATTACCAGAAGGTTTCTGCTCTTGCAGTGGTGAACTAGAGAAAACCTTGGCAACATTAGCAAATGGCTCTGTTGCAAACCTTTGTTGAATGTTTGTGTCATGAATTCCACCTTTGTTGTTCCTCCCGCTCACCACCAGAGGGCTCCATCACATGGAGATTGACTTTAACTCTCTGGACACCATTCCACATAATACCCGTGATTACCTGTTCACAGGTTTCCAATCTTCTCAGCTATTTAAGACTCACACTCACTTTCTCTCATTGCGAAGTCTTGATTTGCCCTGGCTGACATTTCTGAGCATTACCTGTGTTACTACCAAGTGTGTGTATGATCTGAGTCTGCTCCAGGCTATGCCAGAGTCCAGCCTTCTGCAACTCATTGCTCGAAGGACTTCACGGCCCTTGTCTCCAAGTTGAATTATCCGCCACTGATATCGGTGCATAGGGCCACGAAGACTCTTTCCCACAAATTGTCAGTGCCCTAGCCTGCCACGACCAATGAGCTGATGCCCAAACCTGCCATGGGCCCATGTCCACAGAGGTTGTTCCCAAGTCTCAGTTCATGCCCACGACCACAGATGTCATATCCAAGTCTCTGTCTTTGCCCATTACCTCAGAGTTCATTACCGAGTCTCAGTCCATGCCCACGACCACAGAGGTTGCTCCCGAGCTTCCCACGGCTTCGTCCCTCGAATCTCCCATGGCTTCGCCTTGCACGGCTCCAGTCTCTAGTTTATGGTCACCCAGTCCTCCTGACCCTGTTTCAGCTCTGTGGTCATCAACCAGGCCTTCTGATCCAGTCCCTACCCTGAGATGTCCTCCTGGGTCTCCTGGCCAACCACCTGATCCGCTCTGGTCTTCTGGGTCTCCAGATCATCCACCTGATCTGCTCTGTTCTTCTGGGTCTCTGGGCCATCTGCCTGATCTGCTCGGGTCCCCTTGGTCTCATGGCATTTTGCCTGATCCACTCTGGTTTTCTGGGTCTCCTGGCCATCCGCCTGATCTGTTCGGGTCTGCTGAATCTCCTGGCTGTCTGCCTAATCTGCTCTGGCCCCCTTGGTCTCATGGCCGTCTGTCTGATCCATTCTGGTCTTCCGGGTCTCCTGACTGTCTGCCTTATCTGCTCTGGTCTCCTGGGATTCATGGCGTCCGTCTGATCTGCTCTGGTATCCCTGGTCTCATGGCCGTCTGCCTGGACTGCTCTGGCTCCCTTGGTTCACTGTCCATCTGACTGATCTGCTCTGGTTTCCTTGGTTGCCTGTCCGTCTGCCTAATCTGCACTAGTTTCCTCGGTTCCCTGTCCATCTGCCTGATCTGCTCTGGTTTCCTTTTTTCCCTGGTCATCTACCTGATCTGCCCTGGTTTTTTTGGACACTGGTGTCACCTGCCTCCTTGCTTCAGGAGCCGCTCATGGTGGGCAGTTCTTGGTTCATATTCACCTCTATTGGTGAACAGATCTGTGACAAACATTTGTAGAATGTTTGAATGTTTTACAAACATTTGTAGAATGTTTGCCACTACTTGGAGAATATTTGTCACTGCTGATCAACACTTCTGTGGAAAACCTTTGTTGAATGTTTTCTGCTACTTGGTGGACATTTACTGCTACTGGTAAACGGTTCTGTGGCAAACCTTAGTTGAATGTTTTACGCTACATGGCATATATTTACATCTACTTGTAAACAGTTCTGTGGCAAACCTTTGTTCAAAGATTGGCACTACTTGGTGAATATTTGTCACTTCTGGTAAATGGTTCTGTGGCAAACCTTTGTTGAATGTTTGCAGATACTTGCTGAATATTTGCAGCTACTGGTAAACAGTTCTGTGGAAAACTTTGTGAATGTTTGCAACTACTTCGCCATGTTTGCTGCTTTTTTGGCAAAGTTTGCCTCTAATGGTAAACAGTTCAGTAGCAAACCTTTGACAAAAATGAACAATCCATCGCTAAAGCCCATTGTTAAGATTAAAGTTAATATTAGAAAATGTATGTAGGTTTTGCCTGGAATGTAATGTTTAAGACATGAAAATACAAAAGTCATACTAGATTGTTTGAAGTTTCTATATGGATAACCAGTCTCCAAACAGAAATATGAGGAAAACGCTACAAGCAACATCATAAAGACCAGGCTAATTGTTGTATTTTTCTATTGGTGTTGACTTCCTTTAGGAATTCCTTTGAATATCTGTCGTAGGTTTTATGAGGTAACCAGGCGATTTTCCCTTTAGTAATTCAACTGTTGTCATTTAACAGACTATTAATTGACTAATGTACAGAATAATTTGCTGTGACATTGGTGTGACCATGGAACTTATCATGGAGGATTTAAAGAAATTAACCGAGGCAACTGACAAAAAACTGTATGTGTGCCCTATGTTTTAGAACAAACAGCCTTCCAGCACTGAAACAATACAGAGTATAGGTCTAAGAGTATTTGAGCAACGATGAGTCGTTTAACCGCTTAATACCATCATTATGAGAAATCTGTAACCATTAGTATAAATTTCCCAAGAGACAAAACACACAATTTATTACCAATTACAGAATAACTCTTACTGACAAAACAGCTGATGAATGAAACATCTGCAATAATACAGATAAATGACTCTGATAAATGTTTATTAAGAACTCTACCTCTATCACATTTGCAGTGATTAGTCCTACACCTTTTATAATTATTCACAAGTAAACACTTTAACTGTGTAGTGTGTTGTATACACATTATTGCATGCCATTTTGTGACATTTCAGTTTACATGTTGTGAAAAAATGCACATGTGTTGAGTCTTCCATTGGTCTCTAATTGCACCATATTTTGTTCAACAAATTTATACAATCAATAAAATCAGTGCATCAATAATTCTGTAAATGTCAGATGGTGATATTGTGATTTGCTCAGCAGGACATCTTTATTCAGTGTGAAATGTTGCATCTGCTCTCAACACTCATTAGCTCTCTGTCCATACCATAATCCCTCAGGGGCAGCCTATAGATTTGCTGTCCTCTTTATTGTGAAAGCGATGCTGCCATCTGAATGCTCCAATAGAGAGAACAAGCTAACAGAAAGGCAAGAAACAGCAAAAGGTTAAGCATGTTTAAAGCCAGTTTAAGGTTAAGGTATTGTTATAGAACAGACACCGATATTAACATGTTCACATTTAATTTCATTAACTGATATGGTTAACACTCACTGCTTAAGATTAGTGCTTGTGTTGCATTAGCTGCAATACACTCCGGTATATAACTTGCAATGCTGGTGTGAATAAAGTCTAAAATCAACCTTTTTTATCAAGATACTATTATGCAAGATGAAATGACAAAAAGCAAACCTTTACACAAACTTCATTGGAAGTCCATCTAGCAAAACTGCTGATTACTTGGATTCTCACTGAGATGACTGTAAGCCATCCCTTGTCATTGTTGCCTTTGGCCAGAGACTGTTTAGCCCAAGACAGACCATGTTTATTAAAATAAATGTGAGAAATTGGAACACCAATCTAGTGAGCATCCTCCTTAGGCAGCATTTTAAGACACAATAGTTGCGATCCCAACACAAAGGTTGTTCCAAAAAAGGTAGGTATTTAATTATTCTGCCTCTTAAGATATCTCGTTTTGTCCAAATTCTAAGGTCGCATTGTATATTTCTTTACAAACTACTAATAAAATGGAGCTCAGTTCTCATCCTCAGTTTTCTCGACTGTAATGTTGTCAGTGCAATATATTCTTTTCAGAAAACAGTGATGTAGTTTTGTGTCACAACACACCGCTTGTCATTGGAAAAACTACACTACTTTGAAAACAGCTGAACCACCGTCAAGGCCCTTTTCACACCAAATGCTAATTTTATTGCAATTTCTTTTGAAGATACAATGGATTCTAATGGAGCCTTTCACATAGAGAGCGAGCATTCACATGCCACCAGGCCAGGTTTTTTTTTTCAAATTTATTTCTTTTTATTTTGTAATTTGTCTTTTTTTTTTTCTTTGCTGAACGATGAAATGCCTTTTGTGCTGCCGCTGAGGGCGTGCGATCGGCCCAAAGTAATATAGAGTCACCAAAGAGCTGGAACATGCACAGACATTTTGGGGGGCAGGGGCTCAAGAGGAAAAAAAGGGCACTTCTCATAATTATTTATTTAAAAAAAAATGTTTTAAACAAAACGATAAACATATTATCACAACTCTGACTTCCTTAACAGTTTATTTTAATTCCCTCACACTCAAGCGATTTCTACAAAATAATCAGCTCACACAGAGACTTTAGTGAATACTAAAGAGACATGGTCTTCTTTAGTATTCACTAGTTTTATCACAAGAGTAGGCAACAGCAAAGGAAACTACACCACAATGTGCATGTTTTCTAAGGATATATTTAGAATAAATGACTGCACAAGGAGAGGGACATAGTTTCTCTAATATTTTGTTTATTTTGCACAAGGCAATAAATCGTTTTAATTATTTTGTTGTGTTATTGGAATACATAACACTTCAATGTATGCAAATTAGTGCATTTTAATTAGTTAATGCCTAATTTGCATATCAATGTGGCAATTTTGATTACATTATTAGACACAAATTTTACTGTATTCACCTGTAGCGTCTCCAAGTACAGTACATTAGCCTGTATGGCCATGATATATTGCCTCAGCTAAACTTTAGCTAACTTATTACATTAGGTAACATTATTACATTATTAGCTCTTGAGTCATGCATGTTAACAAGTCACAAGTTAACTATATTTGTCTTTTTGCTAATTAGCTGTAAATTGAAGGCACCGGTAGCTTAGTCTTTTGTTCATCACTACTCACCTCCACACAAGCCAAGAAAAACACAACTGGGAAGGAGCTGTGAGGGGCTGCTGTGTGCCTATCTGTGTGTCTGATGTGCCAATGTGTGCTACACTGCTGCACGGAGACGCAGATGGTGAGAGAGAGGAAGGGAGGGAGGGATGGAGGGTATCGGAACTTGACAAAGTCTCATCTCCCGACCTGATATTTTTTTTATTGTATTCAATAAATATTTTTGTTTGACAGGGAAGCTGTGGGCAAACAGAAATGCATTTACATACATTCATTTATATAAAAAAAAAAAAAAACAGAAAAAAGGGCAGGTCAAGCCCCCTTTGATGTCTATGTGTGCACGTGCCTGCCAAAGAGGCCAGGGAATCCCATGCCCGGATGGGTTTTGGGTCTGATAAATGCATGGATCACGCTGGTCCACAACATGGTTCTCAGGGGGTGTCTGCATAACATGAAGGTGCTTAAGCTGTTTGTGTGCTCTATCACTGAGTGTGCACAGACAGAACCTATCTGAAAGTCACATGTGGTGCCTGTTTAGTTTTACTTTCATATCTGAAAGTTAAAGTTAAAGTGGAGAACTTAAATATTGTTCTTTTCTTACCCACATTACATAACTTCTGAAGATATGGATTTAAACACTGGAGTCTTAAGGATTATTTCTATGTTTCCTTTAAGTGATTTTTTGGTGCTACACAGATCTGATCACCATTCACTTGCATTGTATGTACCTACAGAGCTGAAATATTCTTCTAAAATCTTCATTTGTGTTCTGCAGAAGAAAGAATGTCAAACACATCTGGGATGACATGAGGGTGAGTAAATGATGAGAGCATTTTTGTTTTTGGGTGAACTATCCCTTTAATAATGTAATATTGTTCTAAGGACAAGGACGTATGTTGGTCACTTATTCCATGTTTAGTGAACACACTAATAATCGGTGATTTATAACCCTCCCAAGCCTGCTCTGACCTCAATTACTTCCATCAGTATATGTTTCACATATTTACATTTGATATAATATACAGAATATCATTATCATATACTATATACAGTATGTATATTTGCTTTCCATTTACCTTTATTCCTCAGTATATAATGCAATTCTAAACTTTTTTCAAGAATGCAAATCACTTCTAGGGCACTGTATATGTCTTTTTTAGCAAGGTCGTAAGCACCCCTCAGCTTGTTTGTACATCTCATATGCTGATATTCATTAGCTAAGGTGATTAGTTGTAATTATTTACAGTAAAGACTTAACAGTAAAGACACTAATTAGCTTTTCATATGGAGCAATGGCGAGATATCTGGAAACTATTATGACCACCCCCCCCCCACACGGACATTACCAACTGAATAGGAAGAACACATCAATTACCCAGCACCATTTTACATTTCATCTTCTTATTAGGCCCCTGCTAATGTTGACCACTTCCTCTGCCTGCAGTTTATTTTGCTTTGGTGACTGTGGCCTCCGCACATTGACCGTTCACTGGTCAGACACTCCATAACGGTTTGGGAGACGGATCGAGCTGCCAGAGTCAGGCCAGGAGATATGATCTTACCATGAGACCATTTCACATATATTTAAAATGTTTCTGATGTTCAGGTTATTATTGTAAATATTATTTTAGCATACAACAGCGTTCTTAAAGGGATATTTCACACATAAATTCAAATGCATTATTTTCCCTCATTTCATTCCAAACCTGTATGATGTTTTTTTTTTATTTTTTTATTTTTTATTTTTTTTTTTATTATTATTATTGTTATTTCTGTAGAACACAAAAGAACAACCTAGTCTCATAGAATCACATTACTATACCACCATTTTTGCAAAATGACCCTTACAAAAAATCTAGAGTTCTGACAAATTAGCCACAAGCTAATTTTCACATGCAAATGAGCTTGTGATTCACTGCAAGGGTTAGGGTTATGTTTTGCAGAACTTTAAATCTTTCTACCGGTAGTGGTGAACCTGCACCAAACCTTTGGCAGTAATGGACAATTTGCTGGAAAGTTTTCCGCAAAACTCATTTGCATGTGCAAATGATCAGTGAAAGCCAAAAGTGTCATAGAAGCGCCACAAAATGACAAAAAAAATTGAAAATGTGTTTTCCATCTCACATTTGCTTTTCTGACTCTATATGTAAGGTTTAGGGTGTAAGGTTAATGATAAAGAGGTTGGTTTTGTTCATTTTAAAATCAATAGAGCATTAACCTTAAATCAGATACTTATAAACGCTTAACTCTCTTTTTGCACCACA
Organism: Moxostoma hubbsi; assembly: GCA_032164185.1. Lineage (NCBI taxonomy): Eukaryota > Metazoa > Chordata > Actinopteri > Cypriniformes > Catostomidae > Moxostoma > Moxostoma hubbsi. The sequence goes on along the minus strand of JAVLUX010000036.1, from coordinate 2,265,620 downwards.
CAGTGAATATTTCACCTCGGCACTGCTGAAAATAACAGGATTTTCATTTTTGGGTGAACTATTACTTTAACAGTACAGATGTCAAGGTAATGAACTGGATATTAATGTAGTCTACCTCATAACCTCAGTGGCTGATATTCTCCCAGAGTGCTCTGCTCTAGTGTGAATACTCAAGCTTTTCTTAAATCTGTGATCAATGGCCTTTTAAACGTGTAAGAAAATCACCACTATGCTGATCCCGTGAACTACTAACATAACCTCTGACGGAAAATAGATTTATACCAATCAGGCGAAGCTGACACTTGACTTGGAATTAAGGACACAGTGCAGGACTCTTAATTAGAAGTGTAACCTTTTCCTGACAGAGAAATTTGTTTTTGCAGTGCCTGTGTTTTGGTAAGTTCTATAGGGACCGGCCGATGGAGAGATTTGTATTGAGAAGAACTTGGTGTTTATGAGAAAACTTGTTCAAACAAAAGCCAATCAAAGGCCAAACAGCTCTCCGGCAATAACTCTACAAGAGTCTAGTCTCTGAGGAGCCCTCAATGTGTCACCAAACTTAAATGTACAAATCATAACCGAGGGATGGAATGCCAATCTTTAAAAACGTTAAAAAACCATATGAATCCCATAAAAACATCAACTGCAACCATTAGGAATTATCTTTGTTGTTTTACTTAACGAATGATTAAAAACATTATGACAGAGTTCCAAATACAGAAAGAGTTCTTGATTGTAACTAAACAAAAGCAAAGGTAAAACCCTCACACATATCACAGTCTTCACCAGAACTAGGGTTGCTAACACTATGTGTGGGCTTCTGGGACTTAAGCCCTGAATGTTTTTATCATCTTTTAAAGATTAAAAAAATGTCAGTATCAAGTCGATACTAAAACATAAACAGGATTTAATATCAAGTAGATAATATAGAAGTAGTCATACTAGTCTTGCATCAGAATCGGAAATAGCAAATACTGAAATTCGGCACCCAGTTGCTGTTTGACGGCTGCTTTCCAGCATCACATGTGCACACATTCGAGAACAGCGCTCACACTATTCTGATGAGTACCAAATGTTTAGATACAAACACAAAAAACATTGATAAACAGGTGTGCTTAAGGAATTTGTGAATGAGCCAGGGCATTTGCGTGTTTTGCTAATATTTTATCATGACAGAATACAATGAACCTTGCCAACTTTAGCAAATCCAGCAACTATTATAACTATTATTAAGCACCTTATTTAGCCTATTTACAGCTGTCATTTAAACTAACTTACAAACACAAACAAATCAAGCCCTGAATATTTATTGACCCCAGATCCACCGCTGGTTGACAACTATTACATATTAGCCGAAATAACAACATTTATTGTCTTTATTTTGGTAGCAAAGCGCATTCACAGGATGCTCAAATGTCCCGTATTTTTATGGCGAAAAGCTGGCAACTCTATATAGAAAAATTTTCAATGAAAAAAAAACGTCTCGGTTACATATGTAACCTCCGTTCCCTGATGGAGGGAACGAGACGTCGTGTCGAAGAAGCGTCACTAGGGGTCTCTCTTGAGCGCCGAAAGATGCCTCTGATCTATGAAAAAAGGCCAATGAGAGTTGGCGAACAGTATTTGCATACCCCGCCCTCGGATTCGGATATAAAGGCGAGGGAAATACGCTCGTTCATTCAGGATTTTTCTGAGGAGCCAGGAGTGTTCCAGGCGCCTCAGCGGCTCAGCTCAGCGACTTGGAAGACACGACGTCTCGTTCCCTCCATCAGGGAACGGAGGTTACATACATAACTGAGACATTCCCTGTCTGTCGCTCACTTCGACGTCGTGTCGAAGAAGCGACATTAGGGGTCCACTTCAAAACTCGCCATGTGCTGAGCCGTGTACGTGTACTGCTTACACAGAAGCGGGCAGGTATTTCTACGTGCACAAGCGACCAACTGTGTTCAGGCTGCACGTACTCTTCCCCCAATGCCCCAAAAAAGTCGTCAGAATCCTTTTGGTTACCCTAGGGGGGAACAAGGTGACGCTCCCAACTAGGGAACGGGCCAAGCCTGGCTGGGCCTCTTTTCTCTCTATGTTTTCTCGGCATAGAGCAAGAGCAGCCGGGGCCCTTACCGCATCGAGGGAAGGGGGTCTTATCCCGAATTCCTATTCTTTTAGGGGGAAAAGACCCTGCGGAGGCCACACCTGCCCGAAAGGGGAGGTAGAGGTGGCAAAATACATCACATGGCCTCTTGGTCACATGTGGGAAGAATGGCGCAGTGGTAGATCCAACCTCGAGGAGGGGGGAGTTGCTACAACACAGCAACCGGAGGGCAGCAAAGGACTGCCTAAGGGAGACGCGGGTCAGCTCGTAAGGTGACCGTACCACGGAAGTACACACAGGAGGAACAGACGCCATTTCAGGGCGTAGAGTTGCCTGGTAGAAGGGGCTCTGGCTTGGTTGATCGTGGCTACGACCGTGGTGGTAGACCAGCTAGATCTTCTGCGTCCCGTCCAGGGGCCAGACGTGGAGGTTCCAAGGGTCTGGGTGCGGATGCCAGAGCGTGCCCCATCCCTGAGAAAGAAGGTCCTTCCTCAGGGGAATTCACCAGGGAGGGGCTGTCGCGAGGAGTACAAGGTCCGAGGACCAGGCCCGGGTGGGCCAGTAAGGAGCCACGAGAGTGACTCGCTCCTCGTCCTCCCTGACCTTGCACAGCACCTGTGCAAGAAGGCTCACTGGGGGAATGCATACTTGCGCAGCCCCACCGGCCAGCTGTGTGCCAGTGCGTCTGCCCCGAGGGGAGCACCTGAGCGGGCGTACCAGAGCGGGCAGTGGGAGGTCTCTCGGGAGGCAGAGGGGTCTACCTGGGCCTTTGCCGAACCGTTCCCAAATCAGCTGAACCGAGTGGGGGTGAAGCCTCCACTCTCCACCAGGCAAGCGTTGACGTGACAGCGCGTCCGCTATCACATTGAGGTTGCCGGGGATGTGAGTGGCATGCAGCGACTTGAGTCGGTGCTGGCTTCAAAGGAGGAGACGATGGGTGAGTTGTGACATGTGGCGGGAGCGTACGCCGCCTTGGCGATTTATGTATGCGACCGGAGTGGTGCTGTCCAACCTGACTAGGATATGTTCGCCCCGACTTAATGGGAGAAACTTCCGTAGGGGCAAAAGGACGGTCAACAACTCGAGGCAGTTGATGTGCCAACGCAGCTGGGCCCCTTTCCAACAGCCTGAGGCTGCGTGCCCGTTGCAAGTGGCGCCCCAACCTGATCTGGAGGCATCGGTCGTGACCAGGACGCGTCTGGACACCTGCTGTAGGTGTACTCCTGCCCATAAGAAACATAGGTCCAGGGGTTGAATCATTGGTTGCTGGCGGGGGTGCTTGCCGTGGCGCCATGCTCGTCTCGGGACTCGGGTCTGAAGCCAGTGTTGGAGCGGTCTCATATGCATCGACCCCAGCAGCGCGACTGCCGCGGAGGACGCCATATGCCCCAGGAGCCTCCGTAAAGGTTTTAAAGGGACCGCTGTGCCCGGCCTGAAGGCAGCGAGGCACTTCAACACTGACTGGGCACGCCCGTAGGTGAGGCGTGCCGACATTGAGACCGAGTCTAACTCCATACCAAGAAAAGAGATGCTCTGGACTGGAGTAAGCTTACTCTTTTCCCGGTTGACCTGAAACCCCAATGGCTGGGGTGCCTGAGCACCTGGTCTCTGTGGGTGCATAGTCACTCGTGAGTGGACCAGAACAAGCCAGTCGTCGAGGTAATTAAGTATGCGGATGCCGGCTTCTCAGAGCGGGGCAAGAGCTGCCTCTGCGACTTTCGTGAAGACGCGAGGGGACAGAGACATGCCGAAGGGGAGGACTTTGTACTGACACGCCTGGCCATCGAACGCAAACCGCAGGATGGAGACGTGGAAGTATGCGTCCTTCAGGTCTACCGCTGCGGACCAATCTAGATGCCGGACGCAGGTTAAGCGTGAGCATTTTGAAAGGGAGTTTATTCAACGCTTGGTTGAAAACTCGCAAGTCCAAGATTGGTCGTAAGCTGCCACCTTTCTTGGGTACGATGAGGTAAGGGCTGTAGAAACCCTCCTTCATCTTGGTTGGAGGGACAGGCTCTATCGCATCTTGGCCAGAAGAGTCGCGATTTCCACGCACAGGGACTGGGCATGTTCGCCGTATACTGCGGAAAAGCGGACGCCCATGAGGGGGGCGGGGGCCTGGCAACCTGAATTGCGTAACCGAGTCGGATGGTCCGGGCCAGCCAGCGAGACGGGTTGGGAAGTGAAAGCCACGTGTCCAACCTCTGCGCTAGGGGCACCAAGGGGACGATTAATTTTGATGCACCCGGCGGGGCTTCGCAGCGGGGCGGAGCAGGTAGGGCAGCGTTGGGTGGCGATAGGGCGACCCGCAGCTGGGGCACTGAGAAAGGACTCAAAGCACTTACCTTGCTCCGCACACCCGGCAGGGGGCGGGTTAGCGACTGAGGAGGAAGTCCCGGGTAGGCGTCCTCTAGACTCATCGGAACCAGCCGGCTGGGGGGCAGTCGTGGGGCTGGAGACGGTGGTTCGTGTCCAGGAAGCCGGGACTGCTGAGATCTGGTGGCAGAGTGCCGTGAGAACGGCATTTGCGGGCCAGGTGACTCAGAGACAAAAGGAAATAGCTCGTTACAGAGAATATGAGAATGTGAAAATTAATTTGACAAAAAATTCTCCTCCCGGCCCTCCACCGGGGACGGAATGGTCTTACCACCTCCAGAGCTAACATCTTGGTCTCTGGGTTGAGCGCCTACGGACAGCCTGGGAGCCTTCCGGGTCCTCGAGGGGGTCCGTGAGACGGGGGCATCTGCATCCTGCGGAGAGCTTGACGCTGGGGCTGAGAGCTGGGCCCGGGTTGAGGCGGAGCAGGTGTTTCATAGCTGCAGGAGGACGCCCTCGGCGAGCAGACGGGGCATGGCCCATGGCGGCAGGCTTGCGGCGGGGCAGGATGTGCGGTGGCCTCCGTCTGCTGCACCGCTGAGGACTGCTGGGCAGAGTCGTCAACGGTGGCGCCGAATGGACGGAGCTGGGAGACAGGGGTGTGGGAGAAGGTGTGCCTTGTCTACCTCCCGCATTTCGACCAGGTCCAGTCCACAGATGCGTTTCTGGACGACAAGGGGTGGCCATCGCCTGTTCGAGTGCTGGCGCTTCTGACCTCCGTGGCCCGGGGGCGCGGTTGGTCATCCAGTGCAGTTCCTGCAGCACATCAAGAATGGGACTACCCAAGGTGCAAGTTTTGAAGTGCCTTGGCCTGGCGTTGGTTGCAGGAAGGGCCGTGGCGTGCAGAGTGGAAGCTGTCTGGGACCGTTCCACCGCGAGGGTAGTGAGAGCGGAGGAGCGAAGAAGCCTTGGCTTGCTCAACTCATGCACGTCCGAGAAGAAAGGAACCGGGGGGGGGGGGGGGGGGGGGGGGGCTGTGAGCAGCGCACCGGCTCGCGGGACCGATCAAGTAGCCTGGGAAGCATAGCGGATCTCCGTGCGTCAGGCTCAGGCTGGGCGGCAGACCCGAAGGTGGCGGCCCAGGCGAGTGATCAGCATCCGATGCCGCTGTAACGGTAATCTGATGCAGCGGTGATGTCATCAAATTCTGAAGCAAGCAAGCGTGCCGGGGAGGCGGGCAGTTCGAGGGGGTTTACCCGGCGAACAGAGCCCGTCATAGTCCCCAAATCGCCTTCATCGCCAGCGGCGCCTGCGCCGATCCCGTAGGAAGAAGGCGAAGTGCGGGGGGCGGCTGAAGTGGCTTTCTCTCATTACAAAAGAAAGCCACGCGACCGCAATGTTGCCATGGCTATGTTCTCGCACTGAGAACATGAACCATTCATAAAACGCTGCCTGCGTGTGATCGCAGCCCAGGCATGCAAGACAGCTTTTTATGACCGAGAGAGGTGGGGAGAGATCACCGTATCCAGAAACTACACAGGGGCGGAAATTACATCTTTATAAAGACGCGTCCTGAAAAGGACGTTCAACGCCGCTGTGTAATGCTCTTTCAGAGAAATAAACTCTTTTACAGAGAAAATCACTCTTTCAACTCTTTTAACTCTGCGCTGTCGAAGCACCCAGGGGCAAACTGCATGCCAGCAGTGAAGAGAAAAGCCGCTGAAGTGTGCCGTAGATCCAACAGCAAAGCAGAGCGTCAGAGGATCAGAAGCAGGATCAGTTGTGGCATTCGCAGCTGGCTGCATACACACGACCATCGGCTCCGAAGAAAATTACTGAATGAAGGAGCGTATTTCCCTCGCCTTTATATCCGTATCCGGAGGCGGGGTATGCAAATACTGTTCGCCAACTCTCATTGGCCTTTTTTCATAGATCAGAGGCATCTTTCGGCGCTCAAGAGAGACCCCTAGTGTCGCTTCTTCGACACAACGTCGAAGTGAGCGACAGATGGGGAAACATTATTATCCTCTTTTCACCCAATTTTGGAATGCACAATTTCCACTGCTTAGTAGGTCCTCGTGGTGGCGGGTGGCAGAGGGCAAGTTTCAGTTGCCTCCACTTCTGAGACAGTCAATCCATGCATCTTATCACGTGACTCGTCATGCATGACACTGCGGAGACTCACAGCATGTGGATGCTCATGGTATTCTCTACGATCTTACCACATGACCCACTGAGAGTGAGGACCATTAATCACGACCACGAGGAGGATACCCCATGTGACTTTACCCTCCCTAGCAACCGGGCCAATTTGGTTGCTTAGGAAACCTGGCTAGTTCGAATTCGAACACATGACTCCAGGGGTGGTAGTTAGCATCAATACTCGCTGAGCTACCCAGGCCACAGATTTTTACATTTTCTAAAGAAAATATGAGTGGTGCTTACACTGGCAAAACTCGAAATAACATTGTAAAGGAGTTGTGGGTGGTTGCCAGATCATTGCATTCTGTTTGGTTTTGCTAAGGAGTCATTTTTACCAAGTTAGTTGCATTGCTTAGAGTCTGCACCTTCAAGTTTATATGATATTCTCATCTTTAGATATTGTTGGGGTTACTTCTTCAGTCTGAAGAAGTTTGTGGAATATTTTGGTTTGAGGTATCATTCATTCATTCTACTTAGGGTAATAGGGTTTGAAAAATTTCTTATGAGTAACAGGAATAGTGATGCTTGATGTAACAAACACAACTAACAATATTGTTTCCATTGTTCCAAACCAAACATATTGTTATTTAAAATGGAATTACATAGACCTTCTAAATAAAAAAAGTTATTTTACACATATGTCCTTGTAGAGAAGAGAGAGAGAGAGAGAGAGAGAGAGAAAATAAATGTTTTGAATGTACAACTTGTTCTTAGAAGTGCAAACTTCAATGGTTTAATTGTAATTTGAGGCATGTTTTGGACAGCTGGCTTGGATTGGTCATGGCGGGGCAAGCGATTGAGTGACCTCACGTGGCACGAGCTGTATCCAATGAGAGTGCACAGACAGGAAGACGCTTCAGTCCACCTCACCTCGACTTCCTGAAAAGACATATGCGATAAGACACAGGCCGCATAATGTCGAGGCGTCTGTCTTCTATCAGGTCCTCTCTTGCTACAGACACTGAAGTACCGGCAGGTCACACAGGTGGAATCAGAAACACATTGCTTGAAAAAGACTTATAAAGGTTTGCAAACAGATGCCGTGACCCTCCTCAATTAGATAAAGCTCCCGTTGTATCTCTGGGATTTGGTTACAGGAGGTACGACTCTACATGAGTCTGCTGTTTTACCACATCTCTTTATTTATTTAAACTAGTAGTCATTAGCACTGTATAAAGCAATGCTTTTCAAGTGGTTTTGCTTCAGGACCCAGATTTAACATCTGACAGCAAGTGCAACCCAAATTGTTGTCAAAATTGTTTATTGTAAAAGAAAACAAAAATGTCCTTAAGATTAAACATTGAAATGTATTACCAGGACCGTGAACTGCTTAGGTCCAACAATATAAAGAATTAGTAACTTTTTTAACATACGGTGATAAATCACAATTCTGCTGTTGTTTATGTATATTAAAAACATTTGAAATTTTCATATTAAGCCTAAACCTTGGAACAAACGCTGGGACAGATATAAAGCAGAAACTGATATTGTTTCTTTTACGACCCAAGCTTATTATTAAGTGTTTATTAATGGATGTGCATAACAAAATTTTTTAGCCTATTAACCAGCACTACCCTTTTGAACAAAAATCAAAAAAACTAAACTAAAATGGTTGCAGTTCATGTTTATTTGGGGTAGAGGAATAATTGTGACCTATTTAGACCTTTAGGTTACATTAACACGAATACATTTTCGTTTGAAAACTCAGTATTCAGTTTTCTAAAGTCATTATTTCCCAAAGGCATAAAGGCAAATAGTTAAAACTTTATTCTTATTTTTATTTATTTATTTAATATAAATGTATATATATTGAATATCTTTATTTGATTTGCATGAAATATTTCTATGACAAAATATATTATTTTATTGTTTTATTTCTGCTTTTAGACACAAATAATAACTAATTAATGAATACCTCTGAAGGTGGAAAGTAAGCAGCCTGCTTTAGGAGACTAACATGTATATTCCAAAAAACTAGGTTATTTGAGAACTAAAAATGTTTTTTCAAACAAAAATGGATAAGTGTGGATGCGGCCTAAGACTTTGCACAATTTGTTTTATGTGTTAGAATTCATCTTTGTTTTGGATTATGTCTAACTTCATCTGTAAACCCAATATTAAATAACTTATAACTGAGTGAAAGGAAACATGCAGATATCTATTAAAAATTTGCGTGAAACAGAGTGTTATATGGTTTTTTCAGACAGAGCAAATTCATGTCAAAAGTCAATGGTTTGATTAAATTCTCTGTCAAAGCTAGAAGAAAACATGTGTATTAATAATATGGATTTATCAGTGCGTATGGTTATCATTGCTTTTGTTAGTTCCAATTTGAACAGCTCGTGTGTTTGTCATTTGCTGAATGAAAATGTCTTACTGAAAACAAAGTTTTCAGCTGGTGAAGATAGACATGGATGTTCTTTTTAGACTTTTGTCTCCAGCACCTGTGATTGTTCATTTCCCCATGAAAATATTCTGTGATTGGTCTGCCAGAGGAACACGTTATTACTCAAAAGAGACTTAATGGAGTTCTCGTACATTTCATTAACTTATCAACTTTGTCTCAGATGTTTCTCAAGTTCTACAAAAGTCTGCACTTGCTCTCCATTTCATCTCATTGCCTTCTAGGAGGAACCATTGAGACATTAAGGTGATCTCATTTGTAATTTTTCTTTCCTATGGCAGCTATGGCAATATTGATTAGTCTAGACTACTTTATATTCAGTGCTAGTTTTTGAGATAATACTTGGCCAGTAATCTCAAGTCAGAGGGAATAATTTGAGTCTCAACAGAGTATGTTTAATTAAAACAGGACTGGTTAATCTATTCTATGGTTTCAGCACAGTTTGGGTACAATTTGCATGGCGATAAGGGATGAATGGATCTTTAATATGCCTTGGAATTTTTTACTTCACAAAACTTCTCCGCTTTCAAGAGTCATTTAGCAAATAATCACTTTGTTTTTAGTCTTAAATAGTGGCTAATTAAAAGTATGACCTCTGCGAGTAACCCTCTTCCCTAAGAACATGCTGCTTAAACAGTAAACATCTGTTTAATCGCAGCAGGAAAAAAAGTGTGTTTTGTAAAGTGTAAGTTAATTGGACCTCTGTGGAACAAATTAATCCACTGGGGATGGACCAAATGCAAACAGTCGTCCAGCACTCGGATTCAACGCACCCCTGTAATCACATGAAATCAAATGCAGGAATGTGGCATTTTTACTATACAGAGACACTGCTGCAACAACACATGCGACAGGCAAATAAATGAACGTGTATGTGAAATGGTGAAATGGTCTTGATGAGGAGAGATTAGTAGTGGGCAGCAAGTTTATATTCACACGTCTACTTTTCCCACTTCCTGGTGTGCCTACTGGATGGTGAGAATCCTGGAACATCACACACATGACAAAAAATATCGAGCTCATTTTTCACATCAAAAAGAAAAACAACAGAAGAAATTATATTTTGCAGAAAACAATGAAGACTATTTTAACCCTTGTGACCTTTGAGACATTATTGTCTTTTTCATTTATTTAATTTTTCGATCATTTTGGCTATGTTAATGCCAATGACATTTTTTATTTTTTACCTTATAAATAACCTTATTTATCCTTAGTTCCTATAATAAGTCTATAATACACTGTGTACACAAAATAGTTACACTCAGCACAAAAATGTCCCTATTGAAACATATTAAATCTGCAGTATTTGATCCCAGTGCCATTAAAGCATAAAATCATGAATTTTATGATATTATGCATTCATTCCGGAGCCCTAGCTTCAAAATGTATTTTTACATTTTTTCCACTAGATAGTGCCATTTTTCTGATGTTTAGCCTATGGAGCAAATATATGCTTTTTCCTATTTTCTGTGTGCTGTATTATAGAGCAATGCAGGACAATAAATGATGCAGCTACAATTGTGTGGGTGTGTTGGAATAGATGTCAGTGTGTGTTTTGTATGAGTATATTGAGAAATGTGTGTGGGTAAAAAGACAACAGTGGCATTATGTAAACAAAAAGGCATTTAGAGTTAAAATCCTGAAAATGAATGAATATTTTGTAGTTATGATCAGGACTGATTTTGGTTTAAAAATCTAAGTCAGTGAAAGCAGAAAATAATATTTATATAGAATATTTTTATGGCAGTTTTTTGACGCAGACATTTTTGTCCTCTAAGGTCTTGAGTGTGACAACATTTTTTGTAGGAGGAAAATTCATATTGAAGTCACACCAATGTCACCCCATATACAAAGTATGCACATATATTTGTTTAACCCTTGTGTGGTGTTCATATTTTTGTTATTCAGCCAGTGTTCGTGGGTCTGGTGGACCCGCTGCATTTTGGGGTTTTTAATTCAACACAATCAAACAATTTTATGTTAAAATACTCAACAGATGTTTACTTCATCATAATTACAAGCAATATAAACAGCATATATGGTTAATATTTTCTCTTTACCTTTGTTAGATCACATTTAAGAATTAAAGTGCTACTCGTTTTTTTGTTTATTTTTTACTAAAATGACATAAAAAAAGAAAATCAATTATAATCAAGATATGAGTGGAAAAATTCAACAAATTTTCAAATGAAGCAAGGTTTTTCATAACTATTGACTTTTATTTATTTAAACTTCATTAGAAATTTAACCCATTCAGGTCAGTTTACACAACACAAGCTGAACACATACAGTAGCCATGTCAGTCTAGATGACACATCAGCCCCATTGAACACATTGCCTTTACATACCAGTCTATACAACACATGAGGGGCAGAGTTTTACTGTGTGTGTGTTACATATGTACTTCTTGCACTTGATGCATGTATATTGTGTTTTTCTGTCCATCTTGGGTCCACACACTTCGCAGCGCTTCTTTTTGTTGCTGCTGGCCGCAACCTAGAATAATGAAAAGATCAGGAATTTTACTAACACCTCTCTCTCTCTCTCTCTCGCAAGGAGATACTATACTGCAACAGCATAACACACTTACTTCAGGCTCTGCAAATGGTAGTTCTGTAGGTCGGGTGGATGGGGCACCACCATTCTCCTCCTGAATCCTTCTCATGATGGCTGCAGACGCTGGGGTTCTTGGAACATGTTGTCTTCTCTGGATTTGAGGTTGTACCAGTGCTTTTCCCAGTTCCTCGAGAAAGAGGCGTCTCCTCTGGAGCTTCCCTCTGTTCCACTCTGGGTTCAGTCCCATCCAGATGACAAAGGCATTGTACGCTGAGATGTCCAATATGTCAAAGAATATAACAAGTGGCCAGCGTAGGGTCCTCCTTTTGCAGGTGTAGGAAGTCACCAGCTTGTCCATGTTATCCACCCCTCCTTTTGTGGCATTATAATCCATGATGATGGTTTTTGATGCTCCTGGCCACAGATTCTTCCATCCCTGTGCAGTGTACTCATGAGTACCACATTCTTCCCTTTCTTTGGCACATAGGATACCAGGGTTGTGTCAGCTGTGTACACAAACTTGGAAGACTTGACAGGTCTGTTTTTTGTAGTCAGCAGTTGGGGTGGGAGCTCTGTCTTGTTTTTCCGTATCGTTCCCAGCATGGTCAGCTTCCTCTTTAGGAGCTCCTGTCCCAGCTTGTGTGAGGTAAAAAAATTGTCACATGTGATGTTGTGTCCACTGAGTCCCTGAGTCATGTCCAGGACAACTCTCATTCCTTGATTTTTCTCAGGGGCTCCTCCATCAGGTTTCCCTGTGTAGACTTGTAAGTTCCAAGCATATGAGGAAGTGGCATCACAGGCAGCCCAGATCTTTATACCATATTTGGCAGGTTTAGATGGTATATACTGCCTAAAGGGGCAGCGGCCCCTAAATGGCATCAGCTGCTCATCAATGGTGACATTAGGCCCAGGGTTGAAAAACAGGGGGAGGCGGTTCACCCACTTGTCCCACACTTTCCTGATGGCAGCTAGCTTGTCTCTCTGCCGTCGAGCTGGTCTGTCATCTCGGTTATCAAAGCGGATAATCCTGGAAATGATGTGGAATTTTTCCAGAGACATTGTTGCACGGAAAAGTTCTCTGCCAGTTTCTGCATCCCACAGGGATTCTGTGGATTCTCCTTTGGACCTGAAAACTCCAGCAAGGATAAGAACCCCAAAGTAGGCATGCAAATGGGTTTGATCCATCTCCTTCCACCTCTCTCCAAAAACACGCATTCCTTCTAAATTAGTGCAATCCAGAACGATTTTCTGTATGGAATCTGGGATGAAAAGCTCAAAAGAAGACTTGATGTCCTGCACATGAGTAACTGCCATCCGTGTTGGCCCTGGTTGCATCCTTATCACATTGGCAGCCATGCGGGGTGGCTCATTTCTTGGGCAAGAAGACCATTCAATTTCCCCATTTTTTGACATCCATATTTCATCAGTTGTGAGCTGCTGAACGGCTGGTCCTGGAGCTGGCTGCTGACAGGCTGGTCCTGGAGCTGGCTGCTGACGGGCTGGTCCTGGAGCTGGATGCTGACGAGCTGGTCCTGGAGCTGGATGCTGACAGGCTGGCCCTGTGGCTCGTCTTCATTTTGGAACTAGGTGATGCTCAATCTCATCCTCTTCTTCAAAGTCACTGTCAGACTCTGAATTGTCAGAAATGTGATCTTCACATTCTGAAACCTCTTCTTGTACATCATCAAAATCTTCTGTCTCTTCCAAAATCAATTGCAAGGCCCTCTGAGCAGCGAATGTTTTGGCCATCTTGATCAGTTGTGATAAGAAACCACACTGGCAAAGCTATATTTATTGTGTCCCGCCCCCAATTTGGAGAAAATAAATATTGGTCCCCACAAGACAGAGGGTAAAATGTGCGGGAATGTGAGAGCAGACGGTGTTGGTGCTTAAATTTTGCAACAATGTTTCAACCTTGTTCGGGAACTCTTGCACTCACACTCTCTCACACTTACATACAATCTCTCTCACACGCACACACACGACACACACATAACACACACACATAGATATGTGGTTTATGGTGACTCTTCATATGCGTAATGGTTTTTCTAATGTACAAACTGTATAATCTACCCCCTACACTAACCCCACCCTAAACCTACCAATCACAGAAAGCGTTGGCATTTTTTGAATTACAAAAAACACCATGTAGTATGTTTTTTTTAAGCTGTTTGTTTTATGAGGACACAGATGTCCTCATAAACCATGTTTATGTTGTAATACCCATTATACACACTTGTGTCCTCATAAACCATATAAAAGAACACACACACACACACACAATAACAGTCGGCCCGGACAGAGTGAAGGTACACAGAACCTACAATTTTCACCACACTGGCAAAGCTTATTATTTATTATTATTTATTGTGTCCCGTGCCCAATTCGCAGCTGGGATAGAGTATGAGAAAAGAAAGATTGGTTCCCGCAAGACAGAGGGTAAAATGTGCGGGAATGTGAGAGCAGACGGTGGCCGTGCTTGAATTTTGCAACAATGTTGTGACCTTGTGTGGGAACGGCAGGTGCAGAAACACAAAACTCACACTCCACACACACACACACACACACACACACACACACACACACACTGACAGGAGGAGGACAGAGTAAAGGTACACAGGATCTACAGTTTCCACACTTTTATTAGCCTCGGGTCCAGTGGACCCGAACATCCTGTGTGTAATGTAAATGTGTAGGGGGGGTGTACAGTGTGTTTTCATTGAAAATGTGTTCTGATATATATTCTTCACAGAAAATGAGCCAAGGCCAATGAGTCTGAGTTTGAAAAAATAATTAATCGTATCATTTTTCTTTTGATAAAAAATGAAAACGGGTCCAACAGACCCGAACACCATACAAGGGTTAAATCAGTGGCTTCCTCAAAACATACAATGAGAAGAAATCTTCTGTCATAATTTGACTCTTAGGGTTAAATTTGCATAAAAAAACAATAATGCACTCTTTACTATTTAAATATATTTATTTAAAAATATTATTAAAAGATATAGTATATTTCCACAGTAATGAGAGTGAGAGTTAAGGATACATGTGCTTAATTTTAATGAACATAATGTCAACGGTCAAAAATTAAATTCCTTTTCTTTATGCAAAATGTTTTGCTCTCTCTGTGTGCGTGTGCGCGTGTGTGTGTGTTGGCCTAATGAAGCCCCAATAGATGGCAGTATTTAGAAGTTTATGAATGTGTTGGAGCTGATGGACAGACAGAAAGAGCCCTGCACATGTTTCAGACAGGTTTAACTCTCTGTTTATTTTAATCAAAGTGGGATCATAGCCCACTCAGCCATATTAAGAGTGATTAACACTGATACAAATACTCTGTATCACAGTGTCAACATAGCAGGTTTCAAGTGTCTTGTGTTGTGTTGTGCTGAGGTGTGGAACCTGGAAGAATTTCATTTTCAGTATTTATATGCTTATTTGTTTCAAAGCTTTACATTTCAAGAATTAATATTAGTATATTTAGAATAATAATAATTAAAATTATGATTTGCTTTATTTAAATATTTTTTTTTTATTATTTAAGATGTGCTGGATTTCCCTGAATAAGGGTAAATGTTTAGATGTAAAGATGCATATAAAATGTAACTATGAGAGACCTAGCTCAGCAGAATTGCAATGTTTGTTTTCATCAATGAAACAATACCTTTTCTTGTATTAATATTTTTTTTATATATATATATATATATATAAAAATTACGGTTGCTGACACTCAACTGTATCACAACAACAGTTTTAGTGGGTGAAAAATTGCATTTTAGTGTCAAAGATTGTCACATAATAGTCACCTCAAAGCAAATATTTACTATCTTTTTAAGATTTTCCCATGGATCCATTGTTTTCTGAAGTCACACAAAATTCACCTTAAAACAGAATAAATGCTTTTTTTAAAATATTTTTTATAAACATTGGCTTCCTAAGAACACATTCAATGAGGAAAAAAAGAAAATACTAAAGGGTTAGAGTCTTTTTATTTATATAAACACAATTTGCATGATTTGATGTAAAACATTCATTTAAACAACACAGATCATAGAAATAAAAAGTTTTCGCCATGTATGATTCATTTTTGTGAAGCTTTTTCTAAGTATTTCCTTTTTTATTTTATGTCTTTGGAAAAGTTTTTACTGTTTACTGTTGTAAACAATACAAAAACATGATTTTATGAAATATAAAGGAATATTTGGAAATTAGAAATACAGTTGTCAATGTTATTGAAACAGACGTGTGTGTGTGTGTGTGTGTGTGTTTGTTGTGAGTTTTGAACAGTGTGAAGTCATTGTGTGCAGATCGAGGCAGCGGGGGGAGGTCAGTGTCTGACTCTACAGCAGATGGCAGTTATAAGAGACACACATTTCAATATGACTGACTGCACTTCAGACATTTCTTATGTGCACAATATATTAACAAAAAGCAATGCATTTGCCAAGCATGCACTCCTTAACACATCAAAGTTTATTATTAAAGTCACACATTAAAGATAGATTTGAGAGCTCAGACACTGGAAAGATATGATGATTGTGACAGCAACTACAAATGCACAAAACGTTGTTTTTTTTTTAGGTATATATACAAATGTTTGTGTTAGTAAGCGGTACAGGCAGAACCAGTCATGTCTCAGCCTATAAAGTGCTGTTTACATTTAGTCTGTGTTGAAACGACAGGAAACAAATAGATTAGAAAGCACATAATTGTCTATAGAAGGTTTAAGATTGTGTACTTCCTGGTGTGCAACTTTGTGAATGCTTCCCTTGAACTGGGTGTGAGAGAGAGAGAGAGAGATAGAGAGAAAGAGAGCGAGAGAGCATTAGAGAGAGAAAAAGAGAGCGAGAGAGAGTTAGTGAGAGAGAGAGAGAGAGAGAGAGAGAGAGAGAGGGGGCAGCCCACTGCACACCATATCCTGTCTAGTACTGGCCGAGTGTGTGTGTGTGTGTTTAAGTGGGATAAGTCAGCAGTGTGCTGTGTAATGCTCAGCTCGAGCTCTTTCTGCTTCAGCGGCTCTTCTCTGTGATTTCACGGTGCAGTGGCTCTGAGTTCTGTGGCCTGCACAAGTGTTCTCGCCCGCTCACAAGACAACCAGAGAGAAAGAGAGAGAGACAGGGAGATAGACATTCACATGCATGACTGCCCGCTGCCCCATTCCATTCATTCCAAACTGACCCCCATCTCAACTCTCTCTCTCTCTCTCTCTCTCTAAAGCTTTACATTGCAAAAGCATTATTAACACATTTGCACAAACATCAATTAAAAAATAAAATGATATACATGTGTTCCTCCTCAAAATCCCAATGTAACCCCTTTATATATACATCTGGGATGCCATGAAGGTAAATGATGAGATATATATATATATATATATATATATATATATATATATACTGTATATATATTTTACAACAGTGTTTCTTTAAAGGAATAGTTCACCTAAAAATTTTAATTCTCTCATCCTTATTTACCAATAAACGCATAAAGCTATATTAAAATAATCCGTACAATTCCAGTGGTCTAATTAAAGTGTTCTAAAGCGAAACGCTAGGTGTGTTTAAGATACAGATAAATTTGTACAAAGTGTTTTACTAAAAATGTTTACTTCTGGTCAGCTCATTAAAGAATGGGTGGAGTTCAAACTGCATGACATAAGTGCATAAGTCTCCTCTAGATATTCATACAAACAGATAGATAAATACCTTATTAGCAGCTGTTCCTATGAACTGTGATTCTGTTTCCACACAAAAGGAGTTTCAAATCAAATCAAATCAAATCAAATCAAATCACTTTATTGTCACACTACTGTGTACACGAGTGCAACAGTAGGTGAAAGTCTTGTGTGCAGTTCCAAGCAACATTGCCGTAATGACAGTGACGAGACATAAACCACTTTACAATAACAACATATTTACACAACACAATTTACATATCAAATGTACACATACCTACACAACAATTTACATATCAAATGTACAGAATACACACAATGTAGAATACACATACACTAGATAAGGGTATAAATATATATATATACACTAACTGAATTGGGAGCAAGAATATATTGACAGAATGAGGATTAATAAAGTGCAGTGCTGATTGTTGATCGTGAGAGATCATGTGTTCAAAAGTCTTATTGCTTGTGGGAAGAAGCTGTCATGTAGTCGGCTGGTGCGGGTCCTGATGCTGCGATACCGCCTGCCTGATGGAAGCAGTGAGAGCAGCCCATGACTCGGGTGGCTGGAGTCTTTGATAATCCTCCGAGCTTTATTCACACACCGTCTGTTATATATATCCTGGAGGGAGGGAAGCTCACCTCCGATGATGTTTCTGGCCGTTCGGACCACCCTTTGCAGGTCTTTGCGGTTGTGGGCGGTGCTATTGCCGTATCAGGCGGTGATGCAGCCAGTCAGGATGCTCTCTACAGTGCTGGTGTAGAACCATTTGAGGATGTGGTGGTTCATTCCAAACTTCCTCAGCTGTCTCAGGAAGAAGAGGCGCTGGAGAGCCTTCTTCACAACGGCCTCAGTGTGGACGGACCATGTGAGTTCCTCAGTAATGTGGACACCGAGGAACTTGAAGCTGCTGACTCTCTCCACCGGTGATCCATTAATGGTGATGGGGCTGTGTTCTCTGTCTTTCTTCCTGAAGTCCACCACAAGCTCCTTGGTTTTACTGACGTTGAGGGAGAGGTTGTGCTCCTGACACCAGCGCGTTAGAGTGTGCACCTCCTCTCTGTAGGCTGTTTCATCATTGTCAGTGATCAGACCTACAACCGTCGTATCGTCAGCAAACTTAATGATGGCATTGGAGCTATGTGTCGCCACACAGTCATGTGTGTAAAGGGAATACAGGAGTGGGCTGAGAACACAGCCCTGCGGGGCTCCAGTGTTGAGGGTCAGTGATGAGGAGATGTTGCTGCCCATTCTAACGACCTGACGTCTGCCTGACAGGAAATCCAGGATCCAGCTGCACAGCGAGCTGTTTAAGCCCAGAGCCCGGAGTTTCACATCAAGCTTGGAGGGCATTATGGTGTTAAATGCTGAGCTGTAGTCTACAAACAGCATTCTCACATACGTGTTCCTTTTTTCCAGGTGGGATAGAGCAGTGTGTATTGTAGATGCAATAGCATCATCAGTGGAGCGGTTGTTACGGTAGGCAAACTGCAATGGGTCCAAAGAGGTGGGCAGAACAGAGCAGATGTGATCTCTGATCAACCTCTCAAAGCATTTGCTGATGATGGGGGTGAGGGCAACAGGACGCCAGTCATTTAAGCAAGTGATTTTTGATTGCTTCGGTACAGGCACAATGGTTGATGTTTTTGCATGTGGGGACTACAGACAGGGAGAGGGACAGGTTGAAAATGTCCGTAAAAACACCAGCCAGTTGGTTCGCGCATGCTCTGATGACGCGGCCCGGAATGCCGTCTGGACCCGCGGCTTTGCGAATGTTCACCCGTCGAAAGGATCGGGTTACATCCGCAACAGAGACGGAGAGTGAAACATCATCTGTAGTATCGGCCGCGAGTGCTCTCTCCGCGAGGGCGGTGTTGTTGTTGTCCTCGAAACGAGCATAAAAAGTATTAAGCTCGTCCGGGAGAGAGGCAACGGTGTTCATGGCGGAGTTTTTATTCCGTTTATAGTCCGTGATGGTGTTAATTCCCTGCCACATACTTCTGGAGTCAGTGGTGTTGAACTGTCCTTCAATTTTGTGCCTGTACTGGCGTTTGGCTGTACTGATGGAGTTACGGAGGGCATAACTGGCTTGTTTACGCTCCTCCGCGTTCCCGGAATTAAAAGCAGTGGTCCGCGCGAACATCGCCGTTAACCCATGGTTTCTGGTTGGGGTAGATCCGTATAGTTTTTGTCGGAACAACGTCCTCTACGCACTTCCTGATGAAACACGTTACGCTATCAGCGTAAACCTCGATGTCGTCATCGGAGGCAGACCGGAACATCTCCCAGTCCGCGTGATCAAAACAGTCCTGTAGCATAGAGTCTGATTGGTCCGACCAGCACTGGATCGTTCTGAGGGCGGGTGCTTCTCGTTTCAGTTTCTGCCTGTAAGCGGGCAGAAGCAGAACGGAGGAGTGGTCGGATTTGCCAAATGGTGGGTGGGGGAGGGATTTGTAGCCATCCCGGAAAGGAGAATAGCAATGATCCAAAACCCGGTCCCCTCGTGTGTTGAAGCTGATATGTTGGTGGTATTTTGGTGCTATTGTTTTAAAGTTGGCTTTGTTGAAGTCCCCGGCAACAATGAATGCAGCCTCAGGGTGCACGGTTTCCTGCTCACTTATACTGCCATACAGTTCCCTAAGTGCCCAGTCTGTGTCGGCTTGTGGGGGGATGTACACAGCAGTGATAATGACCGCTGTGAATTCCCTCGGTAGCCAGAATGGTCGACACAGAAGCATGAGATATTCCAGATCAGGAGAGCAGAAAGACCTGATAAAATGTACATTCCTCTGATCACACCATGATTTGTTGATCATAAAACATACACCTCCACCTCTGCTTTAACCTGAGAGGTCTTTCGCTCTGTCCGCTCAGTGCACGGAGAAACCCGTGGGTTCGATGGCCGAGTCTGGAATCTCCGCGGACATCCAGGTTTCCGTAAGACAGATAACGCAGCATTCTCTCGTCTCTCGTTGGAAGGAGATCCGCACTCTCAGCTCGCAGAGCTTGTTGTCCAGAGACTGTTTGAGCAAGGAGGTTGGTCTGAGGCGTCTCCTCCACTCACTCTTGCATTCAAACCAATTCTAACAGCTCTCCTTGTTGACCATTCCAAGATGGCACCGCAGTTGATGTATCCAAACCAGCAGAATGAGGCATCTATGTATGATTTCCTCAGCTCCTCTGATGTAAACAACTCTGCGCTTCCGTTTTCTTTCGTATTTCACATGTAGATCTTGCGTGAACTTGCCAACGCCCTTTACCCTGAACCTCGTGAATTTTTTGTAAAACAACTTTAAAATTTCAATCCATTTCTTACACGCGTCTAGCATTTTGCTTCAAAAGACATTAATAGACCTTATTTACGCTAGCACCATCTTTGGAATGGAAACGAGGCTGTGAGGGATAGACTTACCATCTCTTCAATGGCACAAATGGTATAAAGCTGAATAAAGCTCTTAAATCACATCTGATTTTCCAAAACTCATGTTGTCTGGAGTTCTTGATATAATGAATGTTCTTGAACAGATATTTCTATCAATGTTTTGTGCGTGGAACGATCCAAAAACACTTTAAACTGCAGTACAGCCCATTGAAGAGACTGTAAGAATATCCCTCACAGCCTCGTTGTCATTCCAATTAAAATTCAAAGATAGCGTTAGTGTGAATAAGGTATTTTTGTGCTTTTTGGAGCTTCAAACCTTTGGCAGCCATTCACTTGCATTATATGGACCTACAGAGCTGAAATATTCTTCTAAAAATCTTCATTTTTGTTCACCAGAAGAAAGAAAGTCACACACATCTGGGATGTAAATGACGAGAGAATTTATACTTTTGGGTGAACTATTCCTGTAAAGGTCATATGCATTTCAGCTATCACAGAAACACAAACAGACATACAGTACATATGAACATAAATCATGTTTCAAATGTATACCACATAAATAATATTATTTTAGAGATATGTGTAACCCAAGTAATGTACTTGAAAGTATTTAATTTAAGTCAGTAACTGTAATTCATTTGTAATGAGATTACCCCAAACACTGACAGCAATTTGAAATCTGAATTATGTAACTAGAAGCGGCTGCATTCATATATTTGAGATTTGTCTGGACTAAAGGCTGTTTACGGTTGCTATGCAACTTGGCACACTAATATTGAATGTGCGTCCTTCACAAAAGCTCCTAAACCAATCTCATCAAATTCAGACACAGAACCATCATTTTCAATTCAATTCATATGTGCTTTTCTGGGATGACAAAATATACAATGTATTGCCAGATTATTCGCAAGGACTACAAAGAATAAAACTTGATATATGATTAATCATGTATACATATATATATATGATTATATATAATAATCAAAATTCTCTCTAAAAAAAAGTTTCAAATCTCTTTCTCTCTCTTTTCTAATTTATCTTTTTAAGAACACTATTTCTATTCCTAGGGGGTTCTCGTGATCTAAACACAAACATCCTTGCATAAAGGAATCCTTCCAGTCTCTCAGTAGCATTGAATGACATGAACTCAATCAGAACACTGCCAACAGACATGCTCACAAACACTCATACAACTGTTAAACAATTTTAATCAATATGAGATTCTAAATGACCTGATTTTTACCAAGGCACCACAAATGATCAAGATGACAGAAATGACTCTGGCATCACCCAAAGCAAATATAATCCTTTAGTACCAATTATTTTTGTTTTATCCTTGATTTGTACAATGCCTTTTTATTAACTATTTCAATAAAAGGTAATTTCCGACTTTCAGCAATATGCTCTGGTCAAGCTCAGGTACAGAAATTGTATTAATTAAAATGTGATTATTTATTTTACTATAAAATAGCAGGATGGAAATAAAAAGCTAAAACTAGATATTGCTCACATGAGGGAAAGGGAGTTAGCTTGAAGTTGTATATATATATATATATATATATATATATATATATATATATATATATATATATATATATATATATATACATTAGGGCTGTCAATTGATTAACATTTTTAATCGAATTAATTACATGTGTCCCGATTAATTAATCGCGATTAATCGCATATGCAAATATTTGCTGAGAAAGCCCCTCATATAACAATAATTCAATATATAATGATTTTACATATTTATATCAATATAGAATTATACATAATTATCTTTAAATATTTAAAAATGATATTTTATTTATATATATATATATATATATATATATATATATATATATATATATATATATATATATACAGATAAATAAAATGCATTACATTCTTGTGGCAGAAGAGTTAATCATTGATATGACAATACAAAAAGCAGCTTTAGAATACAATGTATTGTTTACTACCATATTATTGATCATAAGCCAATCATTGGCATACAGTTCACAGCAATCCATTTCACAAGTGAATTTATCAATCAGTTGGAGATTTATGTTGAGGGCTTGTTTAAGGACCCCTCAATGTACACCTGCGTCAGACATTTTTTTAAATTAATGCTTAAAAAACATTTACATCTAGAGCCAAGTGGTATATTAAAACAAACATCAACAAAAAGGAAAATAAATAATCAGTTTAAATAAAAATATCAAATTGTTTACATATTTCAATACACTTTACAGATTTCTTGTTACTCAAATTGGAAATTATTCTTAGGTATTGCTGAACCTCTGAATTAAAAATTAAAACGAATGGTTTATAACCACCATACTTACATTTATGAATTCTAAACTTTGTCAACAAAAGCAGAACATTAATCAAATAATATTTCTTATGAAGAGACATGTCATAGTTTAAACATTTTCAAAACAAAGTTGAATGCTGGGAATAATATGATCTTTAACAATCTTGTAGAAATCAGACAAGTCGAGTAAGGACAGCTCCAAAATAAATGAAAAAATGTTACCACAAAATGTACAGAATATATCGACATCACAATTAAATCTCTCTACAAGAAAATAATTAGTGGGGTAGTACTTATAAATAAGTTTGAAGGAAATTTCTTTGATTTTATTTGAGATTAGATATTTATGGTGTAATTTCTGAATTTTGCACCATCTCAATCCAGCCACACCCTGCGTCAGACATGCTTGTGTAGCGTCTCGGGTGTGTTGCGTCATAAACATAAAATGTTTTGGTCACTGTGTCAAGTTAAATATAGTTTAATACTCAATCTTTAAATGCATCTTGAGATCCCTTAGATCGCATTTGCGGTCCTTCGAGTGTTTTGAACGCAAGAACACCTGCTGAAGTGTTTTCTACACTGTATAAACTGTGCGTTGCTCATACAGCTGAAGTTTCACTTACTGCCCTCTGGAGTAAACAGGTGGTACTACAAGCTTGCATTTCTCAGGAATCTTCCTTATTATGGTCCAGGGGTATTGCGATTAATTGCGTAATTTAAAAAAAATTAATTGCACTGAATTAACACATTAAATCGACATCCCTAATATATATATATATATATATATATATATATATATATATATATAATTTTTAAGAAATGTCAACTCGGGTGAGCTGTAATAAAATGGTCATGAAAATGTGTAGAGATATTTAAGAAGCAGGTACATATATAAATATGTCAAAAATCCTAACAACACCTCTCGCAACATTTCTTTTGTTGTAAAAGGTGTCAAGGCTTTGAATTGAATCTGAACTGTTCAAATCTAGTTAATCTGCAGCTGAATCTGGAATGGAAATGAAACTGCGGAGGAAGAGTGGGAGGGGGGTGTGCATCAATTTGCACTCTGGAGGGTATTACACCAGGTGATAAATAATATCACCTTTCATGATCACCTTCTGAGGAATCCAAGCCAACTGTGGATGTACTGTAGTAACTGTTTTGGGGGGTGTGAAATCCGTTTCCCAGCCCTCAGTGGATGACAGAAACAATTATACAGCTACACGGCCAAATGAATAAAATTAGCTCTTAGAGCCGTTTTCTCCCTTTTCCTGCCCGTGGCGATTAGCATGTGACCATCCTCACTGCACGTGCTCAAACCAAAGATCACTGCTGGCTTTAATCAGTGTGTGAGTGTGTATATCTTTTAATGATCTGATGATGTCAGCTATGACTGGTGCATCATGGGAGTAGAGGTTACGTGTATGTTGCTTGACACACTTACTAATTGGAAGAAGAAGTGTTTGAAACTTGTGTCTTGGGATTTGTTCAGATCAAAAATCAGATTTATTGTTTTATTTAGTGTTAGGGAATCGTTAACTAAAAGTAGAATCTATATATAGCACACAAGTGTACTAGTTGTTTAGCTTTTCCAGTAGCGAGATACATTTTCCAACGAGTAGCGTTTTTGTCAATTGTGTTTGCGAACGCAGCAAAAATATTATATATATGTTAAACCGTCTCTCTCTCTCTTTCTCTCTCTCTCTCTCAAGTAGTGCTGAGAACATTTTTAAGTGAATTTGTTTTTCGATCAGTTGATGTACAGTAAATGAACTGGCTAAAATAGACAATTCCCTTATACTGTATTCAGTACTGGAATCTCTGATACATTTTAGTGAGTCGGTTCTTTCAGACAGTTCGTGTAAATTAACTAGATCACACTAATGTTTTACTAATTCACTTGAGCCCGTGCAGCCTAAAATTTACTTTTACTTCTTTTAGAAGTGAAATATTTAGCTAATTGCTGCTGTTCATCACTATATTATACCAGTTATATAAAATAGGGTGTTTTCTATTTTTTCTTAGTGTATATTAACTGTAAATTTATATTACATTTAATGTTGTCATCCTATTAGTTTAAACCTTATGAAACTTAACCATATTTTACTATAGTAATATTATAGAAACCATGTCTTTAGTAACCATGTTTTTTTTTAAGGATACAATGGTTTTTGATCAAATGACCCATATTTTCCATAGTATCCATATAATAACCATGATTTTACTGTAGTAATATTGTAGTAACCATGACTCTGGTAACAATTAATAATTTTGTGGTATAATGTGGTATAAAAACATATAATGTCACAAGTGCGACTGGGAGACTGGTTTGTGACAATAGATTTGAAGGTCGCTTATTTCCATATTCAGATTGTTGTAGGGTGCTACTGGTTGTTTAGATCAGTTTCACTATCAGAATTCACTATCATTAATATTTATTAATTATTAAATAAAATAATAGAATTTAACTCATTAAAGTCTTCCCTGAAGGTTGAGTATTTTGATTAATAATCAAAATAATGAAGAAGGGGATAAACTAGTCAAATTATTGCCATAAGAATCCAACAGTAATCTGGTTACAGTTGGCTTCTAGCTGGTACCAAGACCACTCCGTCCCCCGGTGGAGGGCCGGGAGGAGAATCCTTGTTTCCCTTATTTTCATTTGCCCCCTTCGGGCTGCGGTACCCACATGTTTAATAAAATGGCGATTTCCCCACTCCCTGGGTCATCCAGCCAGTGTGCGCCTTTCTCAATGCACCCCGGCCCTAAAACTCTACAGTCCCAGTTCCCTGGATGCAGCTCCCTCGCCTCCGTCCCCGCGACTGCTCAGCCCCGGCAGGCCAGTGCTGATGAGTTCCGAAGATGCCTCCTTAGGACCTCTTCCTCAGTCTCTAACCTGCCGGGTGCGTGGAGCAAGGTCTGTGCTTTCAGTCTTTTCTCAGCAAAAAGCCTCCCGATGCACTATTACATGCTCCCCCCCACAGCGAAGCCCCGCCCAGTACGTCAAAAGCGATAGTCCCGTTAGTGCCCCTCGCACGGAGCTTGGATGCGTGGCTCTCACTTCCCAATCCATCTCGCTGGCAGGCCAGGACCATCTGACTCGGCTACGCGATTCAGTTCTCCCGGCTCCCACCTCGTTTCAGCGGTATTCACTCCACTTGCGTGCACAGCCAAAAAGGCAGTGCCTTACGTGCAGAGATCTCGACCCTGCTCCTCAAGGACGCGATATAGCCCGTCCCTCCAGCCGAGATGGAGAAGGGTTTCTACAGCCCTTACTTCATCGTAACAAAACAAAAAAAATGGGGGGTTGCGACCAATCTTGGACCTGTGAGTTCTCAACCGGGTCTTGCACAAACTCCCGTTCAAAATGCTCACGCAGAAACTGATTCTCACCTACATTCGACAGCTAGATTTGTTCGCGACGGTAGACCTGAAGGACGCGTACTTCCACGTCTCCATTCTGCCATGTGGGCATCCGCATACTCCACTACCTTGACGACTGGCTCATCCTGGCCCACTCTCGAGAGTCACTATGCACTCACAGGGAACAGGTGCTCAGGCACCTCAGCCGGCTAAGGCTTCAGGTCAACTGGGAAAAGAGCACCTGGTCTCGCTGTGTCTGAAACCACCCCTATCCATTATATAGTGCACTATTTTGAGTTTTCGCTATTTTGTAGTAGTATCTGAATTCTGAGTGAGCCACTCGTTGCCTATTTTTGTTCACTCATTCTTACCCACAATGCACTCTAATTTCATATGTACATTTCAAGTACAATCGATGATGGTTAATTTCCCACAATCCACATTGGGGAAGATATACGAGCTAGGAGTTTACTGCTTCCTTCACTCCTGCAATGTTTGATTTCATGATGAATGTAGTAAATTACTTTTTGACAAATCAATACTGGATTAAAATAACATAATAACATATAGAGAGACAAAACATACAGATACATTTAAGCTGAAACATAAGTATTCCCATAAAATATAACGCTGGGAATTCTGGGAATGCCCGATTACATTTTTTTACAGTAATTTTAATAATCATTTACTGTAAAAAGTACATGTACTCTCTTGTTAAACATAATGTTAATTTTTTATCATTAATTATACAGAAAAATCGTATTTTTACATCAATAAAATTTCATTTTTTAAATATTTTATTGTAAAAACGACTGTATTGTCTTTTAAAATATATTTAAAAAATGACTGTAAATTTACTGTAAATCAATTAACATTTTATTTCAGAAGCATTTTTACAGTATTTGACTGTAATTTTTTTTAGAAAAATTTCAAATTTTTACTGTGTAGGAACAGAGGTCCTCTCCACAATGACAGCTTCTCTCTCTTTACTGAGTCTCTTTATAACATTACTGTCTCATCTTATGTAGATACACTGGATATTGACTGCCCTGTCTGAACAAACGGATCAGATTTCATCACATACAAAGTGATGAAATTTAAAACCAAATCAGATTTGTTTGCAATGTGACATTTTTTTTGTGTTTAAGGTGCTATATGGTTAATAATATAGGCATGCTTACTCTACAAAGTTTATCTTCTGGGTCAGAAGCAATTAAACAAGTCTAGAACTCTTTCCTGCCACTGTCACACCAGTTAACTTTAGTTAACTTCCTGTCAGGACCTCCAGCATTGTTGGTGGGCTTTATTTACCTCGTCCTCATTTCATGTCATTATTGTCTTCTGCCATCTCTATCTCAGCTGCGCTTTAGCAAAACTAATAAAACTTGGTAATGTGCCACACATTTGGAAAGGAACGGGGGCCAGAAGTGAATAAAAGTGGCCTGGAGTGTTTGGCAAGAACTCAGAGTCAAATGGCTCGGATTCTGTCATTATAGTGCATAGACGAACAAATAAAAATAGAGCAGAGGGAAGTATGCCAATAATAGGGTTATGTTTAATTATATGGGAATAAAAAATATATATTTTCGCTTTTAACCTTGTGCAATCTTGCTTCCTTCTGAATGGACTGTGTGTTTTGTCTTCAATCTAGGCTAGGCATAATTTAATGTAAACTGACTGATCTCAGTTCAGGACACTCTGTCAGGAAAGGGTTAAACTTTTGACGTGGCGCCGATGTAAGAGTTTGTCTTTGGGAGAAACGACACCAAAACTACATCTGTTAAGAAACCTAATTAGGTTTTTACATTGTAACCTGTTTGATTTAAAAGACTAGAGTCTCTAGTTACATCCGATATGCCATTTTGAGAATTTGAGCGATTTATTGTAAAATGGCATGCTGTTTAACGCAATGACCACTGACATGGACTATAGAAATCCTGCGTATATTCACTGTGCATTATCTCATTGAGAATCAAAGCATTTTACGTTTGAAAAAAGTTTGCTTGCAGAGGCTTTATATGGAGTTAGGATGAAAATAATGTGCATTTTTAACTGTTCTGAGACCAGTGCAGACATAAAGCACACTGGAGGTTAAGTTATTCACTAAATAGGGAGAAAGGGAGCATCATACAACTTTCCTATTTAGATAAGTGCATTCACTCCTAACATTGGAGCAAAACTTCAGTTTCAGGCTGCAGATGATGTTTGGATCACTCAACATATTTGGCAGACATGGAACAGTGTTAATCAGTACATAGATTCACCATTTATAATGTGTAATTTTATTTGAACATGGTTGGCAGTGATTTGATGATGCTGGCCATTACTTTGAATCATAATTAATTATGCTAATTTTTGACTGGTAAAATTAGTTCGCAGTCCTTTTCAGCATATTGCCGCGCCGTTTTGGGTCCGTTCTGCATAATGTGGGGGCTCATTTTAGCTTATCGCGGCCCATTCGGCCCGTTTCGCGGCTGACCCACCATCCCACTCAGTTCTCCCGATGGCCAATCCGCCCCTGATCGGCCCCAAAGTGTGTCGGCCCACCGGGAAAATGCCCGGTATGCCAGATTACCAATCCAACCCTGTTTGAGGACATCAGTTTTTAGCTATCATTTCTTAAATTTTTTGGCTGTTTATTAGGGGATACTAGTTCAAAAATTGGAATAGAAAATGCACACAGCAGTCATGCTCGTATTTAAGGAGGTTTAAGACACTTTTTGTATTGTAGAAATGCTTTATGAAATACAATATGATGTGATGTAATGTATTTGAATTATATGAATTATAATATTCATTAGGCCTACATATTTTATTTATAATTATTGTATTTTTTTATTTTTATATGGAGGCCTGTCTCAGAAAATATTGGTATGTGTTTAACAGCAATTAACTAGATGAATTAATAGGCACATCATATTATTAATTTGATTAAAAATGTTGATCTCAAATTTATATACAGTATATACAGTATATATATATATGTATATGTTGTTTTCCCCTGTTATGTTCTACACTGCCTTACAGAGCATCCATGAAAATATCCATTATAAGCTTGTAAGCTTGGAAGAAAACTACTTTATTGAATTTGGCTGAAATTCTTCATGGACAACATATTTCAGGGACCAATTTCTATTTAGTTGCTCTTTTTGCTCTTTTTTTTCCACAAAGACATTCACGTTTAGTCACATAGCATTAAAAAATAAAACAACAACAGAAGGATCTTACAGTCTCAGTATAATTTACATACATTTTCTTTTCCCGTAATGGATTAGATACAGTTAAAAGTGTAGTAAACTAATTCTACGGAAGATGTACTTTGATGTCTGTAAGGCAATTGATTCACAAGCACTTTTGACCAGTTTTATTTGCATCCGAGTTCAACACAACTCTTTTATGTCTTTTCAAAACATGAATAAATGTTGTTTAATACAATTTCCTGTATTCAAATGCTTCAGTCGCTCGAAGCATTACAACATAATTTCAATTATTGTGTTGGACTTTCGAAGTTTGTTTTGTTTTTTCTTCCAGGAATCTAAAAAAGACAAACATGCACATTGATCAAACACACTTGCATTGTGCCTGTCACATTCTAACGTTGCTGTGACAGCACATTGTAAAGGCTCAAACTCATGCATTCTGCTGGGTGATATAATTAGGAGGCAGATGAACACATGGCAGCCTGCGCTCTCTGGAGAGACGGTGAGTAATGATGTGAGAAACAGAGGCATTTGAAGAACAGGTTAGGAGTCGGCCGTGGGGTTCGAGGGCTGTCTGCACCATAGGGATGACCTTGGGAACTTTCTGGAACACTCGAGACCATGTTGCATCAAAGACAAGCATGTCCTTGGGGGAGATCCTGGAAATTGGTTATTGTATTGCGAAGGCTATTTACCTTTATGGGGATTAACATATTTAATTCCCCACTCTAATCCCATCGGAGCTAATGCCCCTCCATTTCCAATTATCCTGCTAGAGTGACACGGAAGAAATCGCTTGCCACAAACTGCTCGCAACCACACAGACTGCATTTAGTTAGTAGAATGCTCGAGAATTTTTTTGTTTTGTTTTTGTTGTTTTCATTTAATTTAATTAATTTTTTCACTTTCCATGAATTTTAAGACAGTTATGTTCTCTACTTTCTCTGGGAGGCCGATCATACTTTAATTATGGTGTCGCCAGTATTAATCTCATCAACAAAATTGCAAATGAAAATGTTTGTTGACAAACATGAGGTGTTTTTTGATTTTATTCATTTAAAAAATTAGACAAAACATATGAATCATGATGGTAATCAAACGATTTTAAATTAAACATACTGTTGATGAAAATATAATTCACAATTGCTAACAATATTTTCAGAAAAAGGAAAACTTGATCTTGATATTTGGAGGAGATGTGAGAGCTGAACACCAGTAACCTGAAATATTTTACTATCGCATTATTATTAATAATCACCCAAACGCATCCTATATGAGATTAAGCAGACATATCTACAACATTAATATATATAAAAATAAAATTTCCAATAAAACTGTGAAGAATCCACAAAACAGTAACTAAACAGTACTGTAGCTTCTACTTCAGCATAGCCGACTAATTTTATGTTGTTGTAATTAGCATAAAATATGCTGACAGTTTGGTCAGAACAAAACAGATTAAAATTACATGAGGAAATATTGGCTAAATTTAGATGACATTTTAGCTAAAAGACTAAAATTTATCAAATAAATAAAGACTAAAAACAAAAAGCTGTGTAAACATTTACACTGGATGTCTCTAGTCTCAACCTCAGATGGTTCACACCCTCCTACAGTCACTGACCAGCCATGCATCTTGAAAACAAAACTAAAAATACATTTCTTAATCTAACAAGCTGTTATCTGATTGGCTGGCTTTACATTACAGCTGTACTGTATGCAAATCTGCATGCAAAACTTGATAAATAGTGAGCATTTTAACTTCCATGTTATAAATCCTTCATACATACACTACGCAAATAAAATGTCCCAAACAGATCAATATTTAAGCCCTTTTTTAAAAAAAAAACGCTCATAATCGCTCTTCTATCCTAAGAGTTCTTCTTCTTTTGGTGATTCACATTCTTCCTGCTTATCGCCCTCTACTGGGCAGAGAGGAGAATTTATAGTACAAAAGGACTTAAATATTGATCTGTTTCTCAACCACACCTATCATATCAATTCTGAATATATGGATTAAAACATTAAAGACTGAATACTTGTATTCTGCCTTTACAGGCTTTTTGAGGTTAAAAGTTTTGGACCCTGTTGACTTGCATAATGACCATGGGCGCTGTTAGGACTGGGTTAAGACTGGGCATAAGCCATGAAAGATTTCCGTATCAATAACACCAAATACACACTCAATTTAGCTTTTGTTGGAAGCTGCGTTCCAGTTCTAATCTTATGTATATGTGCGCATGCAAGAAGAGCACTCATGACAGAATTGTGGCTGTGTGTGTCTGGTGAACATTCCTGTCCTGGTAAGATATTGGAAAATGGAAGCTTTAGGATAAGTTCTGCCGGGAAGACTCAATTGTTACATCACTCATTACCTTCTCATCTATCCAATCGCGTTCAACACTTGAAGTATAAAAGATGGGTACTTACACATGTCTGAGTTCACAGATGCTAACGCTTTTGTTCATTGTTCGCGTCAGTTGCCGACCAAACACGTCTAAGGACACGCAATTTGTTTGCGTTTACTCTAATTCTGATGATGATTTCATCCCGCCGTCTCCTCCTCCTGCTCACCGCAGCTCACACATCCAGTGCTGTACTTCTCCATGGGCGCAGTGGTCATTCGAAGACATGGTCTCTTGAGGACGCCGGCATACCGGTCAGCCAAGGCCCTTCTAGAGAAATCTTCTCCTTCTGGCCCAAAACACCCTGGGTAATCCGCCTGTTTCCCCTTATTTGTCTTCAAAAGCTCCAACTTCGACAGCTCAGCTAAAACCAACTGGCAAGAAAAGATCTGCTAAATTATCCTCAACTCGTCTATCAAAAAGATCATCGCCGCCCGCTCTGTGCCATCTCCTCCGCTGTCAACTGAACCTACAGACATGAATTACCAGATTTTCTCCGCAGTTCAAAGCCTTTCTCAAACCGTTAACGGACTGGAATCTAAAATGTCGGTTTTTCAAACATTTCTTCATCAACCCTAACTTCAGCTCAGATCCGGCCTCGAACTCTTCAGCGATTCTTCAGTTTTCACCCCCCTCCTTTCGGATTTAGCAACCCTTCGAACGTGCCTTCTACATCTTCTACTCTGCCTGCTTCTCTACCAACGATCCAGATGCCATTTCAAGATGTCTCCGCTCCACTGGCTCCTTCAAATTTTAGTCTATCCACAGCAACTCCAGCTCAAGCTTCTGGTAGGCGTTTTTGTTTCACCAGCTGCCGCATCAGTGTCCACACAACCAAGAGCCATCATTATCCAAGGTAAAGATATTAACTTGGCCTCATTTCTGCTTCCGTCACCTGCGGCTGGCAGGTAAATGGTCAACTGTGATGACGTGGCAGTCCCTCTTAAAACCTCCGATCCTCACCTTCAACGTAATCTCTCGTTTGGCAAATTCGTGATCGCTTTTAGTATATACAGAGACATTTTGTGCCAAAATTATCCAGAGAGAAGGGAAGAGTTAGATCTCTATCTAACCATCATTGCAGACTTTAGCCAAGTCACGGGGGCACGTTGTTTCACGTATACCACAAGGCATTTTCCGCAAATCCGCTTCTTTCATTCTTTTTTACAACTCAAGACTTCACGGGTCAGTTACAGTTACCGAACTGCTCGTTCGCCATTTCGGCGGCAAAAAACTTTAGCCCGTACCATTTGCAGCGCTCATAGCATTCGCATGCAATGATCTGGCTGCTGTCCACGGTGCTGAAAACATAAGACTCTCTTTATACAGCTTAGGTCGCCGCGTGGCAAAATTTAATGGCGTCCCTATGTTTTCATTCCATGAATCTGTCTGCTCCTATTTTCCGTCTTCCCAATCTTAAATCCTCGACATACTTAAACAGGTATTTA
Organism: Moxostoma hubbsi; assembly: GCA_032164185.1. Classification (NCBI taxonomy): domain Eukaryota; kingdom Metazoa; phylum Chordata; class Actinopteri; order Cypriniformes; family Catostomidae; genus Moxostoma; species Moxostoma hubbsi. The sequence continues at coordinate 2,232,269 of JAVLUX010000036.1, read as the reverse complement.
GCGACATCGCCGTTCCCCTCTCGGCGAAAAAAACAAAAAAAAAAAATCAATGGGCCCCTCTACTTCGCTCGTATTCCTCGGCATTTTCCTAGTCACGGTTTTAATGCAAGCTTCTCTCCCTCACGAAAGCTTTTAAGGATTAGATCCTTCCTGGAAACTTTTCCCTCCCTCGGTATCGTTTCGAACATGACGTGCTTTCGTTGCTCGGTCACCTTAATTTTTTCCACGAGCATAATTCCTCAAGGTAGGGCTTTAATTTCTCGGCCGCTAACTTTGGCTCATTCCATGCAAGAATTTAGTGACTCGGTCAGTTTTACGAAGGCTGCCCGTCCGACATCAAATTTCGGACTCATCTGTTAAATTATTGGAACGGCATTTTCTTTTTATTACGTTGCTTTTGAATCATCAGAAGAACGTCAACTATTTACCGATGCCGCCCCCTCTATTGGCTTCGGGGGGTTCTTTCAAGGGCAATGGTTCACAGAAAAATGGCCAATTGCTTTTCCAAGTTGTCTTCTGGCTCTGTCTCTTCCGCACTCCATGAAATTTATCCTCTAGTTGTAGCCAGCGTCATCTGGGGTTCAGTGCAGTCTAGGTAAAGCATACTGATGTTCTCCGATAACGAAGCCACCGTCCCCATCATTTATAAGGTCGGTTATCTCGCCAGACTATGATGCCTTTCGCGAGACGCTTAATCTGGCAATCTGTCGTCTTTATTTTATTATCAAAGCTGCTCTCATAGCAGGCTACTCCAATGCTATCGCCGACGCGCTCTCCTGTTTTCGTTTTCAGACTTTCAGATGGCTTTTGCCCTTCAGCCCATACGGATCCAACTCCGTGCCCTCCCCTATCAGCTACTATGTTAAATTAGACGATTTGCTTAGTTCAGCCAGTCATTTCATGGCTAAAGGAGTAGCTCCTTCCACTTATAAATTTTACATTTCCGCTCGGTCTTCATTCTTTACGTTTTGCTTTCTTTCAGATTTCCGTATTTCCCATTTTTGATTACGACCGCTTGCTCCTCTCTCGTCTTCACCTCGAGAAACCTAATCTATACCTTCCTCCATCTGTAGATTACTAGCAGGCATTCAATTCTACACAAATATTCCAACCCCGACTTTCCCCGAAGTTTATTCACTGCTTCTCCTATTCGTTCATTGCTCATGCATAAGCAAATCCTCTATCATTCTCCACATAACGGCTGGCTTTTACTTTCCCTTTATTGCAAAGACTAATCTCTTCTATTTGCCAGGCCTTTTTCTACGTACATCAATAATTTGCTAGAAGCTGTGTTTCTAACTGCTTTCTACGGTTTTATGCGTCCAGGGGAATTTACATCAGCTACCAATCATTTCGATCCCGCTCGTGATCTGTCCTTCTCCGATCAACTCCTTTCACCTAATTCTTTACTCTCTTTCTTAAGCACTCTATGAATGATTCCAAGGTTCCGGCATCACACTAACAATTTCAATTTATAACAATTTTGTCTCTTCTCATCTATGGCTAAATTTCTTAATTTGTCATAAATCTCCTAATTTCTACGTCATCTACCATTCCTTGGATAGATGGCGTTCCTCCGCATTGGAGTCTCTTATAAGACCCGACTCAAAAACTATCCTCGAAGCTCAGAAAGCTCCTATAACGGTCCAGGTATATACCTATGCAACTACTGGTGGTGGTGTCATGCTCTTTCATTATCTGTCATAGTTCTAGCTCACTAGAACTAATATTAAAAAAAAAAAAAAAAAAAAAAAAAAATGTTCAGTGTGGTCTACTGTGACCGTGTAGCCTAATGTGGCCTCGTATCCGTGTGGCATTAGCAGCCTTGTCCTGTGTGTGGCCTACGTGGTCTTTTGGCCCTTACGGCCTTGGTACCGTGTGGCCTTGTGGCCGTTGTCTCTGTCCAACCTCGTCTCATTGTGGGCTCACAACATCGCGGCCCTCGCGGCCCCATTCTATGTTCAGTGTGGTCTACTGTGACCATGTAGCCTAATGTGGCCTTGTCCCATGGTCTTGTGGCCAGTTATGGCATTGGTTATTTGTGGCCTAAGGCCGTGTCCATGAGTGATTCTGTCTCTGTTTGGCTTTAGCAGCCTTGTGGCCCAGCGGGCCATGTCTCTGTGTGGGTCTAAAGGCCTTGTGGCACAATGTTGCCTTGTCCTATATGTAAAAAATGGCCAGTGGTCTCGTGGCCCTTAGCGGCATTGGTTCTATGTGGCCTAGTGTCCGTCGTCTATGTTCCTTGTTACGTGTGGTCTATAGTGGCCTCGTGGCATTTCGATGCCTTGTCCTATATGTAAAAAATGGACAGTGGTTTCGTGGCCCTAGCGGCATCGGTTCTATGTGGCCAAGCGGCCGTTGTCTGTGTGGCCAAGCGGCCTTGAGGCACTGTAGCCTCGCTAAAAGATGGCCATGTGGTCCTCGTGGTTGGTTTTGTGTGGCCTCGCGGCCTTGTCCAGTCTACCTCGTTTTTATGTGCGGCATTAGATGCTGTCTTGGCTGATTGCCAGCCTCGTCTCTGTGGTCTACTAAGGCCGTGTGGCCATGCGGCCTCGTCTCTGTGGTCTAGCAAGGCCACGTGGCCAGTGTGGCTCCGCTTTGTGGTCATTAGGGCAGGTTCTATGTGGCCCAAGGTGGCCTGGCTCTGTGCGGCCCAAGGTGGCCTTGTTCTGTGTGGCCCAAGGTGGCCTCGTCCTGGTGGCCAGGGGCCCGGTTCTGTGTGGTCCATCGCGGCCTTGTCTCTGTGTGGCCTTGTATTCATGTGATCTTCAACGGCTTGTTTCCACTGACTCTCCTGACACTATATTAGCCTTTTTCACAGTTATATCTCTATTCCTTCATGCTCGTTCCCTTCGACTCGTTCTCAGGGATAAACTGGTTGGTCAGTCGTAGTGCGACCCAAACTTCTCAAAAGTTGCTCATATGAAAGCGTCAGCTCTATTAATGCTTAATGTTTACACAGCAGCAGAATTTTAATTGCATGAATGTATTATTCTTGTCTTCTTATAATGTAGTCACCTCTTACTAATTGGCTATTGGCCTTAAAGGTGTTTTTGTCATGCTCATTATTAACCCTCCTCTCTCTCCATGTTTAGGCTCTCCATGATTCATGACCAGTGGGTATAATTCTCTTTACCGTACTTTGGGGGTAGGTCCCATCCCGGTGGAATTTTTCTTCCACCTTCTTTGGGGGTCGGCTGCGCCCCTGCCTTCATCGCCAGGCAGGAAATGCAGAGTCCGGACCCCCGGATTGCGAGCTACGGACGGGGCCTACGCCAAATAACTTTTATATTGTTTGCCGAGCTGTAAATAAATGGTTAATTGTTCAGTATTATTCTCCCGAGTCTTTCTGGTAGAACTATGTTGAGTTGGTCCATCCAGATTCTTTAAGTATTAAATATTTAGATACCCTGAAAAACTTAAAATACCTGACAAATCAATGACATATTAGACTATCAATTTGTACACAGTGTGCATATACTGTAACTATGGAAAGCCCAAAGGGACAATATAGTCTTTTTTAAATCACTTTTTAAAATACAAGTATTAAAAGCTTTCAAATTCTGATCTTTAAGTGTATCTGAAGCTTAGACAAAAGTTAGCGGAACCTTTTAGTTTCAGTAATATTTAAAGATTTACTATATAAATGGCATCTCACAAATATAGCATTTCAACTTTTAATATAAAGTATATTATATTCCCATATTTCTTTAAAGGATGGTCCCATATGTATCCACAGAGGTCTGGATTAAGTCCTGAATATCCACTGACTGACATAGAACTGGCCCTGGAATTAATGTACAGAACTGAAATATTCTTCTAAATATCTTCATTTGTGTTCAGCAGAATAAAGAAAGTCAGACACATCTGAGATGGCATGAGAGTGAGTAAATGATAAGAGAATTTTAATTTTTGGGTGAACTATTCTTTAATATACACAGCTTAATAATGTTGGAAACTCTGTAATAAATGCTTCATATGTGTACACTTTAAGGTACATTTTCATTGGTTACTCATGTTGAATCAGTGTTCGGTCTTTTTTTTTTGGTGTAACTGTTTGCAATCTTACCATAGATTAACCACAAACATGTTCCAGTGTCATTACATTATAATAATTATTTACAAGTATTACAATTAGTCATTTGTATTTATGTGAAAAATAAATAAATAAATAAATAAACAAGCAATAATATCTTAACATTTTCACATTTATTACAAATTTCATAAAGGACCATAGTAAATGCTCAGTGCTATTATCTAGAGATTATAATGCTTATCATTGTAAAGCACCTGGTGGGTGCAAAGAGTTTTTTTTTCCCCCATGTGTCTTCTCTCCTACAGTGAATGCTGTGACATCAGGTTTATCTGCTCAGCGTCAGTCTTGGACAGACAGGAAGTGAGGACGTGAGCTGTAGTTTGGTCCTGAGATCCACTGAGTTTTAATAGGCTTTTCATTCATTAAACAGATTCCTTTGGGATGACACAGTCATGGCACAGTGGGGGATACCAGATATGGGGCCTTTAGTCAGAGTATAAACTGCTGTCATCTTGCCACACAGTCTGTTATTTCCTGACAGGACAACGCACAGTATGGGTTTGTGATGGACCAGAGTGTCTTACTTGATTCTATGTTGAAGAAATAAGCAGATTAAACTTTAATCTGATAAAAAAACTAACATGTAAAACTCAAATATGGACTCTCAGAGCTTTGAACTTCTTAGCACGCTTGCAAGAAGAGCAGTGGTGTGCTGTTTCAAATGCTGTTTTCCTTTTTCAAACTGTCAACTTAGCTCAACTTCAACATCTGAACCACTGGTTTTAAAGCTCCTACCACTGAAAAGTTAGAAAACTACATTATAATCATGAGTTTGCAAGAAGAATGAATATAAACTTTCAGTATAGGGACATTTAATTCAAGTCACTCATATTTGAAGCAAATTAAAGCTGAAATGCTATACTTTTCTAGAGTTTAAATGGAGATCTTTGTCATGTTTCAATGAAGTATTCCTGTTTAGGAGAAACAATTGAGATATTAATGCGATCCAAAATAGTCTCACGACATCTTGTAATAATGGCAAAATCGTCTAGGTTACGTATGTAATCTCCGTTCCCTGATGGAGGGAACAAGACGTCGTGTCGAAGTAGCGACACTAGGGGTCTCTCTTGAGTGCAGAATATGCCTCTGGTCTATGAAAAAAGGCCAACGAGAAGTTGGCAGACAGTATTTGCATACCCCGCCCCGGACATACGGTTATAAAAGCGGGGAAATACGTCAAATTCATTCAGGATTTTTCTGAGGAGCCGGAAATGGTCCGGCCACTGCAGTGGCTCGGCTCAGCAATGTGGCCGGGAGGACACGAAGTCTCGTTCCCTCCATTAGGGAACGGAGCTTACATACGTAACCTAGACGTTCCCCATCTGTCGCTCACTTCGACGTCGTGTCGAAGAAGACATAGAGCAAGAACAGCTGGGCCCTTACACACATCAGGGAAAGGGATCTAACCCATTTTCCTATTCTTTCAGGGGGAAAAGACCCTGCAGAGGCCACAGCTGCCCAAAAGGGGAGGTAAAGGTGGCGAATACATCACATGGGTTTTTTAGGCAACATGTGGAACGTGGCGCAGTGGTAGATCCATCCTCCTGGAGGGGGGAGTTGCTACAGCATAGCGACCGGAGGGCATTGAAAACTGTCTAAGGGAGACACGGGTCAGCTCGTAAGGTGACCATACAGTGGAAAATACACACAGGAGGAGTCCGCATAGGAGGCCTGACCTGTGCAGCACCTTTCCCAATGCAGGGTAGATTTGAGATACCTGCAGTGGATTGGGTCAGCGAATTCCTCTCCTGAATTGCGGACCCACAGGGCTAGGGAGGAATCAACCAGGGACCCAGGTGGGTGGGATCTCCTGGGAGAGAAAGCACACAGGTTTACCTTTGCCGAGGGAAAGTTCGTCAGGTGCAAGCAATTCACCCGGCCAGATCATCAGCATATTACCGAGTTCTACCGGCTCGGACCTGAGAAAACACGGGACGAGACTGACTCAACCCTGCGATTGTAAAATCTCGCAAAGGTAATAGGTGTTGCCCAACCCTCTGCTCTACATATGTCTGCTAGGGAGGTGCCTCTAGCCAGTGCCCATGAGGACGCAATACTCCTTTTTGAGTGCGCTCGGAAGGGAGTGGTAGGGACCTTGGGCACATAGCCTGGTCGTGGTCTTGTGATCACATATGTGTCTGCCGGACCAAACTCCAGGCAGGTTTCGCTAACAGAGAACGCTTGCAGGTCCCCGATCCTCCTGATGGAAGCGAGCATGATCAGCAGGGCCATCTTTAGAGAGATGGCCCTGAGTCCAACTGATTCTAGCTGCTCGAAGGGGGGTTTCTGGAGGCCCGTGAGAACCACGGAGAGATCCCAGGAGGGGAACAGGCTTGGCCGGGAGGGGAGCCACCTCCGGGCACCTCTTAGGAACCTGATGATTAAGTCGTGCTTACCCAAGGACTTGCCGTCTACTGCATCATGGTGGGCCGCAATAGCGGCGACACACCTTCAGGGTGGAAGGGGACAGCCTCCCTTCCAGCCTCTCTTGCAGAAATAAGAGCACTGACCTAACTGCACACCTCTGTGGGTCTTCAGAACGGGAAGAACACCAATTCGCGAACAAGCGCCATTTCAGGGCGTAAAGTTGCCTGGTAGAAGGGGCTCTGGCTTAGTTGATTGTGGCTATGACCGTGGGTGGTAGACCAGCTAGATCTTCCGCATCCCGTCCTGGGGCCAGAGGAGTATGAGGTCCAAGAACCAGGCCCAGGTGGGCCAATAAGGAGCCACAAGGGGGACTTGTTCCTCGTCCTCCCTGACCTAGCACAGCACCTGTGCAAGAAGGCTCACTAGGGGAAATGTGTACTTGCGCAGCCATGCAGGCCAGCTGTGTGCCAGTGCATCTGCCCCGAGAGGAGCCTGTGATCGGGCATACCAGAGCGGGCAGTTGGAGGTTTCTTGGGAGGCAAACAGGTCTACCTGGGCCTTGCCGAACCATTCCCAAATCAACTGGACCGACTGGGGGTGAAGCCTCCACTCTCCACCGGGCAAGCGTTGTTGTGACAATGCGTCCTCTACCACATTGAGGTTGCCGGGGATGTGAGTAGCGTGCAGCGACTTGTGCTGTCATTATGTGCTAACACAGCGGGGCCCCTTTGCAACAGCCTGCTACTGTGCACCCATTGCACACAACCAAATCTGGAGGCATCAGTCATGACCAAGACGCGTCAGGACACCTGCTGCAGGGGTACTCCTGCCCGTAGAAAGCAGAGGTCTGTCCAGGGTTTCAATGTTTGGCAGCAGGCGGGGGCTGATCATCACACGGTGTGTGCTGCGGCGCCATGCTCGTCTCAGGACTCGAGTCTGAAGCCAGTGCTGAAGCGGTCTCATATGCATCAACCTGAGCGGCACGACCACCACGGAGGATGCCATATGCCCCAGGAGCCTCTGGAAAAGTTTTAAGGGGACTGTTGTGCACAGCCTGAAAGCTGCGAGGCACCTCAAATCTGGCTGCGCACGCTCGTTGGTGAGGCGTGTTGACATTGAGAATGAGTCTAATTCCATGCCGAGAAAAGAGATGCTCTGGACCGGGGTGAGCTTGCACTTTTCCCAGTTGACCTGAAGCCCTAAATGGCTGAGGTGCCTGAGCACCTAATCTCTGTGAGTGCATAGTAACTCTCGTGAGTGGGCCAGAATGAGCCAGTCGTCGAGGTAATTGAGTATGCAGATGCCGGCTTCTCGGAGCGGGGAAAGGGCTGCATCTGCAACTTTCGTGAAGATGCGAGGGGACAGAGACATGCCGAAGGGGAGGACTTTGATCTGATATGCCAGGCAGTCGAACGCGAACCGTAAGAAGGGTCGGTGTCGAGGCAAAATTGAGACGTGGAAGTACGTGTCCTTCAGGTCTATCGCTGCGAACCAATCTAGATGCCGAAAGCAGGTTAGAATGTGTTTCTGCGTGAGAATTTTGAACTGGAGTTTGTGCAAAGCTTGATTTAAAACTCACAAGTCCAAGATTGGTCGTAAGCTGCTGCCTTTCTTGGGTACGATGAAGTAAGGGCTGTAGAGACACTTCATCATCTCCATTGGAGGGACAGGCTCTATCACGTCTTTGAGAAAGAGAGTAGCGATTTCCACGCGCAGGGATTTGGCATGTTTTCCTTGTAATGCAGAGATATCTTGTAATCGGGAAGCGAAGACTCATCCCTAGGCTCTGGTGCTGAGAAAAGACTCAAAGCACTTACCTTGCTCTGCACACCCGGCAGGGGGCGTGTTAGCGACTGAGGAGGAGGTCCAACATAGGCGTCCTCTAGACTAGAGTGCCGTGAGAATGGCATTTGTGGGCCAGGTGACCCAGAGACAAAGGAAATAGCTCTTTTACTGAGAATGTGGGTACCGCAGCCCCGAGGGGGTTGTCCTGCACGAAGATGTCATCCTGCAGGCCTTAGACGGGAGCACAGGGCGACCCCGCCAGGTGGTAGGGTTTCCGGGGCATAGATGGAACGCAACAGCCCTATCCACCTGGGGAATCGCTGTATACCCATGGGCCGCTCCACCGTCGAGGGTAGCGAGAGCAGATGAGCAGGAGGCATGACGAGTGGAGAGCAGCGCCCTCCACGTAAACATCAGCTCAACATGCACTTCCGGGAAAAATGGGACCGGGGGTGTGCGCGGTTGTGAGTAGCGCGGTGTTCCCAGGAACCAATCATCCAGCCGCGATGCCTGTGGGGAGGATGGAGGGTTCCAGTCCAGCCCCACGCTAGTGGCGGCCCGGGCAAGCATATCGGACATCTGCGCATCAGCCTCAGCTTGGTCGTGCTGGCCTGAGGGCGGAAGCCCAGGGGAGGCATCAGCGTCAGACGCCACGCTCTCCGATGCAGCGACGAGCTCATCCACCTCGAGCTCTAGAGGATAGGCAGGCCGGCCGTGAGGCGAGCCGCTGTTGCCTCGAGCACGGACGGGAGTCAACGAGCATACCTTTCCGAGGGGGCGTACCTGGCGGAGCTGCAACCGCTGCCGTCCCCAGATCGCTTTTCTATTGAAAGCAAGCCGCGACCACAATGTTGTCATGGTCATGCCCTCGCAGTGAGAGCATGAACCATCCACAAACGCTGCCTCGTTGTGATCGCTGCCCAGACACACGAGACAACGCCTGCGGCCGTCTGAAGTGGGGAGCGCTCCACCGCATCCAGGAACTACACAGTGGCGGAATGGCATCTTTAAAAAGACGTGTCCTGAAAAGGACGTTCAACGCCACTGTGTAAAGCTCTTTTAGAGGAAAATCACTCTTTTAAATATAACTCTTTTAGCTCTATGCGCTGTCGAAGCACCCAGGGGCAAGCTGCACTGCCATGCAGAAAAGGAGAAAGCCGCTGAAGTGCGCCGTAGATCTAACAGCAAGCAGAGCATCAGAGAAACAGAAGCAGGAACTGGTGTGTGACTCGCAGCTGGCTGCATACATGACCATCGGCTCCGAAGAAAATTTCTGAATGAATTCAACGTATTTCCCCACTTTTATACCCGTATGTCCGGGGCGGGGTATGCAAATACTGTCTGCCAACTTCTCATTGGCCTTTTTTCATAGACCAGGCATATTCAGCGCTCAAGAGAGACCCCTAGTGTCGCTTCTTTGACATGACGTCGAATTGAGCGACAGATGGAGAACATAAGATATCGTACTACTTGGATCGTGCGAAAAGGTGAGAATTTTATTTCCTAAGAAACCAACAAATCACCAAAAAGAATGTCCAACCGATACAATACAGACATCAAATTTTAGCTAGCCTTCTATCCAGCACTTTATTTTAAGAAAGTTAATGAAATGTGAACAAATTTGTCAAAAAATTTTGTTCAAACCAACTCGTGCGATTTTACCATCTTTACTATTAATACTTGTCATGAGACCAGGATGTGAGATCACATTGTTTGGTTGCATTATACAGTGTTAATTACCAGATCAGATTCATTAGATGGTTTTATGGAATGGCTGAGATGACTGAGAGAGTGAGCGAGAGAGAGAGAGAGAGAGAGAGAGAGAGAGAGAGAGAGAGATGACCTGCTGCTGCTCTCACCTACTGAAGAGAGATTCTGTGAAAGACTCAATTCTTGAAAATTACAGCAGTAGTTGTGTATTACCAATCAACTTGATTTTTTTCAAAAGAAAAATCATCTTGAGGACAAAAAATTTATTTTTACCCTCGAGGGAATAAATCTTAGTCATGTTACTAGTTTTAATTATCTAGGTGTGACGATTTAGGCCTCTGGACAATTTGACCTAGCAGTAAAAGACTAAACAGACAATTCTCGGACAAGACATATTATAGCATTAGAAAATCACTTTTTAAATTTAACCTCCCTATCTTTGACAGCATCATCAAACCCATCCTTCTGAATGGCAGTGAAATCTGGGGCCTCAAATATAAAATGAATTATGAATCCTGGGACAAATTCCAGTTGAAATCTTCCATTTTGAATTCTGTAAAAACATCCTGGGAGTTGACAGATGTGCTTCTAACCTGGGCTGTTGGGCAGAACTGGGCAGATTCCCTCTCTTGACTGACATTCAAAAGACAGCCTGTAAATTCTGATTCCACCTATCAGAATCTTCCCCAGAAAATCCCCATAACTGTGCATTTATACACAGAGCAGCACACCCAGAGAATGACCCTTTACAGTGGAAAAACACCAGCTTAATGTATCAATATGACTATGGGATCAAAATCCCACCAAATGTATTGCGGTCACGGATCCAAAAATAATACGTTTGAATCAATAAACAATTAGCACAGAAAAAAAAATTATAAGCAGAAAAATAAATAAAAAGTGCAGAGCAAAATAATAAGCACAGATTAAAAAATAACCAAAAATATAAGTAAACACATTTAAAATATGCTGCAAATATAAATAAATAAATCAAAGTCATCAGAATTGCAAAGAAAATCATGTTTTACTTGGTTATATTACTGTTTTTGTTTTTTACTTTCTGACAATTATGCTCATCTTTTAATTTTTTTGTATGCTTGCGCTATATTTTTCTTTACTTTTGTTTCCAAGTACTGCGCTTGATTTTCCAAAACTTGTGAGTAGAGTTTCATGTAAATCAGGGGGTGTTTTGTGTCCCTTTTGGTCCACTAGTTCTTGATTGAGAGCTCCTCCTCTAACCATTCATTGGAAGAGGGGTGGTGACATCATTCCAATGCAACCCCGACTGCTGCTGCTCAACATTTTATTATTAAGTTGGCTTGGAAAAGCCAAGAGTTGGCTTGGAAAAGCCAACTTACTGAAATTCTATTTAAACTTATTATTCTTCTTTTTCTGAGACTAAATTTTTTGACTCTAACTCGTCCTAGAGCTTTAACTCTACAAACTCCAAACTCGGGTCAGACCTTCAGACTGTTCTGACTCGAGTTGCTATATCTTTTCAAACTGATTTGACTTTCAGTTTTCTTAAAAATTAATATTAAAAATCATAAAAATCCCATTGATTTTCATTGCAACAGTTCAAATTGAGCCAAGACTACGGTGGCCCAGTAGTGCACACCAAATATACTCAAATCTAAAATCCCTGAAGTCCTAGACTCAATTAAACTACCATTCTATATGTATTAATAAACTTATCTATCTATCTATCTCTTACTAACTATCTATCTCTATCTTCCAATCTATATATATCTTTCTATCTTTTTAACTAATCTTTCTTTCTTTCTTTCTTTTTAATTAATCTTTCTTTCTATCTTTCTTTCTAACTTATCTTTCTTTCTAACTAATCTTTCTGTCTTTCAAACTAATCTTTCTTTCTTTCTTTGTTTGTTACTATTCTTTCTTTCTAACTAATCTTTCTTTCTTCCAAACAAATCTTTCTTTCTTTTTTCTTTCTAACTAATCTTTCTTTCATTCTAACTTATCTTTCTTTCTTTCTAACTAATCTTTCTTTCTTTCTTTCTTTCTTTCTTTCTTTCTTTCTTTCTTTCTTTTTAACTAATCTTTCTTTCATTCAAACTAATCTTTCTTTCAATCTTTCTTTTTAACTTATCTTTCTTTCTAACTAATCTTTCTGTCTTTCAAACTAATCTTTCTTTCTTTCTTACTATTCTTTCTTTCTAACTTATCTTTCTTTCTTTCTTTCTTTCTTTCTTTCTTTCTTTCTTTCTTCCAAACAAATATTTCTTTCTTTTTTCGTTCTAATTAATCTTTCTTTCTTTCTTTCTTTCTTTCTTTCTAACTAATCTATCTTTCTTTCTTTCTAACTTATCTTTCTTTATTTCTTTCTTACTAATCTTTCTTTCTAACTAATCTCGTTTTTTCTAACTTTTCTTTCTTTCTGACTAATTTTTCTTTCTTTCAAACTAATCTTTCTTTCTTTCTCACTAATTTTTCTTACAAACCTTTGTCTCTTACAAATCTTTCTTTCTTTCAAACTAATCTTTCTTTCTTTCTAACAAATCTTTCTTTCTTTCTTTCTTTCTTTCTTTCTTTCTTTCCAACTAATCTTTCTTTCTTACTAATCTTTCTTTCTAACTAATCTTTCGTTTTTTCTAACTTATCTTTCTTTCTGACTAATTTTTCTTTCTTTCAAACTAATCTTTCTTTCTTTCTAACTAATCTTTCTTTTAGTGAAACCAATCGTTCTGTCTATCTAACTAATCTTTCTTTTCTTTTCTATCTAATCCATCTATCCAACGTCAAACTACTTTAAACTTCTTCAAACTCTCTGGTCCGGCTTTTTCAAGCCAACTTAAAGTTTGTCTCATCAAACTTTTTTTCTAGTTTGATGTTGATAGTTATGCTGCTTGTGTCTGTTTTGAGTATTTTCTTTCAGCTCTAAGAAACAATGTGTTGTCCGAGTAGGCCATTATCATAGTCCGTTAACACATGAATCGAGCCAGCTGAATTTAGTTAGTTAATTTAGAGTCTTTGGTTTAGGCCTTATTTAATTTCCTATATTCGTAGCCACAACGTAACTTTGGACCAGTGCCAGTCCACCATTACGATGTTTTGGCAACAAGTATGTGTAATATCAACGTTCTTTAGATAATTATGTTTATCAATAGAACGACAGATAAAGTTAAAGATCCATTTAAGATGGCTAGCAAATATCAACTTCAGTACCTTAGAAATAACAGCTTGTATTCAGGAGCAATGAAGTCACTCTCCACGCCATGTGGTCCAAATCGTATTTGTGCTGTTAAAAGAAATGTCATGGTTACTATCAGAACCGTCATTCCCTTAGGGAAGGAACGAGATGTTCTGTCGAATGAAGTGACACAAGGGGTCCTCCTGGGACGCCAAACCTACCTCTGAATTTGAGAAAAGGCCAATTGTTGGCAGACAGAATTTGCATGCCCCGCCCCGGATATACGGGTATAAAGGGAAGTGGGGCAGCAAGTGTCAGTCAGGAATTTGCACTGAAGAGCCGAAAATAAGGTACGGCCGTTTACAGTGGTAGGTCTAGTGCTGTGGCAAGAGGGACTCAACGTCTCATTCCCTCCCTCGGGGAACGGAGGTTACAACAGTAACCATGACGTTCCCTTTCTGTCACTCACTCGACTTTGTTTCGAATGAAGTGACACAAGGGTTCCCATCTAAAAATGCCATGCACTGACCATGTTACGTGAACTATCGAAACAGGTGCAAGCAGGCTACTGTGTGCTAGAGGCAACTGTGTCAGCTGCACGACCGATACAGACCTTAGGTTCCCCACACCCACAGTCGCGGCCTTTCCTCTCACTATGTCTCTCGCATAGGACGTGAGCGGCTGGGGCTATCTTAACGCTATCAGATGCGTCGGGGAAGGCGATCTTTCCCGGTCCTATTCTTTCAGGGGGAAAAAACCCTGCGGAGGCCACATCCTGCCCAATCTATGGGTAGGTGACATGTGGCAAATAAACCACTAGGGTTGTGAAGCCATACGTGGGAATGGCGCGGTTGTAGGTCCAGCCTAATGAGGGGGGACTCTATAAGCACGGCGACCGGGGCAGCGGGGCTGCCCAAGGGAAACGTGGGTCCACCGACAGGGGGACCATACCTCGGGAAATACATTACAGGGAGTTTGCCTGAGAAGGGAACTAAGCCTGAGGAGCCCGACCCCAGTACAGAGCACCTGTGACTCGTAGTGGGTCTGGAGGTGAATTGCTCCACTGAATTCTCAGGCCAGAAGGCTAGGGAGGAGAACATCCAGGGAGCAACGCTTAGTGTATAAGAAGGCGCACTGGATCAACTTGGTGAAGGGCGCTGTGTGCAAGCAGGACACTCGGTCGGTTGTGCCGAGTTACTGAATTCTACCGGCTCGGACCTGACAAAACACGGGACGAGACTGACTCAACCCTGAGATTGTAGAATCTGGCGAAGGTATTGGGTGTTGCCCAGCCTGCTGCTCTGCAGATGTCTGCTAAGGAGGTGCCGTTGGCCAGTGCCCACGAGGATGCCACACTTCTCGTCGAGAGTGCTCGAACCCGCAAGGGGACGGGCATGTCCTGGGTTTGGTAGGCCAGAGAGATGGTGTCAACAACCCAGTGAGTTAACTTCTGTTTGGAGATGGCGTTCCCTTTCCGCTGTCCGCCAAAGCAGACAAACAGCTGCTCAGAACATCTAGAGCTCTGCATGCGGTCCAAATAGATACGCAAAGCACGTACCGGACACAGCAATGAGAAGGCTGGGTCTGCCTCCTCCTGGGGCAGCTTGCTTGTAGGTTCACGATCTAATCCCTGAAGGGGGTTATAGGAACCTTGGGCATGTAGCCCAGTAGTGGCCTCAGGATGTGCCGAACTGAACTCAACTTGCAGGTCCTCAACCCTCTTGATGGAGGCTAATGTGATCAGGAGGGCCTCTTCGGGGAGAGGGCTTTGAGCTCAATTGAATCAAGTGGCTCGATGGGGGGTCTCTGAATTCCTGAGACGACCACTGAGAGATCCCAGGAGGGGAACAGGCTAGGCCGGGGAGGGTTCAGTCTCCGGGTGCCTTTTAGGAACCTGATGATCAAGTTGTGCTTACCTAGGGACTTGCCATCTACTGCATTGTGGTGGGCTGTGATAGCAGCTACATACACCTTCAAGGTGGAGGGGGACAGCCTGCCCTCCAGCTTCTCCTGCAGGAATGAAAGCACTGACCGAACTGCGCACCTCTGTGGGTCTTCGGCTTGGGAAGAACACTAATTAGCGAACAAGTGCCAATTTAGGGCGTAAAGTTGCCTGGTGGAGGGAGCTCTGGCTTGGTTGATCATGTCTACGACTGCAGGTGGTAGATCCACTAGATCTTCTGCATCATGTCCAGGGGCCAGATGTGGAGGTTCCAGAGGGTGCCAGAGGGTGCCCCGTCCCTGAGAAAGAAGGTCCTTCCTCAGGGGAATTTTCCAGGGAGGTGCTGTCACGAGGAGCACAAGATCCGATAACCAGGTCTGGGTGGGCCAGTAAGGGACCACCAGGATGACCTGTTCCTCATTCTCCCTGATCTAGCACAGCACCAGTGCAAGAAAGCTCGCTGAGGAAAATGCATGCTTGCGCAGCCCACGAGGCCAGCTGTGTGCCAGCGAGTCTGTCCCGAGAGGAGCTCCTGTCAGGGAGTACCAGAGCGGGCAGTAGGAGTTGTCCTGGGAGGCAAAGAGATCTATCTGTGCCATACCGAATCGGTCCCAGATCAGCTGGACCACCTCAGGGTGGAGCCTCCACTCTCCACTGGGCAAAATCTGCCGCAACAGCGCGTCTGCCATCGCGTTGCGGTTGCCAGGGATGTGAGTGGCGCGCAGCGACCTGAGTTGCAGCTGACTCCAAAAGAAGGAGATGGCGGGCGAGTTGTGACATATGATGAGAGTGCACGTCGCTGTGGTGATTTATGTACGCTACCATTGCAGTGCTGTCTGAACGGATCAAGACATGCTTGCCCCGGATCAACCTCTGTAGGGCAAGAGATACAGCCAGCAACTCTAGGCAGTTGGTGTGCCAATGCAGTCGGGGTCCTGTCCAGGGGCCAGCGGCTGCATGCCCGTTGCACACGGTGTCCCAACCAAAGTTCCCCCTAAGCTGCGGCCGCGCAGGCCAGCCGAAGTGGCCGCGCAATAGATTTTTCAGACCGCGCACATTTTTCAGACCGCACAAACGATTTTTTTTTTTCAGGGGTTAAAAACATCTGAGCATCAAAGGCGAAGTAGGCTAGGTAATAAACATTTAAAATACTGACATGTGACAACCAAGCCGGATGTACATTAGAATGTTTACATACGTATCCTAGGTTACTGGCGTGCCCCAGCAGTTATACTGTAGGCTACCATGGCGAAGAGAAAGGCAGAGCAGGTGCCCCAGAAAAAGGTCTGCCTAACGTTTAAACATGAGTGGCTAGATGAAATAGTCCAAACTGACACAAAAGATGGTCCAGGTAGGATAAAACTTTCAGACATATTTACATATGAAGAAAGGAGTGGCGTGATCTGTAAATTCTGCTCGGAGGCAAATGCGAAAGGAGAGTTCGCTCGGGGGAAACATTGGTCCGAGTGGAAGCTTGATTACCTAAAGCGTCATCTGACACAGAAAGTCCATGTAGACGCATTGAAAACATTAAGACTTAGACATGGGAACTCTATCGATAAAATTCTTACCGAAACTAATGAATCCCGAGAGAGACGAATTCAGAGAGCACGATCCGACCCTGAACAAATACAAATATTGATCGACAATGTGATGCTAGCAATTAACACCAACATGACCATGTTATCAGTTCAGGATATACACGATCATATGGCAAAATACGTCGACCTACCTCAGAGTTGGAGAAGCAAAAATTATGCTTTTGAATTTGTGGAATGTATCAACTCAGTTGTGCAGACTGAGATGATAAGCAGCAATCAATTAAATTGAAATTACATGTTTTGTAACCTAGTTTGTTGCACAGTTATTAAATTGTTTATATAGGCTACCTTTAGGAAAAATTACACCATGTCAATTTAATAGGCCTATAATTATTGTTTTGCATTAGCATTTTTCTTTCAATGAAGTTCCACTTAAATGTTGTACCTGCTGAGAAATGACTAAACATCTTGGAAACTTTTATTTTTTATATTTATCATTATCAGTCATAACCAGTGAACCAGTCATAACCTCTCTAAACCTTATTGAAACCTTATCAACCAAAGATCCTTTAAGTTCAACTAAATTGACTGGTAAAACACCATCATTAAAATGTTTCCAAAGTCCAACCATTATAAAGGATATTGAATAAATATCAACCTTGTAGACATATTGATGCATTTGCTGTCATCTCTTTGAATCCCCTATGGCTAACGCAGGCTCATGGTCATTTTCGGCAGGTCGTGTGGTTGCGAATTGCTCACAGTACTGAAATGTGCGCTCAGAAAAAAAAAATTTGCTCAGTGCTGAAAAAAATTAGAGGGAACATTGGTCCCAACCCTGTTGAGAGGCGTCTGTGGTGACCACGACCAACCCGGTATCACGCCGAGGCGTGAAATAGACACGCCGGTCCACTCGCGGATGCGTGTCTATTTCACGCTTTGCCTCCTCTAGGCGTGTACATGACACGCGCGCGTCTACGTAGAATACCGGCAGGGGGCGATCGTTTCCTCAACGCCAACAACTCTCCGCGCACCAAAGAGGAAGCGATATATCGCGTTCTCCAGTTCCGGTTAGCAGGATATATATTTTTGTATATAAATACACTTTTTAAATAAATATATATATATATATATATATATATATATATATATATATATATATATATATATATATATATATATATATATTTATTTATTTATTTACATCAGCACAAGATACTCGACAGCCTACACACACACACACACACATATAACAACGTTAGGCTACAGCAACGTTAGGATTTCTTCATGAAAGCAGCACTATAATGAACCTTTATTTGTCACATATGGTCACAAGTGAAAGTAACCGGCGAAATTGGCCGGCATCCTGCCCGCACGAACGTGCAATGCGACGACAACGGTATCACTTCCTCTTTGGTGCGCGGAGAGTTGTTGGCGTTGAGGAAACGATTGCCCCCTGCCGGTATTCTACGTAGACGCGCGCGTGTCATGTACACGCCTAGAGGAGGCAAAGCGTGACACCGACACGCATCCGCGAGTGGACCGGCGTGTCTATTTCACGCCTCGGCGTGATATCGGGTTGCCACGACACATCTGAACACCTGCTGCAAGGGGACTCGCCATAGATCCAACAGCAGTGCTTCTTGCCAACAGAGGTGAGTGGAACAGTGGTGAACTCAGCTTTGCTGTTTCACTACCGTTCGGCTCAGAAGAAAAATTCTGACTGACACTAGCTGCCCTGCTTCCCTTTAAACCTGTATGTCCGTGGTTTGGCATGCAAATTCTGCCTGCCTACTTGACATTGGCCTTTTCTCAAGTTCAGAGGTACGTTTGGCGTGCCAGGAATACCCCTTGTGTCACTTCATTTGACACGTCTTTACAATGTAATTAACACAATTACAGATGTATATAATGATGATTTGTGAGATTTCACTGCAAAACAACCCCAAAAATGAAGAAAATTACATTGCAAAATTTGAGAAAAGCAGCAGCAAATTCAGCCATTTTATAATTCCATCTAGCCAAATTACATGGCCATTTTCTAACTACACTGTAATTTGACGTCCAAATTTTATTTGTGGCAAAGTAACTGATTATGTTATGACAACCTGAAAAGTTACATTTCTGTATTTGTTGCCACAACGTAACTTTGGAGCAGTGCCAGTCATGACGATGTTGTGGCAAGGTTGTGGTACAATAGTGTCATAGGGGGGCACCAATCCAAATGCATAGATGACAGTTCAATGTTTTTAACAAAGTTCTCAATGTCAAGATAAGGTGCACCTGGCATTGGCTGCATAAGGCTGAAATCCAGTGAGCCGCAATGGGCTAGTGAAAGGTGTGTTCGTATGATAATTGTGTGCTTTGTGGATGTCCAAAGATAGTCTGTTGCAGCTGGTGTGTTGCGAAGCAAAGCCTAGATAATATAGTCCCAGAGACGCGGGCAGAGACCAAGGAATCCTCCTCCACGTGAACTGCGCACACAACTAGCGAGGGTGATGGCAAACAGGAAGTTAACCGCACCTCTACAGAAGGGCAACCAACAGACACACGAGCATGCTCCAACTACACAAGAAAGCACAGTTAATATGACAGTGAACAATAAATAGGCAAATAAAGAGGTGACACACAAGGAATATGTAGGGAGTGCAATCAGAGTGAAGCAGATGGTAACGGGTGAGTAAATCATTGCTGTGATCAGCATCTCCCCGAGATCAATCACCATTCCCATGGAAATGTTAAGCGCGTGCCAGCTCCACCTGTGAGACACAAGGAAGAGAGAAAAACAAACAACAGTATAAGCTGGCAAAAATGCCGGAACCATAAAAAATAGTTGTTTGTTGGTAACCAGTTGGTAATTTATGCTTTGAATAATTATTCTATGGGCGAACATGCCTCATTCTAAACTAATTTATGTCTTAATTTGCCCTACATTCATTTGAGTCTATTTAAACAGTTGTGTGTATGAATAATGACTACAGACTCAAATTGAATGTACTTATTTTGACAGTGCACAGAGAAAAAAAATCAGCAACAGAATTGTAACAAATTACAAACCTAAATGAATACTGTGCTCATATTAAAACCAACTTAGATTATCTTAACTCCTAATGCCATGATTTACATTTGTTAATTTAATTAACGTATCTTCATTACAACATAATCTTTAGATCTACATATTTTTTTTCAATAAATAATTAAAGCAAATTATAGCAAAAATTTTAAAATAATCAGTTAATATTTTTTTTTAAATTACAATAAAAATGTATATTGATAGATAGATAGAGTCTCTGAATGGTGATTCATGAGATTGTCACCACATTTAGACAACATTATGCCAAGACATCGAAGATGCTAAATTGCAAAAAGATTTTTAAATATTGAGTGGTTTGTCATGGTTATTCACTAAATTAATGGTAAAAATAGGGAAACAGGAAGTGTCTCGTATCTTCTCCGTTCTTTGCGTGATTTAGATTAAAATTGAGTTGTTTGTTTTTTCTTGGGGGCTAATCACATGGATGTGGCTATTGTGGGTCACAGTCATAGCGCCACCAACTGGCAGCAGGAAATGTGGCACTTACAACAGACTTTGAAAAAGTTATCTTACATTTACCTAAATTGCTTAAATTGTTTAGACACTGCTGATGGAAATTGTAGTCTATGAAGTTGTTGTCAAACTGGAATGGTGTCATAAATCTATTTCTCATTGTATGATCAGGGTCCAAGTTTACATTAACGTTGAGTTATTGCTGTGTCCACCTTGCATTGTTTTCTGAAAGCCAATGGGTGGAAATGGACCCATAGTGCTTGGGCTCGTCATTGATGTTCACAGCTATATTTATTGTTATTATTATTGTTTGATTTTTTTTTTTTGTATGTAATACGTTTTTTTATTATAATTTTTTGTTATGAATGATTGGCAAAATTGCACATTGTATATGGTCATGCCATTAGAGAGAGAGATTCCAACCTCTCCTCTGGGGAATCACAGCTTGTGGAAGCTCCCTGCGACGAGGACCAAAACACCCAGCTCGTATCAACCCTTCCTTCACTTTCAGTGTGTTTGTATCACTCTGAGCCGCAGGAAATGTGATTTTATGTGTGTCTGTTCTTGTGATCCGTCCTATTCACAATACTGTGTCTTTAGAGTGTGACATGATACCTTTTCTCCTCACTTCACCTCTCTTCTCCTCATCATTCCTTTTCATAAACAGTATTCTAAGTTCATATATTTTATTCAGTTCACAGAATCAAGACATTATTGTTGTGGCACCCAGTGTTTCATGATTCATGGATTTGGTAATGCAGTATATTAAGTAGTGTATTTGATTGTTAAGTGTTGTTGTAAATCAATTAAATACTTACATGATCACAACATCATAGGGAAACATCCTGATTCATTATAATATTTGTGATACATTACTCATTTATCAAGGATAACTTTTAATGCACAGGTACATACCTTGAAGTCTTCTATATAAAATTGTTATTGAACATTTTCACGTTTTTGCACTTCTTTTGTGACTTTCCCCAATAATGTAGATATTATTGTAAATATCTACATTACCTGTAAAAATCATTATATAGTTGAGCCTTGACTTAATGTTTGCCAGTGTGGTTTTCTTGTGTTTGCTTGTTTACCCAGGAGCTGCAACCAAAATATTATGAGAGTGAAAATTTACTTCAAGAGAAAACACACATTTGTGCAATTAGCCCATCTCCCCTTTATTATAATCAGTGATAAAATCACTGAAACACATTGCTTCAAGTGGCTTTTTGCTTTTATAAAATAGCATCAACAGCAGTATTTTAAGAGACACCAATGTTCAATAAATAAATATTAAATTATTATTTATAAAAATAGTAATACACAATAATGCTGTCAAGTAATATGGTTCATTATCTTAACTGTAGTCTGATTATTGTTGCCAAGCTATATATCAGCGTGCCACTTTAAAGTAAATGTACTTTTTAAAAGGTGTGCATTTATCAGCAATTTTAAGACTCGTCCAGTTAGAACTTAGTGTTAAAACTATCTGTTTTATAAAACTAAAATATTTTTTTTTACAATCATAAAAAACATTTTTACTATGCAGCTTAATTGCAGAGTTCCATCTTGTTGCTAAATATCTAGATTTGATTTTATATACAGACCCAAGTGGATTCTGCAGACTTTAAAATATTCTGCACTGCTGAATTAAATTGAGTGTCTCGTCACTGTCATTACTGCAATGTTGCTCGGAACTGCACACAATAATTTCACCTGCTGTTGCACTCATGTACACAGTAGTGTGACAATAAATTGATTTGATTTGATTTGAGTTTACAATAATCTCAATGGTACAAAGAAGATTATACAAATGAGCCAAAATATTTAATAAATGAACACACAATGGGCACAGGATATGAATAACTTTGTGAATGACAAGTGTTTTGACTTACTAGTGGATGCTGATTCTGTGTGGGTCTGCTTATATATCCCTCTATGCTAGTTATCTCTCAAACTAAACCAAATCTGCTCAATTTTGCTTGACAAATTCCCGCACATAGTCCTCTAACAATCTCCTCTCACTCACAGGGGTCTCTTATCTTTCAGGGCTAATTTCAGGCCATGCTAAGAGTGCTGGCTCACTCAACACTTGTTGTAGCACTAGAGTGACTGCTGAAGATTCAACAAGCGCTCACCCGCCCCTATAATCATCCTCCTGGGGTGACAATCCGGCCATTGTGCCTCCGCTCACTCACACCCCCAGTGCCGTGCACCTCCCTGCGCTGCTATGAGCTATATTTCTTTGACCTCTCCACATCAATCACATTCAATTGGATAATGATCTGTAATCACTTTCTTTCAGGGAGTCTATAAAATGGAGCAGGGCTTCTGCCCCTCCTGTGAACCCCCCTTCTGCTTGCTCCCATTTGATATGATGGACCTCCTTTCAGAGCCTTTAAATACCCCCACGACATTGGCTGCTCTGCACAGCCACCGCCATAGACGGCTGTGACCGCCCGTCTAAACACCTAAACACGCAGAAGTATGGGGAGGGCAGAGAGGGGACAAGACGGAACCCCCGAGGGGGTGTCGTAAGCCATGGGCTGTGAAAACTGCCCCTTTATGAGATTGAGTTGATATGAAATGAGAGAGGGAATGATCCTTAATGAAGCACTGAACCAGGGAATCAAAATTAGACAGTTCAGAAATCACACAGTTTTAAAATTAAATGGAATTGAAAGAAAATGAAGTTAAGTTAACAAATGTTTATGAATTTCACTAAACCAACTTTTCGTTGCAGCTCAAAACATTTGACCTCGCTCTCAGAGATAACGCTTGTAATGTCTCACTGTGTTGCGCCAGGAGGGGCCTTTGTGTTTTAAATGTAAAATACACGCATGCATTTATGCTGTTCAAGAAGTGAACAGACTCAGTGCACTTTAAACCTCCATCATTGTGGCTAGGTTTTGTCTGAGCACTTCTGCACCCTTGACTACACATAAAACAACTCTTCAGATATAAGTAAGAGCCGCAAAATGCAGCCATGAATGGGGTGATATTTCTCTTCATTATTTTGGGAGTCTATTCTTTGGTGAGTGGAGTGCCTCTCCACACAGGGAGCATATGCCTTTTGAAAGCATGGCACCATGTGAAGCAGGCCCAGATGGAGTTAGCCTCCCCATCAATGCAGGACAATAGGGAATGGAAATCAGTGTTAAAGGGGTGCATCCAACCCCATTTAACCCAGACAAAAGCTGCTTGTAGGGGGTGAGTGTTGGGGAGGGGCTGGTGATGGTGCTGGAACATGTCACACACCATAAAACTCCTTCCTCAGCTGCCCACCATGTCAAAGGGATGATAGAGGAGTGCTGATGGGCAGAAAACACAGGCAAACCAGAAAAAATTATGTAGAGGGCACTCTGGCTCTCTCTTCCTGGCTGAAGTCGCAGCATGTCTCTCAAGTGTGCACACTAGAAAAAGCATTAGCAATGGTTATGCACTGTGAGTTGGCTACGATCTGAAATGTTTTGTCAAAGACTATTTGCAGACCTAAAACATTAAAATGCGATAAGCCTTAGTCTTGTAGTGTATGATTGGCTTTAGACAAGTCAAGTTTGAATTTATTTTGCATGCTCTCAATGAAGAAAAAAGCTTCTGTGCAATGTATGCATTAGTGCCGCAGCCTGTTAGGACGCAGAGTCATAGGTATGGTTGCCTAGTAATGGTTTGTAAAGATTAATAAAGGAAGTTTGCGAAACCAGAGAGGAAATAACAAAGTGCACATTCTGTTGTTGACATGGATACTTGCTTTGAACGTGCTGCAAAGAGACTTATAAAACAGTGTGTGTTAGTTTAAGACTAGAGATAAGCTCTAATTAAAATAAGACAGTTTCCTCACACTAGGACTCACACTGTGTGTTACATCCATTAAACTGACAGCACATCAGTGGGAATAGGTAGGCCAAATGTCCAGAGATTTGATTTTCTGTCTTGCTATGACATAGCTTAAGGGTAATATTTCATTAAAGATGTTAATCAGAAGTCAATAATGTCAATAAGAGCTATGAAATTTGATTAATTGTAAATAGAGCTACTTAAGTGCACACATACAGACAATTCACAAATCTACATAACAATAGCCCTTAGGTTGATCCTATCCTTATGTAGTTAGACTTTCGACCAGCATAAAGGCTGGTCCACTTATTAGTCTGTCCAAGAACCACCTACTAACACAAGAAAAAAACATACTGTCTTATGTTGCCACAGTTGGGTTTAAAAAATAATAGGTGATACCACATTTGTAGAACAGGCATGGAATAAACATGTCGGTCTCTCACTGGCTGTGCAGACATAACTCCAAAAACAAAGATAAATATATAGTTCTGCTCATGAATATCTAGTTTAATTGCTAATATGTTTGCGTACAAAGCTTTGAGTAATCTTTGAAAGTTTGTATATTACTAAACTAGCAAACTTTGTCAAATAAATGAATTAGTTCATCCTCTTTGTATCTTGTGAACACAACGTTTTTACCAGGTAAAAACCTGTGTACACTGCCACTTGAAAGTTGAGTTAATAAGAGTGATAAGTCAGTCTGATAAGAGTGTGCCAGATTGAGAAAGCTCTGGTCATTTTTGTATGCCATATGCATCAGCTAGATTGGAACGTGAAATGGAATGTGGGCAGTAGAGTCTTGGTCTTGTGGTCTTGAACTGGTCTGCATCTCATTTCTTAGTGTATTAGTCTTGATCTGGAACTAGGTCATCATCTATTTCCAGTGTACTACGAGGTGGTAAATATGGTAATGCCCCAACCGCTAGTCAATGCAGTATCATCACCTTTCAACAGAAGTCAATGTGTCTGGAAAGGGCCTCGTTGTAGCAATGAATGGAAAAACTGATTATTGGCCAAATTGATTATTGGGTATCTGAAACGATTGCTGAAATTCAGCATTTCATTTCATATATACTTGCAGTCTGATTCTTTGCGTGAATATTAGAGTGTCTAGTATTGGTCTGGAGTTTGGAGGATATGGAATTTGTCTGGGTTGTAGGGGTTCTGTTATTGGTCAAGATTTTAGGGGTCTGGTATTGGTCTGGATCTCCGAGGTCTGGGATGGTCTGGATCTTCAAGGGTCTGTTACTTGTCAGGGTTGTAGTGGTTCTGGTATGGTCTGCATCTTAGAAGGTCTGGCATTGGTCTGGGCTGTAGTTGTTCTGATATTGGTCTGGATCATAGAGAGTCTAGTATAGGTCTGAATCTTAGAGGGTCTGGTATTGATCTGGGTTGTATGAGTTCTGGTATTGTCCTGGATCTTAAAGGGTCCTGTATTAGTCTGGGTTGTAAGGGAACTGATATTGGTCTGGATCTTTGACAGTCTGGTATTGGTCTTGATCTTATAAACTTGATCAGTGTTTCCAATATTACACATTCTGGATGCCTCCCAAATCTAACAATATCAAAGAGACAAAACTCTGACTGGGTCTTAAGGGTTCATATCTAGGGATCTTTGTTTAATTTCTCAGTGGAGTCTCATATTGTCCACTTTCACCTCAGCTGCCCTCTGCACCATTACACTTCTCTGTCCTTTCTGTTGAGCTCATAATTTCTCTGTCTGCCCATGATGTGTTCTTGTGGAGTGATGTAAATTTCTTGCATCAGTGATTGTGTGGACTCATATTACATGTGTTGCCACTCTTTAACCCTTTAAAGTGCTTGGGCTTGAGCGGTCATTGCTGAATCAGGTGTATAAAACAGGCTGAGCCTGTCAGCAACATGTGAGTCCAATTAGAGCCGGACATATAGGCTTCTGAACATATTCATACAGAATCACAACCTTTTCTGGTCCAGCGAATACAACATCCCACTGCACAAACATCATAAGAACAGCGTCTTCACAAATTACTGTGTTATTATGGTAATATTAAGGAGATGCTCTCTCTCTCACACACACACACACACACACACATGCATAAGAAGCATTCAAATACACATTGACATGTTCAGTCTTTGTTTGAAATGCACACAGATATTTCTGTGGGAAAATGTTTATGTAAATGTTGTTTTATTTTATCAGAGGATACAATCCAATCCATTGATGTAGGCTTGCAATGCATTATTTTAGAATATAACTAACGTTTCACAATCACACAGTGTTCAAATACTTTTTGTATTTATTTTGGACACTTTATGCATTGTCTATATGCATGTAAAAAAAAATATTGTTTGTGAAATGATTTGCTTGAGTGTGCTTATGCTATATTTATTTCATATAAATGTTGCATGCTTTTATATTTAAATCTAATACAATCTAATATAATGACATTCAGACAATTTTAAGTGTGAGTTTCCATATGACACTGATAATACTTTATACTATTGTGTTGTGTTGTTTTTTCTTCCCTTGATGTATATACACACAAACTAAGTTATGTTAGTTCATAATTGTCCTAAATCTGTTTGTCCAAATCTCATCTGCTCCTCCATTGCCACGGTCCAATCAGTGTGTGAGCTCATCGTAAATGACATCTCTCTGACATGAGCGCTAATGAAATAACCATCAGTGTGTCATTACAACGCCTGGCCAAATTCACCCAGCACCTGTGCAGCACTGCAGGACTCTATATCATCTCTCTCTCTCTCTCGCTATCTCTCTCTCTCTCTCCCTCCCTCCCTGTGTGTGTGTGTGTGTGTGTGTGTGTGTGTGTGTGTGTGCGTGTGTGCATGTGTGCATGTGCATGCAATGATGCATGGTTGCATGATATGGAGAGTTTATGTTTGGAATAGCATTCTACTTTTGCTATTTATGCATTATATATAATGTACAGTATATTTTGCTTAAAATGTGAAAATTATTTTAACATTTCTTTTCTGCAATCATTATTTTTCCTGAACTGCCAAAAGACATTTTTACTTTGACTCTTCACTACTTACTACTTTTACTATTTCTGCAGTATTCACAGTATAATGAACAGTATATTTTTGTTAATTTTTTTTTTATTGTTTTTTAAAAAAAAATTTTTTTACATTATTTATTTGAACTGCACAAATATAAGACATTTTTACACTTTTATTCGTTAATTTCAACTTTATTATACTTTAAATACTTATCTTTATTTTTATAATGTCCATTTAAAATTAATGCAGCAACCTTGTGGAATACAAAAATAATCTCATTGTACCTCTTTGGTGACAATAAAGAACATTTTCACATTTTTAAAGACTTTTTTATGTTGTTATGTGGAGGGAACTCATATGAATGTATTTAAAAACAAAGTAAGCAGTTTACAGTTTATAAGTAAATATTTTCACCCCTTTTTACTCTATGATCATTCCTAATTGTTTTCAGACTCTTGTTTCAGTGACTTCAGAGAAGTTGTGACATTATTGAGTGTGTTTACATGCAAATCTATACACTGACAACTACCAAAAATTACATGGCATAAGATTGTAAATGCGTTCATTATCGCATCTTTTTAAAAAAAATGAATAATTCAACTTATTCACATGATATTCAAAAAATCATGACTGATTTTCCATCTGAAATTGTTAAATGTGCCAATGTGCACCACGTGCATTTTTAAGTGTTGAGGATGCGACTAACAAGTAGATCCAAGTGTAAAGTCACAAATCTTCATTACATTTATGATTGTTCATTCATGTAAATTACTATATAATTTGTGTGTTTACCTTTGTGCTTAAAAGTTTTTTTTACAAACTGACAGGTACTGTAATTCAACTGTTAATGGTATAAGTTGCATTACATCAAATTAAGTTGACACTGAACATAGTTCATGGCTGCTTTGGGGTCAAATCAGTGAATCACTAACTAAAAGGGAATCAAATGAAATCCTGAAGTGTATGATGATTTTTACTTGATATACTACACTGAAGCCAACTTTACTTGATTTTAAATCTTCAGTGATTTGAGCAGATATACCCAATAGATGCAAATAAATGTTTGTCTGTCTTGTTTCTCCCCCTCAGTGGTGTGTGTATTTGTGTGTATGAGCTGACAGCAGATGGTGTTTTAATAAAGTCCAGTAGGAATATGTGTGTGTAAACAGACAGTGTAGTGCCAGCTTAGTAATTGCTGGGCACTCTTACATATCACATACACATAAACAGAGGCGAGAAGGATTCCAGCCATCACACACACACACACACACACACACACACACACCGATATGCCTGCTCACCAGCACAAACGCACACACACCTGCAGCTGGAGCCAAAAAAGCGCAGCTGCTGCAGGGAGATGGGGAGAGAGGCATGGAGAGAGTTATATAGAGTGAGATATGGAGGGAGTGTCTGTGTTTGAGGCCAGCGCATTGGCCCCTGACGGATGCACTGCTGGCTGCGTTCCAGCTCGTGTTGCCCCTCTGTCTCACTGCTGATCACTTAATGTGCTCCTCACGAGTGTGTGAATGATCTGATTCCAACACATCAATGATGACATCACAGCAAATCGCAGCCACTGTTTGGACACAATCCTGCTGGACAGCGTGTTCAGATGCAGGTGAATTGACATGTAAACTAGAACGTCTATGTTACGGATGTAACCTCCGTTCCCTGATGGAGGGAACGAGACGTTGTGTTGAAGAAGCGACACTAGGGGTCTCTCTTGAGCGCCTTTTACATCTCTGATCTATGAGAAAAGGCCAATGAGAAATTGCAGAGAGAATTTGCATGTCCCGCCCCCAAACATACGGGTATAAAGGAGGGAAAATGCATCTGTTTCATTCAGGATTTTTCTGAGGAGCCGATAATGGTTCAGCCGCATCAGTGGCTCGTTCCCTCCTTCAGGGAATGGAGGTTACATCTGTAACCTAGATGTTCCCCGACTGTTGCTCACTTAGATGTTGTGTCGAAGAAGTGACACTAGAGGTCCAATGTAAGTCACACCATGCGTGTACGTGTATTGCTGACACAGGAGCAGGCAGGTATTTTACGTGCCAAAGTGACCGGCTATGTCAGACTGCACGTACCCTTCCCCAACACCCCATAAAATCATCAGAGCCTTCTGGTTCTTTACCCCCGACAGGGCAGGCCTTGCCAGCCGCGCCTTTTCTCTCTCTATGTTTCTCGCATAGAGCTAAAGCGGCTGGGGTCCTCATACGCATCGGGGAAGGCGATCTTTACAGTTTCATATTCTTTCAGGGGGAAAAGACCCTGCAGAGACCACACCTGCTCAAGCTGGGGGAGGTAAGAGTGGTGAAATACATTATATGGACTTTTAGGTCACATGTGGAAAGTGGCGTGGTGGTAGATCCTGTCACATTGAGAAAATACACACGGGGGAAGTCCATGTAGGAGGCCTGACCTGTGGAGCACCTATTCCAGTACAGGGTAGATTGAGTACCCACATTGGATTTGGTCAGCGAATTCCTCTGCTGAATAAGCGGACCCAGAGGGCTAGGGAGGATTCATCCAGGGAGCCGAGTTAGTGGGATCTCCTGGGATAAGAGCACACGATTTTACCTCAGCTAAGGGAAAGGGCGCTAGGTGCAAGCAATCCACCTCGTCAGTTTGTCAGTGTGTTACTGAGTTCTACCAGCTCGGACCTGAGAAAACACGGGACGAATCCGACTTAACCCTGAGATTGTAAAATCTTGCAAAAGTATTGGCTGTCACAGCAACAAAAAAGTTGTCAGAATCCTTTTGGGTACCCTAGACGGGAACAAGGCGATGCTTGCCAACTAGGGAACGGGCCAAGCCTGACTGGGCCTCTTTTCTCTCTATGTTTCTTGGCATAGAGCAAGAGCAGCCGGGGCCCTTACCGCATCGTGGGAAGAGGGTGTTAACGAATTCCTATTCTTTCAGGGGGGAAAGACCCTGCGGAGGCCACACCTGCCCGAAAGGGGAGGTAAAGGTGGCAAAATACATCACATGGCCTCTTCGGTCACATGTGGGAAAGAATGGTGCAGTGGTAGATCCAACCTCGAGGAGGGGGGAGTTGCTACAACACAGTGACCGGAGGGCAGCGAGCGGACTGCCTAAGGGAGACGCGGGTCAGCTTGTAAGGTGACCGTACCACGGAAGTACACACAGGAGGAGTCCGCGTAGGAGGCCTGATCTGTGGAGCATCTATTCCAGTAGGGGTAGCCTGGGGTACCCGTAGGGGACTGGGTCGGCGAGTTCCTCTGCTGAACTGTGGACCCAAGAGGGCTAGGGAGGAATCGACCAGGAACCGCAGAAAGGGGCGGTGTCGAGGCAAAATTGAGACGTGGAAGTACGCGTCCTTCAGGTCTGCCGCTGCGGACCAATCTAGATGTCGAATGCAGATTAAGATGTGTTTCTGCGTGAGCATTTTTGAACGGGAGTTTGTGCAACTCTTGATAGAGAACTCACAAGTCCAAGAACGGTCGTAAGCCGCCACCTTTCTTGGGTATGATGAAGTAAGGGCTGTAGAGACCCTTCTTCATCTCAGTTGGAAGTGATAGCCACGCATCCAACTCCGCGCTAGGGGCACCAAGGGGACTATTATTTTTGACATACCCGGCAGGGCTTCGCAGCGGGGTGGAGCAGGTAAAGCGCCATCAGGAGGTGGTGACACGTCCTGAGGCTCTGGTGCTGAGAAAAGACTCAAGCACTTACCTTGCTCCGCACACCCAGCAGGGGGCGGGTTAGCGACTGAGCAGGAGGAGGTCCAGGGTAGGCGTCCTCTAGAATCGACTGAACCGGCCTGCCGGGGAACAGTCGTGGGGGCTGCAGGCAGGTGGTCCACGTCCAGGATGCCGGAACTGTTGAGATCTGGCGGCAGAGTGCCGTGAGAATGGCATTTGCGGGCCAGGTGACCCAGAGACAAAAGGAAATAGCTCTGTTACTGAGAATATGAGAATGTGAAAACTAATTCAACAAATTCCACCGGGGATGGAGCGGTCTTACCATCTCCGGAGCTAACGTCTTGGTCCCTGGGTCGAGCGTCTATGAAGCGGGGCTGAGAGCTGGGCCCAGGTTGAGGCGGAGCAGGGTGTTTCATAGCTGCAGGAGGACGCCCTCGGCGAGCAGATGGGGCATGGCCCATGGATGTGAGATGGCCTCCGTATACTTCACCGCTTAGGACTGCTGGGCAGAGTCATCAACGGTGGCGCCAAATGGACGGAGCTGGGAGATGGGGGTGTGGGAGAAGGTGTGCCTTGTCTACTTCCCGCATTTCGACCAGGTCCAGTCCATATATGTGTTCCTGGACCACAAGGGTGGCCATCGCCTGTTCGAGTGCCGGCGCTTCTGACCTCCGTGGCCCGGGGCCGCGGTTGGTCATCCAGCCCAGTTCCTGCAGCACATCAAGAACAGGACTACCCAAGGTGCAAGTTTTGAAGTGCCTTGGCCTGGCGTTGGTTGCAGGAAGGGCCATGGCGTGCAGGGCGGAAGCGGTCTGGGACCATTCCACCACGAGGGTAGTGAGAGTGGAGGAGCGAAGAAGCCGCGGCTTTACTCAACTCGTCATGCACATCCGAGAAGAAAGGAACATGAGCAGCGCACATGCCCGCGGGACCGACCAAGTAGCCTGGGAAAGCATAGCAGACCTCCGTGCGTCAGGCTCAGGCTGGGCGAGCAGACCCGAAGGTGGCGGCCCAGGCGAGTCATCAGCATCAGACGCCGCTGTAACGCTCTCAGATGCAGCGGTGATGTCATCCAATTCTGAAGCAAGCAAGCGTGCCGGAGAGGTGGGCGGTTCGAGGGGGTTTACCTGGCGAACAGAGCCCGTCATAGTCCCCAAATCGCCTTCATCGCCCGCGGCACCTGCGTCAATCCCGTAGGAAGGAGGCGAGGTGCAGGGGGCGGCTGAAGTGGCTTTCTCTCATGACAAAAGAAAGCCGCGCGACTGCAATGTTGCCATGGCTATGTTCTCGCACTGAGAACATGAACCATTCGTAAAACGCTGCCTGCGTGTGATCGCAGCCCAGGCACGCAATGCAGCTTTTATGACCGTGAGAGGTGGGGAGAAATCACCGCATCCAGAAACTACACAGGGGCGGAAATGACATCTTTATAAAGACACGTCCTGAAAAGGACGTTCAACGCCGCTGTGTAATGCTCTTTCAGAGAAATAAACTCTTTTACAGAGAAAATCACTCTTTCAATGTAACCCCAGGGGTAAACTGCACTGCCGTGCAGAGAAGGAGAAAGCCGCTGAAGTGCGCCGTAGATTCAACAGCAAACAGAGTGTCAGAGGAACAGAAGCAGGAATCTGGTGTGTGTGGCTCGCAGCTGGCTGCATACATGACCATCGGCTCCGGAGAAAATTTCTGAATGAACGAGCGTATTTCCCTCGCTTTTGTACCCGTATGTCCGGGGGCAGGGTATGCAAATACTGTTCGCCAACTCTCATTGGCCTTTTTTCATAGATCAGAGGCATATTCGGCGCTCAAGAGAGACCCCTAGTGTCGCTTCTTCGACGCAACGTCGAAGTGAGCGACAGACGGGGAACACAGAATATTACTCAGAAATAGGCCTACTTAATATCCAGGGTTAAATATGTTTAGGGAAATTTGGTGATAAATGTGAAACACAATGAAATTACTCAACTATGTACTTCAAGATCAGATAACACCAAAAAATATGTAAATTCAACTATTTTCACAGAAAAAACACAAGATTTAATTTATTGAACTCACATCTATCTCTCTTTCTCTCTCTTTTATATTGAGTATGTTTTGAACACAAGTTAAACAATCAATTCAACCCTTCAAATTGAACAAAATGAATATTTTATTTATACACTGGCAGCCAAAAGTTTGGAATAATGTACAAATTTGTCTGTAATTGGTAATTTAATAGACCATAGTGGCATTCAACTGATCACAAAGTATATTCAGGACATTACTGATGTAAAAAACAGCACCATCACTATTTGAAAAAGTCATTTTTGATAAAGTCTAGACAGAGCCCATTTCCAGCAGCCATCTCTCCAACAACTTATCCTTGAGTATTCATGCTAAATTGCTCATTTGGTTCTAGAAAATCACTTGCCGTTATATCAAGCACAGTTGAAAGATATTTGATTTGTTAAATTAATTTTAACATTGTCATTGTGTTTGTTTTTGAGTTGACACAGTATGCAATAGACTGGCGTGTCAATATTAGTTCAAAAATGGCAACAAAAAAAAAGACGCTTTCTCTAGAAACTTGTCAGTCAATCATTGTTTTGAGGAATGAGGCTATACAATGCTTGAAATTGCCAAAAACTGAAGATTTCATACAAAGCTGTACATGGCAGTCTTCAAAGACAAAGGACAGCTGGCTCTAACAAGGACAGAAAGAGACGTGGAAGACCAGATGTACAACTAAACAAGAGGATAAGTACATCAGAGTCTCTAGTTTGAGAAATAGACACCTCACATGTCCTCAGCTTCATTGAATTCTACCCGCTCAACACCAGTCTCATGGACGAGAGAAGACTCAGGGGTGCAGGCCTTATGGGAAGAATTCTAGAATAAAGTAAGCTTTTCCCATCCCACTAACATTTGTGTTTGAAACTGACCAGCAGTTACAAAATCATGTTGCTATGGAGAAAGTTGCTTACTGACTGAGCTGAATGTATAAGAGTGTAAAGAGAAAGTCGATAACACAGCTCATGTAAACGCGCACTCCGATTTTGAGCCTTAATAAGTTTTCTCACAATAAACAACTTTTTGTGTCCATATAAACATAGTAAATGTGAACTTGATGGAAACTGACATCATACATCCACTAAAAATCACTGCCACACCATTTGCTTATGTTGTGTTCTTCATGCTGATCCCCTGTGATGAAATGGGCAGACGAGGGAGTAAGGATCCAGATACAGCTTTATTGAAATTGCTCAAAGTAAGGGAAGTATAAACACATGAACAAATGAAACATCCACGAGGGGAAAATAAAGACATAAACACAAGATATTAACACGGGGAGTCTTCCAAGGAGGGCACAGGCAGGAACACGGACTAAGGCAGGATTCAGAAACAACATAGACCGAACATCAAACAACGACCAACAAAGGACAAGATGAACATGAGGTCCTAAATACAAAACCAAAGGGGAAACAAAAGCCAATGGGAGAACGGAACTCAAAACAAGATAAGGCAATTAACTAATAAAGTAATCAAACAATAAACCAATGAAAACCAGACACATAGACAAAGAGGGAAAACAGGACATGACAAGACTTTCAAAATAAGAGTGCATAAACAAAGAACAATATGGAACATAAAAGGTGCCAAAAACTTAAATAAAAAGGTACACAGTAGACAGTGTGGATCGTTACAGAGCCCCCCCTTTAAGGAGCGGATCCCAAACGCTCCTAAAAAAGGAAGGGCAAAACGACAACGGAGAACAGGGGCAAACAGGCAGATCAAGGGGACACGAGGGGAACAAAGGAACAAGACTAGGACAGGGAGACCATGACAGAACAGGAGGGTGGCCAGGCGACCAAGGGGGCCAGGCAGATGCCCAGGGGACCAAGGGGACGACTTGAAGGCGGGGACCGGGTCGGGAAGTCTGGGAGGCAGCTGCGGGGTCGAGACTGGGTCAGGGGGCCTGAGAAATGGCCGTAGGACTGGGTCTGGGGGCCAGGGAGGCAGCCGCAAGGCAGGGACCGGGTCAGAAGGCCAGGGGGGCAGCTGCAGGATTGGGACTGGGTCAGGGGGGCTGGTTGGTAACTGTAGGGCAGGGACTAGGTCAGAGGGCCAGGGAGGCGGCCGTAGGGCAGGGCCCGGGTCAGGAGGCCAGGGAGGAGGCCATAGGACTGGGACAGGGTCAGGAGGTCTAGGGGATGGCCACAGGGCTAGGACAGGTTCAGGAGGCTTAGGAGATGGCCTCAGGACTGGGACAGGGTCAGGAGGCCAAGGAGAGGGCCACAGGACTGGGGCAGGGTCAGGAGGCCAAGGAGAAGGCCACAGGACTGGGACAGGGTCAGGAGGCCTAGAGGAAGGCCACGGGACAGGGTCAGAAGGCCTGAGAGGAGGCCACGGGACAGGGTCAGAAGGCCTGGGAGGAGGCCGCAAGACAGGGTCAGAAGGCCAGGGAGGAGGCCACAGGACAGGGTCAGAAGGCCAGGGAGGAGGCCACAGGACAGGGTCAGAAGGCCTGGGAGGAGGCCACAAGACAGGATCAGAAGGCCTGGGAGGAGGCCACAAGACAGGATCAGAAGGCCTGGGAGGAGGCCACAAGACAGGGTCACAAGGCCTGGGAGGAGGCCACAAGACAGGGGAAGCGGGCGGAGCCACGGAAGGCTCTGTAGGAGGAGCCGAGAAGGACTCCTGGGGCGGTGCCATGGTAGGCGGCGACCAGGTTGGTTCTGGAGGCGGAGGCTTGGAAGGCTCTGGAGGCTTGGAAGGCTCTGGAGGCTCTGGAGACTTTGGAGGCTTGGAGGGCAGAGCAGGCGCAGGCAGAGCCGTGGAAGGCGAAACCATGTAGGCCCTCTGGGGCAGAGCCGTAGGAGGCGGAGCAGGCAGAGCCGTGGAAGGCGGAACCATGTAGGCCCTCTGGGGCAGAGCCGTAGAAGGCGGAGCAGGCAGAGCCGTGGAAGGCAGAACTGTGGAAGGGTCTGGAGGCGGAGCTGTGGAAGGGTCTGGTGGCGGAGCAGGCGCAGGCAGAGCCGAGGCAGTCTTCAGAGGCGGAGACCTGGGAGGCTCTGGTGACAGAGGCGTGGAAGGCTCTGGTGACAGAGGCGTGGAAGGCTTTGGTGACTGTGGTCTCGAAGGCTCGAGAGGCGGAGTGCTGGGTGACTCTGGAGGCGGAGCGCTGGGTGGCTCTGGAGGCGGAGCGCTGGGTGGCTCGGGAGGCGGAGCGCTGGGTGGCTCGGGAGGCGGCGCTCTGGGAAGCTCGGGAGGCGGAGCTCTGGGAAGCTCGGGAGCTCTGGGAAGCTCGGGAGGCTCAAGGGGCGGAGCCGTGGGAGGCTCAAGGGGGGCTGGCTCTTGGACGGTCAAGGCTACTGGCGCTGGCTCTTGGACGGTCGAGGCTACAGGCGCTGGCTCTGGCTCTTGGACGGTCGAGGCTACAGGCGCTGGCTCTGGCTCTTGGATGGTCGAGGCTACAGGCGCTGGCTCTGGGACGGTCGAGGCTACAGGCGCTGGCTCTGGGACGGTCGAGGCTACAGGCGCTGGCTCTGGCTCTGGGACGGTCGAGGCTACAGGCGCTGGCTCTGGCTCTTGGACGGTCGTGGAAGGTGGAGACTGGTGAGCGGAAGCCCTTCCTCTTCTCCTCCTCCTCCTGGCGGACGAGGCTGTCAACGCTAGCGCGGGGACGGACGAGGCTGGCAACGCATTGGCCGTGGCAGGCGTGGGCGTTGGCTCGTTGGCCATGGCAGGCGTGGGCGACCCAGGAGCCCTGCCCGGAATCGAGAGAGGTGGCTCCCCTGCAGCGTAAGTCTCCAGTATTAGGTCCACATACTCCTGCCAGGTGCAATCCCCGGTCTCCGGCAAGATCCTCCATGGGCGGATGGGTACAGTGTGCCTATACACAACCTTCAGCACCTGGTCATTCCAACTGGAGTAGCTGGCCACACAGGAAAAGTAGTAGGAGAACTCACGGATGGTTAGGTTCGCCTCAGCAAGTTCCACAAGGAAAGCCGTTGGATCCATAGTGGTTGGTCGTTCTGTGACGAAATGGGCAGACGAGGGAGTAAGGATCCAGATACAGCTTTATTGAAATTGCTCAAAGTAAGGGAAGTATAAACACAGGAACAAATGAAACATCCACGAGGGGAAAATAAAGACATAAACACAAGATATTAACACGGGGAGTCTTCCAAGGAGGGCACAGGCAGGAACACGGACTAAGGCAGGATTCAGAAACAACATAGACCGAACATCAAACAACGACCAACAAAGGACAAGGTGAACATGAGGGCCTAAATACAAAACCAAAGGGGAAACAAAAGCCAATGGGAGAACGGAACTCAAAACAAGATAATAAGGCAATTAACTAAAACCAATGACAAAACTAGAACTGATAATAAAGTAATCAAACAATAAACCAATGAAAACCAGACACATAGACAAAGAGGGAAAACAGGACATGACAAGACTTTCAAAATAAGAGTGCATAAACAAAGAACAATATGGAACATAAAAGGTGCCAAAAACTTAAATAAAAAGGTACACAAACAAAAGACAGTGTGGATCGTTACATCCCCAGCATGTGTGCTGGAGTCTCCAGCTTTTAACAAGCAAGCCTCCCTTGTTTAACCAGCTTCATCAAAAAAACAAAAACCAAAAAAAAATAAACATTTAGGTTACCAGCATTATTTGCATTATGCAACAGCTAGGTCAGTACCAGACAAGCATTAACCAGCATAAACCAACCTTTACACTGGTGGTTTCAGTGGCGTAGTTTGGTTCCAGTTACCTGATTCATGTTTGATCCCACTGTCTCATTCCACAAATACACCTCACACCTACAAACACACACACATTAGTGATGGGAAGATCAGATCATTGTAATGACTTGGATCTTTGACTCTCATTCAGCAAAATGAACAAATCTTTTTTCAAGTCATTTTGTTCATTTGAGCAGAATTAAATTAAAAAGTTACATTTTCAATAGCCAAATCCCCCCCAACATGTCTACTTGCACAAACTTAGATTATAGTCCCAATAAGGAAAGAATGATAATTATTATTATAATTATAACCTTCATTTAACCAGGATAACCTCTCTGAGATTAAAAATCTCCTTTACAGGAGTCTACTGGCAAAGATGGGCAGCAAGTAAATAAAAAAAATACACAACCTAATTAAAATCAAAACTACAAACAGGAAAGCATTTAAGACACTAAACACATTTACAAATAACTGATTCATCTTCCAGTTGCTGAATGATATATTTAAAATGTTCCATAGACACCAAGTTTTGTAATTTCAGTTTAACTTGGAGAGAATTCCAGTCAGACGGTGCTGCATACTTCAAAGCCTTTTTACCTAGTTCAATTCAAACATGGGGAACAGAAAGAGTATACAAATTCTGAGAGTGAAGGGGATATTTCCCAACGCTGTTCTGTTGAATCAAACAGCAGAGATACAAAGGCAAAAAAAACAAAAATAGCCTTATAAATAGTTGAATACCAATACATTTCTCTTCTAGTGGACAAAGAAGGCCAAGCTACTCTATTATACAAAGTGCAATGATGTATTGAGTGTTTGCAATTCGATATGAATCTTAAATCACCATGATAAACAGCCAGGTTTGGGGAGTAACAGGAATGCCACTGTATTCCACTAGTTACTATTTAAATCAATGGTTTTTAGCATACAGTTACATTCAAAAAGTATTCTGATTACTGAAGTTATTACTGCATTTTATTGTCATATGTTTCATCTAATATTTAGTCCTTTCAGATGGAAATCATTTGTCCATATAAATGCCAAATGATCCAAAGTTAATTTGAACAGAGGTAAAACACTTTCTTATGATGTGTTACATTGATACGCAGACAGAGAAGTAAGATTGAAGTAAG
This sequence comes from Moxostoma hubbsi, assembly GCA_032164185.1. NCBI lineage: Eukaryota > Metazoa > Chordata > Actinopteri > Cypriniformes > Catostomidae > Moxostoma > Moxostoma hubbsi. The sequence goes on along the minus strand of JAVLUX010000036.1, from coordinate 2,193,749 downwards.
TTTGGAGCACAAGAAATAGAAATAAACCTTGTGTAAATTGTCAGCTTTACGCTAAGCTAAAATTAGATTTTTAGCCATTATACAAGCATGTTACCAGACACAATCATATTTTTTATCAAGAAAATTCACGTTAGATCATAATAATTTTTTTTTCTAGTAAGAGCTTTGATATTAGGGCACAAATCATATTTTTGATAATCATTTTTGTATTGTTTTCCTGTACAAATATCTAAAAATCCTTAAAACAAGATTTATTTACACTGCATAAGATATTTGTGTTTTTCAGAGAATGTATTTTGTCTTACTTTTCTGGCAGACTTTTTATAGTCAAAAAAGTGAAAAAAAAATCTGCCAGTGCTGAAGAAGTAATCCAAAGTATTTAGAATATTTTACTGACTTTGAGTAATCTAATGGAATACGATACAAATGCATTTTACAGAATGTATTCTGTAATCTATCATGGAATACATTTCAAAAACCCTCCCATCCCTGTACATGGCATTCAGAGAAGAAAGAAAATCCTTTCAATAAAGGAACTACAACAGCTGATATCCAAATTTCTGTTATAAAGTTAGTTTAATAAAAATTAAAGAGATAAGTTAAGGCAGATGAAATAATATCAGCTGCCAGTTTAAAAAAAAAAACAGGTTCTACATGGTCACCTGGTGATTTATTTATTTCAAGCGATTTGAGTGCTTTGTGGACATCAGAACTCATTATCTGTTCAAAACTAAACTCCTCCTTCTTTAAATGGCTTTCTGCATGGATAAAATCAGAGTTTGAACAAATAAAATTGCATGATTCAAATAGTGACACAGAGGCAATAAAATGCCTGTTAAAATGAAGTATATGTACTTTATCGGAAATGTTGGTGGAATCAGTAGTTATACATGAAGGAAAATTAGAGGTATTTTTATTACCAACTATAGATGTTCTATAAATGTTCTGCTGGGATTAATTTAATTTGTTGTGGTTTTAACAATAAAATAGTTGTCCTTTGCCTTTCTAATTGCAAATATGCATTTGCTCCAGAGCTGTCTAAAATGAATTCAATAAGAGTTTGAATCAAATTGCATGGCTTTTGCCCATGCAGCATCTCGCTCATATATAAGGACAGATAATGAGGCGGAAAACGTCTAAGTTAATAGTGTAACTCCCGTTCCCTGATGGAGGGAACGAGACGTTGTGTCGATTGTAGTGACACAAGGGGCTTCATTCGGGAGCCTTGGATACCTCTGAATATGAAAAAGGCCAATGAAAAATTGGCGAACAGAATTTGCATGTCTCACCCCTGGACATATGGATATAAAAGGCTGGGATCGTGCATCTGTTCAGTCAGGTTCTGCACAGAGGAGCCGAGAATAAGGTTTGGCCATTACAGCGGCTTGGTACAGAGTTGTGGCAAGGGGGACCCAACGTCTCATTCCCTCCATCAGGGAACGGGGGTTACACTAGTAACCTAGACGTTCCCCTTCTCTCACCCACTCAATGTTATGTCGATTGTAGTGACCTAATCAATAGCGCCACCTACACTAAACCATGTTACGTGATATGCTGATGCTGGCGCAAGCAAGCTGTAGCGTGCCAAAGGTGCATGGGCCGCATGTAACCTTCCCCAATACCCCACTAAGACATCATATTGTTTTTATTAGGTTCCCGGCATCTGACCAATGTTTTCCCTTGAGGGGTAGGAACAAGCGACGTGACTAGCATGGGAGGCCTTTTCTCTCTCTATGTTTTTCCTCATGGAGTGTTAAATGCGGCTGGGGCCATCTAGCTATAACACTCATCGGGCAAGGCGTTCTTTTCCAGTCCTATTCTTTCAGGAGGAAAAGACCCTGCGGAGACCACATCCTGCACAGGCTGGGGAGGTGAAAATGTGACAAATATGTCACATGGGCCTGTTACTCCACACATAGAAGTGGCACGGTGATAGGTCCTGCCTAATGAGAGAGGAGCTCTACAAACACGGCAACCGGGGCAGTGGGGACTGCCCAAGGGAGATGCAAGACCATACCACGGAAAATACATCACAGGGGGTTACCGTGATAACCGGCACCTATGAAGCACCTATTCCAGTTCAGAGTAGTTAGTACCCGTAGAGGGTCTGGTTGGGAATTCCTCTGTTGAATTCGCTAGCCAGAGGGCTGGGGAGGAAGAACATCCAGGGAGCGCGAGTTTGAGGACTCACCTAGAAGTAAAAGTGCACGTGTTCACCTCAGTGGAGGGGAAAGGTGCTAGCGCAAGCGGAATACCCGGTCAGTCGTCCGACTCAACCCGGAGATTGTAGAATCTCGCAAAGGTATTGGGTGTTGCCCAGCCCTCTGCTCTACAGATGTCTGTTATAGAGGTGCTGTTGGCCAGTGCCCACGAGGATGCCACACTCCTTGTAGAATGTGCTCAAACCCGCATGGGGTGGGCACGGCCTGGGTCCGATAGGCGAATTGAGCCCGGGCGGAAGCAATCGAGCGTGCAGGGGGGCGGGTGATTCATGAGGATTTACCCGGCGAACTCTCAAAATCGCTTCCATCACCTGCCAGGTCATCCTCAATCCTGTGGGAAGGAGCAACACGGGGGGCAGCTGAAATGGAGTGGAAATCAATGACCACAACGATGCCATGGTCAAGTTCTCGCAATGAGTACATGAGCCATCCACAAACACTGCCTCGGTGTGATCACAACCCAGACACACGAGACAGCGCCTATGGCCGTCAGAAGTGGAGAAATATCTGCCACATCCAGGAACAACGCAAAGGCGGAAGGGCATTTTGCGAAAGACGCATCTTTAAAAAGACGTTCAATGCCAATGCATAAACTCTTTTAGAGAATTTATTGATCTTTTAGAGGAGTTATTGCTCTTTTTGAATGCTGTCGAAGCGCCCAGGGGCGTGGACTGCACTGGCGTGCAGAGGAGGGAGAAAGCCGCTGGCAATGCGCCGTAGATCCAACAGCAAAGCTCTTTAGAGGTGAGTGGAACAGTAGTGAGTTTCTCAGCTCGCTGATCACACAACCACTCAGCTCCGAAAAAAGAATGTGACTGAACAGATGCACGATCCCCGCCTTTAATTCCCATATGTCCAGGGGAGGGACATGCAAATTCTATTTGCCAATTTTTCATTGGCCTTTTTCATATTCAGAGGTATCCGAGGCTCCCAAAAGAAGCCTCTTGTGTCACTACAATAGACACAACGTCGAGTGAGTGACAGAAGGGGAACCATGGATTGCACCTGCCTTTAACTCTGAATTTTTTAAAAGGGCCATGCTCATTAATTATCGATATTAAACCATCATAGAAATATTTCCAGGCACACTCTACATCAGGGATAAGGAAAATCCTATCCCAGTGATACTGGGCAAAATCACAAAGAAAACCTTTTGTTCACTTAAATGTCTCATACGCCATCTAGCAATAATGCATAGTTTCTGTTTAGGTAATTTAGTATCGCTAACTATGGCAACGACACAGTGATCACTAACAACATTTTCATATAGAGAAGCCAATGAGTACTGTGGAGCATTACTGAAGATAAGATCAATTAATGTTGATTTTTTTGTTGTCTTTTAAATTAGGTCTAGTGGGTGTTTCAACTAACTGAAAGAGATTAAACATATCACAGATTGCTTTAAATCCATCAGATGCCAACTGCAACTAGTTCATTAAATTAAAATCACCCTGTAGGACATGTTCCTTATAAATCAAGGAAGTCAAAGAGTACTTTAAGGAGAGAAGAGCATCATTATTCGCTGATGGGGGTCTGTAACAACCAACTACAGTAAGATGTAAAGTCTTAGACACAAAGTCTTAAGACTAAAAATTCAACACAGTAACTTCAAATCTTTCCTTAATATAAACTGCTACCCCTCCTCCCCTTTTTGGTTGATCGGTCCTGTAAACAGTGTAACCATCAGTAATAATGGCTTTGTCCGAGATTGTTTTATTAAGCCATGTCTCTGATATTACTATAACATCTGCAATGGTGTTTTTTGTCAAGATATGCACCATATCCAATTTAGGAAGAAAGCTTCTCGCATTTATATGAATGAAACCCAGTCCTAATCTAGATTTAAAATCATCTGGAAGATTAAAAGCCAAAGCAGCATCATTGTAAGGACCAGGACTTGGTAAGAAATTTCCTGATATCAATAACATAAGAACTATAAAACTCTGTCGCCTTACTGTTTCACTTGATAAATCATATCTGACAGGTACATTTGTACAAAAAGTGTAATTGATAATGCTGTAGTTTTCTTTCTTAGTTAACGCAGACCTTGCAAGGTCCACATACACAAAAAAGAAAATAACTTTAATCGACATTCCTTAAAAACAAGAATGTTTGTATATACTCCAATATATGTCCAGTTTGTCCACTTTACAGCTGCTGAGGTATCGTGATTCAGTGGAGAAGAAACTGAATCGTTCCTAAAGCTGATGTTTTCTAGATTGAATATCAAAAGAAATAGAGCTACCAGAATCATACATTCAGAAGTTACATACAGCATTGTCAATTTAAGATCCACAGCCATCAAGTGAATCCATAGGTCACAAGAAGGGGAACACCGCAGGTCCACAAGAAGGAAGACCCGGTGAGAACATTAAACTGGAACCGCTGGCAGAAACAGCACGTGCAAATACTCCAAGGAACATGACCGGAGTCCACCACACATGCCCGGCCCAGCTAAACAACCAGCCGAGTCGTTCCCAAGCCGCTGGAAACAGCACAATCTGCAGAAGGCTCCCACGCGTTCCACCAAAACACTGCAAAACCAACAGCAACCACGCACACACTCTGCCCTGGTTTGAAGCCACAGTCAAAAACAACGGCAAGACTTTGTCCACAAAACAAATACGATTCCTAGATTTGAGCTCGAAGTCACAGTGAGTGTATCATCAATGTTTGGTTCACAAACATACCCAAGTTCGGAAGCGTTGATGTCATAGTGAGTGCAGCATCTCCGTCAGGCCATGAACAAGCGCAAGTTGAAAGGCTTGAGTTTGATAACGTAGTGGATGCAGTGTTGAAATCTAATTCATAATCCTAAAAATAAACATTGATGTCTACCAAACTTCTTAATAAAATTGCCATTACAAAAATGAGACGTAAAATTCACAATGTGCTAAATCAGTTAGAATGAACAGAAAGACAAACATCAACAGACTTAACGAGCTGCAATCTTGGATCTGTATGCAGCCAAGGATAAATTATGAAAAACAGAAAGTTTAGTTCAACTCTGGATTGAATCTTCTTGTCCGAGTCGACTTTTGTCATGTGACAGAAGAACAAACAACTCGGACCAGATGACTTGAGAGGTGAACTAATAATTTCTGTTTCCTGTGTGAGCAATGCATTATTACTATGATTTAGTCACAGTAATAAAAAAAAAAAAAATCTGCGATGATCCCGTCTGTATGAATGTAAGAGCCGCTTTTAACTCCTGAAGAAGGTTTTTTCACATATCACAGCACAACACAATGAAGGTATATGGAGGTATAAAGTGACCAGGTCAATAGCAATTACACGCGACACACAAATAACGTAAAGTCCACAAGAGACTTGATTTACATTTGACTCTAATAGTTTGACATTAGCATGTTGCTAAGCTCACAATGCAACACTCTAATAACTATAAAACATTTATTCAGATATATTTGTCATTAACATAATATTTTGACTTGTCTACTATGTCTGTGTAATGAGTATGATGTTTTAAAATGCTGATGTTGTTCACTTTTGCCTTTTCTAAGACTGTTTTTAAAACATATTGCCTATTTGTTACATGGTTGAAGTAAGTGAGTAAGAACAATTGATTAGATCTTAAACTGATGTGCAAACAACTGACAAAACAGAGCGTGTTGTCACAGTAAGATCATTCATTTGGAATATCAATTATTTTCTTTCTAATATAATTTCTAATCTGAAGTGGAGATCAGATTGAATGAAAGTATGATATAATCTTCTTTTTAAATTGATGTGTTTGATGGCAATATTATTCCAAAGCACAAGAGAGTTTATATAAGTAAAACGAAAATGTCTTTGTTTTGACAAAGCATCTCAGATTTCAAACAACCTGGAGTACTAAAATATTAATTAAACAAGAGCCTACTAAATGGTTGATCACAGACAAGTTGATGTGCATCAAATCCGAATGGAACTTTATAAACACTCGCCTGAGGCCAAGACACATATACACCATCAAACGAGTTTGACAGCTTTGCTGATGAGCCCAAATTCCCTGTTCATGCTGAAACACAACCATTGTTCCACCTGACTCTCTGAAGCGCTCTCTCTGACCTCTCTTTCATACGGATCTGGACATGAGGAGTCTGCTGTGGGCCCTCTGGGCATGAAAGTTCAGGAGCTGGGCTAAAAGAAGGTGAGTTATTATGGGGTGTTCTCTCTTCACTGGAGGAGCTGACAGGAGAAGCATACTGCCGGCTCCGGGGGTCTCTGAGGTAAGCAACTCATCTCCGTCACCGTGCCTGGTTCCTCTGACCCATCTATTCTCCTGTAGTCAGCTGCCCAGCAGGGTCAGGTCTGGAACATTAATCTTCAGCGGGCAAGAGGCGAATTTGGGCAGCGGGTGAATAGAGCAGCGTTCCTCAGTGTTTAAACTGAAGGAAAAGATAAGTGTAAGTGGGTCAAGAGCTCCAGACCGGAGCAATAGCAGCTGCCCTGTGATGGAGAGCTGCTCCTCTAGGAAATGTCCCTCTTACCTGCTGGTATGAAGGAGCGACCCCCTCAAACCCAGCGGAGGATGAGGACAGGTGGTCAGGGTCCGAGAGATGGACAACGCAACTATTTCAACAGCTAGTCAAAGGCCAAGTCCAAGTGTTCCATGTCTGAAACTTTTGCTGTTGTGATTTTCTCAGGCCACTGCACATAATGCACAAATATGCTTAGTCGGGAAAAGGGTTTTACTCTACACCATTAAAAGTGTTGTGTGGTATTATAATATATATTTTTGGGGTTTTTTTTGGATGGTAAAATGCTTTCTCTCATTTCAGCTTATAATACGAAGAGTAAATTTAAAGTAAGCCATCTGAAGGTTGATTTCTCTGAAAAGTGTGAGCACTGAGATCAAAATAATGTTCTGATTTTTTGAGCATCCCAATCAGCCAGACTCAACCATTGGCGTGAGTTTGGGGCTGGACTATCTGTTAGTTGACAAACGGAAGATGGGGGAGTGTTTAAGAAACATTCTTGAAAATAGTCCTTTATCAATTCTGTTTGGTTATGGTTATATAAAAGGTGTGTTCCCCGTCTGTCGCTCACTTCAACGTCGTGTCGAAGAAGCGACACTAGGGGTCTCTCTTGAGCGCCGAAAGATACCTCTGATCTATGAAAAAAGGCCAATGAGAGTTGGCGAACAGTATTTGCATACTCCGCCTCCGGATACGGATATAAAGGCGAGAGAAATACGCTCGTTCATTCAGTAATTTTCTTCGGAGCCGATGGTCGTGTGTATGCAGTCAGCTGCGAGTAACACAACTGATCCTGCTTCTGATCCTCTGACGCTCTGCTTTGCTGTTGGATTTACGGCGCACTACAGCGGCTTTTCTCTTCACTGCCGGCGTGCATTTTGCCCCTGGGCACTTCGACAGCGCAGAGTTAAAAGAGTTGAAAGAGTGATTTTCTCTGTAAAAGAGTTTATTTCTCTGAACGTCCTTTTCAGGACGCGTCTTTATAAAGATGTAATTTCCGCCCCTGTGTAGTTTCTGGATGCGGTGATTTCTCCCCACCTCTCTCGGTCATAAAACACTGTCTTGTATGCCTGGGCTGCGATCACACGCAGGCAGTGTTTTGTGAATGGTTCATGTTCTCAGTGCGAGAACATAGCCATGGCAACATTGCGGTCGTGTGGCTTTCTTTTGTAATGAGAGAAAGCCGTTTCAGCCGCCCCCCGCGCCTCGCCTCCTTCCTACGGGATTGACGCAGGCGCCGCGGGCGATGAACACGATTTGGGGACAATGACGGGCTCTGTTCGCCGGGTAAACCCCCTCGAACCTCCAGCCTCCCCGGCACGCTTGTTTGCTTCCGTCTGAGCTCGGGATGAGCATTCTCTCCAATGGTTCATCTTCTCAGTGTGAGAACATGGCCGTTATAGCATTGCGGTCGCACGGCTTTCTTTTGTAATGAGAGAAAGCCACTTCAGCCGCCCCCCACACTCTGCCTTTTTCCTACGGGATCGGCGCAGGCGCCGAGGGCGATGAAGGCGATTTGGGGAATATGACGGGCTCTGTTCGCCGGGTAAACCCCCTCGAACCGCCCGCCTCCCCGGCACGCTTGCTTGCCTCAGAATTGGATGACATCACCGCTGCATCGGAGAGCGTTACAGCGGCATCGGATGCTGATCGCTCGCCTGGGCCGCCACCTTCGGGTCTGCCGCCCAGCCTGAGCCTGACGCACGGAGATCCGCTATGCTTTCCCGGGCTACTTGATCGGTCCCGCGGGCGGGTGCGCCGCTCACAGCCACGCCCCCCCCCCCCCCCCTTCCTTTCTTCCCGGACGTGCACGACGAGTTGAGCAAAGCCAAGGCTTCTTCGCTCCTCCGCTCTCACTACCCTCGCGGTGGAACGGTCCCAGACCGCTTCCACTCTGCACGCCACGGCCCTTCCTGCAACCAACGCCAGGCCAAGGCACTTCAAAACTTGCACCTTGGGTAGTCCTGTTCTTGATGTGCTGCAGGAACTGCGCTGGATGACCAACCTCGCCCCCGGGCCACGGAGGTCAGAAGCGCCGGCACTCGAACAGGCGATGGCCACCCCTTGTGGTCCAGAAACGCACCTGTGGACTGGACCTGGTCGAAATGCGGGAGGCGGACAAGGCACACCTTCTCCCACACCCCTGTCTCCCAGCTCCATCCATTCGGCGCCACCGTTGACGACTCTGCCCAGCAGTCCTCAGCGGTGAGGCAGACGGAGGCCACTGCACATCCTGCCCCGCCGCAAGCCTGCCGCCATGGGCCATGCCCCGTCTGCTCGCCGACGGGCGTCCTCCTGCGGCTATGAAACACCCTGCTCCGCCTCAACCCGGGCCCACCTCTCAGCCCCAGCGTCGAGCACTCCGCAGGAAGCGGACGCCCCCGTCTCACGGACCCCCTCGAGGACCCGGAAGGCTCCCAGGCTGTCCGTAGACGTTTGACCCAGGGACCAAGATGTTAGCTCCGGAGGCTGGTAAGACCGCTCCGTCCCCGGTGGAGGGCCGGGAGGAGAATTTTTTCTTGTCAAATTAATTTTCACATTCTCATATTCTCTGTAATGAGCTATTTCCTTTTGTCTCTGGGTCACCTGGCCCGCAAATGCCGTTCTCACGGCACTTTGCCCCCAGATATCAACAGTCCTGGCTTCCTGGACACGGACCACCCGTCTTCAGCCCCACGACTGTCCCCCGGCCGGCCGGTTCCGACGAGTCTAGAGGACGCCTACCCAGGACCACCTCCTCAGTCGCTAACCCGCCCCCTGCCGGGTGTGCGGAGCAAGGTAAGTGCTTTGAGTCTTTTCTCAGCACCTCAGCCGCGGGTCGCCTCGTCGCCACCCAACGCTGCCCTACCTGCTCCGCCCCGCTGCGAAGCCCCGCCGGGTACGTCAAAATTAATCGTCCCTTTGGTGCCCCTAGCGCAGAGGTTGGACGCGTGGCTTTCACTTCCCAACCCGTCTCGCTGGCTGGCCCGGACCATCCGACTCGGTTACGCAATTCAGTTTGCCAGGCCCCCGCCCCCCTTCATGGGCGTCCGCTTTTCCGCAGTACACGGCGAACACGCCCACTCCCTGCGCGTGGAAATCGCGACTCTTCTGGCCAAAGACGCGATAGAGCCTGTCCCTCCAACCGAGATGAAGAAGGGTTTCTACAGCCCTTACTTCATCGTACCCAAGAAAAGCGGCGGCTTACGACCAATCTTGGACCTGCGAGTTCTCAACCGAGCGTTGCACAAACTCCCGTTCAAAATGCTCACGCTTAACCTGCGTCCGGCATCTAGATTGGTTCGCAGCGGTAGACCTGAAGGACGCATACTTCCACGTCTCCATCCTGCCCCGACACCGCCCCTACCTGCGGTTTGCGTTCGGGGGCCAGGTGTATCAGTACAAAGTCCTCCCCTTCGGCCTGTTTCTGTCCTCTTGTGAGAGTTACTATGCACCCACAGAGACCAGGTGCTCAGGCACCTCAGCCGTCTGGGGCTTCAGGTCAACTGGGAAAAGAGCCAGCTCACTCCAGTTCAGAGCATCTCTTTTCTCGGGATGGAGTTAGACTCGGTCTCAATGTCAGCACGTCTCACCAACGAGCGTGCCCAGTCAGTGTTGGACTGCCTCGCCGCCTTCAGGCCAGGCACAGCGGTCCCCTTAAAACTTTTCCAGAGGCTCCTGGGGCATATGGCATCCTCCGCGGCGGTCGCGCCGCTGGGGTTGATGCATATGAGACCGCTCCAACACTGGCTCCAGACCTGAGTCCCGAGACGAGCATGGCGCCACGGCACGCACCGGGTAACAATCACCCCCGCCTGCTGTCAGACATTCAACCCCTGGACAGACCCCTGTTTCTTACGGGCTGGAGTGCCCCTACAGAAGGTGTCCAGACGCGTCCTGGTCACGACCGACGCCTCCGGATTGGGTTGGAGCGCCTTTTGCAATGGGCACGCAGCCTCAGGCCGTTGGAAAGGGGCCCAGCTGCGTTGGCACATCAACTGCCTCGAGTTGTTGACCGTCCTTTTGGCCCTGCGGAAGTTTCTCCCGTTAATTCGGGACGAACATATCCTAGTTAGGTCGGACAGCACCACTGCGGTCGCGTACATAAATCGCCAAGGCGGCGTACGCTCCCGTCACATGTCACAACTCGCCCGTCGTCTCCTCCTTTGGAGCCAGCACCGACTCAAGTCGCTGCGTGCCACTCACATCCCCGGCAACCTCAATGTGATAGCGGACGCGCTGTCATGACAACGCTTGCCTGGCGGAGAGTGGAGGCTTCCCCCCCACTCGGTTCAGCTGATTTGGGAACGGTTCGGCAATGCCCAGGTAGACCCCTCTGCCTCCCGAGAGACCTCCCACTGCCCGCTCTGGTATGCCCGTTCAGAGGCTCCCCTCGGGGCAGATGCACTGGCACACAGCTGGCCGGCTGGGCTGCGCAAGTACGCATTCCCCCAGTGAGCCTTCTTGCACAGGTGCTGTGCAAGGTCAGGGAGGACGAGGAGCAAGTCACTCTCGTGGCTCCTTACTGGCCCACTCGGGCCTGGTTCTCGGACCTTGTACTCCTCGCAACAGCCCCTCCCTGGCGAATTCCCCTGAGGAAGGACCTTCTTTCTCAGGGACGGGGCACGCTCTGGCATCCGCACCCAGACCTTTGGAACCTCCACGTCTGGCCCCCAAACGGGATGCGGAAGATCTAGCTGGTCTACCACCCACGGTCATAGCCACGTTCAACCAAGCCAGAGCCCCTTCTACCAGGCAACTCTACGCCCTGAAATGGCGTCTGTTCGTGAATTGGTGTTCTTCCCGGGCAGAAGACCCACAGAGGTGCGCAGTTAGGTCTGTGCTCCTGTTCCTACAGGAGAGGTTGGGGGGGAGGCTGTCCCCATCCACCTTGAAGGTGTATGTTGCCACTATCGCAGCTCACCACGACCCAGTAGACAGCAAGTCTCTGGGTAAGCACGACTTAACCGTCAGGTTCCCAAGAGGTGCCCGGAGGTTAAACCCCTCCCGGCCAAACCTGTTCCCCTCCTGGGATCTCTCGGTGGTCCTCGCCGGTCTTCAGAGATCCCCCCCCCCCGAGTCGCTAGAATCAGTTGGCTCAGGGCCCTCTCCTGAAAAGACGGCCCTGCTGATCGCGCTCACTTCCATCAAGAGGGTCGGGGACCTGCAAGCGTTCCCTACTAACGACACTTGCCTGGAGCTCAGTCCGGCAGATACTCATGTGATCCTAAGACCTCGACTGGGCTATGTGCCCATGGTTCCTACCACGCCCTCTGGAGATCAGGTAGTGAACCTACAAGCGCTGTCCCGGGAGGAGGCAGACCCAGCCCCTCTCACTGTCGTGTCCGGTACGTGCCTTGCGTGCCTACCTGGAACGCACCCAGAGCTTCAGGCGCTCTGAGCAGCTCTTTGTCTGCTTTGGAGGACAGCAGAAAGGGAACGCTGTCTCCAAACAGAGGTGTCTCACTGGGTGGTGGATGCCATTCAGTTGGCCTTTCACACCCAGGCCATGCCCCCCCTTTACGGGTTCGAGCCCACTCCACTAGGAGTGTGGCATCCTCATGGGCACTGGCGAGGGGCACCTCCCTAGCAGACATTTGCAGAGCTGCGGGCTGGGCAGCACCTAACACCCTTACGATCTCAGGGTTGAGTCAGTCTCGTTCCGTGTTCTCTCAGGTCTGAGCCCGTAGAACTCGGTACACGTCGACGATCTGACCGGGTGAACCGCTTGTTCCAGCGCCGTTTCCCTCTGCCAAGGCAAAACAGTGCGCTTTTGTCCCAGAGGACCTAGGTCCCTGGTTGATTCCTCCCTAGCCCTTCGGGCCCGCAGCAGTTCAGCGGAGGAACGTGCTGGTCCAGTCCACTATGGGTACCTCCGGCTACCCCTACTGGAATAGGTGCTCCACAGATCAGGCCTCCTATGGGACTCCTCCTGTGTGTATTTCCGCGGTACGGTCACCTTACGAGCTGACCCGCGTCTCCCTTAGGCAGTCCTTCGCTGCCCTCCGGTCGCCGTGTTGTAGCAACTCCCCCCTCCTCGAGGTTGGATCTACCACCGCGCCATTTCCTCCCACATGCCCAAAGTGGCCATGTGATGTATTTTGCCACCTTTACCTCCCCTGCTGGGCGGGTGTGGCCTCCGCAGGGTCTTTTCCCCCTGAAAGAATAGGAATAAGACCCCCTTCCCTCGATGCGGTAAGGGCCCCGGCTGCTCTTGCTCTATGCCGAGAAAACATAGAGAGAAAAGAGGCCCAGCCAGGCTTGGCCCGTTCCCTAGTTGGGAGCGTCACCTTGTTCCCCCCTGGGTAACCAAAAGGATGCTGACGCTTTTTCGGGACATTGGGGAAGAGTACGTGCAGCCTGAACACAGTTGGTCGCTTGTGCACGTGCAAATACCTGCCCGCTTCTGTGTCAGCAGTACACGTACACGGCTCAGCGCATGGCGAGTTTTGAAGTGGACCCCTAGTGTCGCTTCTTCGACACGACGTCGAAGTGAGCGACAGACGGGGAACGTCTCGGTTACGTATGTAACCTCCGTTCCCTGATGGAGGGAACGAGACGTCGTGTCTTCCCGGCCACGTCGCTGAGCCGAGCCGCTGAGGTGCCCGGAACATTCCCGGCTCCTCAGAAAAATCCTGAATGAACGAGCGTATTTCTCTCGCCTTTATATCCGTATCCGGAGGCGGAGTATGCAAATACTGTTCGCCAACTCTCATTGGCCTTTTTTCATAGATCAGAGGTATCTTTCGGCGCTCAAGAGAGACCCCTAGTGTCGCTTCTTCGACACAACGTCTCGTTCCCTCCATCAGGGAACTGAGGTTACATACGTAACCGAGACGTTTTATTTGTAATTATTATCTATTTCTTATTCTTTTTCAGACTTTGAAGTGTCTGGTCAGCAAAATCGTATGTAACAGAAAAAACAAAATGACATGATTGTCCCAAATCCCACAAAATATTGTATTTGACTTATATGTCCTAAACGTTTTGATGAATCAAGATTCTTTTGATAATTTTTGTCATGAGGGTCTCTAGGTAAAAATATATCTGTGCGGACCAATGCTCCAAGAGGAGTTCTTAAAACTATGAAATTAAATTGCAGATATTCAATAATCCTTTTAACTCTGCAAACCGCATAGCTACAAAGTAACAAGAGTTCTTAGTAATTAAATCACTTAGCCCCTGACTTAGTTCTTTCAAATTTGGCCATTTTCAATAATTTTCCAAACTATTTATACTGTGATAATTGCCTCTTGTGACAATATTTTTGGTTATATTCAAAACATAAGAAAAAGTTGGATAGCAAACCCCTTACCCCCACACAATGTACCTGAATGGTAAACAAAATGTAATGTTGTGAAAAATACGTTTTTATTGCTTGCTGGTTGGTCACTATCTAGCCAATAGCAGGAGGAGGAATTTGAGTAATCTGGGGCATTGTTTAAATTTACAGCATCTGCAATTTACTGTGATTTTCAACTGAACTAAAAAAAGAGTTTATTTCAGCCCAGTAAGAATATGGTCATGTTAATATAGACAAGAAATGTACATAAGTGTCCAACATTGCCTACAATCCCAGATTACTCACATTCAATTTCCTAGCAATATCACAATATTTATTTATTTATTTTTAAATTACCATACACAACTTTGCTAGTTCAACATCAATATCAAGATTGCTGCTTTTATTTTTTCCTGAAATGGTTTATATGACACTGAGTTCACTCAAAACATAATTGCTGTTATGATCCAGTTTGCCGTTTTATTGTTGCACTATTTCCTGTTCACAGAATGAACTGAATTGCATCACTATAGTTGATAAGGCAACAGTGAATGGAGCATAATGAAAATTTGTGTAGATATGACTCTTATTTATCATATGAACAATTTCACATGCAGGCTTCTTTAGATATGAATTTGTGACCTGTGAGCATATTGAATATAAACGCTGAACGGCTGAGGATTAAATTGCCCTTGTGACTATTGTGTGCAATAGCTTTCAATTACATGACATAAAGCAGCGGTGCAGGCTTTATTTACACAGACAGCTAAAGAAAAGAGAGATAGTTGATAATGATACACAGTCATGAAGTACTTCAAAGTAATTGACAATTTAAAGTAAATGTGCATGAAACATGGGCAGAAACATTAAAGAGATACAAGAGAATAAATTAGATTAAGATTGAAGACTAAGCATGTCAAGGGGGAATATGTTCAATGATGCTTATGTTGATTCAGATCTAAAGAAAAAGCCAAAAATATCAAGAAACAATGGTATTCTATATTTCAATTATATATGACCAAAGTTTAGCCTGGCAACTCTATGTGGCGCAAGCCGATGGGTACTTTGACTTGTTATCTGTTAGCCAGTTTTTTTTTTTTTGCAGATTAAGCAAATCGTCTAGAATGGTGTAAGCTGATTGGTCCTCTGATTTGTTATCTTTTTTATGTCTGTATTATTATTGTGTCTGTGGGTCTCTAGATAAACACAATAAACACACTGCAGTGATGCCCATATACTGTACGTTAGTATTTAAATATGGGTGCAAATAATATCTAAAACTATTTGCACTAGGGTGCAATTAGTGTCTACCATTATTTGCACTGTTGTTGGGGTGCAAGTAAAATCTGCAACTATTTCCACTGGGGTGTAAATAGTATACGTCATTATTTGCACCAGGGTGGAAATAGCATCTGCCATTCAATTGTTGCAAAAAATAATCATTCTGTTAGTTTGAATATCAGCACATCAACAACAGCATTTTTGCTTATCTTGCTTGACTTTCATTTTCGACTACTAGTAAAGTCATCACAACTGCAAAATAACACAAAAGGAATTCATGGAATTAAGTAGTCCAAAAATGTTACATATACCGTAAGCTGCTGCAAAGAAGCCACACCTTGTCTAAGATCTGTATTCTCTCAAACAACTCCATGAGGTGCATCCCAAGATGCTTTTAAAAAGTTTAAAATGAGTCCCCATGAATGCTGGACACTTTTTGACAATAAATAAGTAGGTAAATTATTAAATAAATTAAAATTTTGTCAAGAAATGTATATAAATGTATATTTATATTTGTCTACAAAACTAATTTCAAGATCAATAGATGTGAAAGATCGTGATTATACAAATTATGTCCAAACTTTTGACTGATAGTGCACATTAGTATATATATATACACAAACTGATCCAGTCTTGTAACAAAAAAACAAAAAACTCAATAAATTAAACTTTCGATGTTTTGAAGTGAAGTAGAGAGTTTTATTTTCTTCGTCACAGTTTTTACACAAATTTTACAATTAATTCAAGTCAAATGAACTAAGAGAGCTCAGGTCTCAGGATATACTGACCTGTTATAATATATATGACAACATTTAATATATAATAAAATTAAGCAAGGCTTATTTCACAGATGGTATTCCGGTGTATCCTCTCAAAGTTGGATGAAAGGAGACGAGTGCAGTGCCAGAGGTCACACACAGTGTTAGATAATTACAGTCTTGAGTGATTGAGCTGAGCTGAAAGGCAAATGTTGACTTACGCCATAACCTTTTAACTTCTTAATCCCTGCTTTTCACAAGAAGTGAAAATGTAGACACTCATTACCGTAGGCTAAACATGCCATCAGAGGGAAGTAAAGGAGGAAAATTTCCTTTCAACATATGATCCTGTGTTTTACCTCACCAAACACAACTGTCATTAGCTCGCTAACACACACCTTCACTGCCAGATCTCTGACAACACACACAATGATGTTTATCAGAGGATTAGAGTGATCTAATAATCATGAAAACAAGGCAACCAGAGCAGGGCTAAGGTGCGTAGTTCCTGTAGTCAGATTAATTGGTTAATTGGTTGGATGGTCTTCTTTGTTTCACATCAGTGGTTGATACATTACACAAAATGAAAATATAGGAATTGTCTGTCAAGCTTCACAATGACAAAGACATCATAAAAATATCAAAGAAGTATCATGATAGTGGTCAACAGGACTGGAGCACTATATCGCACTTGCCAGGACACTATTGTAAAAGAGATTTTAAATCTCAAGCAGTTTTTTTTATCCTGGTTAAATAAAGGTTTGAATGAATGAATTAAAAGTCTTCTGAAGATTTATGAAAGCTTTGTGTGAAGAACAGACTGAAATGGAAGTTGTTATTTTATAATGCTGAAGTCTGACATTCTCCCTGTTCACTTCATTATATGTACAGGATGGCCAGGATATTCTTCAAAACGTCACTCTTTCAGGAAAGGTAGTCATGAGGTGTTAAATGATGGCATAATTTATATTTTGGGTGAAATATTCTGGTAAAGTAAGGTGTAAATTGTGTATTGTAATCCTAATCCTAATTAGAAGCAAATAAATGTTTTGCTGTCCCATGATTCATTGCTTATGTCATGCAGTGTGGACAGCAGCACTGCTCATGTGTGTGTTCAGCTGAAAGTCTTTCTGTACACACACAGTTAATGGCTCATGTGCTCAGAAATAATAGGGTACTTTGAGCGTGATGAGGACTTTTTTTAGGTTACAAACTGGTAATTACAAGGGCATTATGTTATAAATGTGGTTTATGAGGATATTTCTAGTGTCCCCATATTTCAAATAGCTTAAAAACATACTAAACGATGTTTTATTGAAAATGTAAAAATGCAGAAAGTTTTTTGTAAGGGTTAGGTTTAGGGGTTGTGTTAGGTTTAGGGGTTTAGGGGTTGTGTTAGGTTTAGGGGTTGTGTTGGGTTTAGGGGTTGTGTTAGGGTTAGGGGTTGTGTTGGGTTTAGGGGATGTGTTAGGTTTAGGGGTTGTGTTAGGTTTAGGGGTTGTGTTGGGTTTAGGGGTTGTGTTAGGTTTAGGGGTTGTGTTAGGGTTAGGGGTTGTGTTGGGTTTAGGGGTTGTGTTGGGTTTAGGGGTTGTGTTGGGTTTAGGGGTTGTGTTAGGGTTAGGGGTTGTGTTGGGTTTAGGGGTTGTGTTAGGGTTAGGGGTTGTGTTGGGTTTAGGGGTTGTGTTAGGGTTAGGGGTTGTGTTGGGTTGTGTTGCCTAGAATTTGCAGATATGTTCGCTTGATACATTATCAACTCTTGATTACAATAAAGCTATTGCAAGAGAACAAAAAATAATTGCATAATAAATGCAAAACAATTTTTGATAATAAATGACCTCCCCGTCCTCTAAGGGCTCCCAACAGATGTTCAGCAGAACTAAAAAAAAAAAAAGCACCATAAAAGTTTCATACAAGTTGCCCATACAACACATTTACATTTACATTTACATTTATTCATTTGGCAGACGCTTTTATCCAAAGCGACTTACAAAAGAGGACTACATTCCAAGTATACACACTATGTTCCAAGTATTTGGAAGTCATAGGATTGCTTAATGAGAAGAACAGGAACAAATTTAAGACATTATTCACTGAAAAAAAGGAAAGGATATAAAAAAACTTATAATAGATAATAATGAATTTTGAGTGAACTATTCCTTAAAGTAAATGAAACTGTTGCATGTTAGCACTGAATATTTCTCACATATTTTTTATTAAATTTTTTTTAAATGAAATATACTGTACACATAAATCATTGTCTTAAAAATTGAAGCATAAGCATAATTATGATTGTGTTTATCAGCATAAGAAGAAAGTTTTAGTATTTGTGTTATTTTTCAAATCAAATTGCCAAATTCTACATATTTTAATCTTCAGTGATAAACTCAGGATTTTCAACATTGTTCTCATTGATAGGTCAAGTGACATGAGGATGTCACAGTCAGTAAGATGACACATTATCCTTTCAATCCCTCATGTGTAAGTGTGTTTGTGTGAGATCGGCAAGGTGACATTGTCAATCTAATAAATCCTCATGTGTAAGTGTGTTTGTGTGTGTGTGTGTGTGTGTGTGTGTGTGTGTGTGTGTGTGTGTGTGTGTGAAATACTAATTTACATTGTTGCGATAAAAATAAATAGACTAGCCAGGACCGTAGGGTGTGTGTGTATGTGTGTATGTGTGTGTACGTGTGCATCACCTTTATGGGCAGTGACAGGAGCTCATCACTGTCGGCCGTTTGTGAGCTGAGCTTTGATGCGAGTGACTATATCTGCGAGCGAAGCACATCGATGGATCTGTGTTGACAAGCCTCATATTCAAGGGCAGATTTAAACTCATTGCTAAACTTTTACTCCAGTTCAATTGCAGAAACTAAAGCTGTTGTTTTGGATCAACTCTAAAATATTTGATTTGAATATCTGATTTTAGATTTCCTGTAGGACAGGAGATTCACAAATTAGATTTAGTTAATATCTTAATTATTTCTCCCAGACAGCAATGAGATTAAATGGAGAATACATTCCCAGATGTTTATTCTGAGAAAAAGACTCATTTTGGGTCATTTTTTTATATTTGTTTGAAAGAAAGTTAAGCTCTATGGACAACATTTGCAGAAGGATATTGATTACCACAGGATTTTTTTTTTTTTTATCTTTGCAAGCACAAATCACAGTTAATGCACTTAAAATGAAAGTAAATAGAGGTCGGGCAATAAACATTAAAATATACACTGTTTTAAAAGTATGGTCACAAGACTCATTCATCATACACAAACATTCATAGACGTTAATATGAAACTAATGTGACAAAATCAATTACTTTGTTTGTGTAAAGTTATATCCAACCTTGATAAACCAAATAAATTTCACAAAATTACTTTTTATGTACAGAAAAATCCACTTTTAGAAATTAAATCTTTATCAAATAATCAGTAGCTGATCCAGCTACTGTAGAAATTTAGACAATAATAAAACTCAAATAAAATACATTTTGGTAACACTTTACATTCATGTTCCATTTTTAAATGGTTTAAAAATGGGTTCATGCAATTAAGGTTGCATGCAGTTCTTGCCAACTGTGAACATTTTAACTTACATGTTATAAATGTTTAACAAATACACTTATTCATACTTACATTAATCAAAAACTTAAAAATTCCCTTGATTTCTGTCACAATGTAGCAAAAATACTTTATTAATATAGTGATATTAAAAGGAGGTATTATGTCATGTTTATATTCTTGACTGTAATGTCTTGTCTCACTTGTGTTGTCATGTTGATGTTAAAAGAATGGTGTTACTCTGAGTGCTGTTCCAACTTACCCAGTCCTAGTTACTGCTGCAAAAACACTTTTCAGCTCTTCATGTTCATTCACAGCAGAAATAAAGCCTGATGATCATTAAACCTTACTGAACTTTATGTGCATAGGTTTATAATCCTTCTTAATAAACTCTTTATGTGTGTCCATTTTACATTTTGATGCAGTTTCATAGGTTACATATTTTGAATAAGTGTGAGGTTAAATGGCTCACTATTTGACAGGTATTGTAATAAAGTCATCCATGTTGTTCATGTTGTTATAAACGTATAAAGAGATGTGTAATTTTCTAAAAATGAAAATTCTCTCATCAATTACTCACCCTCATGCCATCCCATTACTTTATTTTTCTTAGTTTTTTGTGTAGAACACAAACAATATGTTTAGAATAATATTTCAGCTCTGTTGGTCCTCACACAATGCAAGTAAATGGTGACCAAAATATCGAAGCTCAAAAATTGCATAAAGTCAGCATTGAAGTAATCCATAAGACTCCAGTGGTTTAATCCATATCTTCAGAAGTGATATGATAGGTGTGGTTGAGAAACAGATCAATATTTAAGTCTTCTCCACCATCTTCCATTGTAAATGCATTACTGCATACACCTTTTTATTTATTTATTTATTTTTACCAACTAAGAGACAAGTTGAAACTACTTTCTGTGGTAATTTAAAATATGCCACAAATGCTGTCCATAGAGCTAAACTAGTATTGAACTTTGAGAATTGCATTGAAGTAATTAATATATGTTATTTTTTTATTTGGTTTAATATAATATGCAGGACATTAGGGTTAATAACTGATATTAATGCAAACCTTAAATGTGTCTGCTCTCTTTAAGTACAAGGAAAAAAAGACAGACAGAGAGGGAGGGAGATGGATGTAGAGGGATTGTGGGGGATGGGGAGTGTTCTGTTGTGTGTTTTTCCTCTAGTATAAAGGGTGTGTGTCACTAGGTGGCGCTTTAGTACAGTCATCTCTCCCTTCAGCACACCAGACACACACTCAAACAAAGCCTGAGCAGTACTCAACAATACCACAAACACACACACACACACACACACACACACACACACACACACACACACACACACACACACATTCATGTGCCGTAACATCACAGTCTGGGCCGGCTACACCCATGCTTATCATATCCAACAAATGCTGAAAAAGGACTGCTGGTGATGTTCGGCACATAAAAGAGAGGGTGCATCTAAATATCACACAGATGTGAAAGGACCAGCAAAACAATGCAAGGATGAGCAGCGTAGCCCTGCATGTACATGATGTAAACGGATTGCTTTGTATGAACGACACATACCTGAAGGCCAGTATTAGAGACTGCGAGAGAATGCAAGTAAACAAACCCTCACCTGCCTTCAGGACGAGACACATCAAGAGAGACACAAAAGTGTGAAATTCAAAAATTTTTTTAATGTAAAGCGATCTTGGCGTGTTAGCTGTAGTGTGTGTTCAGGACTCGGCCTCTGTGAGATATCTTTTATAAAGCTGCCTGGGCTGCAGTCAACATAAGTACTCTCCAGGAAGTTAGTGTGCTTGGTTGCACTGGTCCTGGAGTCTCTCTGTAGAGTACACACATGCAAATGCATGCACATGCATAAGCATGCATTCACATGCATTGGTGCAAACTGCAGTTGTAACACTGTTAGCTTCACAGCTTCAAGAGGGCTCTTTATGTACTGTATGTCAGTCTGGGACGCCCCCGGCTGGGTAGCACACTCAGGCGAGTGAGGGGTTCCCTCATGGCCTGCACCACCCGAGCGCAGCAGAATAGTTGCCTGAGAGGATGGTGGTGGGGATAAATGGCTGGTGAAGGTGGAGGGGGTTGTTATGATCACAGGCAGTGGTGTGAGTTTGCAATATATCAGCATGCTAACTACGGTGTTGGGGGAAAATAAAAAAGTTAGTTTTTTCTCACTAAACCACAACTTGCCCAGTAGCTTGTTCTTGGACACCTGACACACTTGTAGTTTCATTTCCGTAAGGGTTAAGCAAGTAATGTGACCAAAGTAAATTAAACATAAATGTATACTTAATATACGCTAACAAAACTAGAAATTGCTATATTTTATATAACTGAATACAAAAAATAATAAACAATAATAAAAAAATTGTACTTGTTTAAAATAAGTAAAAATCAATAAGTACATTTTGCTTAAAAAAGGCAAAGTCCCTTTAAGGCTGTGTGGGGCTCAAGTGAATCAATTAATAATTTAAGTGAGCTAGTTAATTTACATGAAATGTCCAAAAGAACTGGTTCGATGAAATTATTTGGTTTTCCAAGCAAGATAGGATGTTTGATTACTCCCTTTGCTCATTGCTACGCTCACAATAGAGTGTGACATATGTAGCGTTTTTTGATGTTAGCGCTACTCAAGGGAAAAAAGTAACTTGTTAATGGTTAGGCTATAGTTTTCTTTCCTACATCAACTCTGTCAGACGCAGGAGCTTCCCGCACAGCCCGAACCACCATAAAGAGGATATTGAGCCGGAAAAAGACCTTGCAAGGGCAGAGAGGGTTGTTTGAGGTACGAACAGGCAGCTGCGTGAGTACTCTTGTTGACGTTATGCGGCTAAACAGTACCAGCTTGCTGTAGCTCGTACCTCTCTTCTCCCACAGGCCTAATGAAGTCCTGAAAGGTTTCCTGGATCCCACATATGGCTTTATTTAGTGTCTCAGTGAAGAAAACCATTACTAAACACACACACACACACACACACACACACACACACACACACACACACACTGAGAGAGAGGGTAAGAGCTAGATTGCTAAAGGTGAGGCTAGCATGCTTACATAGCTCTCTAGCCACAACGGCAAACAAGCAGCATAAAAACACCAATGGGAAAGGGATAAGCATTGTGTCAATACTGAGGGAGAAAGAGGGAGGGTAGAAAGGAGGGACCCCCTTTGCTTTGTGAACGTGTAATGGCACTTCATTTTAATTTTATGGTTTGCCAGTGCTCTGCAGAGAGAAATTGTTTTCTGTGTGGTTACAGCCTGTCTAGAGAGAGAGAAAGAGAGAGAGAAAGAGAGTGGCAAAGACACACACTCCCAATAAAACAGCTGCGGTGGCAATTGAATTTGTATTCACAGTAAAGTAGGTTAACCCAGTTAAAAGTCAGAAATCCAATAGCGACAGCCGATCGGAGCGAGTGAGGGGTCTCTCCTGGGGCTGCGGAGAGCCGCTCTCATTCGCAGAGTGTCTTAAAAGCATCGCAGTATATCAGCATGCTAAGAGACAACGACGTGTAAAAGAAGGCATTTGGGGAAGGAAAATGCGATGTGCTTTTCATTTGCTGTAACATGTGGCTTCCTCTTTCCCCGTGTTGTTTTTCCTCATCGGCGTTTGACTAGACTGTCAGGTCACAGTTTGTGGCTCTGCGCTCATTGTCTTTGGGAGCGCGTGCATTTTATCGTCTCGATCTGTCGAGCGAGGCCTTCCACCCCCTGCAGTGTTCAGTGTGAGAGGATGTGTTTTCATAAAAGACAGAGAATGGGGAAATGACAGCTCCCTCTGCCTTTGTTATGGGAATATATGGACTTCCCCTGGTTCATTGAATTTTTATTACAGACTAAGTAATACAACTGTTAGCAAACAGGCAAATTTGTTGCAGCCATTTGTTTTGTAATGTTGGAATTGTTTGTGTGTTTGCATTGAGAGATAAATGGAGGGATTGTTTATATTCTGTAGTGCTCTCAACTGGTGGGTTGATCTGATAGAGGTCTGTTCTGATAGGGTCGTGGACAGTGAAATGCAATGCTGATTGAAAAGATTGCAATGCAACTAACCAAATAATCATGCATAGTTAAACCAAAAATGATCTTTTTTTTTATTGTTTAATTACCAAATGTGTGTAGAGTTGGAAGTAAAAGAGATAATGTAGTGTCACAGTATACTTCTATAAAACATATTTTTATGATTATTTCATTTCTGTAAGTTGACTAAAATCAATAAGTTTTCAAATGAGTAGGCCTACTATATTCATACAAATGACTTCTATATTTGTACATTTTATGCGCAAAGATGGTAAAGGATCAGTCTCCCATTCACATGTAAACATGCTATTTCTTACTCATGGTGATGCTGTTGTTTCAGTGACTGGCTTGATGAATAACTAATGTGGAAGTAACAGTATGATATGGCTATTACCATTTGGGTGTACTGCTGAAATTCTGTAAGTTGTATATCTATTGACCTGTTTCACGTGACATCACTGTATGACCGTGGCGCCATGTTTGTGACCAAAATTCTATATATAACATAAGTGGGCTGTGCAGCTGGATGCGACAAAAGCCTTCTTCAAGAGTTTAAAGCAGCTCATAAATTTATACAGATGAGATCATCACAGACATTTTGTGTTGTTGTGACCAAATCAGACCTGAAAACAACACAACATATTTGTAACTTCTGAATGAGTGATGTTTACGGTGATGTACCGGTTTTCGTGTGTACCCTTGCTTACTCATCTGTCACACTTCAGACAGATAAATTGTAGATAAAATATATTTAAATGTCTCCAAAAGTCAAATTTGGCTATATTTGTGCTGTCTTCAGAACAGACTTGACATGGATCAAAAGCAATTATTCATGCATTATTTTTAGCATTATCAATTATTGATACACTTTTATATAGACTCAATAAGTCCCTTAGAAAAAAAAAATATGTGTAATGTGTGTATATGTGTTTGTGATGGATATACTGTGCGTGCTGGGTCACTAAAAACCTGGGGCCGGTTGCACCAGCTGTGATTAAGTTAAAGCTTAGCCTAATTGTGGCGTAAATGGGCACTAAGTCACAATTTATGCACTACTAAATATTTGAGCATTGCACCTTTAAATTTAGGTAGAACATAACCCTACATATAAACTAAATATTTACAGAAGACTCTGACCGGAGCTCCGGAGCCAGCAGCTGTGTGCCCATTGCACATGGTAACTACGACGCGTCTGGACACCTGCTGCAGGGGAACTCTGGCCCGTAAAAAAACAGAGATCTGTCCAAGGGCTGAATAAGTGATGGCAGGAAGGGGTGAGGGTCACCCAGTGCTGAAGTGGTCTCATATGCATCAACCCGAGCAGCGTGACCATATCTGAGGATGCAATATGGCCCAGAAGCCTCTGAAATTGTTTCAGTGGAACCACTGTGCCTGGTCTGAATGTACTCAGCCAGTTCAGCACAGACTGCGCACGCTTGCTTGTGAGACGTGCTGTCATTGAGACTGAGTCTAACTCCATGCCGAGAAAAGAGATGCTTTGAACCGGGGAGAGCTTGCTCTTTTCCTAGTTGACCTGACGCCCTAAACAGCTGAGGTGCATGAGCACCAGGTCCCTATGTGCACAGAGCAATTGTCGAGAGTGTGCTAAGATTAGCCAGTCGTCAAGGTAGTTGAGTATGCGAATGCCCACTTCCCTTAACTGGGCAAGGGCTGCCTCTGTGACTTTCATGAAGATGTGAGGGGACAGGGACAGACCCAAGGAGAGGATCTTGTACTGATATGCCTGGCCGTCGAAAGCAAACCGTAGAAAGGGTCTGTGATGGGGTAATATTGAGAAGTGAAAGTATGCATCCTTCAGGTCTACTGCCGCGAACCAATCTTGATGCAGGATGCATGTCAGAATCTGTTTCTGCCTCAGCAGCTTGAATGGTAGTCTGTGTAAGGCCCAGTTTAAAACTCGTAGGTCCAAGATTGGCCACAA
Organism: Moxostoma hubbsi; assembly: GCA_032164185.1. NCBI lineage: Eukaryota > Metazoa > Chordata > Actinopteri > Cypriniformes > Catostomidae > Moxostoma > Moxostoma hubbsi. The sequence continues at coordinate 2,168,209 of JAVLUX010000036.1, read as the reverse complement.
CCCACCTCCTTTCTTTGGCACGATGAAGCAAGGGCTGTAAAAACCGTTCTCCATCTCAGCTGGAGGGACAGGCTTTATCGTGTCCTTGCGCAAAAGGGTTGCGATCTCCGCACGCAGGGTGGAGGCATTCTCACCCTGCACCGAGGTAAAGCAGATGGTGCTAAAACGGGGCGGGCGCCTGACAAACTGAATTGCGTAGCTGAGTTGGATTGTACTGGCCAGCCACTGCAATGGGTTGGAAAGCTTAAGCCGCGCTTTCAAGCTTCGGGCGAGGGGCACTAAGGGGACAATCACTTGTGACATACGGTTGGCAACATCATGTCAGGAAGCGTTGCTTCATCCCAAGGTGGTTGTGCTGAGGAGAGGCTCAAAGCACTTACCTTACTCCGTGTACCCAGCCTGTGGCGGGTATGCAGCTGAAGCAGAGAGGTAACGACTACATCCAGGAATAACACAAGGACCGAAAGGCATTTTGAAAAATTTGCATCTTTAAAAAGACGTTTGACGTCCAAGTGCTTACTCTTTTAGAGAAATATACTCTTTTAGAGAATAAACTCTTTTAGGTGGCTGTCAAAGCACCCAGGGGCATTGTCTGCACTGGGGTGCAGGGAAGAGAAAAGCTGCTGATTTGCGCCGTATCTCCAACAGCAGTGGATTTATTCAGCTTTCTGAAACACAACCGCTCGGCTCCGAAGAAAAAATCTGTCTGAACAGAAGCATGCCTCCCTCCTTTTATACCCGTATGTCTGGGGAAGAGGCATGCAAATTCTGTTCCCAATTCTCATTGGCCTTTTCTCAAAGATAAGAGGTAACCGAGGCTCTCAAGAGAGACCCTAGTGTCACAACATCGAAACAACACCGAGTGAGTGACAAGTGCCATCTTACATCACACATTTTTGCATCGGCTCCAGTGTGTTTACCTTCCCTTGTGGCGTGACCAGAAGCAGGTTGAAACAACAGCAAGGGAGACCCGGGTTTGCATCCAGGATATAAACCAGGAAATTAATACTCCAGACGAGAACAGATGAAAACAGACAACAGTGACAAGAATGATTGCCTCCTAACATTACATTTTTACTCTACAAATAGTAAGTTTTAGGTTTGGGTTGGAGGGTTCAGTTTAATATGCATTCCACTTCCTTATTTAACATTCTGTTCAGCTCACAGCTTCACAATTCAATTCTGGAGCCCCTACTAGGACATTTCCCCAGGAAAATGGAGCTTAGTCATGCCCTTACTCCCAACAAAAGTTACTGCTTTTGGCCACTGGGGGCAGTGTTTAAAATACAGTATATACTGTTTATATATAAACATTCTGTAATATTGGCTGCCAAGGACATTAAAGTATTGAATTGAAATTCAAGAATCACTCATTTATTTTGTATATTGTTGGGCCATTTTAACCCTTTAAACGCTGTGTCCATTCCAATGGACATCACTTATCTCAGGAGTTTTATTAAGGTTTTTTGTCTTTTGGTGAACCCAAACAAAATAATTATTAGATCACATGTTGCTAAGTAGAACTACGAGTGTCATATCACACAGTGAGTGCATTTAAATGCAGGGTCAGCCCACCTTTTTCCCAATAGACTGATTTTCTGCTTATCCAATATGCACAAGTGTTGTTCACATGTCTGTTAAAGTTTTAACCAGATTATAATTTTAAATCTTATGTAAACACTGTATATATATATATATATATATATATATATATATATATATATATATATTTTTTTTTTTTTTTTTTTTTTTTTTTTTTTTTTTTTGAAATAAGCATGACAGCATACGAGAAAAAAAAAACATTCAACCAATAATTTATTACCATAAACTGATTATTATTATTATTAATGATTATAATTTATAGCTGCATTTATAGAAGAAATAAAGCATGGTCATATTTTTGTGTCTCTGGCACATAAGGGTTTTGAAAATTTTTGTGTAATTTAGGACGATTTTTTACAAAACAATTTACTTATTGTGTTGGGTCGCCACTTGATGTCCATTGTAAAATCTGTGCCCTAAAACAAAACCAGTTGAAAAGCACATACTTTGACCTTAGACTACACTGCTTGCGTACTGTTTTTTGTTTTTAATTGATATCTGACAGTTTGGGCACTTAATACAAGCATTTCATTGTGCATGTGCCATTTAGTAAAGCGGCAGTCACAGATTTTTATGAATAAATGCCCAGAAAGGGGGCTAGAAATAATGCAAGAAAGAAAGTGCATGACACTCCGAGGTCTCCAATTTTTTCTTCATCTGTGGTGGTCTAGCATAAACCCCCACCACTACATCTGCTTCATTCTCACCAACCCCCTCCCCACCCGCTGGGGTAGGAGCGGGACATGGCTGTGGCCCTGCTCTCCCCCTCTCGCCCTGAGCCTATGCCCAGCTAGAGATGCCATCTGATGCAAGTCTATCATAATGAAAGTCCAGCGTGAGTCTAAATGAGTTTGGATCTCGACGGCGTGAGGGGCTAATGACTGCAATACACCAGTGCTTCAGGCCCACGCTCAACTTTGTGAGGGCATATGGCAGCCTCAGCCATCGCTAGACTGCGTACAGAGAGGAGAAAGGAACACTAAAAACACAGAGTGAGAAAACCATGAAAACTTTTTGCATTGGCCTGTAGAGTAGGTTAACAGAGCAACTCCACAAATAGTTCACCCAAAAAATTTAAGTTTTGTCATTCACTCTCTTAGGTTGTACAAACATGTACAACATTCTTTCCTCTGTGGACACAAAAGGGAATAAAAAGAAGAATCTTCATGAAGCTTTTTCCCATACCATGACAATTTGTAGTGACCCTGTCTGTCAAGTTTCAAAAGGGGCAAAAAACTCCATACAAATATAATAAAAGCCACACAAATGACACCAATGCAGTATATTCCAAGTATTCTGAAGTTCAGATTTAAATGTTTTTTTGTAAACCAAATGCACCTTTTCGATTAAGAGCTATTCTTGTGAATGCTCAGTATGGACTGTTTCAGTTTAAGATTGAAGCATATGAACTTGCCACACACTCACTTTTCTAAAGGGCCATTTACATGGTAATCTGTAGCAACAAAGCAACAGCAAGTCATTCAATTCAATTGGGGCAACATAAGCATAAACATAAGTGACAGAAGTTTACCTTTAAAGTTCAACTTTATACAAATGTGCAATAACACGAGTGAAGGGAGTGAAGACAGTGGCACTGTTTTTGAGTTACATACTGCAGTCAAATATATTTTATGTTCTTGTTGAAACCACAAACCTCTCAACATTTTGTTAGATTTTTCTCAAAAGCAAGACTTAATAACTTTTCATTTTATGCTATTTTTCTTCTGAAGTAAATGTGTCTTGGATGTTTAAATATTTTTTTTTTATGGAAAACAAGACAACCAGTTTCATTCCTGATTGGTGTTAGACTCCATTGCTATGAGTCTCTGTGTGATGATGACTAAATGCAACCGGTGCCATCCAGACATCGGTTGAACTGCGATGCACCTCATTGATCTCTGCCTGCATCCCCTTTGTCTATTGATGGACTACACTCTTGAATGGAATACATAGACTATCAATTAATTGCCTACAAAGCCTTAATCGGCCAACTAACAAGGACAAGGACAATCCATGTGAACTTCTGCAGATAATCCAGGATGAACTTCAAAGCCATTAGTCATTAATCTTACAGTTCATACAAAATCGATGTATAAACACTGACCCTTAACACATACTTAGTTTTACAATTTTAAACCATGACTTGTACTGCTCATAAATAACTAATACTGGCATTATATTCATGCTGGTTAGCCAGAGGGGAACTGGCCCCCACAGTGAGTCTGTTTTTTTTCCAAGGTTATTTTTCTCTATTAATCAACATCTTATGGAGTTTTGTGTTCCTTGCCACAGTTGCCTTCAGCTTGCTCACTTGGGTTCTAAATACAATTATAATTTTGTTATTTAATTTTATACACAATTTACAATCATATTTAATTGAACTACACAATGATGACTCTAAGATTTTATATATATATTACAGTTTCATTTTCTGTTTAAACATGATTTCCTGTAAAGCTGCTTTGAAATTATGTGTGTTGTGAAAAGCGATATACAAATAAAAATGACTTGACTAGACTTTAAGACTTAAGGAAAGTCAAATGAATATTTCGTAGGCCTTTGCATGACAGTACATGCATTAGTACTGTACCATTTGTTAGCCATTCTTAATAGCTTTTGCAGATTCATAATAATCTGAATTGGATTTAATGTTTCAATAGTAGTCAATCAATAAGCAAAGAACAAAATCCATTAAGTGGCTGCTGTAGTTAAAGCAGTGTGAAAACACAGAAGCTTAGCAAATACTGGGTTTCTCCAGATACTTTTATGGTCTCCAAGTTATCCAAATTAGCTTAAAGGATTGATAATTCTTTCCTAATATAACACTGTTACTGAGACCTTTAACTGTGACTTCCCCATTTTGGTTTTGTCAAATTCTAAATAGGGGCTTGGTTGTGGAAATTAAAGCAAAATCGCATAACAAGGAATTTTAATTTGATTAATTCATTGTTGTGTTTTGATGCAGAGCAAAGGCAACCACGACGGTTTTCACGTTATTTGTTCCACTGACTAATGACAATTTCCTGCACAATAACAGAGGAGTAAAAACAGCCTTAGAGCGAATGAAGGCTTGAAATCACATGAGAGAAGCCACAGGGGGAACAAATAACCTGCCTTCAATTCTGCTACTGGCCGATGTGTGGATTCCACATGCTGAAACTTTGAGAATTTGATGATAAAGGGGAGATTATATTTGTTTGTGCTGGACACTTGACATAAGTACAGGTGATGATTCAGCCAAGAAACTTGCCAAAGTTGATGAAACAATGCTTTACCTATGACATAAATAAATACAATGATGCTGAAACACAAGTCTTGCTTATATATGTGTGTGTTGTGTTGTGGTGTGTATGCTAACATGTAATGAGCTATTAATGCATCGCTAACACCTGAATTCTGTTAGTAAAGCTTTATTCGCTTCACAACAAGAACCTGCAACACCTTAGATTAATGTGTCCCTTGTTAAAGGTTTATAAAAGGGTTTCAGAATAATGAATTTACACATACAGTATAAATCATTGAAATGCAGTTATAACAACATGAATAAAAAGGGTGATTTTCATGCAATTCTTGACAATAGTTATCCATTTTACCTCTCATGTTATAAATGTTTAATAACTTTTATTTACAATGAGTAACCTATGAAAATTTACCTTAAGGTATAGTTAATCCAAAAATGTAAATTCTCTTAATTTTAATTTACCCTGATGTCATCCAAGATGTCATCTTCAGCAGAACACAAATTAAGATTTTTAGAAAAATGTTGAAACTCTTTAGGTCCTTATAATGTAAGTAAACGGTGCCATCAGGCTGTTGGCTGTTTGATGGTCCAAAGTTATATTTAGGCAGCATAAAAGTAATCCACATGGCTCCAGTCGATCAATTAATGTTGTATGAAGCAAATCGATAATTAAAACTTTATTAGCTTAAATAAATCACTTCCTGCCAGCAGTTGACACATCAGTACTGTAAGTGCAATGGCGCATACACGCGAGAAGTCGGAAGCGTGTGCTTTGTATACAACAGAGGTACAAACGTCATGCGTGAGTTAGGTAATTTAAAACAGCAATACTGCGCTGACCAGAAGCAACAATTTAAAGTTAAAAACTTTTCATTATCGATTTGTTTCTTACATCAACCTATTGATTTGCTTCAGAAGACATTAACTGATCGACTGGAGTCGTGTGGATAACTTTTATGCTGCATAAATATGCCTTTTGGACCGTCAAACAGACAGCATTTGTAAATGGCTTATTAGTCATTAAGGAACCCCTTTATAAACCCTTATTTGATGTAAAGTCTTATCCAAGAATTCTTATCTGTGTAATAATGATTTGGTTGCTGGTACAGTGACAAGTTACAGTTAATAGTAAGTCGTTAGACCTTTAAATAGCAGTACAAAAAAAAAAAATAACAAATTGAAGCTCTAAGAATGCAATATCTTTTAAATAATAATTTTTAGATCATATTGTTTAAAATAATTAAATAAACAGAAGTATTTGCATTACACAAGTCATCAAGGGTGACAGCATGAAGCCTAATATATCAACACAAATCATGTCAGCTCACTCAATAATGATGTAATATAATGTAAAAAAAAAAAAAACAGTGATTTAGCATTCTTGTTGGAAAAAGTAGCCTGTTATTTAAAAAGACACTTTATTTTCAAAAGAGCTGAATTAATGTCACACAACTACAAAAAAAATAAATAAATGTTAGTTTAATAGCTTCACCACTTTTAGTTGATTCCCAACAACGTTGACTAAAAACAAGTGTATCTCGCCATCTCCCCTTCTCTCTTTCTCTCCTTTTTTGAAGATGTAAAATGTAAAGCGATGTTGCTAATAGACACTATATAGGGCTTCTCTCTCTCTCTCTCTCTCTCTCTCTCTCTCTCTAGCTCTCATCTTCCCCCTCCAGAGCGACTGATTGCTTGCAGCTGGGGAGCACTGAGAACATTTTAATATTATGCAGAAGATTAGAGCAAACTAACTACATTATTCTCCAATTACGTTCGTTTCATCCAACTGATGTCTTTATTTCCTTCCTCTCCACGATTAGCCTAATGCGAAAATTGGAATGTGCTTAGGACTGTTTTCCGATTGTTCCTGCACCGCTTATTATGTCACCCAGCCATTACAGAGTCGTCTTTTATTGTAACTGTAAATAAAACGATTAGTGGCAGACGCAGCCGGGGACGAGGAGATTTCATTCGGGGATCTGCTTATCAACATTCTTGGAAGGTTTGGAAAGGAGCGCAGGCCTCGGCTCAAGCCGCTTTATGCTGGCAAATCTCGGGAGGAATTGCCATGCCCCCAAAAAACAAACAAAGTGACAAAAAAAACTTGCATTAATCGATTTACATTCATGTAGGGACCTGAATGAAGTCCCCAATCGCTTCGTTGCACACACCTAAGCCGTGTGAATATCCCAGAAAGCATGCTCAAATTATTAGGTGACTGTGTGTGAGCACTGTAACCCAATGATGTGGATGTAAGGGGTATGGTAATGTTCTTTATGTTCTTCACCCCCACCGTAAAGTGCTGGATTGTGGGTGTTCTGCGCTCGGTGGGGCACAAGAGGCACATGTGAGATGATCTGGGAATGTTGGAGGAGCATTACACGTTTGATTGCTATGGAATGGGACAAGTCCATCACAGACACAAGGTAATGTGTATGAACAGAGTGATGGGGTGGTAAAGACAGATAGAGTCCTGATAGACAGACTTAACATGATCTTTGAACTCTTGGCTTCTTTCTGGTTTTTAACAATAATATATAAAACTTTTAACACAGACCCATGAGCTCTGAGTTCTGTTGAAAGAAAGTGTTTTATTGACAAATTCCAGGTGAAGAACGGCACAAACCATAATCGTGAAGCGAGATCCACCATTCAGATAATTCACTCTGGAAATGTAAATCTTGATTTGATCTTTATTTTTGACCTAACATTTCATAACTTTTAAAATGTTGCAAATTGATGTATCTAGTGAAAATCCCTGAAATTATCACATTTCTTTTGAGACAAAATACTTCTTTATCATTTTCAGTTTTGTTGAAGGTGGTTAAATGAAGACTTTTTCAATAACTGTTGAAGGAGTGAAAGGACAGTATTTGGGGTAAAAAGTGTTGCTTGGGCTAAAGGCCCTTATAAAACACATTGTTTTCTTAAATGGGGGGAATAGATGTGTTATGAAAAATGTTCAGAGCTTACATTGACTAATTCAATCACAATGGAGAGGGTCAGGAGTTTCAGTTCAATTTTCCCATCAACCATCAGAATGGGGAAATTGTGATCTCAGTGATTTCGACCATGGCATTATAGTTGGTGAGTATTTCTGTAACTGCTGATCTCCTGGGATTTTCACACACAACAGTCTCTGGAGCGTAAAGAGAATGATGCCAAAAACAAAAAGCATACAGTGTGAGGTGGTTATGTGGACGAAAAAGCCTTGGTGATGAGAGAGGTCAACAGAGGATGGCCAGACTGGTTGGAGCTGACAGAAAGGCTACGGTAAATCAGATAACCGCTCTGTACAATTGTGGTGAGCAGAATAGCATCTCAGAATGTACAAGATGTCAAACCTTTAGATGGATGGGCTACAACATCAAAAGACCACGCCGGGTTCCACTTCTGTCAGCCTAGAACAGAAAACTGAGGATGCAGCGGGCCTATCATTTCTGTACCTCAGCAGAAATCCAGGCGATATTTTTCCAATCATCTCCTGTCAAGTTTTGGTGAGCCTGTGCATACTGCTGAGGCTCAGTTTCCTGTTCTAAGCTGACAGTACTGGTACCCGGAGGGGTCTTCTTCTGCTGTATCCTATTCACCTTAATGTTCGATGTGTTGTATGCTCAGAAATTCTTTTCTGAACAGAACTGTAGTAATATGTGTTTATTTGGGATTGTGGCAGGGCGGATGGCGGGGCCGGGTCGTGATCCTAAACACCCGGTCAGTATTAGGCTAATCAAGCCTCCGAGAGGGATAAAGGCCGACTGCAGAGGATGGTGTGGGAGAGAGAGATCATTTACGGACATGTCCGTCAAGTGTGTGTGTGTGTTTTGTCTTTTGTTTAAGTTTTCATTAAAATATTATTTATATTGTCAAGCCAGTTCTCGCCTCCTTCTTTCCCTTCTTAAATCCATTACATGGATACTGTCACCTTACTGTCAGCTTGGACCAGTCTGGCCATTCTCCTCTGACCTCTGTAATTAACAAGGCATTTTCAATCTCAGAACTGCCGCTCGCTGGATGTCTTTTTGTTTTTTGCAGCATTCTCTTTACACTCTAGAAACTGTTGTGTGTGAAAATCCCAGGAGATCAGCAGTTACAGAAATACTCAAACCAGCCCATCTGGCTCCAACAATCATGACATGGTCTAAATTGCTGACATCCCATTTTTCCCCATTCTGATAGTTGATGTGAACATTAAATGAAGCTCCTGACACATATCTAAATATATAAACACATTAGAACTAGCAACGGAGGATGTGCTGCTTTTCGGCATTTGAGTTACAAGGTAGTGTGTGTGTGTGTGTGTGTGTGTGTTTGTGTGTATGCATGAGCGAAAGAGAGGTGTAGGGGTAGCGCAGTGCTTTCCATTATAGCCGTGAGGCTGATTAGTGTGAAATCCATTGAAGCATAAAAAGTTTCACATAATAAAAGTTATACTGAATAATAGAAACTGTTATATTGATCTAGTCACATGGGGTGTGGTTCTATTTGTTGGTCACAAAACAAGCCTTAATGTTTGTGTGTGTGTGTGAGCATTTAGGATATTATAGACATTGTTTGTCATTCTTTGTCACACAATGTCTGTCTTATTTGGAAATTGTTTTGTTATAGCCTGTTCGACTCTTTGAAATAACTGAAATAATTTGTTGAAGTGGTATGGAACTGTTATGCGGTCAAGACCTGGAACTACTTCATAGCCGTGCATTTACTTGAACAATAATTCCACACCTTAGAACTATTTGCAATCAGAAAAGCACATTGTCCTTAAAGGGTGAATATAACACTAGACAATAATAATATAACAACTGGACAACAAAAGTGGACAAGCTTCTTTGTCTAGATTGCAGCTTTAGACACTGTTTATTCTCTCAGCAACTTCATGAGGTGCATCCTGAGATTGTAGTTAAATGTGTAAATTGAAGTATATATATTTAATGAATTATATAATTAATTAATAATTTGTCAAACAAACTATCAAAAAAAAATCAAAATCAAATCAAATCACTTTATTGTCACACTACTGTGTACACGAGTGCAACAGCAGGTGAAATTCTTGTGTGCAGTTCCGAGCAACACACAAAACAATTTACATAACAAACTTACACAACAATTTACATAACAAATGTACACATACCTACACAACAATTTACATAACAAATGTACACAATACACACAATGTAGAATACACACTAGATACGGGTATAAATATATATATATACACTAACTGAATTGGGAGAATATATTGACAGAGTGATGATTAATAAGTGCAGTGCTGATTGTTGATCGTGAGAGATCATGTGTTCAAAAGTCTTATTGCTTGTGGGAAGAAGCTGTCATGTAGTCGGGTGGTGCGGGTCCTGATGCTGCGATACCGCCTGCCTGATGGCAGCAGTGAGAGCAGCCCATGACTCGGGTGGCTGGAGTCTTTGATAATCCTCTGAGCTTTCTTCACACACCGTCTGTTATAGATATCCTGGAAGGAGGGAAGCTCACCTCCGATGATGTTTCTGGCCGTTCGCACCACCCTTTGCAGGTCTTTGCGGTTGTGGGCGGTGCTATTGCCGTACCAGGCGGTGATGCAGCCAGTCAAGATGCTCTCAACAGTACTAGTGTAGAACAGTGTGAGGATGTGTTGGTTCATTCCAAACTTCCTCAGCCGTCTCAGGAAGAAGAGGCGCTGGTGAGCCTTCTTCACAACGGCCTCAGTGTGGACGGACCATGTGAGTTCCTCAGTAATGTGGACACCGAGGAACTTGAAACTGCTGACTCTCTCCACCGGTGCTCCATTAATGGTGATGGGGCTGTGTTCTCTGTCTTTCTTCCTGAAGTCCACCACAAGCTCCTTGGTTTTACTGACGTTGAGGGAGAGGTTGTGCTCCTGACACCAGCGTGTCAGAGTGTGCACCTCCTCTCTGTAGGCCGTTTCATCATTGTCAGTGATCAGACCTACCACCGTCGTATCGTCAGCAAACTTAATGATGGCATTGGAGCTATGTGTCGCCACACAGTCATGTGTGTAAAGGGAATACAGGAGTGGGCTGAGAACACAGCCCTGCGGGGCTCCAGTGTTGAGGGTCAGTGGTGAGGAGATGTTGCTGCCCATTCTAACCACCTGACGTCTGCCTGACAGGAAATCCAGGATCCAGCTGCACAGCAAGCTGTTTAAGCCCAGAGCCCGGAGTTTCACATCAAGCTTGGAGGGCACTATGGTGTTAAATGCTGAACTGTAGTCTACAAACAGCACTCTCACATATGTGTTCCTTTTTTCCAGGTGGGAAAGAGCAGTGTGTATTGTAGATGCAATAGCATCATCAGTGGAGCAACTAACTTTACGCATAAGCCTTTAGATCACAACGTGTGTCCCAACGTTTGACTGGTGGTGCATGCAGACACAGGTTAGGGTGACGTGATGTGTAAAATAAGCTGATATGATGACTGCACACTATTGTCATAATTCAAGCATTTGTGTCCTCATCTCCACAGAAACTCCTTTTGGGCCACACAACCTACAGAGCTGTGCTTGATTTCTTATTTTACTCCTTTAATCTGATACTGGACAAGCTCGTCTTTTTGTCTCGTGGAGAAAAAAATGCCTGGTGCGGATGTCTAAAGTGTGGCCGTTGTTTCGTCGCTGCAAGCAAGTTTTTGTGACATGACTTTAGAATGAGAAATGGAAATGGAGAGTGATAGTGTCAGACAGAGAGAGAAAGACAGAGAGATGACCCTATGGTGTGCCAAATAGTAGGTCCCTCCTCGAATCCCACAGGACATAAACACAGATCAAATATCAACACATCTACTGCCACTATATACACAGCTTCAGGGAGGACAAAAACATTCTACACAAGTTGCACAATAAGCACAGGACTGCTTTTTAACATTTAAAAGAGAGCTACCTACAGAATTGATCAGAATAATCTGTACCACAGCCAATATTGTTTCAATTAGGTTACATCATTTTGTATTGCTGAATAATATTTGAATTATTGAATTATGTTTTTCTCAAGTATTTATTCTGAGCAGCAGTAAACGACAGAGAACTGTGGTTTTGGCGGCTCTTTTAAACTGTTAATGCTATCTATACCAAGACAGTGGTCAAAATAAACAATTTTAGTGGTTGTTGGTCATGTCATGCATTCAGGTAACGGGACAATGCCCACGTTCCCGGATGAAATATGACCAGGAAGGTATTTACAATACTTAGCTGCATAGAATATACTTTATTAATGGCAGAGAAGTACATTCTTCATCAAATGGAGTTCATACACTGACAGTACATGAATTTGGATGCATCTGGTCTGACACACATTGTCTAATGACACAGATTGACTTGCTACATGTTAGGTGAAATTAACTTTTAATTTAACCATTGGTTCCCATGGCCATGGAAAACCTGGAAAAAAAATCTTACTGAATTAAAAGTTTTTCATTTGTTTTATCTATTCTTTCCCATTTTCTAGAGCTCTGCTCTAAAATATTTCATCAGCTTGAAAGTGCTCTGTGAGTGTAATCTGTATGAAATAATTAATAAAAATCACTATTCAGTAATCATCAATGATGGAAAGACTTAGTAATAACAAAACGTGCTTCATGTGTTTACATCTACATTACTGGTTTTATTCAAGTCAAATCCATTATTTAACATCACTGTATCAACATGACTACATTTGGTTACACCAACAAAGGACTTTTTAAGGGTTAGATCAAGTACAAATAGCTCATTACAGTGTATTACCAGCTATATAAAGATATTATTTAAATGAGGTAAGAATTTTTATAATAATAGATACATAAACATAATAAATTATTTTATATTAATTAATTAATTAATTAATTAATTAATTAATTGTATTAAATAATATTTTCCGTTTGGGAAAAAAAAAATATATATATATATTTTTTGGTCAGTCAGCTTCTTTATTATCCTATAATGATTGTATTAAAAAAGGGGGGGAAATACCAAATTCTTAATGAGAAAAAGAAACAAGTTTTGCAGTTGCATTGCATCAGCTAGCAATTAGAAACATGTTCACCTGGGAGAGACCTGTATGGAGTTTACCTCCCTTAACTCTCTTTCATACAGTAACAGTCTAAATATAGAGGATTAGATGGAGTGGACCGCTCCCAGAGTTACTGCACGCATCCTTCATGATACATGAACTGGACCACTGCATGACCTGTAGAGGTCAACAACAACCCTGTCTTGCATATTGAGATAATGGATAATTGTTGATGACATAAACAGATAATCCCAGAACATAAGCCTGACAAACATAAATATCCTGATTCTGGAGCATTTGTCTCATGTTCAGCTCCATATGTCCAGCTCACATGGTGCACATTATACTTAAGAAGAAAATGACTGTCATTAAAGACCACCATCACACTATTGTACAATTACTTATCTTAAACGCCACTAGCCTACAGTCTCTCTCTCTCCTCTGGTCTGGTTCACTGACAGTCATGGATTAGACCCCCATGCTGGGTGGGTTTTCTTTCTTTGACCTCTGTTGTGACCCCTGTAGTTTTGACTCTGTTCGAGATCCCATGGGCCAATGACAATGAAATTTGCAATTAATTTGCAATTCACATAAAACTAAAGAGTTCAGTAGTTTGGGGTGAAATTACAAGTGTCCAGGAAGTAATACGGCCCTGCAGGACACAATATGCTTGGTTTGTTTTTTTCCCTGAAACGCTGTTTTGATCCTGGTCAAATCTCAAGGCACTTCCTCAATAAGAGACAATCAGCCACAAATTAAACACAAATGTAGTGCTTCAACGAAACAAACAAACAAACAAATGAAAAATGGAGACATGCATTTCTGCTTTACCAAAAAATAAAAATAAAAAGGGGAAAAGGACCAGAAACAGCAAGAATGTAGCAAAATAAGAAGCTAAAACCCAATAAACAAATAAGATCAATTTAATAACTTGTTTTTTTCTCATAGAGAAACAACAATTTTTAAAAGGAGGGCAAAGGCGTTTCAAATGTTTCTCCTGAGAAAAAGACCACAGTGTTTTTACAAGTGTCTCCTCTAGAGTTCCAGAACAGATCTCAGCAATATCTCAAACTGTGCTCAGATTTGTCAAGATATAATCTCTCATCACATTCATCTAAAGAACAAATGATCTGGCTAATGGAATCTACACTTGTACTATATGCACGCAATTGACTTGTTAGTTTTGATTTTTTTTATTTCTCTTAAGGAATTTTAGGAATTAAAAATGTTATATAATAAAACAGTACATTGAAAAGTTTCTTTTGAGTAGTCACACCCTGTAGACTTTCTGTGCTTGTCCGTTTTATCCATCAGATGAACAGTGGAATATTTCATTGTATAAACACGTTAAAACACAGCACAAGAGAACAAAAGATGGATTCAGTTTCTGACACTGGAGAGGCTGTTTTCACTTCATCCAGATCAAGTTCTCCTACATATGGAGTGCAACAGTAATTTGTCCGAGCTTTGCTGTTGGTATTTTTACATATATTTTTAAAGAATGTGGCCCTACAAATTGAAACTGTAGCCTGATCCGCTAATTTTATTTTAAGTGTAAAATAAAAATAATTGGAATAAAATATTTTTGTCTACAAAAATGAGTAGATTACGGGAAGTGGGTACCCCTGATGTAGGTGATGAATCAGTGTGTATATAGGCAGAAGTGTGCAGTATATTAGTTTAGTAATAGTTTGTGGTATGGTAGTAATTATCGTCCAGTTTGTGTGTGTGTGTGTGTGTGTGTGTGTGTGTGTGTGTTTGTGTGTGTGTGTGTGTGTGTGTGTGTGTAAGATAGAGGAAATGCTCAAGTAATGGGAGCAGGAAGACTAAATGGCTGATCACACACACCCTCTCTGGCCTCCCCTGAGCTGGCCAGACACCATCAAACATACCGCCACTTTCTTCTCTTTAATGGTTTCCGTGGTAATCAACATGGTGGAAGTGACCGCGGCAGTGTGATTAGCTGGGAAGGATTCCCTAATTGTTCTATTTGCTCTCAGACACTGAGAAATAAAAGGAGTGACCCAGAGAAAGAGGAAACAGTTTGATAAAAGACAACCCTGTTTGAAAGTATTGAGAGAGCAGTGACTGCACATCAAACACCACAAACATTACTTCGTATGAAAGATGTTTGCAGAGTTACAGTTAGTAAGCTAGACTGTGAAATTCTTAGAAAGGTAATTTCTCAAGGTAGGTTGATTTTTGAAAGTCAGTTTCTGTGTAGACACATATTCACAATAATTGGCCAGGAAAAAGATACAGTTTGTTTAACATATATTTACCTTGCCCAGAAGACATTTTTATTGTTCAGAGCTTTATTCATTGATCATGATCTCTCTCTCTCTCTCTCTCTCTCTCTCTCTCTCTCTCTCACACACACACACAAATCCACTGATAGAGCATACAAACATTTGTTTAATTGGACTTTTGGGTCAAAACCTTATAGTTCCGGAAGATGCACTAATACTGAGATAAACAACTTCAAACATATGCCAATGTTCCCATGTGTCAACTAGTCCCAGACTCTAGTAAATTAAAATTATATTAAATATTTAAGCACATAATATAATACATTAAATATATAATTATTGGCAACCAGCATAATTTCAGGGTTGCTGGTGAGTCAATAATCTAACTCTTTTAACTCGCATTTAACTCTTTTTTTAACACACACACGCATGCAGGCCTAGTGAATAAATGGAAAATGCTGAGCATTTCTCATGCTAGGTACGACACACCTCCTCCTCCACCACATCACGCTAGTATTTCACCCTGCACCCACAAACTCTTCCTCTCTCACCAAATCTCTCATTGTCTCTCCTGAAACACGAGTGATTCTGGCAAACGTAAAGTGGTAAACAGTGCATGTTACTGGATTGAATAGTGGGTTATATAACACGTTAAACGAGGGACAATAGATGCTGGGAGGATGTGTGATGCAGATGAGATATGTGACACTGTTGTATACTGTGCTGAGTGTTAGCTAGCAAATCTAAAGGCACATATCAATATCAGGGGTTTACCAGTGCACAGCATTCCTTACAGAGCAATAGCAAGATTCATTACACAACTCTGTCTACCGCACTTTTACTTCAGAGTATGGTTACACTCAGTGACAAAAGCTATGTATGATGGTGACATTCTTTAAACATTCCAGAGAACTGTGACTCCCAAACCTGACTGATGCTCACGGCATCCATTTTCAAACTGGAATTTCCCTGTCAATTCCACACTGTAATAATACCAGAAAGCAGGACAATAGAGTTTTTCATGTGGTTTGTCACCAGCAGAAGGACAGTCACTCTCTGCCTACACAATATCTACATATAATTATGACATAATGCTTATGAGCTAAAATTGATCAAATCACTTAAATAAACAAATTAATGTCAGGTGTCTTGATTGGTTGGTAAAATTTCAGTAATTGCACATACTGTACATTGGCAAGATATCTACACTCACCTAAAGGATTATTAGGAACACCTGTTCAATTTCTCATTAATGCAATTATCTAATCAACCAATCACATGGAAGTTGCTTCAATGCATTTAGGGGTGTGGTCCTGGTCAAGACAATCTCCTGAACTCCAAACTGAATGTCAGAATGGGAAAGAAAGGTGATTTAAGCAATTTTGAGCGTGGCATGGTTGTTGGTGCCAGACGGGCCGGTCTGAGTATTTCACAATCTGCTCAGTTACTGGGATTTTCACGCACAACCATTTCTAGGGTTTACAAAGAATGGTGTGAAAAGGGAAAAACATCCAGTATGCGGCAGTCCTGTGGGCGAAAATGCCTTGTTGATGCTAGAGGTCAGAGGAGAATGGGCCGACTGATTCAAGCTGATAGAAGAGCAACTTTGACTGAAATAACCACTCGTTACAACCGAGGTATGCAGCAAAGCATTTGTGAAGCCGCAACACGCACAACCTTGAGGCGGATGGGCTACAACAGTAGAAGACCCCACCGGGTACCACTCATCTCCACTACAAATAGGAAAAAGAAGCTACAATTTGCAAGAGCTCACCAAAATTGGACAGTTGAAGACTGGAAAAATGTTGCCTGATCTGATGAGTCTCGATTTCTGTTGAGACATTCAGATGGTAGAGTCAGAATTTGGCGTAAACAGAATGAGAACATGGATCCATCATGCCTTGTTACCACTGTGCAGGCTGGTGGTGGTGGTGGTGTAATGGTGTGGGGGGTGTTTTCTTGGCACACTTTAGGCCCCTTAGTGCCAATTGGGCACCGTTTAAATGGCACGGCCTACCTGAGCATTGTTTCTGACCATGTCCATCCCTTTATGGCCACCATGTACCCATCCTCTGATGGCTACTTCCAGCAGGATAATGCACCATGTCACAAAGCTCGAATCATTTCAAATTGGTTTCTTGAACATGACAATGAGTTCACTGTACTAAAATGGCCCCCACAGTCACCAGATCTCAACCCAATAGAGCATCTTTGGGATGTGGTGGAACGGGAGCTTCGTGCCCTGGATGTGCATCCCACAAATCTCCATGAACTGCAAGATGCTATCCTATCAATATGGGCCAACATTTCTAAAGAATGCTTTCAGCACCTTGTTGAATCAATGCCACGTAGAATTAAGGCAGTTCTGAAGGCGAAAGGGGGTCAAACACAGTATTAGTATGGTGTTCCTAATAATCCTTTAGGTGAGTGTATATTATACAGTGCATCATTAACATCACATTGCAAATAATGTGTAAAAGAGTCCTTGACATATTTCATAGAAAATTTAAATAAATGTGAAATAACAAACTTTACTGCATGTTGCATTGAGAAAATAAATATCACGTCATGGGAGTCATCATTTTCACAATGCAAAAAATAAATACATAATAAAATCCTTTATGATTCTAAAATAGGCTTCACTTTTTTTTAAGTAAAATATGATTAAATATATTATTTTTTTATTATTATATGGGGTAAAATGTGACCTGCAGAGTTCATTTTCACAGTTTTTTGTCATACTTTTTGTCTTTTGACGTCCAGCAAATGTCCTTTAAATTTAGCCAATATTTAATTAATTTAATTTAATTAGAAAATTGGCATATCATTTGACCAGAAAAAAATTACATTATATTGTATTTGACAAATTATAGTCAACATGTACAAAACATGTATCAAACTGTAACATGCCAAACTTTAACCAAATCCTCAAACATTTAGAAAAATTTAAAAACTTACAATGATTTAAACATGTATCAAACATATTAAAGATAAATGTGTGTAATGTGTAAGATTACGTAACATAATAAAAGTGTCCAGAAATCTTGAGCTGTATGTAAATTTTTGCTTATTTTTAAAACAGAAATGTGACTTGTAAGTGTAAAGTAACGTCACTGGGTACTCGGGTATCTGTAACCCTTGTTCACTGAAAAAGCGGAATGAGATGCTGCGCTGATTTAGTGCTTTGGGCTGTCTTTAGGTGTGACCAGCTGTGAATATGTGTGCAACACGTCAATGAAATTTACTAGAATTTATAGCCACTGCCGGTGACATCATCAGGATGTGATGGAATTGCCCAAGGCGAGCCGTCGACGAGAGACATTATCTGCGAGAACCATATCCTGTTCGGCCAACGAGGCGCTATCAGTAAGAGGAGGGAGCCTTGCTGGCGAACTCTGGCCAGGACTCCCGAGAGCAGAGAAGCCAGAGGAAACACATACAGGTACATACTGGGCCATGTATGCACCATCGTGTCCAGACCCAGGGGGGGCTGGGTGACTCAGAGAGAAGTAGAGGGGACATTGCACTGTCTGTTGGGAGGCAAAGATGTCGACTTCTGCTCTGTAAAATCTCAGCCAAATTTGATTCACTACCTCGGGGTGGACTTTCCATTCCCCCGTCAGTATTTTCTGTCTGGACACTAAATCTGCTCCCACATTCAGGCATCCAGGGACATAAACTGCTCTGATTGACAGGAGCTTGCCCAGGGCCCAAAGGAGAATCTGCCATGCCAGTCTGTTCAGCTGGCATGAACGTAGACCTCATTGATGATTTATGTAATAGATTACTGCTGTGTTGTCCACCCACACCAGGACATGTCAGCCTCTCAGATACTGGAGGAAGTACTTCAGGGCCAGAAATAAAGCCATCAACATGAGACAGTTGATGTGCCAATCAAGCTGATGACTCTCCCATTCCCCTTGAGCTGGACAACCACTTAAGACTGCTCCCCAGCCCGTCAGGGAGGCGTCTGTCGTTAACAACTTGCAACGGTAAGACGCACCTAGAGTTGGACCCAAGGTGAGGAACCGGAGTCTAAACCACATAGAAAGGGTACGAAGTGTGCGGCACGTAACCCTTATCTACCTTAGTGGACTGGCCCTAGGATGAAATCCCCTGGCTTTAAGCCACAACTGAAACAGTCTCATGTGCAAAAGGCCCAAAGGAATCACCGACGATGCAGATGCCATGAGACCTAGTATTCGTTGATAATGATGAACAGTTCAAACTTTGCCTATCCTGACTTTGCTCAGGGTGTTCTGAATGGTCTCGATTCGAGCGGGAGACAATTGTGCCTGCATCATGATCAAATTCCATACGATCCCCAGATAGGTTGTTTCCTGAGTGGGAGAGAGAACGCCTTTCCTGATGTTGAGTCTCAATCCCAGAGAAACCAGATGAGCTAAAATAATATCCCTGTGCTGTAATGCCAGTTGTTGTGACTGTGCTAGTATCAGCCAGTCATCTATATAATTCAGAATGCGGATCCCACGGAGTCGCAAAAGATTCAGTGCTGCATCCGTGCACTTCGTGAATGTGCAGGGTGAAAAGGCTAGACAGAATGGAAGAACCCGATATTGGAAAGCTTTGGCCCCGAAAGCGAACCTCAGGAACTTCCTGTGTTGTTCGCAGACTTCCAATATGAAAGTATGCGTCCATGAGATCGATCATGACCATCCAATCGTGATGTTGAATTTGAGACACGACCGTCTTGACGGATAGCATCTTGAACTTGAACTTCTTGACTAAGCGATTCAAGCCTCAAAGGTCTAAAATTGGACGCAACCCCCATCCTTCTTGGGAACCAGGAAGTATCTGCTGTAGTAACCTGACTCTCTCTCTGGAAGGAGACAACATTTTGCTGGAAACCGCAAACTACCGAAACACCAGAGGTGGCGGGAATGGAGAGGTTTCGTGAGGTATCGGGAAAGTGCAGGTGAATGTCTCACGCGATCCACCCCAAGGTCTGGGTGCAAGACCGTCAGGACTTTCTCTTCTTGGACATAACTGTCCTGAGGTCTTGCTTTGGGGGCTGCTGAGGGTGATGAGCCGGTCCTTAGTCTCTACGAGGAGGAGCACAATTCGCCATGTTCTGTTTTTGAGCCTCCCTTCTAGATGGACCGGGGTGGGGCTGGGTGGCCGGCGGCCCCTCCCCTTGAGTGCAACGAGGAAGGAATTTCCCGAAGGCTTCCTCATGACTCTTTGCCTCCTGGAACCTGGTGATGACCGTGTTCATAGAGTCAACGAACAAGCCAGAAGGTGAAATCAGGGAATCAAGAAGGAACACTTTGTCCTTTTCTCCGATGCCCAAAAAGGTTCAGCCATAAGAATCTCTCCATGCTGACCAAAGCAGCCATAGACCGGCCAATGGCACGAGCCGTCTGGTTGGTCGCCCAGAGACAGATCCATGGCTCGACGAAGCTCTGAGAAAGCCTCTTCATCGACCTTACTGCCCGCACTCAGGCCCTTCAACAGTTCAGCCTTATATGCCTGCAACACTGCCATAGCGTGCAGGGCAGCACCAGCTTGACTAGCAGCCTGATAAGCTTTCCCAACAAGCGTAGAGGTGGTCCTGCATGGCTTTGTGGGGAAAGTGGGTCTCTTTAGACAGAAATCTGTCTTCCAGCTTGGAGCATTTGGGGGTCTCTTGTTCATGTGGCCAGTCTAACTGTAGTCTAGCCACCGCCCGATTAACCACCTTGAGCAATTCCTCAGTCACTTTATTATCGTGCGAGGAACGTTCAGAGGTGGGTAGCTCGAAGTCCGCAGATTCAAGATATTCAGCGTCCACCTCATAAACCGAAGAGGCGCCGGAGCACACTTAAAGATCACGAGAAGGACCGGCTGGATCTGGGGAGAGAGCGAGCGATAGGGATGGACCCGTCTCTCGCTCCTCGGCCAGATCCATACAAGAGCCCCATGATGGAAGTGTGGGCGCTGACTCTCGGAAGTAAGCGAGACGAGTGCCCCAACTCAAGAGCAGCATGCTCTTCCCCCAAACACACAAAACAAAACTGGTGTGTGTCCGTTCCAGCGCATCCTGATGATGTCACCAGCAGAGGCTTTAAATTCTAGTCAATTTAATTTACATGTTACACATATTCACAGCTGGTCACTCCTAAAGACGTTCCCAAAGCGCTAAATCAGCGCAGCATCATGAGGTGTTGAGCACGTTTACTCAACACCTCAGCTGGAAAATATATTTGGATTTCCACACTTCATTAAGTAGCACAACCATTTTAACCGATCTAACAATAAGAAGTGAATATATTAAATGATTTCTTAAGAATGATGTGACACATTTTCTTAGTTGACTGCAGTAATGGCAGCTGAAAATGGGGCTTTGCCATCATGGATACAAATTTAATTGAATTCTAAATAAAAACATTAAACCCTTATTATAGATTATAGAGATTATATCTCTTTAATATATAAAAATATTACACTAGGGAAATTAACAATTCTGGTCAAAACGGAACATTCTGAACACATTTTTGTCTTCTTAAACAAATAGCCAAATCTTCTGGATATTTCCCTTCATTTTAAAGAATGGGCATTTGCTGTCAGCCACACTAAACCACGTCCCCAGCATTGCACGTGTGTGTATGTCAAGACTGCAGAACAGACATTCTTGAAGAAGAATACCAATACAAATAGCTCAACATTTATTTGTGCATTAAATTACACACACACACTTATGTACTTGTGGATGGTATTGTGAGCAAAGATCTTTATTCCACTTTCAAATGCAACCAGTCTGAATGGGAACAACGATCCTCATTGAGGAAATAACACTGATGGCCTGGCCTGGAGATTCACCCATAAATATCTGATAAACATCTTAAAAAGAGCAGATTAACATATATTTTAAACATTGTGATTTGCTTACTGTGATTCAAACGTCCAACATTTTAGATATGTGTTGTAAATGAGCCTTCTATCTAAAGAAATTAGACTGTCCAAATGAAAATGCACACATCTGCACAATGTCCATGTGCTATCAGGGTTGTGACATTTTTTAAGTGCTAATCCTAATCGTTCTTTGTAAAGTTTCATTATTGTTATTATATTTAGTCTTTTCTAATTTAACTTCATTAAAATGTGGCATTTGGGAGAAAAAAAGAGGAAACAATAGTGATCAAAGCAACCAAAGGCCTATCTTTTATTTCTTTTTCCAGCCATCAATCACATCCAGGCAGTGATGTTTTGTGGTCACCTTTGGTAGAGAGGCCAAACTCGTTTTCCCATCATCCTTGTCTCTTATGATTGGTCTCTGAGGTTCAGGGCCTTCAGGCTACACAGGTGTGAGTGTGTGAAGATATTTCTTTCATACCTGTGCAATTACTCTCTATCCCTTCTGCCCTTCATCCTCAACAATTACGGGAATGCTGTGAGGAAAGCTAATGCAATAATTAAACCTGTAAGCCACACACTTTCCTCTCTATCACTTTACATTTTAGCCTCTGTAGTTAGCCTTTCTATACAGTGAAAATGAGAGGAGGAGGGTAGAGAGTGACTAACATTAACATGTTATTGTCAAAGCATTAGCTCTCACAGTACACCCTCACCATCCACACAGTCATCATGTCTTTTCTTATAACTCTAAATCATGGTATGTCACTCTAGTATGGCTGTTAAAGAGGAGATTAGAAACCAAACACCGCTTATTGCTCTACTCATGGGTCTTCAAACTCTCCAAACAGCAGCGGTAGGAACAAGTAATTGACTACGTTCACATGGACACCAAAAAGCAGCTTATTGCATACCTGTTTAAAGGCACTGAATAAGTGGCGTACTCTTTACTCCTGTATACATGCGGCTCAGTCAGTAAGCAGCTTTCTCCACAGCAAAGTAATTTTCCCAAAATGCTTGTATTAGTAACACGCATGGCATCCGAGGAAGACTACTTTGCTCTCTGTTGATTTGCTTTCCAGATGTTCCAAAATTGTTGCTTTGTTTATTTCTATAACTTACTATTGCAAACTGCAGCTGAATTGCAAAACAGAAGTGGGGTTCCCTTCAAGTCAGAAGCTTATCGAATTCTGTACAGAAATTGGCCAATGATACGGATTTGGCCCTGGGTAACATCTTGGACACTGTTGCTTCGCACAAGATAATGATCTTACAGAACAGAGTGGCCTTGGATTACATTCTTGCAATGCAAGGGGGAGCCTGCACCATTATCGGCCCTGAGTGCTGCACCGGGTTAATAAATCCAACAAGACATTTTGGATCTTTCAGCAAAATTACATCAGATAACTGAAGATAATTCTTCATGGTTAGGAAACCTGTTAGGTAAATCCTGGCTGTGGATCAAGGAAATAGCAATTCTGCTGTTGTTTCTCCTACTTGTGTACTATCTATCCGTCCACAGTATCAAGTGTTTCATGCAACAAATGACTCACGCCCCTCAAGAGAAAATGACAGTTCCAACCAGAAAAGACTATTACCCGTACGAACTTCACGGACCCTAATTGCATGTTTGTTTCTGTGTCAGCATGCAATCACAGAATATCAACACAGAGCATGTGCTTTGTGCCTGTAATGACCACAGGTTACAAGAATTAACTTTTAAGTGTCTACATTTGTATTTTGTAGTTATTAGAACTTTCAAAGTGGGAACTGTTGAATTACAAATTTATAAAATGTTAAAGCTAGGTTCAATACAATCGTATATAAACTGAGAAAGTAGAGTAGATTGCATAGCATTTGAGGTATAGATGATGATTATATCAGCTGTTAAACAGTTTTCCAGCAAGAGATCCCTGCCAGTCCTGTTCTCTCTATTGTAAGTTAAATGAGTCAGATTACTGAGACTCTCACCCTTTGTCTTTAATGTCTCTTGGAGCCCCAACACCAGTCGTTGAATAGTTAGGATGATTGGATTAGGATTGGTAACACTCTAGAGTCTAGGGCGAGTTCCTAAACCTGTATACTTCATTTGCATGCTTTGTTTAAGGTTGTCACCTAGGTGCTTTGTCTCCATTTCTAAGTACTGCCCTCTAAATGTATATAAACTGCAATGTAAAGTTCCCTTGGTCAGACTTGATGACCGCAGCTACCGACAGCTCGTGTTCTCAATAAAGAATCCTGTTGAAGATACAACCAAGTCTCCTGGTCTTCGCTTCTGAGTTTCCAACAGCTGCCACCTTCAGGTCAGCACACCCAGTCTGAAGCCGACGCGCAGATGGCCAACATTCTTGCCTAGGCCGATGTGAATGGGGGCTTGGACTTGAACCCTCCATCCTCCCCACAGCCTTCACAGCTTGCTCAACTACCTCGATGACTGGCTCATTCTAGCTCACTCTCGAGAGTTACTATACACTGACAGAGACCAGGCGTGCAATCAGTGCTCAGGTACCTCGCTCTCTTTGAGCCCTTCACAGCGGTTCCTCTAAAACAGTTCCATAGGCTCCTGGGCCTTCTCGGTTCTCACCCTGCCTGCGACAGCACCTCCCTGGCAAATTCCCCTGAGGAAGGACCTTCTTTGCCAGGGACGGGGCACCCTCTGGCATCCATTCCCAGACATCTGGAACCTCCACCTCTGGCCCCTGGATGGGACGCTGAAGATCGGAGTGACCTACCACCTGCAGTAATAGACATGATCAACCAAGCCAGAGCTCCCTCTA
This sequence comes from Moxostoma hubbsi, assembly GCA_032164185.1. NCBI lineage: Eukaryota > Metazoa > Chordata > Actinopteri > Cypriniformes > Catostomidae > Moxostoma > Moxostoma hubbsi. Next base: position 2,143,494 of record JAVLUX010000036.1, on the reverse strand, counting down.
CCAGGCAGCTTTATGCCATAAAGAGGCATTGGTTCACAAACGTTTGTTCTTCCCAGTCTGAAGACCCGCAGAGATGCGCAGTTCAGTTAGTGCTTTCATTCCTGCAAGAGAGGTTGGGGGAGGAGGCTGTCCCCCTCCACCTTGAAGGTGTATGTAGCCGCTATCATGGCCCACCATGACGCAGTGGACGGCAAGTCCTTGGGTAAGCACGACTTGATTATCAGGTTCCTTAGAGGCATCCGGAGGCTGAACACTCCCCAGCTAAGCCTGTTCCTCTCCTGGGATCTCTCAGTGGTCCTTTCGGGACTTCAGAGACCCCACTTTGAGCCGTTTGACTCATTGAGTTGAGGTCAAGACCCTCTCCTTGAAGACAGCCCTCCTGATCACGCTCGCTTCCATCAAGAGGGTTGGGGACCTGCAAACGTTCTCTGTCAGCGACACCTGCCTGGAGTTCGGTCCGGCAGACACCCATGTCATCCTAAGACCACGACCGGGATACGCGCCCAAGGTTCCTACAACCTCCTTGTGGACCGCACACAGAGCTTTAGATGTTCTGAGCAGCTCTTTATCTTCTTTGGAAGGGAAACGCTGTCTCCAAACAGAGGATTTCCCACTGGGTGGTTGATGCCATAGCATAGGCCTATCACACCCAGGCCATGCCCACCCCCTTGCAGGTTTTATCACACTCAATGTGGTTTGACATCCTCGTGGGCACTGCCCAATGGTACCACCCTAGCGGACATTTGCAGAACAGTGAGCTGGGCAACACCCAATACCTTTACAAGATTTTATGAGATCTCAGGGTTGAGAAAGTCTCATTCCGTGTTTTGTCAGGTCCGAGCCGGTAGAACTTGTTAACGTAGAACAACTGACCAAGTGTACCGCTTGCACCTACTGCCTTTCCCCTCCACTGAGGCGAACACATACTCTCTTATCCCAGGAGATCCCACTAACTCGACTCCCTGGATGACTCCTCCCTTGCCCGCTGGTCCGCAAATTCAGAGGAGGAATTCCCCGACCAGACCCACTACGGGTAATAAAATTACTCTGTACTGGAATAGGTGCTCCACAGAATTGGCCCTTGTGTGGATTAATCGCCCTGTGTGTATTTTCTGAGGCACGGTTCCCGTACGGGTGGACCCACATCTCCTTTGGGCAGTCCCCTCGGTCGCCATGTTTGTAGCAACTCCTCCCTCGCAGCAGGTAGGATCTACCACCACACAATTCCCACATGTGGCCTGAAAACCCATGTGATGTATTCCGCTTTACCTCCCCACAGCCTGGGCAGGTGGTGGTCTCCGCAGGGTCTTTTCCCCCTGAAAGAATAGGAGTTGGAAAAGAATGCATTCCCTGATGAGTGTGATAGCGTTAAGATGGCCCCAGCCTCTTTAACTCAATGCGAGGAACATAGAGGCAGAAAAGGTGCAGCTGGCGCGGCCTGCTCCAATGCTTGGCACGTCGCTTTGTTCCCCCCTTTGGAGTGACAGGAACATAAAATGTTTATGCCGATTTTTATGGGGCATTGGGGAAGGGTATGTGCAGTCTGACGCAGCCTATCGCCTGCATCAGCAGCACATGTACACGGTTCAGCGCATGTCATGACTGAATAGGGACCCCTAGTGTCGCTTCATTCAACACAACGTCGAAGTGAGCGACAGACGGGGGACATCTAGGTTACTGTGTTAACCTCCGTTCCCTGATGGAGGGAACAAGACGTTGTGTCCCCCCGGCCACAACGCTGAACTGAGTCACTGTTATGGCCGAAAACTTATTCTCGGCTCCACAGTGCAAAACTTGAATGGACAAATTCATGATTCCCTCCTTTTATGTCTGCCAATTTCTCATTGGCCTTTTCTCAAGTTCAGAGATACACAAGGCTCTCAAGAAAGACCCCTAGTGTCGCTTCATTCGACACAACATCTCGTTCCCTCCATCAGGGAACAGAGGTTACAACAGTAACCTAGACGTTTTTGTCTGTTCCGACTTTAAAAGTCCTGCAATGCAATCCAGTCCAATTTACACCACGATACTTTTAACAAATCAGAGAGACATATTCTGTGCTCATGGACTATGCTGTCCAGATTATCAGTTGCTAGCTTTTGAGTAGTTAGTTGTGTTATTGGCAAGATGATAAGCTTTTTAATACATCAGACATCCGATATTGACATGAAACCCATCTGATGTGTGAGACGGAGAATTATGTGCCGTATGTCGGTTTGTAAATAGATTGGTTAAACCCTTCCTGTGGCAGATGGCACTTTAAGATTAATTTGCTGTAATTGGTCATCAATCTAGTTAAAGCAGGTCAGGGTTAGCTTAGACTTGCTGCACTTCAGTTTAAGCATTTACTTCAGATGCTGAACTCGCCAACATCACACTAGCACACTATATATATATATATATATATATATATATATATATATATATATATATATATATATATATATATACATAGGGGTTTGTTTCAGTTATAATGTCCCTTTTGCTTACATATAAAATAAATGATCTCCCAGCTAATGCTGATAATTATACAGGGGACCTTTGAACTAGGTACATTAGGAAAATATAAATTTTACTAATTTTATTTTATTACTTTTTTATAATTTTGGTCACATTTTGGCTTTTTTTAAAATGAACAAATAAACATATTCAATCAATAAATAAGATACAGTTCATCCGGAAAGTATTCACAGCGCTTCACTTTTTCCACATTTTGTTATGTGGGCTTATTCCACAGAATTATTCCAAAATTGATTAAATTCATTATTTTCCTCAACATTCTACAAACAATACCACATAATGACAATGTGAAAGAAGTTTGTTTGAAATCTTTGCAAATTTATTAAAAAAATAAAAAAATAAAAAAATCACATGTACATAAGTATCCACAGCCTTTGCCATGACACTCAAAATTGAGCTCAGGTGCATTGTGTTTCCACTGATCATCCTTGAGATGTTTCTACAACTTGATTGGAGTCCACCTGTGGTAAATTCAGTTGAATGAACATGATTTTGAAAGGCACACACCTGTCTATATAAGGTCCCACAGTTAACAGTGCATGTCAGAGCACAAACCAAGCCATGACGTCCAAGGAATTGTCTGTAGACCTCCGAGACAGGATTGTATTGAGGCACAGATCTGGAGAAGGGTACAGAAAAATTTCTGCAGCACTGAAGGTCCCAATGAGCACAGTGGCCTCCATCATCCGTAAATGGATGTTTGGAACCACCAGGGCTCTTCCTAGAGCTGGCCACCTGGCCAAACTGAGTGATCAGGGGAAAAAGGCCTTAGTCAGGGAGGTGACCAAGAACCCAATGGTCACTCTGACAGAGCTCCAGTGTTTCTCTGTGGAGAAACAAAATCCAGAAGAACAACCATCTCTGCAGCACTCCACCAATCAGGCCTGTATGGTAGAGTGGCCAGACAGAAGGCACTCCTCAATAAAAGGCACATGACAGCCCACCTGGAGTTTGCCAAAAGGCACCTGAAGACTCTCAGACCATGAGAAACAAAATTTTCTGGTCTGATGAAACTGATTGAATGAATGGCAAGTATCATTCCTGGAGGAAACCAGGTACGGCTCATCACCTGGCCAATACGATCCCTACAGTAAAGCATTGCGGTGGCAGCATCATGCTGTGGGGATGTTTTTCAGTGGCAGGAACTGGGAGACTAGTCAGGATTGAGGGAAAGATGAATGCAGCAATGTACAGAGACATCCTTGAAGAAAACCTGCTCCAGAGCGCTCTGAACCTCAGACTGGGGCAAAGGTTAATCTTCCAACAGGACAACAACCCTAAGCACACAGCCAAGATAACAAAGGAGTCGCTACGGCACAACCCTGAGAATGTCCTTGAGTGGCCCAGCCAGAGCCCAGACTTGAACCTGATTGAACATCTCTGGAGAGATCTGAAAATGGCTGTGCTTCCCATCCAACCTTATGGAGCTTAAGAGGTCCTGCAAAGAAGAATGGGAGAGACTGCCCAAAAATAGGTGTGCCAAGCTTGTAGCATCATACTCAAAAAGACTTGAGGCTGTGATTGGTGCCAAAGGTGCTTCAACAAAGTATTGAGCAAAGGCTGTGTAAATACTTATGTACATGTGATTTTTTTCGTTTTTTATTTTTAATAAATTTGCAAAGATTAAAAAAAAAATAAACGTCTTTCATGTTGTCATTATGGGTTATTGTTTGTAAAATTGAGGAAAATAATTAATTTAATTCCAATTTGGAATAAGGATGTAACATAACAAAATGTGGAAAAATTTAAGCGCTGTGAATACTTTCTGAATGCACTGTATATTTCATATATTATTTTTGCTATATATTTATTGTTAAATTGCATAATTTGTACTATTTACATGTATTTACATTGATTTGTTGAACACATGCTAAAATTTCTGTAAACAGTATGATGAGAGCATGTTAACTAGAGAGGACTCGAATGGCTTTACCTCATCTGTACAATGCATGATTAGAATTCAATGTTTTTTGTAGTTGTTTTTGATCAACAACTGACTGTAAAGAACAGAAAGGGTTTTCAAGAAGACAGTATTCATTGATAAATGGGTTGCGTTGATCTCGTCTTGAACACACATTACACGGAACAACTTTTACTCTCAACACGCTGTGAAAGGATCTCTCTGCTGAACATTTCACTACAAAACTACACAATTACTGGTGAGTGAAATGTAAACATTTACCAGCCAGTTGCCAAATATATTCACTTTAGTCACATAGTGGGAAATTTGGTTGCAAATGTGAGTGATTTCTTCTCATTGTAGTAGAGGTTATGCATAGAGTAAAAGGTTGTTCTTGGGATTTAAGAATTGAAATGTATATATGTATATACAGTATAATGTGTGTGTGTGTGTATATATATATATATATATATATATATATATATATATATATATACACATATATATATATATATATATATATATATATTTCATAAACACCTGACTTTAAATGCTCAAGGAAATTTCTATGTTGCATAATGCATCAACAGTCAACATAAATGTTACTTACTGAGATGTAGCAGGTGGCAATATCTCTTTAAATGAGATCTACCGGTTTGTATCCCAATAAAAGAATCCAATTTGAGCTAGTGCTGTGCTAAGCTTTGAGCTAATAGCCCAAATATGTGTTGCTGGAGTGAAAATTTTCAGCACTTTTTTGATGATGCACCAAGTCCGAAGTTGCATCAAACACTCTGGGTAATGAAGCATTCACCTGTGTGTGTGTGTGTGTGTGTGTGTGTGCGCATGTGGAGGGTGGGGGGGGGGGGGGGGTTGGGGGTAATCCGGTTAGGTGAAGCTGTGTTTGCCTGCAGACCGCACTCTGAATCCATGCAGCTTAAGCAGCGGTTAGGAGATGAGGCTGCCACGGCCATCTCAACAAAAATGAGATGGATCAGGATGTAAACACAACTGGCTCTTATTTGAACCTGTCGGGAGGGCAGATTACACCTCTAATGACTGTATGGGTTAGAACTCATGCAGACTGGTGTCAAACTTAACACTTCTCATCTTGAGACAGACAGGAGAAACAAAATAATAATACACAATTGACTTGGAATCACCTCACACAATCTTTGTAGGTGCAGGTGTATGAAATAGGTTATTCAGATGAAGGGTGGATGCTCTATATCACACCAAAGGGTCAATGAAAAATAACGGTCAAAGTGTTGAAAAAAGAAAGAAATCTGCTGTACATTAAAATGCATGTGGCATATTCTTAGAAATGTGATCTTTGCATACAAGTTGGTTTAATAATTGCTTGCATGTTTGTGTAAAAAACAAACATTTTATGCATATTTGCTGTTATTTTTTAAAGTATTTTTTTTTACAAAGGTTTTTCAGAAGATCATGCATTAACAGAAGATAAAACTGTAATGTATATAATGTCTATGAGTCATCATTGTGTAGTTTGATAAAATACGTTTATGAATTATGTTTAAAAATAGGTAATAAAATAATAATTGTATTTATAACCCCAATGAGCAAGCTGAAGGTGACTGTGGCAAGGAACATAAAACTCCTTAAGATGTTGGTTAATGGAGAAAAATAACCATGGGAGAAACCTGACTCACTGTGGGGGCCAGTTCCCCTCTGACTAACATCATGAATATAATGCCAATGTTACTTATGTATAGTCAAGTCATGGTTTAAAATGATTAAACTAAGTAAGTGTTAACGGACAGTGTTTAAACAAAGATTTTGTTTGAACTGTAAGATTAATGACTAATGTCATTGACGTCCATCCTAGAATAACTGCAGATGTTCACATAGATGCAATTGTCCTTGTTGGTTGGCTGATGAAGGGATTTGTTGGCAATTAATTGATAGTCTATGTATTCCATTTCAAGAGTGTAGTCCATCAATAGACCGAGCTGATGTAGGCAGAGATCAGTGAGGTGCATCGCAGTTCAAACTGGATGGTATTTGTGGTGGGGTCTGTCCTAAGTCCATGGTTCAGGCAATGGCATATGAAGTATCCCATGTCTTATTGTTGGAGTTGGCATCAGTTCATACTCTGAAGTCCATTGTAATAGACTGAAGTGATGTTTGGCTGGCACCGGCTGCTATTAGTCATCATCACACAGCGACACTTAGCAGTGGGGTCCAACAGGAAGCAGGAATGGAGCTGGATCCAGTCGGTTCTGGTGACCTCAGGAAATAAATATTAGTATAGATGCCATTCAGTTTATTGCAGAGTTATGGATCATGATCACTGTTTCTAGCTCCGGCAGACCTAACTAAAGCAGCCTAATTGTGAGTTGATGGATGAATTAGGTGTATGCCTGGCTAAATAGATGTGTCGTTAGTCTAGACTTAAACTGAGTGAGTGTGTCTGCATCTCGAACAGTGTTAGGGAGATTATTCCATAGTTTAGCAGCCAAATATGAAAAGGATCTACCTCCTTTTGTGGATTTTGATATTTTAGGAATAATTAACAGGCCAGAAACTTTTGATTGTAATGAATGTGATGGAATATAGCGTGGTAGAAGGTCACTTAAGTACTTCAGAGCTAGACCATTCAAAGCTTTGTACATAGTTAACATAACTTAAAATGAATATGAAATTTAACAGGTAGCCAATGTAACAATGTTAAAATGGGGCTAATATGATAATATTTCTTGGTTCTCGTCAGCACTCTGGCTGCTGCATTTGAACCAATTTATTTTTTATTGTTTATTTATTGATCTTGCTGGACATCTTCCCAGTAATGTATTACAATAATCTAGTCTTGAGGTCATGAATGCATGAATTAGTTTATCATCAGCAACAGAGAGTATGTGCCATAATTTAGCAATATTTCTTTGGTGGAAGAATGCTGTTCTACAAACATTGGTAATTTGATTTTCAAAGGACAGATTGGTATCAACACCCAAGTTCTTTGCTGTTGAAGGTGATGTAACAGTACATTCATCGAGAGTCAAATGATATTTTAGCAGCTTATTTTGAGTGGTTTTTGGTCCAAAAATTAGTACCTTTGTTTTGTCGGAATTGAGTAGAAGACATTTTTAGCCATCCAATCTTTCATTTAATTGATACACTCGAAATCTCATCAGGTTTTGAAGAAATATAAAGTTGGGTATCATCGGTATAACAATGGAAGCTTATTCCATGATTCCTGAAAATAATAAAGGGGAAGCATATAAAAGCTGAAAAGCTGACAATTCCTCATTTACATAGACAAAGTGATAGTGGTCTGCTAAATAGGACCTGAACCATGCTAATGCAACTTCACAAATGCCAACATAATTCTCTAGCCTATTCAAGAGAATGTTGTGATCAATCGTGTCGAATGCAACACTAAGATCTAAAAGCACTAAAAGTGAAATGCTGCCGCAATCAGATGATAAGAGCAAGTAATTTGTAACTCTGATAAGTGCAGTCTCTGTACTATGATGAGGCCTAAATCCTGACTGAAATTGTTCATATATACTATTTCTCTTCTAACTTTTCTAGTATTTTCGACATAAACAGGAGATTTGAAATCACTCTGTAATTAGCCATTTCTTCAGGATCAAGTTGTCGAAGAAGTGACACTAGGGGTCCAATTTCCATGCGCTGAACCGTGTACGTGCGCTACTGGGCAGGTAGTTTGCGTGCAATAACGACAGGCTGTGCCAGACTGCACCTAGCCTTCCCCAACGCCCCAAAAAATTGTCAAAACCTTCTGGTTCCAGACACCCCAATATGGGGGGAACAAAGCGACGTGCCAAGAAGGGGAGCAAGCCGTGCCTTTTCTCTCTCTATGTTTCTCGCATAGAGTTAAAGCGGCTGGGGCTATCTTAATGCTATCACGTGCATCAGAGAAGGCGTTCTTTCGAGTTCTTATTCTTTCAAGGGGGAAAGACCCTGAGAGGCCACACCTGTCCAGACTGTGGGATTTAAAGAGTGGTGAAATACATCACATGGGCTTTTAGGTCACATGTGGAGAATGGTGCGGTGGTAGATCTTACCACATTGGGAGGGAGGAGTTGCTACAAACATGGCGACCGTGGGTCAGTGAGGACTGCCCAAGGGAGACGCGGGTCCGCTCACAAGGGGACCGCATCACGGAAAATACACACAGGGGGATAAGTCCACATGGAGGCCCGAACTGTGGAGCACCCATTCCAGTACAGGGTAAATTGAGTATCCACATTGGGTTTGGTCGGCATATTCCTCCACTGAATTCGTGGGTAGAGGTCTAGGGAGGAGTCATCCAGAGAGCCAAGTTAGTGTGATCTCCTGGGATAAGAGTGCATGGTATTTCCTCAGCGGAGGGAAAGGGCACTAGGTGCAAGCGGTACACCTGGTCAGTTGTTACCGCATTACCGAGTTCTACCGGCTTGGACCTGAGAAAACACGGGATGAAACCGACTCAACCCTGAGATCGTAAAATCTCGTAAAGGTATTGTGTGTTGCCCAACCCGCTGCTGTGCATATGCCTGCTAGTGAAGTGCCTTTGGCCAGTGCCCAAGAAGATGCCACACTTCTCTTCGAGTGATCGGCCTGGGTGTGATAGGCCAATGCTATGGCGTCAACCACCCGGTGGGAAAGAGTTAGTGGGATCTCCTGGGATAAGAGAGTACGTGTTCGCCTCAGTGGAGGGGAAAGGCGCTAGGTGCAAATGGTACACTTGGTCAGTTGTTCTACGTTAACAAGTTCTACCGGCTCGGACCTGACAAAAAACGGGATGAGACCTACTCAACCCTGAGATCTCATAAAATCTTGTAAAGGTATTGGGTGTTGCCCAGCTCGCTGCTCTGCATATGTCTGCTAGGGTGGTGCCATTGGGCAGTGCCCACGAGGATGTCACACTTTACGTTGAGTGTGATATAACCCGCAAGGGGGTGGGCATGGCCTGGGTGTGATAGGCCTATGCTATGGCATCAACCACCCAGTGGGAAATCCTCTGTTTGGAGACAGCGTTTCCTTTCCGCTGTCCACCAAAGCAGACAAAGAGCTGCTCAGAATGTCTAAAGCTCTGCATGCGATCCAAATAGATACGCAAAGCATGTCCCGGACACAGCAACGAAGGGGCTGGGTCTGCCTCCTCCTGGGGCAGTTCTTGCAGGTTCACAACCTGGTCTCTGAAGGGAGTCGTAGGAACCTTGGGCATGTAGCCCGGTCATGGTCTCACATGAGTATCACATGAGTATCGCTTGCAGGTCCCTGATCCTCTTGATGGATGTGAGCGCGATCAGGAGGGCCATCTTCAGGGAGAGGGCCTTGAGTTCGACTGATTCAAGTGGCTCGAAGGGGGGTCTCTGAAGGCTCGAGAGGACCACTGAGAGATCACCGGAGTGGAACAGGCTTGGCCGGGAGGGATTCAACCTCCGGGCTCCTCTTAGGAACCTGATAACTAAGTCGTACTCACCCGAGGAGCACGAGATCCGAGAACCAAGTCCAAGAGGGCCAAAAAGGGGCCACCAGAGTGACTTGTTCCTCATCCTCCCTGACCTTGCATAGTACCTGTGAAAGAAGGCTCACTGGGGGAAATGCGTACTTGCGCAGCCCTGTGGGCCAGCTGTGTGCCAGCGCGTCTGTCCCAAGGGGAGCCTCCGTTCGGCCGTACCAGAGTGGGCATTGGGAGGTCTCTTGGGAGGCGAATAGGTCTACCTGTGCCTTGCCGAACTGTTCCCAAATCAGCTGGACTGACTGGGGGTGAAGCCTCCACTCTCCGCTGGGCGAACGATGTCACAATAGTGCGTCCGCTACCACGTTGTATGTAAGTCGCTGCTGGCTCCAAAGGAGGTGATGACGGGCGAGTTGTGACATGTGACAGGAGCATACGCCACCTTGGCGATTTATGTACGCTACCGTGGTTGCGCTGTCTGATCGATCAAGACATGCTTGCCCCAAAATAGCTGAACAAACCTCTGCAGGGCAAGAAGTACAGCCAACAACTCTAGGCAATTGATGTGTCAGTGCAGCGGGGGCCCTTCCCAATGGCCCACGGCTGCGTGTCCCTTGCACACGGCACCCCAACCCTGTTTTGAAGCATCTGTGGTGATCAGGACACCTGCTGCAAAGGGACTCCTGCCTGTAAAAAACAGAGGTCTGTCCAGGGTTTGAAAGTTCTAAAAGATGACATAGTTTTTTTATTTATATCTGATGGTGTCACATTAAGCATTATTATTTCATAAGACTTATTAATTTTATATCCTGTCCTCTGAGTAACACCAAAAACTTCACTGTAAATTGTAGCAAAACCTAATCGACCCTTCAGATGAGCCTCATAGATTTATTTAAATTTATATATTCATCGAGTTTAAGCCAGGTTTCAGTCAAACAGAGCACAAACAAACTATGATCTGTAATAATTTAATTTACAATTAGTGCTTTGGAAGAGATATAATGTTTAGTAGCCCTACATTTATATGATGTTTATCTTTAAGTTGTTTGTTTTGTTCAAGTTTGACCTTCAAATTTTTTCTAAATGATTTAGTAAGAGTTTTGTGTTTGATAGTTTGAGGAACAGACACAGTATCTATGAGATGTCTAGATGATAAAGTCTCTATGTGTTTACATGAACTGTGTGATGTCTCAAGGCAGCTAGCAAAGGTTCAGTTTAACCAGTTTGTCTGCTTCCTGACCTGGTCCCCAGTTAGTCAAATACTATCATTATTAGGACTGTGAGCCAAATTACTAGAGAGAAGAGTGGCACCTTACCTGGAGGGATGGTCTCTATTTAGCAGGTCAGGTCTACCCCAAAAACACTTCCATTTGTCTATAAATCCTATTTTATTCTTCAGACACCACTCAGCCATTCAGTGACACTAAGCTACTATAAACATCTATACTAATCTACTATTAAATGAAGAGCAGGGAGGGGGCCAGAGCATATTGCGATGTCTGACATAGTTTTTGCAAATTCGTACACCTCTTTAAAATTATCTTTAGTGATTTCTGACTGGCGAAGCTGGACATCATTAGTGCCGAAATAAATAACACTTTTAAAAAATCGTGGCTGGAATCTCTATTTCCACGTTCCTTACAATAGAATCACTAATAACAAGGGATCTTTTAACATGATTCTCAGTGGGTGCATCACTGAGTGGGGAGAAATTATTGGAAACCCTAACAGGAACGGGAGAGTGGTGTCACTTTGCTAAGCGAGTATGCCGCCGAGACATAACAGAAACGCCCTGCTGCAGGTGCTCTACAGCCAGAACAAAAGTGTGTATGTTGCTCTCTGTACTGCCCGCATCCAAAACAGTATCTACCGACTTCTCTTTCTCACTGACCTCCACTAGCGTGGATGCGGATGTTTCTAACTCATTGACCTCCGTCAGCCTGACAAATTCCTTACATTTATCACATATGAATCCCTTACTGCTGATGGAGGAAGCTATTGTTAACATGTGGCATGCAATGAAGGAAGAAATAACATGAGCGTATGCCATTATTTACAGCAGTTGTTTATTGTTTATTGATCGATGTGAATCTCTCATGCAATTGTTTGTTGTTGTTGGTTGTTCTTAATAAGTGGTGCTTTGAGATCACTGCAATAATTAATGCAACACAGAGGAGAAAAAAGTGTGCATGCTGTAAAATGCAAGCAGCTGACTCACGATAGGTGAATAATGCGGGGAGAAACCCGATGCACACTGAAAAATGGCAGATGTTAAGAATTAAAGGCTGAAAAAAAAAAAAAAATATATATATATATATATATATATATATATATATATATATAAGCAATGCTAAAAAAAAACCTAGCAGACTACAAACACAGACTTGAGCTAGGTGCAAGTAGCAACAGGTAAAATACACACAGATGAAACAATTGAAAAAGCGGAAAAACAGAAACACACGGTAAAATGACAAATGATAAAATGACGAACGTATGGGAATGACAAAGGATAAAAAGGCGAACATATGAGAATAAAAGAATAAAAAGAGGCAAAGTTAAGCAGGCAAAAAACACTCATGCAGCGTGCTGTCAGCAACAGTAACATCAAGTCCAAAGGTTCATACATTATTGTCTTAGCTACAAAACAAATCTAATAAATAAATAAATAACTATTGAAAAATTACACCAATATTGTCCAACAAAAAAGATTCAGTTCATCGAAAACAAAATTTATTTGTACACTATATGGTGTTACCTGCCCCCTCCCATCACAGCCAACAAAACAAAGTTTACACTTCTCTTTAATTTTTTAAGATTATTTATTTATTAATTACAAATCGCCAAATTAATGTGAGGATCTACAGCGATCCTCTCTGTTATGTCATTTCCTATTTTATGGTTCCCTTTCGTGGAACTCGAGCTATGAATGATGGTTAGGGGACACCATCCGAGTGTTACATGGTCTGAAGCCCATAAACCATCACACGAATGGAGGTACATCCTTCTAAATGCTAGAGCTCCATCAACGAGGAGGTTATATATGTTTAAGTGGCATATTTTGGATTTTTGGTTTACAGCTTGAAGTGAAAATAGTTAACTGACCTGTTGGTACAGTTCTAGAATTAGGAGTATTTTTGCTGGAGTATTTTGGGGCCAGGGTTTCCTCGGCAACGCTTAAAGTCTATGTTGCTGCTATAGCGGCTGAACATGCACTCATGTCTCTGTCGGTATACATTGTCTCTTGCTTTATGCGCAGTGTATACAGGCTTAGACCTTTTCATTCCATCCGCATTGCTATATGGGATTTATCTGTGTTTTAGAGATGCTTACTGATAAGTTTTTGACTATAAAGGCGGCACTACTAGTGGCACTGGCATCGTTTTAGAGAGTTGGTTATTTGCATGCTCTGTCTGTCAAGCCATTGTGTATGAATTTTACACCTGGGTGTTCAAAGTTTGTGTTAAGACCTCATTTGAGCTATTTGCCCAAGGTTATTTCTACGTCATTTCACTCCCAGACTATTATTATTAAATTATCATTTTTCAGGTTTACTTTTCCCCAATTTGAGTCGGACAAGCATTAAAGGTAACATTTGCTTTGCCCAGTTCAGGAACTGCAAGTTTATGTTGACCGTACTAGACCGTACTAGCTAGTGGCATAGGTCAGAGCAGTTCTTTGTGTGCTTTGGTGGCCAAAACAGTAATACATTGCAGTGTCCAGGCAAAGACAGTCTCATTGGCTTATTGATGCAAATCCAAGGCCGTGTTTTACCTTCAACATCGGGTATTCAAACACATTCTATGCACATTCTCGTCGGGGGCTTTTTTAGATTTTATAATCTGGATGAGGGTTGACTCCTGCTTCCCAGGTTATCTCTGTTGGAACAGGAGTAAATTCATAATTAATTTTATTCAGATGCCTTAGCTCGTTTGTGGGCTGCAATATGCTTACCACATGGGCGTAGACAGTTGGCAGCTACTGTTTGCATGGCGTGAATGTATTTAATTCCCATAGCAATCATACGCAACATCTCGTTCCCCTAAAGGAACCAATGTTACGTACGTAACCTAGATGTTTTCCTGTCACATGATGACAAAATGGCTTCCCGCAAGCTGTGCCACACCAAACCAAACTGATTATTTTACTTTTAAAATAGTAATACTTCAACCAAATACTTAAACTTTGCTACTTTTTACTGCATTGCAGTATCAGGACAATTACACTTTCTGTTGTATAATTAATACTAATCACAAATAGTAATTACAATTCACTATCCAAACTATAGGTGATATATTCAATATATGTAGACTTTCCAACAGCTTTAAATATGACTGGAAATATATGTTTAACAAATATGTTAACACTTAGCGTTAATGTTCACTTTAAGAATTTAAAAATGGTTTAGTTAATGACTAATAAGTCATTTTCACATGCATTATTAATCATGGGTATGTTAAAACACCATGAATAACAGTGACTTTCATTAAATACTTGCCAAATAGTGAGCATTTAAATGAACAGGTTATAAATGCTGAATTAAACTTATTTATACTTATATTAAACAAAAAGATAAAGTGCCGTAATTGTAGCAAAATGCACTATTATAGTATTGAGATTAAAAGATTTTATGTCATGTTTCTATTCATAATTGTAATGTCTTGATTCACTTGTGTTGTCACTTTCCCTATCACATTGCACAATGATGTAAAAAGAGTGCTGTCCATACTTATCTAGTCCTAGTTTCCTAAAGTATAGCATGATAGTCTCCATTTATATTCACATTGTTCTAAAATCAACTTATAAAACCTTAACGAAAATGAATGTACATAAAGAGTTGTAAAGAATGTAAAGAGTTTTTTACAGTGTAAAGAGTTATTACTCTAATGTTGTTTCTTGAAAGTTGGTTCTTGTAGGAACATTTTTATTTTGCTTCTTTTATCCCCACTGGAGTGCAGAAAAAAATTGAAATTTTTGCTCTGATGAGAACTCATCATATGATCTGATATCATGGATAAGATCTGTCACAGTAGAAGCTGAAAGCATCAGCACCCCAGTGAGTGTGCGAGTGCGGGTTATAGTTTTACCCTGCCGAGGGTCCGTCTAACACCACATTATAGACACACTTCCCCTAATGCCACATTACATGATGGACACACTCCATCTCCCCATCACAGCATGCACTGCACACGGGCCACAGGTCCAGCTGCAGAGACGGAGCATTAAGAGGAGAACAGCGGAGAACAAACTAATCTACAGCATCGGCTCCAGCCATGCAGAGCCATTCTGACCACAACACAGGTAATGTAGTGAACATTCTCATATACTGAAGAGACATCAGTGGTGAATGAGCTGTGACTCTTATCTTATATATCACACAAACACACCTGATGGACCATGAGTGAGGATAATGGTGGACGTAAACATGGAAGGTGTTGATGAAATCACCACAGTCGAAAGTTTAGCTGTAAATAACAGTTTTTGTCTATTTGTGCAGGTTGTTCTGTTACAGAGTTTGTGTGTGCGAGTATGTGTTGTCTCTAGAAGTCAAGTTATTTTTATTTGTATATCGCACATTCACAACACACATCGTTTCAAAGCAGCTTTACAGAAAATCATGCATTACATTTTGTTTTTAATAAATGAAACCAATATCTATAAAGACTTAGAGTCATCATTGTTTAGTTTGATTAAATATGATTGTAAAATGTGTACAGAAATTAAATAACAATTGTATTTAGAACCCCTGTGACAAGCTGAAGGAGACTGTGACAAGGAACACAAAACTCCATAAGATGTTGGTTAATGGAGAAAAATAACTTTGGGAGAAACCAGATTCACTGTGGGGGCCAGTTCCCCTCTGACTAACATCATGACTATAATGCCAATATTAGTTATTTATGTGCAGTGCAAGTCATGGTTTTATAAATTAGTAAATTATGTAGGAGTTAAGGTCCAGTGTTTTAAAAATAAAAATATTTTTTTTTTTTATGAACTGTAATATTTATGACTAATGTCTTTGAAGTCCATCCTGGATTAACTGCAGAAGTTCACATAAATGCATCGTCCTTTGTTAGTTGTCTGATTGTCATGATTGGAAGCAGTCAAGGCAATGATGAAGATGATATGAAGGACCCAAGTGCAGATTTATTAACAAAACGATGGTGATACAGGAACTGGAGACGATAACTAGACAAGGAACTAAGAACATGAACTGGAACAGGAACAGGAACAGGAACAGACTATGGAAACAATGGGGTAACAACAGGCAGAGGTCAGGATTACAACAATACTCGACCAAGGAACAAGGGAAACATGAGGACTTAAATACAAAACAATGGAAAACGTAAGCCAATGGAAAACTGAAACTCAAAACAAGATGATAAGGCAATAAACTGAAACCAATGACAAACTAAAACTGATAACAAGGTAATTAAACAATGAACCAATGAAAATCAGACACACAGACATGGAGGGAAAACAGGACATAAGACAAAGACCGGGAAACAGGAACTTAACAATGATTTCAAAATAAAAGTGCATAAACAAAAGACAATATGGAGTGTAAAAGGTGCCAGAAACTTAAAAATAAAAGTACATAAACAAAAGACAATATGGAACGTAACAGGAGCCCCCCCTCTAAGGAGCGGATTCCAGACGCTCCAAACAAAAAAGGAAAGACAAATAAGAGAAGGCCACAGGACAGGGACAGGGTCAGAAGGCCTAGGGGAAGGCCACAGGACAGAGTCAGAAGGCCTGGGAGAAGGCCACAGGACTGGGACAGGGTCAGGAGGCCAGGGAGAAGGCCACAGGACAGGGTCAGGGTCAGGAGGCCTGGGAGAAGGCCACAGGACTGGGACAAGGTCAGGAGGCCTAGGGGAAGGCCACAGGACAGAGTCAGAAGGCCTGGGAGGAGGCCACAGGACAGGGTCAGAAGGCCTGGGAGGAGTCTCAGGGGAAGTGGGCGGAGCCGTGGAAGGCTCTGTAGGTGGGGCCAAGGCAGGTACAGGGGGTGTAGCCATGGAAGGCGGAGCCGAGGAGGACTCCAGGGGCGGAGCCATGGAAGGCGGAGACCAGGAGGACTCCAGGGGTGGAGCCGTGGAAGGCGGAGACCAGGAGGACTCCAGGGGCGGAGCCGCGGAAGGCGGAGACCAGGTAGGCTCTGGGGGCGGAGCTATGGAAGGCGGAGACCAGGAAGACTCTAGGGGCGGAGCCATGGAAGGCAGAGACCAGGTAGGCTCTGGAGGCGGAGGCTTGGAAGGCTCTGGAGGCTTGGAAGGGCCGAGGGATGGCGCCGTGGTTAGCGGAGCCATGGCGGACTTCTGAGGCGGAGCCGTGGGAGGTTCAGGTGACTGAGGCGTGGAAGGCTCAGGTGACTGTGGCGTGGAAGGCTCAGGTGACTGTGGCGTGGAAGGCTCAGGTGACTGAGATCTCGGAGGCTTGAGAGGCGGAGCCCTGGGAGGCTCGAGGGGCGGAGCCCTGGGAGGCTCGAGGGGCGCTGGCTCTTGGACGGTCGAGGCTACAGGCACTGGCTCTGGCTCTGAGAAGGTCGAGGCTACAGGCGCTGGCTCTGAGACAGTCGAGGCTACAGGCGCTGGCTCTGGCTCTGAGACGGTCGAGGCTACAGGCGCTGGCTCTGGCTCTGAGACGGTCGAGGCTACAGGCGCTGGCTCTGGCTCTGAGACGGTCGAGGCTACAGGCGCTGGCTCTGGCTCTGAGATGGTCGAGGCTACAGGCGCTGGCTCTGGCTCTGAGACAGTCGAGGCTACAGGCATTGGCACTGGCTCTGGCTCTGAGATGGTTGAGGCTACAGGCGCTGGCTCTGGCTCTTGGACGGTCGAGGCTACAGGCGCTGGCTCTGGCTCTGAGACGGTCGAAGCTACAGGCACTGGCTCTGGCTCTGAGGACGGAGCCGTGGAAGGCGGAGACTGGAGAGCGGAAGCCTTTCCTCTTCTCCTCCTCCTCCGGGCGGACGAGGCTGGCAACGCTGGCTCTGGGATGGACAAGGCTGGCAACGCTGGCTCTGGGACGGACGAGGCTGGCAACGCTGGCTCTGGGACGGACGAGGCTGGCAACGCGTTGGCCGTGGCAGGCATGGGCTCGTTGGCCGTGGCAGGCGTGGGCGTTGGCTCGTTGGCCGTGGCAGGCATGGGCGTTGGCTCGTTGGCTGTGGCAGCCGTGGGCGTTGGCTCTTTGGCCGTGGCAGCCATGGGCGTTGGCTCGTTGGCCGTGACAGACGGAGACTGGAGAGCAGAAGCCTTCCCTCTTCTCCTCCTCCTCCTGGCGGATGGGGCTGTCAACGCTGGGCCTGGGACAGACGAGGCTGGGGGCGTGTTGGCCGTGGCAGGCGTGGAGGAACGAGTTATGGAAGGCTGGGAGGTGACCACTGTGGGAGGAGAGGTAGCGTTCTCCTCTGCAACACCCACAGTGAAAGGAGAGCCACAGATCCTCAGGGTCTCTTCAAGGAAGTCAAGGAGCGTCCAGCAAGGGGTCGCTGGTGGCAACCGCACCTTTAGCGAACTGTTAAGATTGGACCTGAAGAAACCGACCAAGAGAGACTCCGGGAAGTCAGATAAATTGGCCAGCTCAAGAAACTCACAGACGTGGGCCTCTATTGGGCGGTCCTCTTGTTTGAGTCCGAGAAGCTGGAGATTTGCCTGCTGGGCTGTCAGGGCTGCTGGGTCCATTGTTGGTCGAGTATTCTGTCACGATTGGAAGCAGTCAAGGCAATGATGAAGACGATATGAAGGACCCAAGTGCAGATTTATTAACAAAACGATGGTGATACAGGAACTGGAGACGATAACTAGACAAGGAACTAAGAACATGAACTGGAACAGGAACAGACTATGGAAACAAAGGGCTAACAACAGGCAGAGGTCAGGATTACAACAATACTCGACCAAGGAACAAGGGAAACATGAGGACTTAAATACAAAACAAGGGAAAATGTAAGCCAATGGAAAACTGAAACTCAAAACAAGATGATAAGGCAATAAACTGAAACCAATGACAAACTAAAACTGATAACAAGGTAATTAAACAATGAACCAATGAAAATCAGACACATAGACATGGAGGGAAAACAGGACATAAGACAAAGACCGGGAAACAGGAACTTAACAATGATTTCAAAATAAAAGTACATAAACAAAAGACAATATGGAAAGTAACACTGATGAAGGGATTAGTTGGCAATTAAATGATAGTCCAATTCCATTTCAAGAGTGTAGTCCATCAATAGAAAAAGGTGATGCGGGCAGAGATAAATTATAAGGTGCATTGCAGTTAAACCTGCAGGGCAATTCGGTGAGGTTTGGTGTGGTCCATCCTAAATCCAAGGTTCAGTTAATGGCATATGAATTATCTGATGTCTTACAGCAACAAACAAGAGATGAGGTAATGATCTGAGATGTCATCGCTCTGCATTAGAATTTCTATATTATCAAAATCAACTCCATATGACCCCATATTAAATGTAGCGTATGATTATGGCCAAGGTTTGGTCCAGTCACAATTTGTTTGACTCCAAGAGAGTTGAGAATATCAATAAATGCTAATCCCAATGTGTCATTTTCATTATATATGTGAATTGTGAAGTCACAAACAATTAAAGCTAAATCTACATTAAATACTAGATCAGATAGAACATTTGCAAATTCACCAAGGATATCAGAATATGGCCCAGGTGATCTATATACTGTAGCAAGGGCAAAATATGACAGAGATTTTTTATTTATATCTGACGGTGTCATATTAAGCATTATTGGTTCAAAATACTTAAACTTATATCCTGTCGTCTGAGTAACCAAAAACTTCACTACAAATTGTAGCAACACCTCCTCCTCAACCCTTCAGACAAGGCTCATGTTTATAAAAATAATCTGGGAGAGAACATTCATTTAAACTAATATATTCATTTGGTTTAAGCCTAGTTTTATTCAAACAGAGCGCATCCAAACTGTGATTTGTAATCATTTAATTTACAATTAGAGCTTTGCTAGAAAGAGATCTAATGTTTAGTGTCCCTACCATTATATGATGTTTATCTTATTTTTTTTTTTACTGTTTTGCTGAGCGAGTATGCCACTGAGACGTCACCTAATCACCCTGCTGTGGGAGCTCTAGAGCCGGAACCAAAGTGTGTATGCGTTGCTCTCTGTTCTACCCAAATCCGAAACAGTATCTACTTGCTTCTCTTTCTTACTGACCTACACTAATATTTGGATGCGTATCTCTAGCTCATTAACCTCCTCCATCAGCCTGTCTATTTCCTTACATTTATCACATGTGAATCCCTTACTGCTGAAGGAAAAATATATAGTAAACATGTGGCATAGAGTATAATGCAAGAAATAATATGAGCGGATGACATGACTTACCACAGATTTTTGTTGTTTTGTTGTTATGGTTGTTCTTGAGTGGTGAGGATTTGAGATCGATGTGGTTCATAATCAGCAGATGTTTTAGATTGATGCAATAATCCATGTAAAATACAGTAGAGAAAACTAATGTACGCAGTCGAGACGCAAGATGTAGACAAGTGGAAAAAAGCTGAAAAAGAAAAAAGTGAGGGAAACGGGTGTGCATGGTACACACATAGATGAAATAGTAGAAAAGAAGAAAAACCAGAAGCACGTGGTAAAATGGCAAAGGATAAATCGATGATTGTAAAAGAAAAGAATAAGCAATATGCTAAGCAGAATAGCAAGCTACAAATACAAATGTAGCATGCTGTTAGCAACAGAAACAGAAGTGAGGTCAATCTGACAAAAGAGTTGTCAGTAGATTAATATAATTCTAAATATAAAAAAATATATATATTATGTGGTTCATTACAGGTATTTCGGCAGTTTTAAGGTCTTTAAGGTCTTAATGACCTCTGTGTCTTCATATGCCACTGTCTAATCTTGGATTTAGGATGGACCCCACCAAACCTCACCAAAATTACCTCCCCATCTCACTGAAATGAGATTATCTCATTGATCTCTGCCTGCATTACCTTTATCTATTGATGGACTACACTCTTGAAATGGAATACACAGACTATCAATTAATTGCCAACAAAAGCCTTAATCAGCCAACTAACAAGGACAATGCATCTATGTGAATTTATGCAGTTAATCCAGAATTAAGTTAATAATCATGCCATTTTGTGGTGCTTCTATGACACTTTTGGGTCACATGTTGACTTGTGTGCTCTTCGGGACTCGTACCCTGCTTTTACATTACAAGTGCAACTCTCTATCAGTTGAGCTACCACACAGCTTTATTGCAGCTTGTAAATGTAGTATAAATGAACAAAAGTAATTTCCCTTGTGTTCATTTAACCAGGAAACTTGTTATAAAATAAATGTGCAAAAATGCAGAGTAACATGATTCTTTTAGACCAGGTTGTTATTAGTGGTATGTGTGCATGCAAATGTGTGTGCGTGTATGTGTGTGCGCGTGCGTGCGTGCGTGCGTGTGTGTGTGTGTGTGTGTGCGTATTCATGTTTTGTGGCCCCAAGGTCTCTTATTCTTTCTCATTCGTGAAGATCTACAGATGAGGGTTAGAGAAACACACTGACCTCTTGAAATTCATAATCCATGCAAATACACATTACTATCTGAATGAGGACATACCATATATTGTTTTGGTATATCATTGTTTTTTTATATAAAAATAATTATAATGACTATGACTAACTCATTCTCTAACAATACCATGCAAAGATCTTTTTAGTATTTTTAGAATTAATTACTGGGAGAGAAACTTTGTGTGAAAGACCTGGACATGTTTTTTCCTGAGAGACACCCAGATTGGCAAAAGCATAATGATGTTGCTTTATTTGTATATGCAGATCATCAAACTGTCGAATAAACAAACAAATAAATAAATAACACAACCGCTAGCTGTTAGCTACTAGCTCATTGTGCTGCATAAAGCAGATGTTGCATGGTGATTTTACGCAAGTGTAACAGTTAAATTAAAATGTAAATGTAAACAGGTTTCTGGTTGTTTTAGAAGCAAGCTTCCAGTAGCTGGTCAACTAAATAACGTGAAGCTTTCAATCGGAGTATAGAGTTAACATAACAAAACATACCATCCTCCATCGTGGATCAACGCCAGTCCAGGGCACTCTCCCTCCCATTGCTCGCTGGTTTAGATTGCTTCCACTTTTCCTTAATAGTTCTTTTAAAAGTTTTTTATTACTTTCCCCTACACTGTTGGGAGGCGTGTGCGGTCATCAGCTGAGACACTTCCTGAGGGACCGTCGTGGTTTTACCCACAGCCATTTCTTTTTTCATAATTCGAAAGTCATGTGAACAAAAAACTAGCGGGTTGATTGGAAATCTAGTGACACTGGTAGTGACGATTCTCCCTGACCAATCAGTGATCTGCAAGATTTTGACATCACATTTTAGTATCGGCTCGGCTCGCTTGGAACCTCGACCGAGGTGTTACTAAAAAAGTATCAGGTACCAGGTGCAATCCACAGTGGAAAACCCCAAAAAGTGAGCAGAGTTGAGTTGAGTCGAGTTGTACCATGCAGTGGGAAAGCCCCATAATATGTGTGTGAGTGTGTGTGTGTGTTTTGGCGGGTTTGGGTGGTTTACTAGGACATTTTTTTAAAGTTTACAAACTGTTAATTTCAAGGGTATTATGCTATAAATGTGGTTTATGAGGACATTTCTAGTGTCCCCATAATTCAAATTAATTAATTAAAAATCATTATGTCTATGGAGAGTCCACATATGGATAGCCGCAACAACGTGTGTGCATGTGTGTGTGTGTGTGTGTGTGTGTGTGTGTGTGCACAGCAGATGGAGGTCCCTACGGATACAGCTTTAAAGCCTCAGTCGCCAAAGGCCAGCAGGATTTTCATTACAATAGACCCTTAATATTCATCACCCTCAAACAACACACACACGTATACTATCCACTTGGGCCCTTATCTGACCCTCAGCTCACAGACAGACAGACAAACTGACTAACAGACAGAAGCATGTATTGCTGCAGTGCAGATGAACATCTGGTCAGCGGCCACAGTGTGCTGGTGTTTCAGGTGTTGTATTTTAATCACACATGAGACTGTGAAGTGTCTTGACACATGAAGTGTGTTTTTGTCAGATATGTAACTTTTAACAAGTGAACATGCTTGCATTATAATTTATGGAAGCATTTCTAAGGAGATAGCAGACTTTCACCAATATGCATATAAAATTTGCTCAAGCTCAGGTAACTGGTCAGCATGATCTCATGAGAATTTGTATATATTCTTAAGTAAAGTTTGGTTCTAGCAAACATACATTCTCTTACGTTTGCATTGAGACCGAAATGTACAATACTGATGTGTTGACAGCATCTAAATATCATAGTTCTACATATTAACACCTATAGAAACATACAAATTGTTACGTGCACGTTTGAATTGATTACTATTGAATAATTCTTTAATAGACTTTATCAGTTAATTACATTTAATTCATAATCAATGAGATTAGTTAAATGCCATTGTTTATTTAATGCAGTTGACATTATAATATGACATTTTAATGGTTTCATTCAGTTCTTTGTGATTTCTGCTGCCCACTACAAAGTTTAAAAGGAATATATCACTTTATACTAAACTTTAAAATTTAAAAATGAATAAAAACTCTGTAATCGTTTAATCATTTATTAAGCATTGTTTGCAATGGGACCAGGGTGGATCTTGAATTTTTTCATGGGGTGGGAAGGGGGTGGCATGCAGACTATGAAGGGTGGCGACACCTAGTTCATATGGATTAACATACCAAGCTTCATTGCAACAAGTACTAGTGTATTAATTGGAGTTACAATCAAATTATAAATATCCATGAATTTGCAATACAACTGAATTCCCACAGGAACCACATAATATACATTTTGCTACTGATTTGCCAATATAAAAATCTCCAGAGTACCAATAAATTGTGTATTAAACACATCAACAAATTCTAAATGTTCCTTATCTTGACATAAAACTGGTAATCTGGAATAAACTTCACATTAAAGGATTTTTTTTTTTTAAGTGTATGCATGGATGGAGAGTGCATGCATATCCGATGCTATTCTGCTAATAAAATCCTGTAGGCTAATGAACTTTGTAACAGCTGGAATAAGCCATTTGAAAGGGAATATTAACACA
Organism: Moxostoma hubbsi; assembly: GCA_032164185.1. Classification (NCBI taxonomy): domain Eukaryota; kingdom Metazoa; phylum Chordata; class Actinopteri; order Cypriniformes; family Catostomidae; genus Moxostoma; species Moxostoma hubbsi. The sequence goes on along the minus strand of JAVLUX010000036.1, from coordinate 2,119,490 downwards.
AAGTTAGTTCTAAATAAAAATACACTCTAGGAAAATTGTACAATATATTGAATAATCATTCAGTGAAGACTTAGAAAATAATCTGATAAATTAATCTCTTACCTCTTTTTTATCCATGTATTTGTCCATTTTGTCATATTGTTGTTGAAGATATAAGACAAATAACCAAAGCCCGCAAGTACCCAAACACTTCACATTTAGGGTGACATTTGTCACCATTTGCCACCCCGGTAGATCCACGCCCGCATGGGACACAAAAAGAGATTTCAGAATATGCCAAAAACAAAATAAACGACAAAAAGCACCATAAAACGAATCCATACATTTGTTCACTATAATTCAAATCTTCAGACTGCTTTCTGTGAAGAACAGTCCCAAATTAAAGCCTTTTATTCAATTATCTCCATCCGCCGCAGCGCCATAGTGCCCGCTGTAACTCTCAACCCACGTAGGTTTTGTTTTCAAAATTCAAAAATTGCCTCCTCAAGCATTACGACCAGCAGTTTTGTCAAAAGACCATCAGTGATGTCAAATGTTCATTGGCTCTCCAGTGTCTCGTGACTGTTTGCGACTGCCGTATTCTGTAATGTATATGTTTGAATGAGAAATCACAGTGCCATTATGGAGTGCATCAGGAGAAGATTTACAGCGATTAATAATTTAAATTCTTCTCTCCACCACACACAATGATATTGCATGCTGTCAGGAAGCACATCGGAAACATTGCATCACCCTTTGGACTACTTTAGTACTGAAGTTTACAATTTTTCAGAATAAATTATTGTGATTAAATTGATCTGCCTGTTACGTGTTTTATATGCTTAATAAATGGATACATTTAGGAGTAGGTGTGGGATTAGCTGCTGTAAATTAATATATTGTAACAAAAATTATTCTGTACATTAAACTACATGTTACATGTTTTTATATTGTTGAACTGTTTAGAGTATGTGGTAGGGTTATGGGATCTAAAATATTTATAAAACAGTAAAAATGTACAAATATATTTATAATCAATTTGTGTATTCAAATATAGTTATAATGGACTTGTCAATATTTTAGGTTTCTAAAGCTGTAAATGCGTAAAATGTTTATGTTCTAGATGCTTACAAATGTCCATATTGTATGTTTTAGTGTCTATCCAAACACACAAACATGTATGTTTAAATGTTACAAATATTAATGTACAAATAGCTACATATATTAATGAGATTAGGCTGAAGTGACAACTGATTGTCACAATTAAAATAATTTCCCCAAGAAATCCATTGGTGAGAGAAAAAAGTTAAGAAACATCTGGAATATTTCTTAACAAGTGGATTTCAGATTTCAGCAGTTACAGAAATACTCAAACCAGCCTGTCTGACACCAACAATCATCCATGCAATTATCTAATCAGCCAATCGTGTGGCAGCAGTGCAGTGCAGAATATCATGCAGATATGGGTCAGGAGTATCAGTTAATGTTCACATCAACCATCAGAATGGGAAAAAATGTGATCTCAGTGATTTCGACAGTGGTTTGACTGTTAGTTCCAGACGGGCTGGTTTGAGTATTTCTGTAACTGCTGATCTTCTGGGATTTTCACACACAACAGTCTCTAGAATTTACTCAGAATGGTGCCAAAAACAAAAATCATCCAGTGAGCGGCAGTTCTGTGGATGGAAATGTCTTGTTGATGAGAGAGATCAACAGAGAATGGTCAGAATGGTTTGAACTGACAAAGTCTACGGTAACTCAGATAACCACTCTTTACAATTGTGGTAAGGAGAATATAATCTCTGAATGCTGTTCTGAGATGCGGCTTGGTGCAGTTTTGGCGGCATGTGGGGGACCTACACAATATTATGCAGGTTGTTTTAATGTTGTGGCTGATCGGTGGTTGTATATATATATATATATATATATATATATATATATATATATATATATATATATATATGGGTGTTTCTTCATATGGGTGTTTCTTCAACTTGGACAATTTCATGTTACAGGGGTTGATCTTTATTAAATGGATTTAAACTTTTTTTCTTTCTTTTTGTTATAAATTCATCTTATTAAATCTGAATTGGACACTTTTAACAAGACATTCATATATTTGCTATTTACAAATGCATTTTCTGTATAAATGTTAGTGTTTTAGCCTTGTCCCAGAACCAGACTTCAGTTTGAAACTCTAAAAATCAATTTTAAATCTAAATTAGTACATGTATAAAAAACTATGATAAATCGTGCAGAGTAAATAAAATAAAATAAAAAAAAAAAAACTTAAACCACTTCAATATTTATTGTGTGACAAAGGTAATTTTCATTTGCATAATTTCCAGCACAGAATTCTATTAAACATAATACAGAATTTGAGATGTGCTGGAAAGGACACTGTTGTGATATATATATATATATATATATATATATATATATATATATATATATATATATATATTTTTTTTTTTTTAACCTTCAGAAAAAAATTACATAAATCTCCTGTGATGCAAGTGATGAAACTCACTGTATATTGAAGCCAGTTGTTGCCTTTTTATGGCAGTGCTCTAAGTTATGTAAAAAAAAAAAAAAAAATACAAATAATTCTGTTTATTTTGTAGCTGTTGTGGTGTCCATGTCCACCACAGAGGTCATGTTTTAACCCAAAAATATAACCCCAAAAAATAAAAGTTTATTCTAAGGCGATTATGTTTCCACAAGCATAGCTATTTTTCAAGCGTGGTTGTGCTGACAGCAGAATTATGAGATGGTAGAGAGCAGAGAGGATTGTGGGAGATGCTTCTGTGTTTCGTTGTGTGTTGAAGCCCAGGGCAGAAGTTCCAGCTGGGTTTCTGACTCTCTGTAATCCCAAATATCCCTCAATGATTGTGAAGTGAGACATCCAACAATATGTTTTACCTCCAATCTTGCTGTCTCTCTAACACACACACAAACACACACACTGGACTGAGCAATGTCTTGGTTTAAAACGCCAAATATCACATCTCTGAAATGAGCATGAATGTGATTCCAAAATATGCATTTCTGTAATGTAGACACATTGTAGCATTTAACTCATGTTCATATACAGAGCCATGATATATCCTCCATATCAAGCCAGAATGTGTTTGAAGACATTGAAGATATCTTTAGTATGATCAATGAAAACATAAATGCTTTACACATTTGAAACTACATGGTGAAAGTACTGTTGCTCAAAATCTCGGTGAAAAAACCCCATCATTCACAAATTTTTCATTATTGGAAAACTGTGGCATTTTAATCCTCATGACTTACTACTGATATAATAAACATGAAAAATTGCACATACTTAATCACATGATTTTATATATTTCATGCATTTGTGTGTGTAATTCAAGATAACCAATATTTTAATTGGTTAAATGGGGTAAAAAATACGAATCTATATTAATATAGCTTTTATGGAAATTAAAATGTAAAGCATTTGCCATCTTTTTCTGACATTGCACTTTCTGTTTAACTCCATTATACTGACCTTTGCCCCTTTAAAAATAATCTTTTAATGGAGTGACAACAAGTAGGCTATTTTTGACCATACAGTTGAAAAAGAGGTGAGTTCTGTTACAGTCTTTATCAGTATTTCATTACATTTACACTTAAATTGGCTTCATCAAGCTGAATATTGCATTTCAACTTTATTAGGAGAAAAATCAGTGATTAGTGATTAGAGACAAACTTTTCTCTGCAAAAAGTAAATTCATATTGTACTGCAAAATACTGTATCTAAATGATGTAGCGTGCTGCAATGCTATTTGCTATCATTATATCCATTTGTGCACTATCCATTAATCCGGTAACATCCAACCCCAACATATTTTGAATGTAACCGGACTACAGGGTCTTTGCAAAAAATATGTTTTGAAATAGAAATGTTGTCATTTGACTGAAACAGTGCAGCTGGTCACTCGCTAGCTGTCTGACAGGATAAATGAAGGGATGCCGATCGGAGAGATACAGAAGAGACAAAAATGCATAAGGGATATACAGTCAGCCAGTTGTTGATCAATAAATCCTGACAGGGTGATCAAGACCCAACATGAAGTGAAGTAATATACCACTTATTACATGCTACTAACCAAATAAATAAATACATGAAAAAAATCAACCAGTTTGTCAACCTCATTATTAAGCCTATTACAAGACTACATGCCAAATAAATAAATATATAAAACATTGATCTGAGTTGAAAATATTACCCGGCTGATATGTGGATATGCGGTTGTTACAGAGCAATATCGGACTGCTAGATGGCGCCATTGACCAATCAGAATCAAGTATTCGAGAGCAATGTAATAAGTCCACTGAGCAGATCGGAGCGGCAGACAAGCAGTACATTTCTGGAAAATCCTTCCACTTATTAAGTCTATGCATCACATTTAAGGATGTATGAGAGAGAATTAATGTGTGAAAGAACCAATGCATTTCGCATGTTTTTACTTTTCAAAAAGATTTCACACAGAACGTTCAAAAGACATCTCTTGTCACCTCTCCTCCATTAGTGTGCAACATTACCCAGGTGACATCAGACAGTTTTGGCAGTCAGCACAGCATAGCGATGGCAGGAAAATATGTGTCTGTTTTCACGTGTTAAACGGGTCTATAATTCTGCAGCTTTACTTTGAAAAATTCACAGTCTGTAAAGAACAACAGAGTGAGAAGACAGAAAGATGAGCAACAAAAAACAGACAGCTCAACTCTGTGGTCACCAGTGAAACAATTAGACGAGGAACTAAAAGAGACGTGCTCTTTTGTGTGGTTGGCTGATCAAAAGAGCTGTGATTTAGACTAACCTCATGTAACATACTATACCGTGAGAGCATCAACGCAAAAACCCACACAAATGTGATATGGAGCAGAGCTGGTTTGGGGGGGGTTGATACCTCAAAGTATTGCGAAACTCTATTTTTTCTTATGCCATGAATATATTTTGTTACATTTTATTTTTAATATTTTTTATTTTTTTTTAGATTTAGCACCTTCAGTTAATTAACGCTCATTTTTTATATTTAATTAAAATTCAAACTCAGAATGATAAGGTAAAGCAAAGAGGTTCAGCACTTGATGCACAAAACACTGAAGACCTTTAAAGGTGAATGAGAAACAATTATTGCAATATATCACAGTTTGTTTCTAACCCATGCAGGGCTGGGACTGGTAATCTGGCATACCGGGCATTTTACTGGTGGGCCGATGCACTTTGGAGTCGATCAGGGGTGGACTGGCCATCGATAGAAACGAGCGGGCCGGTGGGTCGGCTGAGAAACGGAACGAATGGGCCGTGATAAGCTAAAACGAGCTGCTGCATTATGCAGAACAGACCACAAAACGAATCCGCGATATGCAGAAAAGGACAGTGAAACCCCCCCCCCCCCCCCCCACACCCCCCCCCACCCACCCTCCACCCAACAACTATTGGGCCAGTTGCTTTGTAAAATCCCAGGCCGATTTCTCTTCCCAGTCCAGCCCTGAACCCATGATATGGAGATATTTTGAAATATTCAAAGTCTCAAAACTGGCTCAAACATAAGGCTCTGATCATAACACATAAGATATAGTATGAGAAACTTCATCGCAGAGTCACATGAATGTGAACTGGTTCTCTCATTGGTTAAAAGAGTAAATATCTGGGATTTTTGTCTGATCCGAGGCTATTATGATGAACCCCTACTCAACTCTTGTGATCCTTTAGTAAACACTGTGAGCGGGCCCTTATATTAGCTGACTAACCTGCTGTTCAGCTCTGCTCAGCTATATTATTAGCATCGATAACACTTGTGATCCAGGCTGTGGCGGACAAAGACCTTCATTCAAAGCCCTCCACAAGCACCAATTTACTAATATTACCAAAAATCAGCCCTGAGTGTTTTTCTTCCTTGAGAGGGTTATCTTTCGTTTGTTCAGCTACGATATTTGGCTACATTAAAAAAATATTTGCTCAATGATAACCATCTGACCGTTGTTATGTATATCAGATCAGATCTGAGCACTGCTTAATGAGAGATGTTATGTTGAGTTTGGACTGAGACCTACTGATGGACAAAACAACAGAGATTAAGACTTCTGTTGAACACCCTAACTGATCAAGATACGAAAGATCAAAAAAGCAAAATTTAAATGTATTTTTAAGTGGATATATGGAATGGTTATATGTGGTGCAAGGAGTTTTGTTTAAATTAACTAATAAAACTATTTTAATGTACATAAACAACTCTCCATAATTATACTGTATATATTTGAATGAAAGGGCATGATATTTGGCTCATTGTAAGATGAGTTTTGCAAACAAAGTTTGATTTTTATTTGATTTATTCATATTAAATAAAAAATATGAAATTATCACATAATAATAATAATTAGCCACTGTTTGTTCCTGGCAGGCAGCAGATGCCCTAACCCCACCCCACCCCACCTTAATCCTAACCATATGGAGCCTGTAAGGCAGAATATCCTGCCCAGGAACAACGGATGGCACCTTTCTCCAATCGTGCAAAATAACTGAAAGTGGGAGGGGCTTGTTGTTGACAGCAGCCAATCACTCATTTGAGGGGAAGTTGTTTGTTCTTCATTCAAAACAAAAGTCAATGTTTTCTTTGTCGAAAGTGCAAGCAAAAACATAAAATCTACCATGTTTTAAAATAAAACCATGCTTCTGGATTGTCGTCTTTGGTTTACTTCAGATATTTCCTTTTATAAAATCACTGGGGATTGTCATCTGACTGGCGTAACAGCTTTAACCTTTTGCAACCTCACGTCCTTCTGCATGGACTTTGTGTTTTGTGCTCAGTAGATGCTATGCATCATTAAATTTGATTTAAACCGACTGAACAAGTTCAGGAGACTCTGGGATGTCAATAAAGGGTTAAACTTTCAATTAACCAACATGGTGCCGTTCACAACAGAGTTTGTCTTTGGAAGAAACGCCAACAAAACTATATCTGGTAGAAACCTAATTAAGTTTTTACATTGAAATCTATTTCAGTCAAAAGATTAAAGTCTCTACTTTCATCCGATATGCCAATTTTGAAATGATACGCTGTTAAACACAATGACCATTATAATGGACAATAAAGCTAGTTTTCCCTTAGAAATCCTGCATATTTTCACTGTGCTTTCAGAGTCTTTCATGGAGTAAAGATGAAAATAAGAAGCATTTTAAACTGTTCTGAGACCAATGCAGACATACAGCACATTGGAGGTTAAGTCATTCACTAAATAGGGAGCAAGGGAGCATCCTACAACTTTCCTATGCAGATAAGTGCATTCACTCATAACATTGGATCAAAAGTTCAGTTTCAGGCTGCAGACGTATGGTTCCCCGTCTGTTCCCCCTAGGTGCTTCGACAGCGCAGAGAGTTAAAAGAGTTATATTTAAAAGAGTGATTTTCTCTATAAAAGAGTAATTTCCTCTAAAAGAGCTTTACACAGCGGCGTTGAACGTCCATTTCAGGACGCATCTTTTTAAAGATGCCATTCCACCCCTGTGTAGTTCCTGGATGCGGTAGAGTGCTCTCCGCTTCAGATGGCCACAGGCGTTGTCTCGTGTGTCTGGGCAGCGATCACACCGAGGCAGCGTTTGTGGATGGTTCATGCTCTCACTGCGAGGGCATGACCATGGTAACGTTGCGGTCACGGCTTGCTTTCAATAGAAAGCACGCCACTAAAGCCGCCCCCCGCATCGCTCCTTCTTCCCACAGGATTGAGGATGGCAGCAGGTGCAGCTCCACCAGGTACACCCCCTCGGACCACCTGCCCCCCGGCACGCTTGTTGAATCCCGTCCGTGCTTGAGGCAACAGCGGCTCGCCTCACGACCGGCCTGCCTATCCTCTAGAGCTCAAGGTGGATGAGCTCGCCGCTGCATCGGAGAGCGCGGCGTCTGACACTGATGCCTCCCCTGGGCTGCCGCCTTCGGACCAGCATGTCCAGGCTTAGGCTGATGCGCAGATGTCTGACATGCTTGCCCGGGCCACCGGCAGCGTGGGGTTGGACTGGAACCCTCCGTCCTCCCCACAGCCATCGCGGTTCGATGACTGGTTCCTGGGGTCTGCCTCGCCCCCCCCCGGTCCCGTTTTTCCCGGAGGTACATGATGAGTTGACGTCTTTGTGGAGAGCCCCCCTCTCCACTCGTCACAAAGTCTGCTCATCTGCTCTCGCTACCCTCGACGGCAGAGCGCCCCATGGGTATACAGTGATTCCTCAGGGCTGTTGCGCTCCATCTATGTCCCGGAAACCTTACCACCTGTCAGGTAGCCCTTTGCTACCTTCTAAGGCCTGCAGGATGACATCATCGTTTACTGCCAAAGCTTACAGCACCGCTGGACAGGCCTCTTCCGCCCTGCACGCCATGGCCATCCTGCAAGTCCACCAGGCCAAGGCGCTCAAAGATCTGCATGAGGGTAGCCCTGATCCCGATGTGTTGCAGGAACTGTGCTCAGTGACTGACCTCGCCATCAGGGCCACGAAGGTCACAGCGCAGTCACTCGGGCAGGCGATGGCCACGGTCATGGTCCAGGAATGTCATCTGTGGCTGAACTTGGTCGAGATGCATGAGACCGACAAGACTCGCTTCAGCGACACCATCGATGACTTCGCCCAGCAGTTCTCCATGGTGAAGAAGCAGACGGAGGCCATCTCACATATCCTGCCCCACCACAAGCCTGCCGCCATGGGCCATGCCCCGTCTGCCCGCCGAGGGCGTCCTTCTGCGTTAAAGAAACAACTGCTCTGTCTCAACCCGGGCCCAGTTCTCAGCCCCAGCGTCGTGGACACCGCAGGAAGCAGATGCCCCCGTCTCACGGACCCCCCCGAGGACCCGTAAGGCTCCCAGGTGCTCCTGAGATGCTCTACCCAGGGACCAAGACGTTAGCTCCGGAGATGGTGAGACCACTCCGTCCCCCAGTGGAGGACCGGGAGGAGAATCTTTTGTCTCAGACAAAATCTTTTGTCTGAATCTTTTTGAGAAACTTTTGTCTCAGTAAAATAACTATTTCCTTTGTCTCTGGGTCACCTGGCCCGCAAATGCCGTTCTCACAGCACTCTGCCACCAGATCTCAACAGTCCCAGCACGCTGGACGCGGACCACCCGCCTTTACCCCACCGGGTATGTCAAAAATAATCGTTCTCTTGGTGCCTCTAGCACGGAGTTTGGATGCGTGGCTTTCACTTCCCAACCCGTCTCGCTGGCTGGCACGGACCATCCGAATCAGTTACGCACTTCAGTTTGCCAGGCCTCCACCCCCCTTCACGGGTGTCCGCTTCTCCGCAGTGCGCGACGAACATGCCAAATTCCTGCACGCAGAAATAGCTACTCTCTTACTCAAAGATGCGATAGAGCCTGTCCCTCCAACCGAGATGAAGAAGGGTCTCTACAGCCCTTACTTCATCATACCCAAGAAAGGCAGCGGCTTACGACCGATCTTGGACATGCGAGTTTTCAACCAAGCTTTGCACAAACTCCCATTCAAAATGCTTATGCAGAAACACATTTTAACCTGCATTTGGCATCTAGATTGGTTCGCAGCAGTAGACCTGAAGGACGCGTACTTCCACGTCTCAATTCTGCCTCGACACCGCCCCTTCTTACGATTCGTGTTCAACGGCCAGGCGTATCAGTACAAAGTCCTCCCCTTCGGCATGTCTCTGTCCCCTCCATCTTCATGAAAGTCGCAGAGACAGCCTTTTCCCCGCTCTGAGAAGCCGGCATCCGCATACTCAATTACCTCGACGACTGGCTCATTCTGGCCCACTCACGAGAGTTACTATGCGCTCACAGAGACCAGAGCATCTCTTTTCTCGGCATGGAGTTAGACTCAGTTTCAATGTCAGCACATCTCACCAACGAGCGTGCGCAGTCAGTGTTGAGGTGCCTCGCCACTTTCAGGCTGAGCACAACGGTCCCCTTAAAACTTTTCCAGAGGCACTTGGGGCATATGGCATCCTCTGTGGCGGTCGCGCCGCTGGGGTTGATGCATATGAGACCGCTTCAGCACTGGCTTCAGACTCGAGTCCCGAGATGAGCATGGCGCCGCAGCACGCACTGTGTGACGATCATCCCCGCCTGCCGCCAAACTTTCAAACCCTGGACAGACCTCTGTTTTCTACGGACAGGAGTACCTTTGCAGCAGGTGTCCTGACGCATCTTGGACACGACTGATGCCTCCAGATTGGGTTGGGGCGCCATGTGCAATGGGCACGCAGTAGCAGGCAGTTGGAAAGGGGCCCCGCTGCGCTGGCACATCAACTGCCTGGAGTTGCTGACTGTTTTCTTTGCCCTGCGGAAATTTCTCCCGTTAGTTCGAGACAAACATGTGCCAATCAGGTCAGACAGCACCACTGCGGTAGCGTACATAAATCTCCAAGGAGGTGTACGCTCCCGCCACATGTCATGACTCACCCGTCGTTTCAAGTCGCTGTGCGCCACTCACATCCCCGGCAACCTCAATGTGGTAGCGGACGTGCTGTCACGACAACGCTTGCCCGGTGGAGAGTGGAGGCTTCACCCCCAGTCAGACCAGCTAATTTGGGAACGGTTCGGCAAAGCCCAGGTAGACCTGCCCAAGAAACCTCCCACTGCCCGTTCTAGTATGCCCAATCAGAGGCTCCCCTTGGGGCAGATGCACTGGCACACAGCTGGCCCGCGGGGCTGCACAAGTACGCATTTCCCCCAGTGAGCCTTCTTGCACAGGTGCTGTGCAAGGTCAGGGAGGACGAGGAAGAAGTCTCCCTATTGGCCCACCCGGGCCTGGTTCTCGGATCTCGTACTCCTCGCGACAGCAGCTCCCTGGTGAATTCCCCTGAGGAAAGACCTTCTTTCTCAGGGATGGCGCATGCTCTGGCATCCACACCCAGACCTTTGAACCTCCACGTCTGGCCCCTGGACGGGATGCAGAAGATCTAGCTGGTCTACCACCCACGGTCGTAGCCAAGATCAACCAAGCCTGAGCCCCTTCTACAAGGCAACTTTATGCCCTGAAATGGCGCTTGTTCGCGAATTGGTGTGCTTCCCGTGCTGAAGACCCACAGAGGTGCGCAATTAGGTCAGTGCTCTTATTTCTGCAAGAGAGGCTTGAAGGGAGGCTGTTCGAATCCACCCTGAAGGTGTATGTCGCCGCTATCGTGGCCCACCACGTTCCAGTAGATGGCAAGTCCTTGGGTAAGCGTGACTTAATCATCAGGTTCCTAAGAGGCGCCTGGAGGGTGAACCCCTCCCGACCAAGCCTGTTCCCCTCCTGGAATCTCTCAGTGGTCCTCTCGGGCCTCCAGAGACCTTCAAACTGCTAGAATCAGTTGGACTCAGGGCCCTCTCTCTAAAGACGGCCATGCTGATCATGCTCGCTTCCGTCAAGAGGCTCGGGGACCTGCAAGCGTTCTCTGTTAGCAACACCTGCCTGGAGTTCGGTCCGGCAGACACATATGTGATCCTAAGACCACGACCCGGCTACATGCCCAAGGTCCACTCAACAGGGAGTATTGCATCCTCGCGGGCACTGGCCAGAGGCACCTCCCTAGAAGACATATGTAGAGCAGTGGGTTAGGCAACACCTAATATCTTTGCAAGATTTTACAATCTCAGGGTTGAGTCAGTATCGTCCCATTTTTTTCTCAGGTCCGAGCCGGTAGAACTTGTTAACACGCTGACAATCTGGCCGGGTGAATCACTTGCACCTGGCGCCCTTTCCCTCGGCCGAGGTAAAACTGTGCGCTTTCTCTCCCAGGAGATCCCACCCACCCGGGTCCCTGGTTGATTCCTCCCTAGCACTTTTGGGTCTGCAGTTCAGCGGAAGAACTTGCCGACCCAGTCCACTATGGGTACTCAAATCTATCCTGTACTGGAATAGGTGCTCCACAGATCGGGACTCCTACACGGTCTCCCCCTGTTCCATTTTCCATGGTACGGTCCCCTTACGAAGTGGACCCACATCTCCCTTGGAGCTACCACTGTGGCACGTTCCACATGTTGCCTAAAAAACCCATGTGATGTATTGATCACCTTTACCTCCCCTTTTGGGCAGGTGTGGCCTCCGCAGAGTCTTATCCCCCTGAAAGAATAGGAAACTGGGTAAGACCCCCTTCCCTTGATGCGTGTAAGTTCCCCGCTGTTCTTGCTCTATGCGGAGAAACAGAGAAAAGAGGCCCAGCCAGGCTTGACCCGTTCCCAGGTTGGCAAGCATTGCTTTGTTCCCCTCTAGGGTAAACAGAAGGATTCCGGCGACTTTTTTGGGGCATTGGGGAAGGGTACGTGCAGTCTGAAACACAGTTGGTCGCTTGTGCACATGAAATACCTGCCTGCTCCTGTATCAGCAGTACACGTACACGGCTCAGCGCATGGCGTGATTTGAAGTGGACCCCTAGTGGTGCTTCTTCGACACGACGTCGAAGTGAGCGACATGCGGGGAACGTCTAGATTACACATGTAACCTCCGTTCCCTGATGGAGGGAACGAGATGTCGTGTCCTCCCGGCCACATCGCTGAGCCGAGCCACTGCAGTAGACGGACCATTTCCGGCTCCTCAGAAAAATCCTGAATGAACTCGACCTATTTCCCCACTTTTATAGCCGTATGTCCGGGGCGGGGTATGCAAATACTGTCTGCCAACTTCTCATTGGCCTTTTTTCATAGGCCAGAGGCATATTCAGCACTCAAGAGAGACCCCTAGTGTCGCTTCTTCGACACAACGTCTCGTTCCCTCCATCAGGGAACGGAGGTTACATACGTAACCTAGACGATCACTCAACATGTTTGACACACATGGAACAGTGTTAATCAGTACATAGATTCACAATTTATAATTTGTCATTTTATTTTAACATGGTTGACAGTGATTGGATGATGCTGGCCATTACTTTGAATCATAATTAATTATGCTAATTTCTGACTGGTAAAATGCTTCAGTGCTGGCTATCACTTGTTTTTTTGACAGATCAAAAAGTGAACATTAAGATTGTGTTGCCAATGTAGAAAACATTTTGTAACATAAAAATTACCCTTGAAAAAACTGCTAGGATTTTACAAGTTTTTACAGAAATTTCTTACAGTATATTATTATTATTATTTATATTTATTTCAAGCAAATAGTGTAACAGCAGAAAAGATACACAATAATAATAATTATACTAATAATAACTTATACACTTATGATTGAAATGGAGTGGGGAGAAGTAAAACTTATTAAACCCCACTCCGATCTGTCAAAGAATTTATACAAACAAAAATAGCTGCTTCCTTCTTCAATAATCTCAAAGAAAAAAAAATTAAAATAATAGTAATAATGATACCTCATTTAGAAACAGTATTATAGTTGCACGAGTGCAAAACCACACATACATACCATACATTTTCATAATATACAGATATTACCTCAGGTAACAATGATTATCAAATACCAACAATGGTAGACGGAATACCACAAGGGTACATAACAATGACGAACAGCTACCAACAATGGTAGATAGAATACCACAAGGGTAAATAACAACTATTCCAACACTCCACACCACATGAATACAATCAAACCTCATTGTCACTGTAATGGGACCAGACCTTTTGTTTATAAAGACGTTTGAAATTGTGATTGCTTTGACATTGCTTTAATTCAAGCCCCAGATTATTCCACAAACTAACCCCACATACAGACATAGAAAAACTCCTCCTGGTGGAACCCGCCATTGGGACCACAAAGTATCCAAATCCTCTCAAACTGTACGACTGCTCTTTATGAGAAAACATATTTTGAATGTTCACAGGTAATAAATAGTGATACGCTTTAAACATATAATACTGCTTTCTGAAGTTTACTGTTAAATAAATCAGCAGCCTGTGCCATTTTATGTTATAACACAGCAAATTACTGTAAAAAGAAATGACAGTATCAACCTGCATTGTGGGATAATTTTGTTTCATTTGAAGTCACCATTATGGTATTTAGTGTTCCCCTTTAATGGGAACTTTGACTCCTAGCTGATGGAATTGTGTTTTAAGAATACTATATTGTGCACTGTGCTGCAGGGAGAAAATGTGTTCAATTAAGTGATTAAGTCTGATCAAGATGAATAGTCAACACTATATTGCATCTTAAAGAAATAGATAGTTGTAATCAAACAGTGAGGTAGTGATGCTTGTAATGCCATGCTATGATACGATTGATCTGTTATTGCACATACACTTTTAATAGAGTTGGCAACACGGTATGCATAGATATCAACTTGCTCAGCATACAAAACTCAACAATGATGACAATTAACAAATATTGCCGGTAAAAAAAACAAAAACAAAAAAAAAACATTTGATAATTGTGACCTGTTCAATATGAAGTCACAGTATACAGTTGTCTTTTAATTGTAATAAAGTGTAGAAATACCATTGTAAAATATACTGTGAAAGTCCTGCAACTTGTAGTATACACACATTATATTTTTACAGTGCAAATCAAGTCAAATAAATTTTATTTGTATTGTTGTTTATTTGTGCTTTTCCCAATACACATTGTTCCAAAGCAGCTTTACAGAAAATCAGCTGTAATGTCTGTAACAGCTCACAAACATTAATAACCAACTCTCTTGGAAAAATAACAAACAATTTAATAAATAAAATGAAATAAAAAATAAATAAAACAAATCAGACGTTCTATAGCTTGGAATTAACTTAGTCCTACTGTCCATATGTGAAGATATACATTTTTAGGAACACTATTTGCCCTATGTTTGTTTATTAGTTGGTAGTAGTTACAAATCAAAAGGGAAATGAAAATGGGAAAGTGTTGATCAAAAATGTCTTTTGTTTGAATGGTTATTTATCTTGCCTATTATATTGTTGACAGTTCTGCGCGACTCACTTATAAACATACAAATTAATTGTTTAATTACATATGGGTCATTTATTAAGCAGATCTTGGTTAATGCAATGTCGTCATACATACCAATACAGCCTAGTTTTGGTTAATAATGTGATTACCCATGTTGTTTCAGTTGCTGTAGTGTCCTGTATAAATCCTAATTGTAGTGTAATGTACAGTTAGATGAAACAATGGAAACTCAGTGAATATACAGACTTTCTGTACACATAGATCATGATGTTGACAAATATGGGGATGCCACTATTTGTGTAGTTTTCAGTACAACTCAAATGCAAATATGACTAATGCAAGACCAACAACAGGATAAAAATGAACTTTAAACATATCAGTAATTTACAGTATTGTCCTGCCAAACACAGAAGCATTAAATTGGATTATGAATCTGAGCATAGTTCAGCCAACATGTTACAAGACAGATAGAGACCTGATTTTGGTAATAACTTAAAATTGACAAAATACTGCTGCTTTTTACCTTAGTAAAAAAAAAGTATTAAGTATTCGGTATTCTGTAAGCTTACGTATTCAGTAAACTAAATAAAAAAAACATTGTTTTCTATCATCAAAAACATCTTCTTGACATTTCATCACCATCTTTCTCACATCATAACATATTAATATTAGAAAGAAACGTGTATTTCTAACAATGTCATCTATATCATACATAATAGAAATACTTTACCTGTTGTCTAAATTACTGATGACAGAATTTGTGTGGCTAAAATTTGGCATATATATATATTTTTCAGGAGGTACACACTCGACGCGCTGCACAACCGCGCACAGAAACTGATTGTGTGGAGCAATGCATGTTTATTCATTGCATGCAACACATGTCCCGGGCATAATAAACATGGGAGCGGATTTACAATTCAGAGAATGGAGACTTCACCTGCAAGCGGTGAACCAGGTGTGGAAGAGATGCAGGCAATCTGCTGTATCTCTTTGTTTTATGCTAAAACTTTCACTCACTGTCATCTGAGCCAGTATCAAAAGTGAAACCGTGTGAGAGAGAATTTCATCTGAATTACTGTCCAAAGCTAAATCACCCGTGTGCCTGAAAGACTGAAGGACCTGGCCATTCAGCAAGCTGCAGCAGGTATACTTTTGAAACTAATTGGCAGTCAGAGAAAATAATAGTTAATAATAGTGATTTTTAACTTCAGCAAATGAAACTTCAGCATCCAGTATGCTTTATATATGTGTGTATAGTGCTTAATAATGCACTGACATGAATTTAATCTGCCCATTTGATTCTATTAAGTCCACTGTAAAACACCAGAAGATTTTGCACAACTTTTAATTACAACATGTGCACTGATCTTGTGGATTGTATACTTGCATCACAGATTTATACCTATAAAAATGTGTCTGATTAGCTCTATCTGAAAAAAAGAAGGGGAACAAAATACTGAACATGTTTAGAACTTTATTGTCATTGTGCAGAGTACAAGTACAAAGACAACTAAATGCAGTTAACATTTCAATGAAAATAAATGATGGCTAACCAATTTCTTGCCAGGTTTTTAAGTTTGTTGTAATTTCATGTACCACGATTAATTGCAATTAATCACAGAAAATTAGTTAATAATAATTAATTAGTTAAAAATAAAAAAAGGACTTGATCTGTTTCTCACCACATGTATCATATTACTTTAGAATACACTGATTAAACCAGTGGAGTCATATGGATTACTTTATGCTGACTTTGTCCTTTTTGGACCTTCAGCGTTCTTGTCACAATTGATTTGCATTGTATGAACCTACAGATTCTTCTAAAAATCTTAATTTGTGTTCAGCAGAAGAAAGAAAATCAGCAAAAACTATGCTTAAGTTATTTTATTTCCCTGAATACAGGCTGATTTCTTACTCATGTGAACAGAACCATAGATTAATTGCCACCTCCTACAGGTAGTCTCTGCTTCAGAATTTCGGTCTGCTCCCCGGTTCACAAAACAGCTTTCATATTACCACGTTTATTATTACATATTTTTCACATGAAGCTCTGTTGCAGACTAAACTGTCAATGTGAAAGCCCCCTAAGATTGAGAGCAATACAAGATTCTCTAAGATCCAGACCAATTGCCCTGTTGCAAGAAACCCGTTAAAAATAAATAAAAAATAAAAGCATTAGTGACAAAACACAATTAGAACATTTACAAATTGTTTTTTTACTTTAAGTCAAGTCAGTCAAATGTTTTTTATTGTCGTTCAACCATATACAGTTAGTACAGTACACAGTGAAACGAGACAACGTTCCTCCAGGACCATGTGCTACATAAAACAACATAGGACAAACCCAGAACCACATGAGAGTACACAGACTAAATAACATACCTATATAAAGTGCACATGCAAACGTGTGAAAAAATTACGGGACAGTACAATAAATTAGGACAATAGGCACAGTGAGAGACAGTGCAGCGCTGACCAGTACACAGTAGAGCAAAAAGATGACAGTTTCTAAAAATGCCAAATGTAAACATAACATACTATGAGATAGTGTTCGATGCACATAGCAGTTGTTGAGGTAGAAGCCAGTTATAAAGTGACAATAATTCAAGTGCAACTCAGGACACGTGTGTGTGAGTCAGTCCAGTCTCGGAGTATTGAGGAGTCTGATGGCTTGAGGGAAGAAGCTGTTACACAGTCTGGCCGTGAGGGCCCGAATGCTTTGGTACCTCTTGCCAGACGGCAGGAGGGTAAAGAGTTTGTGTGAGGGGTGTGTGGGGTCGTCCACAATGCTGGTTGCTTTGCGGATGCAGTGTTTTTTGTAAATGTCTTTGATGGTGAGAAGAGAGACCCCGATGATCTTCTCAGCTGTCCTCACTATCCTCTGCAGGGCTTTGCGGTCTGAAACTTTGCTAGTCCCAAACCAGGCAGTGATGCAGCTGCTCAGGATGCTCTCAATAGTCCCTCTATAGAATGTAGTGAGGATGGGGGGTGGGAGATGTGCTTTCCTCAGCCTTTGGAGAAAGTAGAGACGCTGCTGGGCTTTCTTGGTAATAGAGCTGTTGTTGAGGGACCAGGTGAGGTTCTCCGCCAGATGAACACAAAGGAATTTGGTGTTCTTGATGATCTCCACAGAGGAGCCGTCGATGTTCAGCGGAGAGCGTTCACTCTGTGCTCTCCTAAAGTCAACAACCATCTCTTTTGTTTTGTCCACATTAAGAGACAGGTTGTTTGCTCTACACCAGTCCGTTAGCCGCTGCACCTCCTCTCTGTATGCTGACTCGTCATTCTTGCTGGTGAGTCCCACCACGGTCGTGTCATTGGCAAATTTAATGATGTGGTTCAAGCTGTGCATTGCTGCATGGCCGTGAGTCAGCAGAGTGAACAGCAGTGGACTGAGCACACAGCCCACATCAGTGTGGTGGTGGTGGTGGAGATGCTGTTCCCGATCTGGACTGACTGAGGTCTCCCAGTCAGGAAGTCCAGGATCCAGTTGCAGAGGGAGGTGTCCAGGCCCAGCAACTTCAGCTTTCCAATCAGGGGCAGCTGGGTCGTAATGTGCCTCATGACGAGCCTCTCAAAGCACTTCATGATGATGGGTGTGAGTGTGACAGGACGATAGTCGTTGAGGCTGGACACTGAAGACTTCTTTGGCATGGGGACGATGGTGGTGGACTTGAAGCATGTTGGAACGACGGCACTGCTGATGTTGAAGATGTCAGTAAGAACATCTGCCAGCTGGTCTGCACATCCTCTGAGCACTCTGCCAGGAATGTTGTCTGATCCAGCAGCCTTCCGTGGGTTGACTCTACGTAGAGTTTTCCTCACATCAGCCGTTGTAAGACAGAGCACCAGGACGTTGGGAGGACGGCTGGTCTTCCTCGCCACCATGCCGTTCTGTACTTCAAACCTAGCGTAGAACTCGTTCAGCGCATCTGGAAGGGAGGCACCTTTGTCACAGGCAACTAATGTTGTCCTGTAGTTGGTGATGGCCTGGATGCCCTGCCACATGCACCGCGTGTCACTGCTGTCCTGGAAGTGACTGTGGATTCTCTGGGCGTGTGCGCGCTTTGCCTCTCTGATGGCCTTAAAGGGTTTCTTGCAACAGGGCCCAGAGCCTTTGGGATTCAAACCTAAAAAACATTTTCAATAACATGTACATGTAGGGTCAGTTTAGATTTCATTTTGACTATGTGCACTGGTCTTTCGTAAATCTTAATTGCTTTTCTAAGATGTTTAACACATCTATCCCAAGCCTTGTGAAATATGGCCATGTAACCCACCAGCATATTGCAGCAGGTTCTGCATTTGTTTAGAGTTTATTAAGGAACAATAGAACAAAGGTGAGGACAATAGATGAAGAAGGTAAGCTTCCTTCCAGAAGGACAATTCTCAGGTCATGTGATGGCTGAAGTCATGTGACCTGTGCATGAGAGATGAGAAGTTGTTGACAGCTCTCACCCACATTCTGAGGACATGTGAAAACTGATACCCTGCCAAAATCACCACACATGACATTTTCCCCTCTTGCAGTCATTAACAGGTGAGACAATATATGGAATGGAAATGTATGCTGCTTTTTGTCTGCAAGAAGAGAATCTGTGTATCCTGGAGCCATATTCCTCAGCAGAAGCCGTTCCCCAACTCCCTACTGGAGTCCATGGAGAAAGAGCAGCCCACAGCTATGCCTGAAGACACACACACACAGCTGGTGATGAATGTAGAGTAGAGGGATTACCTTCATGACTCCAGGGACTAGACTAACAACACACACACACACAAACACACACAACACACACACACACACACACACAACACAACACATACACACACACACACACAAACACACAACACATGCACACACAACACACACACACACAAACACACACATACACGTACATGTTGCGGTGATATACCTGTGTTTATCTGAGTGTGAAAATAACATACAGTGCAACTATTGTATTCCAATTTCTGAAAGAATGACTCTAACGAGCTGGTTATGGAATCTACAGAACAAATATACTGTGTGACCAGTGTAGTGCAATTCCCGAACTAGCTCTAAATAATAAAATTTAAAAAAAAGATTAAGAACCAGAATTTTTGAATAACTTTCAATTTCCATGCCTATGCATAAACATAAATTTCTCAAAGGACAGAAAAATTACAAATGAGATCTGAATATTTCAATTGTTTCTCCTAGAAGTCTTCCGAGCCATAAAAGAGCAACACCGGAGCACTAAAATTGTCCTCTGGATAAATGTCAGTCGCACACCTGCCCAGTTCACCCAAATGCATAATGGAAGCCCCAACGCCCTCTGGGACACTCTTGAGTACATGCATATCATCCAATAGCCTTTCAACAAAAGAATACCAATGCAGTTCACACACACAACAATAATTTAAAGCCTCATCTCCATGCTTCAGTAAATAGACAATTTTAGGAGTGTTGGATTAACACTGCTGTCCATTTATTGTAATGAGAACACAAAACTTCTGTCACTCAAACAGCACATCATTTGTCATTATGTTTAACTTTCAAGTCAACACCTCACTGTGTTAATAAAACAAATCTGAAATGCTATTAATTAGCCTTGTTTAATTAGATATTTGATATGTGGTATGTGTGGCTGCTAATGTACATTAGCCCCTAAATTATATTTTACAAGCATTCCAATTTCAGTAGAGTAAATTAAGGATGTACTGTACGCTTCATAATAGAGTGAAAGCAGGCAAATGACCTGCTGAATTAAAGGATTGTTTGTTGACCTGTTGTGAACTGTATTGCCATTATTTTCAACACACAATGAGCATTACTTGTTATCATGTCACACACTGAAAACATGCTCTATTAAGGTCACAATAATAGCGGTAAGTCTGAGATTGTTTAGTGGGCATCTTTTAGCAACAAGACTGTATGGATGGCAACAGTACTGTGTGTGTGTGCGCGTGTGCATGCATGTGTGTCCGTCCAGGAGAGGGCAGGCATACTGTGTTAATCTCTTTTCGATGCATATATCACAGTGATGATGTCACAGGTGCAGAGAGAGAGAGAGAGAGAGAGAGAGAGAGAGAGAGAGAGAGAGAGAGAGAGAGAGAGAGAGTATGCATGCTTTTGTGCACACCACACTAACAGATACCAGCACTCTGACCAGTAAAATCACAAAGGGCCTGCAACTGAGACATGTCACTAGCAAATTCAAGTGGACAACAGACCCAAGCATGAATTATTAGAGGATACAAAGACCAAATATATTGATAGTGTACATGTATCTGTGTTTATGGAGGTTTCTGATATTCTTCACAACCCTCAAATGAAGCTCCAAAAATAAATATACAAAAAATTGGCACACAAATGGTCCAATGTGATAGTGGGTTAATTCCTACAAAAATAATATCAAATAAAGAGTTTAATAAACAGGGCCACGGCAGCAACTCCATGTATGAGCAATTGTAATGAAGCGTTTAAGATAAGGCAAGAGATTCTATTGCAGCTCAATTAGGAGTGTGAATGTGTTAATGACTGCTGGAATGAAAGCATGCTGCATTGTTTGTGCAATAACACAGATATACATTTAGAACAGTCATCATTTCTAGATTTACTGGACCTACAGAGCAGAGGCACTACCCAGAATGTGTTTGTGTGTGAAATGCACTGGGTTGCTTGCTTTTTAGTCTTTTTTATTATTATTCATGATGGTTTCATTCATTTACATCATATAAATGTTTATTTAATGACTCTAAAAATGTCAATCTGTGTAACCATAAAGTAACATAAAATATTTCCCTTACACCTTGAATATGTGTTCACAGTCATCATTATCTTAATCATCATTATTAATTAATTAATTAATTAATTTATCTCTTTTTCAAACAAAACATCAAATGATCTGATATTTAAAAGAGTCTTGCTGACCTTGACTGTCCTGCCCTGTCCCAATACACACACTTGCAGTCTTGATATTTTCCTGTGCATTCACACGGCTTCGAGTAAGTGTCCAAGGCTGTGTCTCATGTCTAAAACAAGCCAAAGCTCAGTGCATTTAACCCAGTCTAAATCCACACTAGCCCGAAAAGTGCTTCAGACTGGTCTTTCAGGCTAAGTCTATCCCAGAGTTCATCACCTTCTAGAGTGAACTGCGTATTTTTCGGCAAGATAACGATAAGGAATATGAAAGTAAAGATAATAAAATTGAAGTGTAGCATATGTCATTAGTGCATATATCAATATATTGAATAAAAAGCATTATATATAGTTCACCACTGGTTGGTTAAAAGCAACATCACAATCACTAAATAAGTAGTTATGTATTTTTATGTGCCTCTTTGTTCCCCTTCTTCTCTAATAATCAATTTATTTCAATCAATTGTTTTTTCTTGCCTAATACTGCTTGTGGTTTTGGTCATTTTATGCCAGTATGGCATACAGTAGATTATTTAGTAAGTGTTGTTTTAAAATAATTATTTTCATTTTTATCAATAACTATTTCAGTCTCGTCTGTACATGCATCTATTTAAAGTAAAAATTTTAATATGTTTTATTTGTTACATGAAACTACATACTGATAATGTATTCTTTGGTTGTCTGATATAAATTACATGTTTGTGATAGTAGCTATTAATGGATCTCACAGGTTTATATAATTGTTTTTTTATATTTTCAACAACATAATACATAATATATAATACTTACAACCAGTAGTGTAACGCTAAATGAATACATAAATAAATATAGGGGTAAACTAATCAGTTAATTGTTATTTTATGTAGGCTATTAAACAGTCAGCACTACCAACAACAATCAGTCTCCTGAGTGCAAATATAAAAACAGCTGTCACAACATCACTAAGTCTACGAGTGTCAAAACTCATACAAACACTCAAAGTCTTCACGTCTACTTGCATACTGTCAGATGCTGGAGATATGTAAGACAAGTGAGTAAGTAGGCAAGTCCAAAATTGCAATTCTGGAAATTGGGAACAGTCACACGGGTCTACAGGGCTGATCTCTGTGATGTCATTTCTTGATTTATGGTTTACTTATCACATGACAAAAACATGGCTTCCTGTATGTTGGGTACATCACCTTGACTGATTTATTGAATTGAATTATTATTGAATGACTGATTGAATTATTATTCTTATTTTTATTTATTTTTTTCAAAATATGAATGATATTTGATTCATACATCTATAAATCTGGGTTATCAGCCTAATAATATAATTTTTGTTTCATTCATTCACTTAGTTAATTAGTATATTACTTAAATCTGAATTTAAAAACAAAACTGAGTGTCTATTTAACCCCAGTAGTGTGATGGAACCACAGGAATATACAACAAACTACACAATAAATGTCCTACAGTTGGCGTGGGGTGTAAAGACTATGTAATCTTGTCCTTGCAACCACAGTTTGAATCCATGTTTTGTCCTACTCTTTTTCACATCTGATTTCCTGTTTCCTCTCTTAATATTTCCTTTAATACTCCTTGTAATAATAGATACAAATTTATATAAAAGTTGATTTCATAGCATGATCGATGAATATCGAGGAGTGCAGAGAAGTGGTTGATCCAGAGGCGGGATCTGTTGAATGCACTCGCTCCTGCTTGTGTGTAGTTTGCCTCACTGTATTATTATATTGTAGTAACCATGTTTTTGGCAGAAACCATATTTTTAATGCAATTAGGCATTGTGTTAGTACAATAACATGTTGGAAATATAGTTTAGGACCAAAAAAACATGGTTCATTTTGAGGTTACGGTAAATTGACAAAACATACCATGGCAAAACCATGGTTACTGTAGTAAAACTAAGGTTAGGTTTAGGGGTAGGGTTAATGTAATATGTCTGTGGGACTCTAAATAAACACAATAAACACATTTTGTTAGTATTTATGTTAGTATTTAAATATGGGTGCAAGTAATATCTGCCATTATTTGCACTGGGGTTCATTATAGCATCTGACAAGAATATCACATCATTGGTCATAATACCAACATAGTCTCCTGAAACTTATTATAATTTGTATGAGATAGAGAAATTTTAAGATATCATAGACTTGGCTAGAACGAAAAAAATCAACCTTGTCTCATTGAATAAATGTTACTATAATTACTATAATTATTGTAAAACAGATCAATTCATGGGCAAGGAAGAGGCGAGAAACCGGCTCGTCAACATAAATAATAATTTAATGACGAACTTAAAACAAACATTTAGGACAGCAGACGTCTGCTGATTAAGCTCTCTCTCCCGATCGCCATCTGCGAGTGGCCTTTTAACCCTCTTGCCGGCTCAATCAGCCCGATACGGGACCGAGCGTGCGCAATCACGCGCCGGTCCCGCCCTCCACCGTGCCACAATTATTTTTGCAAACAGTTGCTGCTTTTTACATTTCACACAAATCAAGATTACAGTGGCCATTTATGACTTTATAAACACTTACATATTATGATATCAAAACACTTTTATTATATCTCATCATTTAAAAAAATATGAATTAGTATGTTTATATAACAGACCCACCTACATTTACACTCTTGTTCCAATGTGAATCACTTCTGTGGTAGCTCACCTGAAAGAGTGTTGGACTATGAACTTGAGCCCAGTCAAGCACACTCAAAACAAGTACCATTGAAGCAACACAACATAACACGGTTGCTTCAGAATATGTGGTTTTAGTGTTGCATTTGCATTTAAAAACACAATTGGTTAGGTTAAGGTGATGATTATTGTAATGCATTCTTTGTTCACTTCTCATTTGTCTTTTAGGACACTATTGATTAGGTAAACAAACAAGTAAAACCATGTTTTTTTTTTGGACAGCAAATTTTGCACATGAGGTTTGTTTGTACTTCTTGTAAGTGATATTGAAACTAAGTTGAATGTGATATTGTCTTTAGAGGAGTTTTGCCTGAATTTGAACGAGCTGAGTTTGGTCTTGACCCACTTCACTCTATTTCTTTCTCTGTTTCTCTTGATTCTGTGAATTCTCTCTGGGTTCTGGATCATCGCTCCAATAGGTATCTCAAGCTATCAAAGTATATCTCTTTAAGTTTCACACTTTGCAGGTTCCTTTTGTTCTGCCGGCATGGTTCTCCAGGGGCGTGTGGATTGAGTCTCAGCACTCTGCATGGCTCAGGGCAAGAGAGAAGATCTACTGGGAGACCGATGCTTTTAAATTGAACCCAGCTTATGACCAAAAAAATGGGGGAAGAGGGAAGAAAAATCAGTGGTTCTTCTATAAAGAGCCAGAAAAGAACTGACAGAGGAGAAGAAGAGGAGGAGGGATGTTGGGAGTTCAAAACGGTCATTCAAATTTTTTGTTTTGTTATTTCAACAGCGTTTAGATATCTTTTTTTTCTCTTAAACATCCCTTATTCTGTTGACAATATTTCAGCACATTGAGACATTTACAGTGCAGTGTCATGCTCACTTACTGGCACATACTGTATGATTAGCAAATTAGTTTCTCTCAATTTTCCATTGATTATTTTTAAAATGGAATATTAGCTCACTACTTTTTTCAGAATCATCCCAGCTTTTGGTTGTCTGTCCAGGAAAGATTCAATCCCATTCAAGGTTGAAAATGTTCCAGAATTTTAACAATTCCCTGATGCGTTCACACAAATTAAATTGATTATATGCACACTATGCAAGTCGGGAGAAGAAACTGATCAAACGTGCTCTCCTAAACCCTCTCATATGAATCAATAGAAGGTCAGATTAATTTTAGTAAATTGATTCATTTGGATGGTTCATGTTTATGAAGCTCTCCTAAACCCCACGTTCCCGTTTCTATGAAGCATTAGGAAGTTTGATTCATTTTAGTGAATTGATTTGTTCGGCTAATTCATGTAGATGAACGCCTCAGGTTACATGTGTAACCCTTGTTCCCTGAAAAAAGCGGAACAAGATGCTGTGCTTTGCTAAGCGCTATGGGAATGATCCTAGATGTGACCGAGCTGTGAATATGTGTGTAACACGTCAAGGAACATTGACCGGAATTTATAGCCTCTGCTTGATGTAGTGATTAGACGCACCTGTGGCCAGGCTATAAATGGATGCGTCACCAGGTGTCGTCAGATACTTCTTTTTGAAGAGCCGTCCTGGGATGTCCCAGTGTGGCAAAGAAGCGCAGCATCTCATTACGCTTTTTTCAGGGAACAAGGATTACACATGTAACCCGAGACGTTCCCTTTACAAAAAGCTTCACTATGATGCTGCACTTTGCTAAGCGCTATGGGAACGCAATACCCACGCTGCCGCACTGGGGCTGTGTGGACCCCTACGGTTGTGAAGAGTGCTCACAAGAAAGTGAGAGGTCTCAGACATGAGCTTGAGATGTCGACTCAAGGGCATAAGAGCCCGGAGTAACATAAACATCTAAATCATAAAATTTCATGAATGTGTGCGGAGAGGACCAGCCTGCCGCATCACAAACTTGTTCAGGCATGAGCTTGAGATGTCGACTCAAGGGCATAAGAGCCCGGAGTAGCAAAACATCTAACCCATAAAGTTTGATGAATGTGTGTGAAGAGACCCTATCGCAACATAAACTTGTCATAAAAACTGAAGAATGTGCGTGGAGAGGACCAGCCCGCCGCATCACAAACTTGACCAGACATGAGCTCATGACGTCGACTCATGGGCATAAGAGCCCGTGTGGCAAGAACATCCAAACTATAAAAGTCTAATGAATGTGTGCAGAGAGGACCAACCTGCCGCATCACAGACTTGCTTATACATGAGCTTCAGATGTCGACTCAGGGGCGTAAGAGCCCGGAGTAGCATGAACATCCAAACCATAGAGCCTGAAGAATGTGTGCGGAGAGGACCAGCCTGCTGCATCACAAACTTGATCAGGCATGAATTATTTAAGCCATGAGATCTGAGAATGTGTGTGGAGAGGACCAGCCTGCCGCATCACAAACTTCCTTAGACATGAACGTAGATGTCGACCCAAGGGCATAAGAGCCCGGGGTAGCATGAACATCTAGTAACATGACCATAAAACCAGATGAATGTGTACGGAGAGGACCAGCCTGCCGCATCACAAACTTGCTGCAGAGGGAGACCTCTAGCCAAGGCTTTAGAGGAGGAGAACCCTCTGGTAGAGTCGCCCTAAAACCTACTGGTGAAGCTTGACCTCTCGGTGTCCACATTACTGAGGAACTCACATGGTCCGTCCACACTGAGGCCGTTGTGAAGAAGGCTCACCAGCGCCTCTTCTTCCTGAGACGGCTGAGGAAGTTTGGAATGAACCAACACATCCTCACACTGTTCTACACCAGTACTGTTGAGAGCATCTTGACTGGCTGCATCACCGCCTGGTACAGCAATAGCACCGCCCACAACCGCAAAGACCTGCAAAGGGTGGTGCGAACGGCCAGAAACATCATCGGAGGTGAGCTTCCCTCCCTCCAGGATATATATAACAGACGGTGTGTGAAGAAAGCTCGGAGGATTATCAAAGACTCCAGCCACCTGAGTCATGGGCTGCTCTCACTGCTTCCATCAGGCAGGCGGTATCGCAGCATCAGGACCCGCACCACCCGACTACATGACAGCTTCTTCCCACAAGCAATAAGACTTTTGAACACATGATCTCTCACGATCAACAATCAGCACTGCACTTTATTAATCATCACTCTGTCAATATATTCTCCCAATTTAGTGTATATATATATATATATTTATACCCGTATCTAGTGTGTGTATTCTACATTGTGTGTATTGTGTACATTTGTTATGTAAATTGTTGTGTAGGTATGTGTACATTTGTTATGTAAATTGTTGTGTAAGTTTGTTATGTAAATTGTTTTGTGTAATATGTTGTTTATTGTAAAGTGGTTTATGTCTCGTCACTGTCATGACTGCAATGTTGCTCGGAACTGCACACAAGAATTTCACCTGCTGTTGCACTCGTGTACACAGTAGTGTGACAATAAAGTGATTTGATTTGATTTGATTTGATTTTGATTTGATTTGACCGCGTGCCTCGTAGGTCCGGGCAATAATGTCCCTCACCCAAAGTGACATAGTCTGCCAGGAGGTGACCGCCCCCCGGTCATGGCTTCCAAGTGAAGAATTGCTGCCCTGAATTTACACCACTAGCAAATGCGGTGGACATAAGTCTGAAGGGTACAGACTGGACAAAGTCTGAGAAGTCTTAGCTGCTCCGGCATTACAAACAGCAGGGAGCAGAAGGCTTAGAAAATAACCGGCCAAGGGTCGCTAAAGGCACCTTGGGCAGGTAGTTAGGGTGAGGGTGCAAAGAATGCTTTTGGTCATAGCTGGGGCTAACTCTAAACAGCCCGGCAAAAGAGACAGAGCCTGTAGGTACCCAAGTCTCCTTAGAGACGTAATTGCCATAAGAAAAACCATCTTCAAGAGTCAGAAGTCTACCAAACGCTGACTCTAGAGGTCTAAAAAGGGAGTCTTACCCTATGAAGAGGTCCTAGCAAGGATGCCTCTTAGGGGGCACCCCGCCCACCAAGGCGTGGCAAACCGCAGTGGAGGCACCATAGAACCTGGCAGTGTTGAGGGAAGTGCCCAGTGACAGTTCTTTCTTCAGAAAATCCAGAACTGAGGGCAACTGGGCGACTCTGGGAGAAGTAGAGGAGACATTGCGGGACACTGAAATGGTCTCGATAACCTCAAGAGAAATCCCTGTGAACCTCAGTTGGTACCCTTAGGGGCCAAGCATGAAAGGTTTCACAGTTCGGGCCAGGGATGAGAAGGTCCTCCCTGTTCGGAATCGCCCAAGGCGAGCCTTCGAGGAGAGGTATTCGAGAAACATTTCCTGTTCGGCCAGCGCAGCACCATTAGTAGGAGGCAAGACCCTTGCTGGCTAACCTTGCCAAGACTCCCGGGAGCAGAAAAGCAGATAAAGTGAAAAACAGATATTTGTTGTTCCAGAAGGCTCATATTTGAAGTTTTTAACATTTAATAATATAAACGGTAGTAAACGGTAGTAAGGTGTTTTACTACATATTTTCCCCCCAGCAGGCTTTGCACGAGACTTGATGGGGATAGTAAATGTTAAAATTAAGAGCAAATTGATATATTTTTGTGCAAGATGAATAAAAGGGGGGATTTGTAAGAATTTAATGTTCTGTTATGTTGAGATTTTGAAGACTTTCTGTAATGTAGGAGTTTTGAGGTTACCACTGTGGTGTAGAGTCGAGCTTACAGGCCAGTGGTAGCTCAGCGGATAAGGCTCTGGGTTACTGACCGAAAGGTTGGGGGTTCAAGATACCACTGTTGGGCCCTTGAGCAAGGCCCTTAACCCTATCTGCTCCAGGGGTGCTGTTACATGCACTCCCTGCACTCTGACCCCAGCTTAGTTGGGATATGTGAAAAAAAACTGCATTTCATTGGCTCTGTACCTGTACTCTGCACAAAGACAATAAAGTTGAATCTTAATCTTAATTTATGTGTTATATTTGATACCAATCTGTCCTTTGAAAATCAAATTACCAGTTGCTAAGTTACAATACATGTTCACTGTTGCTGATGCCGAAAAAATAATTAATGCGCTCATGACCTCAAGACTAGATTATTGTAATACATTACTGGGAGGATGCACTGCAAGTTCAATAAATAAACTTCAATTGGTTAAAAATGCAGCTGCCAGAGTGATGACTAGAACCAATAAATATTATTGAATTAGTGCCATTTTATCATCGTTACATTGGCTACCTGTTAAATTTTGCACTCATTTAAAAAATGTGTTAACTACATACAAAGCTTTGAATGGTCTAGCTCCGCAGTACTTAAGTGACCTTCTACCACACTATATTCCATCATGTTCATTATGATCACAAAATTCTGGCATTTTAATAGTTCCTAGAATGTCAAAATCCACAAAAGGAGGTAGATCCTAAACTATGGAATAGTCACCCTAATACTGTTCAGGACGCAGACACACTCTCTCAGTCTAGACGATTCATCTGTTTAGCCAGGAATACACGTAATTTATCTATAAACTCACAATTAGGCTGCTTTAGTTAGGCCAGAACCAGAAATATTTATCATGATTTATGAGTCTGCATAAAATTGAATGGCATCTACGCTAATATTATTCTATTTGTTTCTCTGTCTGAACCTGAGTATTCATGTAACGACTTTACGTACACTACCGTTCAAAAGTTTGGGGTCACCCAAACAATTTTGTGTTTTCCTGAAAAGTCACACTTATTCACCACCATACGTTGTGAAATGAATAGAAAATAGAGTCAAGACATTGACAAGGTTAGAAATAATGATTTGTATTTGAAATAAGATTTTTTTTACATCAAACTTTGCTTTCGTCAAAGAATCCTCCATTTGCAGCAATTACAGCACTGCAGACCTTTGGCATTCTAGCTGTTAATTTGTTGAGGTAATCTGGAGAAATTGCACCCCACGCTTCCAGAAGCAGCTCCCACAAGTTGGATTGGTTGGATGGGCACTTCTTGCGTACCATACGGTCAAGCTGCTCCCACAACAGCTCAATGGGGTTCAGATCTGGTGACTGCGCTGGCCACTCCATTACCGATAGAATACCAGCTGCCTGCTTCTGCTCTAAATAGTTCTTGCACAATTTGGAGGTGTGTTTAGGGTCATTGTCCTGTTGTAGGATGAAATTGGCTCCAATCAAGCGCTGTCCACTGGTATGGCATGGCGTTGCAAAATGGAGTGATAGCCTTCCTTATTCAGAATCCCTTTTACCCTGTACAAATCTCCCACCTTACCAGCACCAAAGCAACCCCAGACCATTATATTACCTCCACCATGCTTAACAGATGGCGTCAGGCATTCTTCCAGCATCTTTTCATTTGTTCTGCGTCTCACAAACGTTCTTCTTTGTGATCCAAACACCTCAAACTTGGATTCATCTGTCCACAACACTTTTTTCCAGTCTTCCTCTGTCCAATGTCTGTGTTCTTTTGCCCATCTTAATCTTTTTCTTTTATTGGCCAGTCTCAGATATGGCTTTTTCTTTGCCACTCTGCCCTGAAGCCCAGAATCCCGCAGCCGCCTCTTCACTGTACATGTTGACACTGGTGTTTTGCGGGTACTATTTAATGAAGATGCCAGTTGGGGACCTGTGAGGCGTCTGTTTCTCAAACTAGAGACTCTAATGTACTTATCTTCTTGCTCAGTTGTGCAACGCGGCCTCCCACTTCTTTTTCTACTCTGGTTAGAGCCTGTTTGTGCTGTCCTCTGAAGGGAGTAGTACACACCGTTGTAGGAAATCTTCAATTTCTTAGCAATGTCTCGCATGGAATAGCCTTCATTTCTAAGGACAAGAATAGACTGTCGAGTTTCAGATGAAAGTTCTCTTTTTCTGGCCATTTTGAGTGTTTAATTGACCCCACAAATGTGATGCTCCAGAAACTCAATCTGCTCAAAGGAAGGTCAGTTTTGTAGCTTCTGTAACGACCTAAACTGTTTTCAGATGTGTGAACATGATTGCACAAGGGTTTTCTAATCATCAATTAGCCTTCTGAGCCAATGAGCAAACACATTGTACCATTAGAACACTGGAGTGATAGTTGCTGGAAATGGGCCTCTATACACCTATGTACATATTGCACCAAAAACCAGACATTTGCAGCTAGAATAGTCATTTACCACATTAGCAATGTATAGAGTGTATTTCTTCAAAGTTAAGACTAGTTTAAAGTTGTCTTCATTGAAAAGTACAGTGCTTTTCCTTCAAAAATAAGGACATTTCAATGTGACCCCAAACTTTTGAACGGTAGTGTATGTAACCTCCGTTCCCTGATGGAGGGAACGAGACGTCGTGTCGAAGAAGCGACACTAGGGGTCTCTCTTGAGCGACAAAGATGCCTCTGATCTATGAAAAAAGGCCAATGAGAGTTGGCGAACAGTATTTGTATACCCCGCCCCCGGACATACGGGTGTAAAGGAGAGGGAAATACGCTCGTTCATTCAGGATTTTTCTGAGGAGCCAGGAGTGTTCCGGGCACCTCAGCGGCTCGGCTCAGTGACGTGGCCAGGAAGACACGACGTCTCGTTCCCTCCATCAGGGAACGGAGGTTACATACGTAACTGAGACGTTCCCCGTCTGTCACTCACTTCGACGTCATGTCGAAGAAGCGACACAAGGGGTCCACTTCAAAACTCGCCATGCACTGAGCCATGTACGTGACACAGAAGCGGGCAGGTATCCTACGTGCACAAGCGACCAACTGTGTTCAGGCTGCACGTACTCTTCCCCAATGCCCCAAAAAAGTAGTCAGAATCCTTTTGGTTACCCTAGGGGGGGAACAAGGTGATACTCCCAACTAGGGAATGGGCCAAGCCTGGCTGGGCCTCTTTTCTCTCTGTTTTCTCGGCAAAGAGCAAGAGCAGCCGGGGCCCTTACCGCACTGAGGGAAGGGGTTCTTACCTGAATTCCTATTCTTTCAGGGGAAAAAGACCCTGCGGAGGCCACACCCACCATCACATGGGCTCTTGCACATGTGGGAAGAATGGCGCGGTGGTAGATCCAACCTCAAGGAGGGGGGAGTTGCTACAACACAGCGACCGGAGGGCAGCGAAGGACTGCCTAAGGGAGACACGGGTCAGCTCGTAAGGTGACCGTACCGCGGAAGTACACACAAGAGTCGCCTGCGTAGGAGGCCTAACCTGTGGAGCACCTATTCCAGTAGGAGTAGCCTGGGGTACCCGTAGTGGACTGGGTCGGCAAGTTCCTCCGCTGAACTGTTGCGGACCCAAAAGGGCTAGGGAGGAATCAACCAGGAGCCTAAAAGGGGTCTCCTGGGAAGAAGGCGCACTGTTCAACCTCGACAGAGGGAAAGGGCGCTGGACGCAAGTGATTCACCCGGTCAGACCGTGGACGTGTACCGAGTTCTACGTGCTCGGACCTGAGAAAACACGGGACGATACTGACTCAACCCTGAGATTGTAAGATCTCGCAAAGGTGTTAGGTGTTGCCCAGCCCGCAGCTCTGCAAATGTCTGCTAGGGAGGTGCCCCTAGCCAGTGCCCAGAGGACGCCGCACTCCTGGTGGAGTGGGCTTGGACCCGCTTTTAGGGAGGGGGGCACGGCTTGGGTGTGATAGGCCAACTGAATGGTGTCCACTACCCAGTGGGACAGCCTCTGTTTGGAGACAGCATTCCCTTTCTGCTGTCGCCCAAAGCAGACAAAGAGCTGCTCAGAGCGTCTGAAACTCTGGGTGCGTTCCAGGTAGGCACGCAAAGCACGTACCGGACACAGTAATGAGAGGGCTGGGTCTGCCTCCTCCCCGGGCAGTGCTTGCAGGTTCACTACCTGATCTTCTGAAGGGCGTGGTAGGAACCTTGGGCACATAGCCCGGTCGAGGTCTTAGGATCACATATGTGTCTGCCGGACAGAACTCCAGGCAAGTGTTGTTAGTAGAGAAAGCTTGCAGGTCCCCAACCCTCTTGATGGAAGTGAGCGCGATCAGCAGGGCCATCTTTTTGAAGAGAGGCCCTGAGCCAACTGATTCTAGTGGCTCGGAGGGGGATCTCTGAAGACCGGTGAGGACCACCGAGAGATCCCAGGAGGGGAACAGGTTTGGCCGGGAGGGATTTAGCCTCCGGGCACCTCTTAGGAACCTGATGATTAAGTCGTGCTTACCCAGGGACTTGCCGTCTACTGGGTCGTGGTGAGCCGTGCTAGCGGCAACATACACCTTCAAGGTGGATGGGGACAGCCTCCCCTCCAACCCCAGGAGCACTGACCTAACTGCACACCTCTGTGGGTCTTCTGCCCAGGAAGAACACTAATTCACGAACAGACACCATTTCAGGGCATAGAGTTGCCTGGTAGAAGGGGCTCTGGCTTGCTTGATCTTGATCGTGGCTACGGCCATGGTGGTAGACCAGCTAGATCTTCCGCATCCCGTCCAGGGACTAGACATGGAGGTTCCAGAGGTCTGGATGCGGATGCCAGAGCGTTCCCCGTCGCCGAGAAAGAAGGTCTTTCCTCAGGGGAATTCGCCAGGGAGGGGCTGTAGCGAGGAGTACGAGGTCCAAGAACCGGGCCCAAGTGGGCCAGTAGGGAGCCACAAGAGTGACTTAATCCTCATCCTCCCTGACCTTGCACAGCACCTGTGCAAGAAGGCTCACTGGGGGAAATGTGCAGCCTCAGTGGCCAGCTGTGTGCCAGTGCATCTGCCCCGAGGGGAGCCTCTGAGCAGGTGTACCAGAGCGGGCAGTGGGAGGTCTCTCAGGAGGCAAACAGGTCTACCTGGGCCTTGCCGAACCATTCCCAAATCAGCTGAACCGAGTGGGGGGTGAAGCCTCCACTCTCCACCAGGCAAGCGTTGTCGTGACAGCGCGTCCGTTATCACATTGAGGTTGTCGGGGATGTGAGTGGCACGCAGCGACTTGGCTCCAGTGGAGGAGACGACGGGCGAGTTGTGACACGTGGCGGGAGCGTACGCCGCTGTGGCGATTTATGTACACCACCGCAGTGGTGCTATCCTTTTACCTGACCAGGATATGTTCGTCTCGAACTAACGGGAGAAACTTCCGCAGGGCCAGAAGGAAGGTCAGCAACTCGAGGCAGTTGATGTGCCAATGCAGCTGGGCCCTCCAATGGCCTGCGGCTGCGTGCCCATTGCATACGGCGCCCCAACCCGATCTGGAGGTGTCGGTCGTGATCAGGACGCGTCGGGACACCTGCTGTAAGGGTACAGAGGTCTGTCCAGGGTTTGGATGTTTGGCGGCAGGCGGGGGTGATTGTCACACAGTGCGTGCCATGGTGCCATGCTCGTCTCGGGACTCGAGTCTGAAGCCAGTGCTGAAGCGGTCTCATATGCATCAACCCCAGCGGCGCGTAGGATGCCATATGCCCCAGGAGCCTCTGGGAAAGTTTTAAGGGGACCGTTGTGCCCGGCCTGAAAGCGGCGGGGCACCTCAACACTGACTGCGCATGCTCGTTAGGAGACGTGCAAACATTGAGACTGAGTCAAACTCCATGCTGAGAAAAGAGATGCTCTGAACTGGAGTAAGCTTACTCTTTTCCCAGTTGACCTGAAGCCCCAAACGGCTGAGGTGCTTGAGCACCAGGTCTCTGCGAGTGCATAGGTACTTGAGTATGCGGATGCCGGCTTCTCAGAGCGGGGCAAGAGCTGCCTCTGTGACTTCCGTGAAGACGCGAGGGGACAGAGACACGCCGAAGGGGAGGACTTGTACTGATACGCCTGGCCATCGAACACAAGCCGCAGAAAGGGGCGGTGTCAAGGCAAAATTGAGACGTGGGAGTACGCATCCTTCAGGTCTACCGCTGCGGACCAATCTAGATGCCGGACGCAGGTTAAGCGTGAGCATTTTGAACGGGAGTTTGTGCAACGCTTGGTTGAGAACTCGCAAGTCCAAGATCGGTCGTAAGCCACCGCCTTTCTTGGGTATGATGAAGTGAGGGCTGTAGAGACCCTTCTTCATCTCGGTTGGAGGGACAGGCTCTATCGCGTCTTTGAATAAGAGTGTAGCGATTTCTGCACGCAGGGACCTGGCATGTACGCTGTGTACTGCAGGGTGGGCAGAAGCCTGGCAAACTGAATTGCATAACCGAGTCGGATGGTCCGGGCCAGCTAGCGAGATGGGAAGTGAGAGCCACGGAGCAAACTTACCACCTCCGGAGCTAACATCTTGGTTCCTGGGTCGAGCATCCATGGACCACCTGGGAGCCTTCCGGGTCCTCAAGGGGGTCCGTGAGACGGGGGCATCTGCTTCCTAAGGAGTGCTTGACGCTGGGGCTGAGAGCTGGGCCTGGGTTAAGGTGGAGCAGGGTGTTTCGTAGCTGCAGGAGGACACCCTCGGCAAGCAGACGGGGCATGGCCCATGGCGGCAAGCTTGCGGCAGGGCAGGATATGAGATGGCCTCCATCTGCTTCACCGCTGAGGACTGCTGGGCATAGTCATCAACGGTGGCGCCGAATGGACGGAGCTGGGAGGCGGGGTGCCTTGTCTACCTCCCGCTTTTCGACCAGATCCAGTCCACAGATGCGTTTCTGGACCACAAAGGGTGGCCATCGCCTGTTCGAGTGCCGGCGCTTCTGACCTCCGTGGAGGAAGGAGGCAAAGCACGGGGGGTGGCTGGCTGAAGTGGTTTTCTCTCATTACAAAAGAAAGCCGCGTGACCGCAATGCTATAATGGCCATGTTCTCGCACTGAGAAGATGAACCATTGGAGAGAATCGCTCATCCCGGGCTCAGACAAAAGCAAAAAAGCGTGCTGGGGAGGCGGGTGGTTCGAGGGGGTTTACCCAGCGAACAGAGCCCGTCATAGTCCCCAAATCGCCTTCATCGCCCGAGGCGCCTGCGTCAATCCCGTGGGAAGGAGGCGAGGTGAGGGGGGGCGGCAGAAGTGGCTTTCTCTCATTACAAAAGAAAGCCGCGCGACCGCAATGTCACCATGGCTATGTTCTCGCACTGAGAACATGAACCATTCATAAAACGCTGCCTGCGTGTGATCGCAGCCCAGGCATGCAAGACAGCTTTTATGACCGTGAGTGGTGGGGAGAAATCACCGCATCCAGAAACTACACAAGGGCGGAAATGACTTCTTTATAAAGACACGTCCTGAAAAGGACGTTCAACGCCGCTGTGTAATGCTCTTTCAGAGAAATAAACTCTTTTACAGAGAAAATCACTCTTTCAACTCTTTCCAACTTTGCGCTGTCGAAGCGCCCAGGGGCAAAGCTGCACGCCGTGCAGTGAAGAAAAAAGCCGCTGGAGTGCGCCGTAGATCCAACAGGAAAGCAGAGCATCAGAGGATAGAAGCAGGATCAGTTGTGTCATTCGCAGCTGGCTGCATACACACGACCATTGGCTCCGAAGAAAATTACTGAATGAACAAGTGTATTTCCCTCGCCTTTATACCTGTATGTCCGGGGGCGGGGTATGCAAATACTGTTCACCAACTCTCATTGGCCTTTTTTCATAGATCAGAGGCATCTTTCGGCGCTCAAGAGAGACCCCTAGTGTCGCTTCTTCGACACGACGTCGAAGTGAGCGACAGACGGGGAACAGATATATACTATATACCAGAACCAGCCAGATCCAGTTCCATTCCTGCTTGGTGTTGGACTCCACTGCTATGTGTCTCTGAGTGATGATGACTAAATGCAGCTGGTGCTAGCCAGACATCACTTCAGTCTATTATGATGGACTTCAGAGGATGAACTGATGCCAACTCCAACTGTAAGACATCGAATACTTCATATGCCACTGCTTGAACCTTGGATTTAGGGTAGACCTCACCGAAATGTCCTGCCAGTTAAATTGTGATGCATCTCACTCTGACTGCATCACCTTTGTCTATTGATGGACTACACTCTTGAAATGGAATACATAGACTATCAATTAATTACCAACAAAACCCCGCATCAGCCAACTAACTAAGGACAATGCATCTATTTGAACTTCTGCATTTAATCCAGGATGAACTGCAAAGACATTAGTCATTAATCTTACAGTTCATACAACAATATTTGTAAAAACACTGACCCTTAACACTTAGTTTACTAATCTTAAACCATGACTTGCACTGTACACAAATAACTAATATTGGCATTATATTCATGCTGGTCATTCAACACCTCATTGAGTTGCATGTGAGTGCAGTCAAGTTATCATCTTAGAAATAAAATATATTATTTTTGTGTGTTAACATTTTGCAATTCAATCAAATAATGATTCAAGAAAAATTTCACAGATGATGTTAATTATGGTTAATTTATCATGCTGAACGTCAAATAATGCAGAAATGCTAAACGTTGTATGCTATTCTGAACATAGCTAGTTCATGCATGCTAACAGGCATGCATCATTAGCCAATCAGCAGCAGTGTCCTCCAAATTCTCATCGCTTGACAAATAAACCACATACTCATGCATAGACACACACACATGCACACACACACACACACACACACACACACACACACACACACAGACACACATTTGCCACCATGAAGACCCCAGCTAAAAGCCAGCGGGATGATTTGATTTGGAGTAATATCTGAAAATGGCCTCATCATGCTAACAAGATTAGCTTGAGTGCTTGTCTGTTTTCTGCACTGCAAATTTGCTGTCTGATTAAAACTGGCCCCGCTTTGGAGCACAAACCGGCCACTGGGATGGTTGCCAGGTAACAAGACATGACTCTTGTTTGATCCAGCTAAAGGCTAACATTACAACACTTTTCATACACACACCTGGCTGACACAAAGATTGAACATGGATATAGGTGGTATAGGGGAGAACTGGGCTAGTTATCACACAGGGCATTTGTCACAAGGCCTAAGTCTCTGTAACAATAAGGTTTTGAGTAAAATTGCACAAATATGTTCCCTTTCAAAAAGCTACACTTATGATGCTGCACTGAAAAAGCGCTTTGGGAACAACTTTAGGTGCGACCAGCTGTGAATATGTGTGCAACACGTCAATGAACATTGACCATAATTTATAGCCTCTGCCGGTGTAATCATCAGATGCACCTGTGGCAGGGCTATAAATAGATGCGTCACAGGCGCATTGTCAGATCTTTTTCAGGTCTTCAGATCACTCTGTGTGTGTGTGTGTGTGTGTGTGTGTGCTTCACGAGCCTGTCAGAACTTTCTTTCCTCTGTTAGGAGATAGAATTTGTTAGGCAGTATGCAGAAAACCTCTCTCTTCTTTCTCTTCTTTCTAAAAAAGAAAAGAAAAAGAAAAAAAAAGGAAAAAAAGAGAGAGAATGACTGAAAGTCAGAGCAAACGATGTGTGTTCCCCTGTCTAAGCTCTATGGCTGAGAGGGACACACATCAGTTTTGCTTTGTTTGTTTGGGGGGAAGAGCCTGCTGCTCTCGCATTGGGGCAGGGCAGGTGCGAGCATTGCAATCTGCTTTCGGTCAAAATGCTTCACGCTTGTCTCGCTTATTTCCGAGAGTCAGCTCCCACACTTCATTCGTGGGGCTCTCGTATGGACCTGGCTGAGGAGCGAGAGACGGGTCCGTCCCTTTCGCTCGCTCTCTCACCAGACCCAGCTGGTCCTTCCCGTGATCCTGAAGCGCGCTCCGGCGCCTCTTCGGTTCACACTATGGCAGTGTTGCAGACATACCAGGCTGATCTGCTGAAGGACCTGAGTGCGGGTACCATGCTCGATGAGGAAACTTTCTGATCTATCTCTCTGTGCGACCAAGCAGACATCCCTTGCCATATGTCTGCTTTGGTCAGCACAGAGAGACACCTATGGCTCAACCTATCGGGCATCAAAGATAAGGACAAAGTTTTCCTTCTTGATGCCCCGTTTTCGCCTTCTGGCCTATTTGGAGACGTTAAGGATACAGTTATCTCCAGGTTCAAGGGGCGAAAATTCCAGCATGGAAACTTCTGCCAAGTATTTCTATGTAGATCCTGAGAACAGTAGAAAAGTGCTACAGAATTTAATTCGCTTGCCACCCTCCGTGTTTCAACGGCGTGGTCCCTACTACCGTAAAACCAGAGCAGACATGTCTACTATGGAAAGAAATGCAAAATCTCTTGGTTCAAAGGGGCCATAGAACGTGTTCGCCTTCCAGAGAAAGAGTCAGGTTATTACAGAAAATACTTCCTGGTTCCCATTAAGGGTGGGGGTTGCGTCCGATCTTAGATCTTCAAGGGGGTTCAAATTCAAGATGCTAACTATCAAGACGGTTGTGCCGCAGATCCAACATCACAATTGGCTGGTCACAATCGATCTCATGGATGCATATTTCATATAGAAATTCTGCCACAGCACAGAAAGTTCCTGAGGTTCGCTTTCGGGAGTGAAGCCTTCCAGTATTGGGTTCTTCCATTCGGCCTAATCCTATCACCCCACACATTCACGAAATGCAAGGATGCAGCACTGGCTCCTTTGCAACTCTGGGGCATCCGCATTCTGAATAACATAGACGACTGGCTGATACTAGCACAGTCTCAAGAACTGGCAGTTCAGCACAGGATATTGTCTTTGCTCATTTGGTTTCTCTTGGTCTGAAACTCAATGTCAGAAAGAGCGTTCTCTCCCAGGGAATTACCTATCTGGGAGTTTTATGGAATTCGATCACGGTGCAGGCACAATTGTCTCCCGCTCGAATCACATCCATTCAGAACACCCTGAGCAAAGTCAGGCTAGGTCAAGGTTGCTCTGTTCGTCAGTATCAATGAATACTAGGTCTCATGGTGTCTGCATCCACAGTGATCCTTTTGGGCCTTTTTGCACATGAGACCATTTCAGCTGTGGCTAAAAGACAGGGGAGTTCATCCAAGGGCCAGTCCCCTAAGGCAAATAAGGGTTACACGCCACACGCTTCATTCCCTTTTTATGTGGTTCAGACCCCGGTTTCTTACCTTGGGTCCCACTCTAGGTGTGTCTTGTCGTCGCAGGTTGCTAACGACAGACGCCTCCCTGACGGGATGGGTAGCTGTCTTAAGTGGTCGTCCAGCTCAAGGGGAATGGGAGGGTTGTCAGCTCAATTGTCACATTAACTGTCTCGAGTTGATGGCTGTATTTCTGGCCCTGAAATTCTTTCTCCAGAGTCCATGTCTTGGTGCGGGTGGACAATAGAGTGGTAGTCTCTTACATAAACCATCAAGGAGGTCCACGTTCATGTCAGCTGAATTGTCTGGCATGTCGGATTCTCCTTTGGGCCCAGGGCAAGCTCCTGTTACTCAGGGCAGGTTATATCCCTGGATGCCTGAATGTGAGAGCAGATTACTGTCCAGATAGAAGATAATGACGGGGGAGTGAAAACTCCACCCCGAGGTAGTGGAACAAACATGGGTGAGATTTTACAGGATAGAAGTGGACCACCTTCGCCTCTTCTCAGACAGCGCAATGTCCCCCCTACTTCTTTCTGAGTCACCCAGCCACCCCCCCGGGTCTGGACACGATGATGCATACATGGCCCAGAATGTGTCTGTTTGCGTTTTCCCACAGTTTCTCTGCTCCTGGTAGTCTTGGCCAGAGTTCTCCAGCAAGGGTCTTGCTTCTTACTAATAGCACCGCACTGGCCGAACAGGGTATGGTTCTCGGAGATAATATCTCTCCTCAACGTCCGCCTTGGGCGATTCCGGATAGGAAGGGCCTTCTTTCTCAGGCACAGGGGACAATATTTCGTCCCCGGCCCGAATTGTGGAACCTTTCATGTTTGGCCCCTGAAGGGTACCAACCGAGGGACGCAGGGCTTTCTCCCGAGGTTATCGAGACCATTTGAAGTGCTAGGGCTCCCTCTACTTGGAACAAATCTGGGTGAGATTTTACAGGGCAGAAGTGGACCTCTTCGCCTCAACAAACAAGTGAAATGTCCCCTCTACTTCTCTCTGAGTCACCCAGCCCCCCCTAGGGCTGGATGCGATGGCACATACATGGCCCAGAATGCGCATGTATGCATTTCCCTCTACTAGAAGTTACGCCAATAAGTGTGGTGTCTTTAAAAGATGGTGCAGTGCACATAATGCAGATCCAGTTAACTGCCAGATTGCTTCAGTTCTGGACTTTCTGCAGGAAAAACTGTCAGCAGGCATATGACCCTCTACTCTCAGGGTCTATGTAGCCGCCATTTTGGCTTGCCATGCCTTGATGGACGGGGTGCCCTTGGGAAGGCATCCTCTACTCGCTCGCTTCATTCGTGGAGCCATGCAACTGTGGCCTCCTGCTAGGACTAGGACCCCTTCATGGGACTTAGCAATAGTCCTTGAGGGTCTGGTTGAGACCCCTTCGAACCTCAGCGACTGACAGACTTCTGACTCTCAAAATGGTTTTTCTTATGGTGATTACCTCTCTAAAAGAGAATTGGGGATCTACAGGCTCTGTCTGTCTTGCCGGCTTGTTTAGAATTTTCCCCAGGAATGGCAAAAGCAATTTTTCACCCTCAACCTGACTTCCTGCTGAAGGTACCTTTCTCGACCTTACATCCGGTCACACTCGAATCCTTCTGCTCCCCGCCATTGCAACGCCGGAGCAGGAAAGACTTCACAGACTTTTTCCAGTCCATGCCCTTCAGACTTATGTCCACCGCACTAGCCAGTGGCGTAAGTCAGGGCAACTACTCATTTGCCATGAGGGCCGCAACTGGGGGCGGCCGCCACCAAGCAGACTATGTCGCATTGGGTGAGGGACGCTATTGCCCTGTCCTACAAGGCGCGCGGTCAAGCTTCGCCAGTAGGTATCATGGCTCACTCTACCAGAGGGGTCACCTCCTCTAAAGCCTTGGCTAGAGGTGTACCTCTGCAGCATGTTTGGTGCGGCAGGTTGGTCCTCTCCGCACACATTCATCAGTTTTATAGTTTGGATGTTCCTGCCACTCCGGGCTCTTATATCCTGAGTCTAAATCTCAAGCTCATGTCTGAGACCTCTCACGCTCTTGTCAGCACACTACACAATCGTAGTGGGTCCGGACAGCCACAGTGCGGCGGCTTGGGTATTCTCGTTCCCAAAGTGCTTTATCAGTGCAGCATCATAAGTGTAGCTTTTTGAAAGGGAATGTATTGGGTTACTTGAGTGTAACCCTTGATCCCTGATAAAAACGGAACGAGATGATGCGCTTCATTGCCGCACTGGGATGCCCCAGGACTGCTCTTCAGACAAAATACCTGACGATGCGCCTGTGATGCATCTATTTATAGCCCTGTCACAGGTGCATCCTATGTTTACACCTGCAGAGGCTATAAATTCCGGTCAATGTTCATGTCATGTGTTGCACACATGTTCTGGTCATGTGTTGCACACATATTCACAGCTGGTCGCACCTAAAGTTGTTCCCAAAGCGCTTTTTCAGCACAGCATCTCGTTCCGCTTTTATCAGGGAACAAGGGTTACACTCACGTAACCCGAGACGTTTTCTCTA
Organism: Moxostoma hubbsi; assembly: GCA_032164185.1. Classification (NCBI taxonomy): domain Eukaryota; kingdom Metazoa; phylum Chordata; class Actinopteri; order Cypriniformes; family Catostomidae; genus Moxostoma; species Moxostoma hubbsi. Next base: position 2,076,835 of record JAVLUX010000036.1, on the reverse strand, counting down.
GCAGTTATTTTGTACATATGTTGATTACAAAATACAAAAATACAAATTTATTTTATACTGTATGTATTTGATCAAAATTTTATATATATATATATATTTTTACTTTTTCGATTACCTTTACTTTACATGTTTGCTGTTTTCTTTTTTCTTCTTTTTTTCTAATGGCAATCAGATTCCTTTTATGACAATGTACATCATATAAAGTGCGACAACCAGCCCTGCACAAAAGGTGTGTTCAATGATCTTTACCTTCTGTCCTGGGAAATAATATTGGAAATTTTAAAGTAGTGAACTGTTGAAATAGTCAATACAAGTAGTCAATTCTGTATGTATCTATATAGCATTTTTATACTTTCAAAAATAAACTTACCCTGAGAAATGTTCAATGGAGTAAAAAGTGTGACAACTAGCCCTGGTCTCACTTTTTTAAGATTTAGACTACAGGAATGCACATACAGTTTCCCAAATCCATAAACAGGATGTAAGCCTGAGAAAGCCTAAGTCTCAGAATGAGACTATATCATGCATATTTAAGCATTCGATCCTTCCGTTAACCAAAGGAAAAGCACAGTATTAATCCTTCATTTCAATTCTGCATTTATTCAATTGGATTATGTACGCATTGAAGCCCTAATGAGGATTTAAAAATGCAATTATTGCTTAAACAAAAAATGCAACATTTTTGATAAATGCTTCTATAAGCTAATAAGTGGAGAATCAACAGACTTAGAAAACTGCCTTATTCAGGCCTGGAAATTAGCCCATCAATCATCCACAGAGTTTGTTAACTATTTCCCCTTTCACTGGAGGTCTGTGTGTATACAGAATGATGAAATGGGGCGGGGGGACAGGGCCGAATTAAGGTACTCTGGGGCCTCGGGGCTCAGTGTTACGTCAGGCCCCCCTTGCAGTCCGACGAGTGTGTGTAGGAGGGGGTGACAGTTGCCAGATCGTTATTATTTGTACTTGTGTTAGATCAGGGAATGACAACCTTTTGGATTTTGATTTTGTCATTATTTAGAATTGTACCCTTTTGACAATTCTTGTAAATTTTTAATGGTCCTTTCCCTGTTAATACCATTTTTCATTTTCCTTGTTAATCACTGTGCTGACCCTCTCCCCTAGGACTTTTAGTCCTCTCGTGAAAATATTTTATTTGTATTTTTTAGTATTTATTAGTTTAATTGAGTTTATTTTTCATTCCAAGCTACATAAGCATAACAGTTCGAATAAAAGTTTGTGCAAAATGCAATATGATGAATGAATGTTCCACAGAGGATCCACAGATGTGCTTCTTCATAGCAAAAATCCTGAACTTTTGTACAAAAGTTAAGACTGTTAATATCACAAATTTGTGGAATCCTAAATATTTGTAATTAATTTTATGTCATACATTTTTCAATATCCTGAAAATGTATTTCCATGTTTGATTTAGATTTTGAATCAAACTCAGACTTTTGAACCCCACTTGTTTGAGTTTGCTTTTCCCTTAATAGTCCCCATCATTGTGATTTAAAAACCATGAACGTGAATTTAAAATCTCAAACACTGATAGCGTTTGTTCTTATTTGGATCATGTTTTTTGAAAGCAAAATACAAAAATCTACAACAAAGACTGAAATGTGCTCAACTGTGCTGCATGACTGACGCACAGTGGATGCATTTACAGTAGCCTATCACCGGCTCGTGAAGTGCAATTTTTTTGCATCTTAATATGATTTGTGCATCTTTTGATTAGTCTCTTCACACTTTTATAGTTTCGCTTCTCATTCAGCACATAACTTCATAAACATGCTGTGTGATCACAAGGAAGGATTGCAACAAGAGGTGGACGGACATGCAGGTGCGTGAGGGATAAAATCTATATTCCTCTCTCTCACTATTGCTCGTATGCTAGTGATTACCCCTCTGCTTGCCTGCTGCTGCTGTACAATGTCTCTACATCTTTATCAGAGTCTCCGCTGAAAGCCGTTACATTTGCCTTTATATCTGCTCCTCCCGCAATGTTCGAAGGTGGAGAATTTGGTGGAGAACGTCGCAAATGGGGGGCCCCTGTGAGTTGGGGGCCCTGGTCTTAAGCCCAGGTTGGCCCGTGCATTAATACAGCCCAGCGGGGTCAGGTCAAATCAGCAGTGATTACTCACTCAGCACTCTGGGAAAGATCTCAAGTGTTTCAAAGCAGATGAGAAAGAAACCGATCCATTTAATCTATACATGGGCTGCAATTATGGCATTTAATATTCATAAGGCCATGGTTAAGAGCAGAGGTCAGAGGGTGTGAGCCTTGGAAAATGTAAGACTGTGAGATCATCATGTCCTTTTGTATATTTTATTAGATCATTGATTACATTTTCACAGGTGATACAGATTGATACTTAAACTGATCCATTTGACCCGCTTGAGTGTACCCAAAATTTAGTGAAATATTTCAAATAGTGATATGTACGTATAGTATGTTGTAGTTGTAGTATAAATGTATCAGGTTCAATACATGTTAAATTCTATGGACAGCAATTGCGGCATAATGTTGATTACACTATTAAACACAATTTTTGTTCGTGGGTAGTAAGTGTTATTTCCTAATTTCTTATGCTTCAAAAGTATAGAAAATGTCTATTATTCCCAACAAACTTTGCTTTTGTGACCAGGACTGTGAAATTTTGAAAAATGTACCTATTTCCAATGAGAAAACGGGCAAAATTGTGTCTTTTCGTTCACATAAAGTCAGAAAAAAACATCATATAAATCATCATGATCATATATTTATACTAAAGTAATACAAAAATGACTACAAAACATTTAGAAGTGAGTAGTTTTTGGAGATTTATGATTATACTGTAAATCACTTTCACGAATCAGCCCCCAAATGTACTCATCATACTTCAAGGTGTCCAGCAAGGTCTTTAAGCTGTTGTAATCCACTTTGAGGTGCACCAAGTGAGTCAGGGTGAAGAGACGGGTATTTGTTACCATTATGCAGCAGCACAGCTTTGAGGCACCTGGATGAGCTTTCAATGAAGAGGCGCCATTCATTCTCGTTACAGGTTCGATTCCGATTGCCTCGAACAGACTGGTAATATTGTGGCAGAAGCAGAGCCCATCTTGACAGGTGAAAGAAGCTGGAAAAGGTTGGTGACATTTCCTCTGATCTGCGATTTGCACACTTTCATCCAACAAGTTCAACTGCTTGAGTCTAGATGTCAAAAGCCGGCATTGGACTTGGTGAGACCATGATCTCTAATCAAGTCATTGAGGTCTTTTTGGTAGTATGGCTTTCTCTCGTCAGTTCCATCTCTAAAATCTAAAATCAAGTCATCTGAATCTATAACGTCTTCCTCGCTCTCTGACTTGCTGCTCTCTTATAAAGATGGCTGCTCTCTCTCCGGAGGAGTTGGTATGGGGAGCTCATGGCAGTGCGGCACAGGGGCGATGGATGAAGGAAGGTCCGGATACGTGATAGCAGGTGCATTCTTGCCAGTCAATTGCTTGAGTGGTCAGTGGGTTCCAGCATATACAGTATAATACGTGATAATTCAGTACATTTTCACTCTTGACTTGATAAATTGGCCGCAGAAATAGCAAAATGCGTCTCCCGGATGCTTGCAGCCTCTTGATGCCATCTCAGAAAAATGCATATATGTATCCATTTAGCAACTAAACTGAACTGGTGGGCTTAAGGCCCCTGTGTTTATACTAATATTTATATTACTGGACAGTTATAGCAGCCAAGTTTACTCAGCACTGAATCTATCTGGAATGTTCTGGAAAATAGGTACATGTCCTGGTCACAAAAGCAAAGTTTGTGGGGAATAATAGCCATTCCCCCATCTGTCGCTCACTTCGACGTTGTGTTGAAGAAGCATCACTAGGGGTCTCTCTTGAGAGCCTCGTGCATTTCTGGAACTTGAGGAAAGGCTAATGAGAAATTGGAAGACAGAATTTGCATGTTCTGCCCCCGGACATACGGGTATAAAGGGAGGGAAATGCGTATGTCCATTCAGAATTTTTCTTTGGAGCCGACCGGTTGTGTGATCAACGAACTGTGTTTAAAAGACTGTTCACTTCATCTCTTTTTTTATATTAAAATATATATATATATATATATATATATATATTGTAACAGTCCCAGCTTCTTTGCACTGGTTAAGCTACATTTCCAAAGGGAGTCACCTTGTTTCCAATGCTCAATTGGTCTCAGTTGAAAAAGATAAAAAATAAACTCTTATACACATAAGTGGAGGATTTCTTTCTTCATATATTCAAACTTTACTCATTCATTATCCAAAAGAAAAAACCCAATATATCACAGCACATACACCTTCATACAGATCCAGAATTCATTCCTGAGCCAGTCCATACATGTGGGTGTATCGAAAGGTCCAACACTGTCCTCTGTGGTTCACAAACCCCAACAGTTCCGAAAATGAAAGAAACCAATCTTATCTGTAGTTCGACCATACATGCAAAGGTGGATAGTGATGAACTAGAAGGTTGTCCAACGCTTAGTTGTTGTAGAGTCGTAAGGTTTCCCCAGTAAAGGAATCAGAAAAGTGCTTCAGCCTTATAAGCAGGGGTTTGGTCATAAACACTCACAGCTGATGATCAATAGTTACATCCCAAACAAAACCTCTACAAAAAGAATCAAACACATCAATTAATTATATAGATTCCACATCAGTTCACCCAAATAATTCATACAAAAACTAAACTCATGTTTGAGCAGGAAACAAAACAATTTCTCAAACAGGTTTGGGGACCAGTTAGCAAACAGCCATAAGGCAGCTTCAAATAGACCTAACCACTTATTCTACTGCTTCCTGTTTTATCTCCTACAATGTGCCCTCTTGTATCCCCCTAGTGGCTAGGAAACAAATAGTACCCACAATTGGAGTAAAAGAAACCCTGTAACAGGCGGTGCCTGTTACAATATATTTCCACGCATTTACTGGTGGAATGTCTGTCAAAAAATGTATCCATACTAAATAAAAACATCACAGTGACATTATCCAGTATGTTACAATATCTGCCACATTTATTTATTTAGATATTTATTCATTCATTCATTTATTTTAAAATAAGGTGTTAAATTGCTTTGTACCGCCTTCACGTCATCACTAGTTTGACCAAAATATAGCAACAAAGTAACACAGCTGCATTGAGGTCAACTCACAATTTGGAACTATCTCTTCCACACACATTTTTTAGTGACCAACACATTTGCTATAAAAGAACAAAGTAATTGTTTAGTTTTTTTTAATATCCCATTATCTAAAATAAATGATTTGCTAACTGACATTTACAGTAGAGTGAGGTCAGCTTGTAGCAAACAATCATCATATTTTGCATTGAATTACATGTCTTGGGTTTAAGATATAGTGTATAAATAGCTGTGTTGTTCAAATATTCAAAATAATAGGCAAGCCTCTCTCAAATGCTGAGACTCATCAACATACCATAGACATCAGTGAATCAGTTTTCTTGATTATATGGCTGAAATCCTTTATAATGATGACAGTTTCTATGAGAGAGAGATTGCCAGTTCTATGACCAGCTTGCATTGAAAAAAAAAATGCATTGAGAATCCTCAAAATTCAAAAGGCACACAGGAAAGAGTGGAGATGGGTATACAATAAGAATTTCAGCTCCAAGCACCTCGCTTCATGTTGTCAAAAAGCTCCTTCACTTTGTGCATTTCCTATTTCAAACTGGTGGGGGCATCTGTCTGCTCCAGCTTCTGAGAAATCTCACTGAAACAGTGAGAATTTGTAGAGTTCGCGCAGGGCAGCGGATTCATTAAACTAATTGTCATGTTTCTTTGACTCTTCCTGAAGAAACATCTTGAACTCTTGGTTACTAATAGATGATATCTTATAGTATATCTTCACTTACAGTTTGTACATTAAAATGTCTTTGGCATAGAGTAGCTTATTTGTTGGCGAATGCTCAACTTCTTCTCTAAAAGAGCATATGCTGTTGGATCTATGGCGCATATCAGCGGCTTTCTCCTTCTCTGCACGGTATTGCAGATTTGCCCCCGGGCGCTTTGGCAGTGCTTTTCTAAAAGATAATATTTTTCTAAAGAGTTTGTTTCTTTAAAAGAGCAATACACAGCGGCGTTGAACGTCCTTTTCAGGACGCATCTTTATAAAGATGCCCTGCCATCCCTGTGTAGTTCCTGGATGCGGTCGAGTTCTCTCCGCTCGTGTGTCTGGGCCACGTTCACACCGAGGCAGCGTTTGTGGATGGTTCGTATTCTCAATGCGAGAACCTTACCATGGCAACGTTGCAGTCGCGGCTTTCCTTCCTAAAAAGGAACGCCACTCCAGCCACCCCCCGCATCGCTCCTTCTTCCCACGGGATTGAGGACGACACGGCTGGGTTGGCACACCCAGTCAGAAGCTGACACCCAGATGGCCGACATGCTTGCCCAGGCTGCCATCAGCGTGGGGCTGGACTGGAACCCTCCGTCCTCCCCACAGCTTTTGCAGCTGGATGATTTGTTCCTCAGGTCTGGGCGGTGCTCAACCCCCCCCCGTTTCCTTTCTTCCCAAAAGTGCATGATGAGCTGACAAGGTCGTGGAGGGCACCTTTTACTGCCCATAACCAACCCTCTCGCTCATCCGCTCTCACTACCCTTGACGGCGGATCGGTCCACGGGTACTCGGCAGTCCCCCAGGTGGATAGAGCGGTTGCGATCCACCTGTGTCCCGAGAACGCTGCCACCTGGCGGGATCACCCGGTGCTCCCCTCCAAGGCCTGTAAGATGATGTCATCACTGACCTCTAAAGCCTACAGCGCGGACACTCGGGCAGGCGAGGGTGTCCTCCTGCAGCTCCCAGAAACACCTTCATGGGACCTCCTACTCAGTCACTAACCCGCCCCCTGCCGGGTGTGTGAAGCGAGGTAAGTGCTTCGAGTCTTCCCTCAGCACCAGAGCCTGCACCCCGCTGCAAAGCCCCGCCGGGTACATCAAAAACGGTCGTCCCCTTAGTGCCCCTAGCATGGAGTTTGGATGCATGGATTTTACTTCCCAACCCATCATGCTGGCTGGCCAGGACCATCTGACTCGGTTATGCAATTCAGTTTGCCAGGCCTCCGCCCCCTTTCGGAGGCGTTCACTTTACCATGGTGCATGGCGAAGACGCCAACACCCTGTGTGCACAAATCGCAACTCTCTTACTCAAAGATGTGATAGAGCCTGTCCCTCCAGCCGAGATGGTGAAGGGTTTCTACAGCCCTTACTTCATCATACCCAAGAAAGGCGGCGGCTTACGACCGATCTTGGACTTGCGAGTTTGCACAAACCAGTCCTTGCACAAACTCCCATTAAGAATGCTCACGCAAAGACACCGGCATCAAGATTGGTTCGCAGTGGTAGACCTGAAGGACGCGTACTTCCACGTCTTAATCGTGCCTCGACATCGACCCTTTCTACGGTTCGCGTTCGACGGCCAGGTGTATTAGTACAAGGTCCTCCCCTTCGGCATGTCCGTCCCCTCGCATCTTTATGAAGGTCACAGAGACAGCCCTTGCCCCGCCAGCCTCTCCTGCAGGAATGAAAGCACTGACTGAACTGCGCATCTCAACGGGTCTTCAGATTTGAAAGAACATCAAGACGCCACTTGAGGGCATAAAGCTGCTGGTAGAGGGAGATCTGCCTTGTTTGATCGTGTCTACAACTGCAGGTGGTACAACCTGCCGAAGCGGCCCCAAATGAGCTGGACCGTAGCATAGGCCACCTTGGCGATTTATGTACGCTACTGTGGCGGTGCTGTCTGAATGGATCAAGACGTGCTTGCCCCAAATCAGTGGGAGAAACCTCCACAGGGCGAGGAGTACAGCATACGACTCGAGGCAGTTGATGCGCCAACGCAGGCGGGGCTCAATCCAGGAGCTAGCGGCTGCGTGCCCATAGCACACATAGTGCATAGTAACTCTCAAGAGTGTGCTGGGATGAGCCAGTCGTCGAGGTAATTGAGTATGCGGATACCCATTTCACGCAGCGGGCAAGGGCTGCCTCTGTGACCATAGAGAAGATGCAATGGGACAGGGACAGGCCGAAGGGGGGACCTTGTATTGATACGCCTGGTCATCGAACGCGAACCATAAGAAGGTTCGGTGTCAAGGAATAATGGAGACGTGGAAGTACGCGTCCTTCAGGTCTACCGCCGTGAACCAATGTTAATGCCGAACGCAGGTTAGAATTCTCCTCTGCGTGAGCATTTTGAACGGGAGTCTGTGTAAAGTCCGGTTGAGAACTTGCAGATCCAAGATTGTCCACAACCCACCGCCTTTTTAGGGTATGATGAAGTAAGGGCTGTAGAAACCCTTCTTCATCTCAGCTGGAGGGACAGGCTCTATCGCGTCCTTGAGTAGCAGAGTGGCAATCTCTGCTCGTAAGGTGCTGGCGTTTTTGCTGCGCATTGGAGTGGAGCGTATATTGCTGAAACGGTGGTCCTGGCCAGCCAGCGTGAGAAGCTCAGTGCGAGTGGCACTAACGGGAAAATCATTTGGACGTACTGGGAAGGGCCTTGTGCCGGGGGGGGAGCAGGTAATAAAGCGTCGGGAGGCAAACACGCGTCCCGAGGCTTGGATGCTGAGAAAAAACTCAAAGCACTTACCTTGCTCCACACGGGTGGGTTTTAGACAGAGGAAGGGGTCCTGTAGGGACGTCCTGGAGACTTGTCAGCGCTGGCCTGCCAGGGCTAGGCAGTCTTAGGTCCGGAGGCGAGATGGCCACGTCCGGGGAGCTGGGAGTGCAAGGTTTTGGTGCCGGGGTGCCATGAGAATGGCGCACACTGGTCTGATGACCCAGGAAGTGTGGAAATTGCTCTTTTATTTAAAATTTGGGTAACGCAGACCAAAGGTGGTTCGGCAAAAGAAAAAGGGGGAACTGAAGATTCTCCTCCCGGCCCTCCACCGGGGGATGGAGTGGTCTTGCTACCATCTCCGGTGCAAACATCTGGCTTCCTGGGTGCCACATCTCAGGAATGTTTAGGGGCTTTACGGGCCCTAGAAGAGGTCCTGGAGTGTGTGTGGGGGGGGGGGGTGAGCGCTCAACACTTGGGCTGAGAGCTGGGCCCAGGTTGAGGCGGAGCTGGAGCTGGCAGTGGTTTCTTCACAGGGGGATGCCCATGGCGATGGTGCAGCATGATGTGTGAGATGGCCTCCATCTGTTTCCTCACCGCTGAAAACTGCTGGCTGATGTCGTCAACAGTGTCGCCGAAGAGACCAAACTGGGAGACGGTGGCATTGAGAAAGTTGGCTTTGTCAACGTTGTGCATCTCGACCAAGTTTAGCCACAGGTGCCATTCCTGGATCACGAGGGTGGCCATCACCTGCCCGAGTGCTTGCGCTGTGACCTTCGTAGCCCTGAGAGCGAGGTCGGTGGCAGAGCGCAGTTCCTGCAGCACGTCGGGATCGGGACTACACTGGTGGAGTTCTTGGAGTTCCCTGGCTCGGCCATCTGTGCGTCAGACTCTTATTGGTCAGATCCAACAGAAGCTCTCTTGCAGAGGTGGGTGAAGCAGTCGTGACACACAGCTCGCTGATAACACAACCGCTCGGCTTCGAAGAATAAATCTGTCTGACATTCGCTCTCCCGCTCCCCTTTTACCCGTATGTCCGGGGGCGGGGCATGCAAATTCTGTCTGCCAACTTGACATTGGCCAAGTTCAGAGGTATGTGAGGCTCTCAGAAGAGACCACTTGTGTCACTACAATCCACACAACGTCGAGTGAGTGACAGAAGGGGGACTTGCTTTTAAGGCAGTTTTATTAAGCAATGGAAAATGTTTGATGTTTGAACTGTAAATTCTTGAATTTAAAATAATTTTTACATTGGAAGCTGGTAAGTGAATGCCTATGTGCCATTTAAAGGGCATACTAGATATGTATGTCAAAAACAAATGCAACACAGTCTTGCCAGGTTCTTCTTTTATTTAAACAGTAAGTAAAATCCTTATTCCATCAATATACCGATTTCAGAAGCACATGATATTCTATCATGCGCCTCAGATCTGTGTCAGGTGCTGGCAGTGAAAGAGTGGTGTCTTTAGGCCGTAGTGCCGTGCCAAACCCCTCCCATCAGCCCACAGCGACTGGGCATAACAATAATGCTACATAATGACTGGCACTCAATGAGACTAACTCTCCTAAATGGTGGCCCCAAATTGTGTTTTATTTTGCTTCTGAGTTTTGAATTATAATCAGTTTGCCTAATTTTATTGCATTTCCTAATGATGCTTGCCTTAAGCAATTGTAGTGTGTGTGCCTTAGCAAACAGCGCGTGTCAGCGAGCGAGATTAATCTTGATTACTTTAGCCGTTGATGAAGTAGGGTACAAAAATGCTCTAATTGAAGAATATTGGAGCACGAAAAGGTGATAGATAGATAGACAGCGAGATAAATGTTCAAATCCATTGGTAATTGGCATACTATTTAAGCAATTAGCACACAAATAGCTCAACTGGCTAAAAGAGGTGAAATACAGTAACAAACAAATAAACTCTGATTAATGGTGTGTTCTACTGAATTGCTCGATATTTGAGTGGTTGAGAGTCACTGGCATAATGCCAAGAACTGGCTGTCTAGCATTAAAAAGATGGCACGTTTAAGTAGCTAACAGTCCCATAGGGTGAAAACTATGAGATGCTAATTACGCTTAAACAACAGTAATGTGTATAAATAGACTGAGAGGACAAATGCACAAAACAATGGCTTATTACATGTGCAGTTATGCATTCAGATCCATTTAAGGTACCATAGGTAAGAAAATTGTCACTTGCCACAGATAGGGTACAAAAAGAAAAATTAAGTGTTTTATTTTTGTGAAGGAGGTTCTTCGCCTTCATACAATGATTTTATTAACCACTTAAAGTCAAACAAAATATTTTCTTGACAGGTTTCTTGAAAATCACCTCTTGATCTTCATGTCATACCGCAAAATGTCTAGATGAAATAGAATGTCCAGATTGTAAGGAATAATATGGTTTACTTTTCATGCTATGTTAATTTTGCATTAGTTAATAGTTTGTAATAATCATTCTCTTTATAATGAGCATGTTACTTGTACCTATATTGCTTTAAAAATTAATGGTACACCAAGCCAAACCCTATTCATGGAAAGTGCCACCTATTTGTAATGATTTGGTATTACAAAAATCTCTCTTCACAGCGACTCTCTCTGGTTTTATCACGTAGATAAGGTGTTATCTTTGTATGATCACCGAGCAGAGAGTGACACCACTGCAGTGGAATAGATGTGGTTGTTTTATTTTTATTGGGGTGGTCAGTCCAAGCTATAATCCTCCAGGGTACAGCGTGACCTCATGCAATGTCACAAGCACTCTGGGTTTGCGAGGTAACGTCTGCGCTCTCATTGTACAGTTGTCGGGGAAGGTGTTATGAAGTGAGGTGACATATGCTGAGACAGAACTTTTCATAACGCTGATCTCTGATGCCACACAGGTTTTGCTGAGTATCACAGTGTGCTGGATCGTGAAACAGGGTGTGGGTGATTGCATTTGTCTGTCTCAGTGCTTTTGGTTTGATACAGTTGTTTAGAAAGCATTAGTGAGCATGCTCAGAACTGTTGCGACTGCGGCCTATGTGTTCCTGTAGCTCAACTTGTGGCATTTGGTGCTTGTAACACTAAGGTCTTGGGCTTGATTCCCAGGGAAAACACAAACTCATGGATTTTATCTTACATGTGTTGTAAGTTGCTTTGGATAAGAGGATATTCCAAACGTAAATGCACATTAAATGGCAGAATGGTAGTTGCCAAGTGAGGAAGGTAGTGCTTTAAACTGGCTTCAAACTATTTAATTTTGGACACTGCAGACAGGGAACATTTTCTTTGAGCCCCTACTTTCCGAATTGGGGTGTGTTGATAACCACACTTTTTGCAGAACACAAAAGAAGATTTTTAGAAGAATATTTCAGCTCTCTAGGTCCATACAATACAAGTGAATGGGTGCCAAAGTTCCAAAATCCACATAAAAGGTGCTTAGAATTAATCCATATGACACCAGTGTTTACATTAATATATTGAGACACTATATGATAGGTGAGGCTGAGAAACAGATCAATATTTAAGTACTTTTTTATCATAAATTTTCCTCCCTGCCCAGTAGGGGGTGATACAAAAAATGTGAATCACCAAAAACAGAAGGAGAAAGTGAAAATGAAGGAAAAATTTATTAAATATTGATCTGTTTCTCACCCTATCATATCACTTCAGAAGATATGGATTTGACCACTGGAGTCAAATCACAAGCCAAAATTCTGATCACCATTCACTTGCATTGTATGGAAAAACAGAGCTGAAATATTCCTCTAAAAATCATAATTTGTGTTTAAACACATCTGGGATTGCATGAGGTTTACTAAATGACAAGAGAATTTAAATTTTTGGATGAAATATCCCTTTACAGAATCATAGCTAATTTAATTTCTAATTTTACTTGTGGATTTTGACTGCACAGTTTGTATGCATTTTTAGTACAAATAATGAAGAAAAGATGACTGATTTAGCTGGTTTATGAGGTGCAAATATGTGTAAAAATATGTGTTGGCACGAGATATAAGTCTATAAATTCGATAGTTCACATTGTATTTATTACTTTCGAACTTGACTTGAACACAACATTTACTCAACATCTGTTTCACTTAGATTTCCATGAAGTTATCAGAAGTAAATTGGTTGTGAATGACATTCCATACTGACTTTAAGCTTTAATAGTGCTAAATAACAAAATGGTGCAAATTTGTTTTACCACTTATGATCTTATATCTATATTTCGAAAACCAGTAAACCAACAAGCCTCTGATAAAGACAATAGAAAGTGTCCTAATGCTCGTGTCCAAATTCTATTGCATCAGTGATTGTGAAATAAATGATAGCATAATGAATAAAACTGTGGCAGCAGACGGTACAGTGATGTTTCTGGTAATGTTTCACACGTTCAGTCATGCTCAGTCTGTTGTGGCCTGTCACAGCCCTGACACAGAGTCGACTCCATTATGTTCTTTTGAGTTTATTCATCTAATTTAGAGCAGCAGACTTTAGGCTGGGATGAGCTCCAAGGTTGCTGTCGGGATGAATTTTATGTCCTTGGCTTATGCATCTTTCTGCAAGCATGTCACATCCACTCAACGCCGCATGGCACACCAACCAGGACCTCTGGCATGCTGGGTATTATTAGAATATTGATACCACCCAAACGTGGAGGAAGAAGCTGGTGAGGGTTGCACAATTTCTCTCCCGTATTTTTGCATAAATTCACTCAGTCTTTTCCCCTTCACCATTAGTGTACGCATTTTGCACCGCGCCAGCATTTTAATTAGGAATTTTTACTACCTCATCCTCTCATTAAATTAATAATTAATTAAGCGAAAATATAGGCATGTTTAATGCCTTAATTATCTGAGAAGGGTTTTATGTTGCTTTGGAATCAGATGTTGGAGATGACAAGATGGGCTTTCTTTTTTTATAAAACACCTTTCTATATTTACACAGAGATCCATCATTTAGTTTAAGTATAAGCCTATTTGCCCATGCTACAGTAAATGATGTTCAGATTGATAATACTGTAAAACTCTTAGTTACAACACACTTTCAGTTATAACTAAGGGCCCAGACCCTTAAACATGACTTTTGTTTGTGTAACCAGGTTGCCACATTGATTCAGTCATTTTAATGGCATTTTATTTTTTACTTGAATAAAATTTAAAACCAATCAATTTAGATGTTACCACAAGAAGCACATTTAAGGTTACCTGACGGGTAACCTGAAGTGCAGGGCATTTATATATAGTTTACCTAGAGAGATCACTAGCGTATTACTGAGCAACAGAGATTGCGAAAATTGCACTTTTCCAACTGATAGTGTGCATTTGCTAGCTAGTATTAACTGTGAAGAGATTCAGTTGAGATGTTTGTCTTGTCTAATTTTACTGGGTTTTACTTATGTCGGTGGTATTTGAATTTAAAATATATATATTTCACAACTGAATTTAGAGTTACCTTTTTGAGTGTTGTCGTGGGGTAATTATAATACTGAATATTATGCAGTGTAATGTAATTGGGGAATATTAATCTACTGATATAGCAACAATAATGTGTTGTATTGGCATTTGTTACACTTGTAAGTGCTTAAACTTTCTTCGGCGTTTGCTCTTCATTTTGAAACTCGCCGCTGTCGTCCACACAAAAGGTGTCAAAAATGCAAACCTATTTTCAATAATTGATTCTGTACTTTAATTGAACAGCATGAGTGAATGACATAGCTCATTAGTTCCCTCATTAGTTAATTATCGGAGAAGTAGGACAAGTCAATAAAATTGAAGGCATTAAATTTCAGTGCTAATTAGTTGCGTTCCCTTGAAGACATATTTAAAGGCAGATTAGTTACCTGAATATGCCACAATGGAGCAGGTGGAAAAAAACAGCAAGAGCACGCTGAGGTTAACTCCAAATCATCATTAAACTGGAATGACGATATTTCATCACTGTTAGAGAACACTGAATGAATAGAGGATGGGGAAGATCATAAACAATGCACATGGTATGGAACCAAAAAAACACAGAAACAACAATGTAGAGGGACTGAAGCCCCATGAAAGAAACCCTTTGTTTTATACAACAATAAAGCAACAATGCAATGATTTTCAGAATTAAAATTAGAAACATATAGGCCTATCAATATATCCATATACAGTATATCCTAAAATATTTTGACAAGTTAGACACACTGTGAATTTCAACTTGCTGTGATATTTTGTCAAATAATGACATATTTACATGTGACTTTTCATATACTTTTCAGGGACACTATATTTCATACTAATAAGGCACATGAATATGTAGAATGACTGAAACCTGACAAATGTTATATTAATTCAAAATGTTAAGAAATAATGTTGCATCTTCAATAAACAATTTTCAAAACTATTATAAAAAAGTACATATTTTTTAAGCTCATTGATAAGTATTTTTTTTTTTTTTTGGTTTGTTAGTAAATCAAGTGATGTGTTAAACGAGTTGCAGAGGTCACTGAAAATGATTTGGCCTTATGAAAGTCATTCATTTTGTTTGGGTGTTAATGTGTTAATAAAATCTTTCTTGACAAATGATGCTATGGCGTAACAGCTGTCATTGAAAGGGTGCCCTCTTCATAGGAGGTGTTACACCCACACTGTCATGTAACCGGAGTAGGAACACACAACACATGGGGGAAAAACTGATTCTTTGACATGCAAATGGTTCAATGAGATACTTAACACCTGACATAGAGCATGACTATGTTATTCATGCTTTTTTAATCAAAGTGCTCACCCCTCCTTTGTCTCGCAGCTCTCAGCTGTATTCTAACGCTTTGGCGAGGGCGTGCTGGCAGGTCTTTGGGAGGCTGCAGCCATGTGTCCCAGTGCAGGAAGTGACAGAAGGCGGCCTTTATTTACCTTTACAGCCTCCCGTGTCATCTGCTTAATCATGTGGCTAATCGACAACATGGCCTCCCCACTCACACAGGGCTGGACAATAGTGAGCCATTCATATTTAATACAAAGGAGCGTTTAAGTCATTGCACGCGACTGAGGGTGATATTGTGTCTCTTTTGTGGGAGATCTCCGTGGAGATTTCGCCTCATCCCCCCTTAACACAAGCATATGCTTCCACTACCACTGTTAAGCAACCCGGTGCAGCTGGACATGGAATTGGAGACTGAATGGATGAATTAAAGTGTTAATTCCCATGATTAATTCAAAGGGTTAATTCAGCATCGCTTTTCAGATTAAAAATTACCAAAACAAATGTATACTTTAATGAATAATGTTAAACTTGTGTATAATAGGAACTATGAAGCCAACACAACAGAGCGTATGGCAGGAACTGCTAATCCTCTTTCTGTGTCCATTTGGGGAGCCCCGTCAAATTCTTCTCACTCCATTATTACTGTGTTCTATCATTTGAGAGAAAAGATCGAGGTAATGATGTCTTAAACTGTCATTGTGGTGGTTCTGAGCGCATACTTCAACATTTCCAGACAGTTACTCAGCTCAGGGGAGTATTTGATATCCTTAAAGGAATAGTCCATGCCATTCCAAACCTGTACGCTGTTATTTTTTCTGTGGAAAAGATAATTTTTATAAGAATCACAATTCTTAAAGGCTGGATTAATCTACACGACTTTTAAAATACTAGGCACGACATACTTACCGACTTTGAATATTGCTACAGTAAAAAAAACGGCATCACACGCAAAACAATGGTGCTTGTTCACCAACTCTGTTTCTTGAGCTTCATGGCCCTGTGTGCTCGAGTTACGTTGGTTGCTCACCGTTTCAGTTCAGATTTGTGTTGAGTTGTCCTTCTCAATGCCCCGGTTTTACCTTCTGGCTTATTTGGTGATGCTACGAATGTAGCTATCACCAGGTTCCAGGAGGCAAAAAGTCACGAGGAAGCCTTCGGGCAATTTCTTTCTCGCCACACTCAGGTGGAGGGGCTGTCGGCCACCCAGCCCCGTCCTCCTAGATGGGAGGCTCAAAAACAAGGCGTGGCGAATCGTGCTCCCCCTCGTAAAGACAGGGGGCCGGTTCGTCGCCCTCAGCAGCCCCCAAAGCAAGACCTCAGGGCAGTTATTTAAAAAAGAAATCCTGATGGTTTTGCACCCAGCCTCGGGACGGGGCACGTGTATCATTCACTTCTGCCCTCCCGGTACCCCCACCACGAAACCTCTCCATTCCCACCGCCTCTGGTGTTTTGGGAGTTAGAGGCTTCCAGTGAAATGTTGGGTGTACCGCTGCTTCCTGCCTTAGTCCAGGACGCAGAACACTCGACACCCCCCCCCCCCCCCCCAACAGGAAGTGTCAAAATTAATACCAATCTCAGAGAACATGGCAGCGTGGAAACTTCTGCCAGGTATCTCTATGTGGGTCCTAAGAACAGTAGAAAAAGGCCACAGAATTAAATTCGCTTGCCACCCTCCGGGTTTCAATGGCGTGGTTCCCACTACCGTAAAACTGGAGAAGGCATATCTACTGTGGAAAGAACTGCAAAATCTCTTGGTTAAAGGGGCCATAGAACGTGTTCCCCTTCCAGAGAAAGAGTCAGGTTATTACAGCAAACACTTCCTGGTTCCCAAGAAGGGTGGGGGTTTGCGTCCGATCTTAGATCTTTGAGGCTTGAATCGCTCAGAGTGTTCAAGTTCAAGATTGTAACTATCAAGATGGTCGTGTCACAAATACAACATCACAATTGGCTGGTCACGATCGATCTCATGGACGCATACTTTCATATAGAAAGTCTGCCACAACATAGGAAGTTCCTGAGGTTCGCTTTTGGGGGCAAAGCTTTCCAATATTGGGTTCTTCCATTTGGCCTAGCCCAATCACCCTGCACAGTCACGAAATGCATGGATGTAGCACTGGCTCCTTTGCGACTCCGGGGCATCCGCATTCTGAATTACATGGACGACTGACTGATACTACAACAGTCTCTGTCAGTTCAGCACAGGGATTTCGTCTTGGCTCATCTGATTTGTCTGGGTCTGAGGCTCAACGTCAAATGAGCGTTCTCTCTCCCACTCACAAAATTACCCATCTGAGGATCATATTCGATGCAATGTGGGCACAATTGTCTCCCGCTCTAATCGATTCCATTCAGAACACCCTGAGCAAGGTCAGGCCTGGCCAAGGTTGCACTGTTCGTCAGTATCATCGACTACTAGGTCTCAGGGCAACTGCGTCCACGGTGATCCCTTTGGGCCTTCTGCACATGAGACCGTTTCAGTTGTGGCTAAAAGCCAGGGGATTTCATCCAAGGGCCTATCCCCTAGGCTGATAAGGGTTACACGCCACGTGCTACGTAACCACTTTCTATGTGGTTCAGACCCCAGTTCCTCACTTTGGGTCCCACTCTAGGTGCGTCTTGCCGTCGCAGGTTGCTAATGACAGACGCCTCCCTGACGGGCTGGGTAGCGGTCTTAAGTGGTCGTCCAGCTCAAGGGGAATGGGAGGATCGTCAGCTCGATTGTCACATTAACTGGCTCTAGTTCATGGCCGTATTTCTGGCCCTGAAATACTTCCTCCAGAGGCTGCCATGTCTTGGTGCGGGTGGACAACACAGCGGTAGTCTCTTACATAAACAATCAAGGAGATCTACGTTAACGCCAGCTGAACAGACTGGCACGGCAGATTCTCCTTTGGGCCCAGGGCAAGCTCCTGTTAATCAGACTAGCTTGTATCTCTGGATGCCTGAATGGGAGCAGATTTACTGTCCAGATAGAAAATACAGAGGGGAGTGGAACAAATCTAGGTGAGATTTTACAGGGCAGAAGTGGACCTCTTTGCCTTTTCTCAGACAGCGCAATGTTCCCTCTCCTTCTCTCTGAGTCTCTGATGCGATGGCGCATACATGGCCCAGAATGCGTCTGTATGTATTTCCCCCGGTTTCTCTGCTCCAGGGAATCTTGGCCAGAGTTCGCCAGCAAGGGTCTTGCCGCTTACTGACAGCGCAGCGCTGGCCGAACAGGGTATGGTTCTCAGAGATAATATCTCTCCTCAATGGCTCGCCTTGGGCGATTCCGGACAGGAAGCACCTCCTTTCTCAGGCACAGGGGACAATAGTTCATCCCTGGCCCGAATTGTGGAACCTTTCATGTTTGGCCCCTGAAGCATACCAACTGAGGGACACAGGGTTTTCACCTGAGGTTATCAAGACCATTTGAAGTGCTAGGGCTCCCTCTACTTTGAACAAATCTGGGTAAGATTTTATAGGGCAGAAGAGGACCTCTTCGGCTCAACAAACAGCGCAATGTCCCCTCTACTTCTCTCTGAGTCACTCAGCCCCCCCTGGGGCTGGACGCGTTGGCACATACATGGCCCAGAATGCGCCTGTATGTGTTTCCCTCTACTAGAAGTTACACCAATAAATGGGGTGTCCTTGAAAGATGGTGCAGTGCACATAATGCAGTTAACTGCCAGATTGCTTCAGTTCTGGACTTTCTGCAGGAAAAACTGTCAGCAGGCATATGCCCCGCTACTCTCAGGGTCTATGTGGCCGCCATTTCAACTTGCCATGCCTTGATGGACGGGGTGCCCTTGGGAAGGCATCCTCTACTCACTCGCTTCATTCGTGGAGCCATGCAACTGTGGCCTCCTGCTAGGACCAGGACCCCTTCATGGGACTTAGCAATAGTCCTTGAGGGTCTGGTGGAGACCCCCTTTGAACATCTAGAGTCAGCGTCAGACAGACTTCTGACTCTCAAGATTTTCTTATGGCGATTACCTCTCTAAAGAGAATTGGGGACCTACAGGCTCTGTCTGTCTTGCCAGCCTGTTTAGAGTTTGCCCCAGGAATGACCAAAGCAATTTTGCACCCTCAACCTGACTACCTGCCTAAGGTGCCTTTCTCGACCTTACATCCGGTCACTCTCGAAGCCTTCTGCTCCTCGCCGTTTACAACGCCGGAGCAGGAAAGACTTCACAGACTTTGTCTGTGCCCTTCAGACTTATGTGCACTGCACTAGACAGTGGCGTAAGTCAGGGCAACAATTAGTTTGCCATGGGGGCCGCAACTTGGGGGCGGCCGCCACCAAGCAGACTATGTCGCATTGGGTGAGGGACACTATTGCCCTGGCCTACGAGGCGCGCGTTCAAGCTTCGCCAGTAGGCATCAGGGCTCACTCTACCAGAGGGGTCGCCTCCTCTGAAGCCTTGGCTAGAGGTGTTCCTCTGCAGCATGTTTGTGATGCGGCAGGCTGGTCCTCTCTGCACACATTCATTAGATTCTACAGTTTGGATGTTCACGCCACTCCGGGTCCTTGAGTCGACATCTCAAGCTCATGTCTGAGACCTCTCATGCTCTTGTCAGCACACTACACAATAGTAGGGGGTCCGGACAGCTGCAGTGCGGCAGCGTGGGTATTCTCATTCCCAAAGCGCTTTTCTCAGCGCAGCATCATAAGCGTAGCTTTTTGAAAGGGAACATCTCGGGATACTTAAGTGTAACCCTTGTTCCCTGATAAAAGTGGAACGAGATGCTGCGCTTCACAGCCGCACTGGGATGCCCCAGGACTGCTCTTCAGACAAAATACCTGACGATGCTCCTGTGACGCATCTATTTATAGCCCTGCCCCAGGTGCATCCAATGATTACACTGGCAGAGGCTATAAATTCCGGTCAATGTTCATTGACATGTTGCACACATATTCACAGCTAGTCACACCTAATGTTGTTCCCAAAGCGCTTTTCTCAGCGCAGCATCTCGTTCCGCTTTTATCAGGGAACAAGGGTTACACTTAAGTTACCCGAGATGATTTCCTTGTACATGAAGATAGTCAGCTCAATAATATCAAACATGTTTGATATTCTCCAACTAGTAGATTGAATCATAGTCAGATACATATATATATATATATATATATATATATATATATATATATATATATATATATGCAGAATTTATGATTGAAAATGCAGATCTTATTATTAATTGCAAAATGCAGAATTCAGTTATATCTATATTTAGGTGAAGTATCTTTAAGGCTGTGTGGGGCTCAATAGAATCAGTGAAATATTTATGAGAACTACTTCACTTACATGTGTAACCAGTCCTGCCCAACCCACTCCGAGCGGGATTCAGAATGGGAGGTGGGCACGCTAACAAGGAAGCTGAAGGCTACAGCCCCTAACATCAGTCGTTAGTGTGCCTCTTGAGGCCAGGGGAGTGAGATTTACTCATGTTGCTAAGCTATCACATACCAGCTGACTCCTGTTACACATGAGCCATCCTTTTTTTACTTTAATCAGTTTTTGACATGACATGAACTGTCCGAAAGAACCATTTAATTAAAATTATTTAGTTTTCCCAGAGCTACATGAGAGAGAGGACGGTTTAGTATGTTTGATCACTCTTTCGATTCCATTGCTGCACTCACAATACTAGTAAAATATATGCAAATGTGGTGCTTTGTGATGCTAGAGCTCTACTTGTTGAAGAATTTAGCTTGTTACTAGAAAATCTACAGTATTGTGAATATAACTGAAATACTGTCATGATACTGAAAAGTAGTAGTAGCACTGTTGCTTTGAGTTAACTACTCCCCAACTCTGCATTCTTTAAAATTTCTCCTTTGTGATCCTTTGTGTTACATAGTACAGGAGTGCAACTTTGTTTATGCTAGTCACTGCTAGCTTTAGCTCATCTCTACTTTGTGTAAAAGATGAAACAGGGCTGTTAAGAACAGGCTGTGGTTCATTTTGTCATTATGAGCCCTGAATTAATCATCATGGATGCCATTAAAGACATACTTGCCTGGCAGATTACTTGTGTTATTGTTAATTACTACAGTCAACTACAGTGTACCTATCAATGATCTTCTAGTGTTTAATTAAATTTCCTGCTCTTAAAGACACAGACTTTATTTTCTCCTGGAAGCAATTTAAAGAACATAAAAGATACAGCTGTAAGCAGCATGACAAAGCCTTTAAACATTCCTGAGCTGAGGAATTTAATGTTGTTTTCATACCTTAAAAAACGTAATCACTTGAAGATGTTTGTCCCGGTCACCAATTACTCACCAAAGGTCGACAAGGCAACTTCCTCTTGTGACCCGTTCTCCAAGGAGAAAAGACAAACAATAACTGTAAGGATAAAAGCAGAATGGCTCTTTTGGTGCGGTGTGGGCACATGGTCATAACACAGTTAGCATTAGCAGACTCAGGGCATTGTAAGGTCACAGCAGACTCATCTCGCTATTGTGGGTGTCATTCATCAGACTGAAGAGCTTTCACGTGAGAGGTAGACCAGTGGCCCGAGGGGACAGGTTCAGGGTGTGAGGACCTGGCCCTGATAATGGGGTTAGAGTGTGATGGCTATCAGGAAAAGCCTGAGATGTTTTCAGTCCTCCCCCCTACTTTTTCAATAGCTTTTTTGATTAGGGATCAAGCACTGCAGTCCTACAGGGGCCGTGAATGAGATCTGCTTGCTTTTGTATATTGAGTCTACAATATTAAGATAGTTAGTGCAAAAATATAATAGTCATGCACTGTGTAAAATGTGTTAAAGTGGTTTATTTTTCATTTTTAAAATCAATAACTGTCTAGCTTTTAAAGATTTACCCTTTAATCCATATATCGGGTCTTTCTTGACCCGAAACCTCATTCCACCCCCTTTACCTATACACACAGAATATATATATCGTCACTGTCTGATGAAAAACGCATATCTCCAATTTTGACTTTATACCCTAGACAGAATGCACCAAATTACCTCTTCCTATTGTTTGAATTGTGCATCGAAATGACCAATGAAAAGATGTTTAATCAGGCTGTATAACAAGTATCTCCATTGGCCTGGAGAAGTGTCCAACAAAACCGAGTATGTCCTGCCCTTGTGTTATGAAGGGCATCAACTAATTTACCTCAGCTGTCTGGCTGAAGTGTAGTGAAGATTGCCTACGTTGTGTGGGCTCTGTGATTTCTCTGACAACCAAAGCCATTCATGCATGTACAATGTTAGGTGAATTTAAAAAGTAGACTAAACCAGCCATATATACTGCTGCCAGATTTCCATCTTCGGGATACCACGAGTGAAAGCTAATTCTGAGAGGCAATTAATGCACTGGACCCAGAAAACGTGCCACAAAAAAGAACTGTCCATTCAACAACCAGACTAGAAACCCTGGTCTTAAAACTGATTTCGATCTAAAATAGGAAGTGAAAGCTCAGATTATTTTAAAAAATAAGAACTTTAGCAATTGATAACCTACCAACTGAGTTCTGGGTACACAAACAGTTAGACTTAAGTCTGTAACTGAACATGCTCTATTGGATCCCATGATAAGAAAACCGTATATGTCCACGTTCACTAAGAAAAATCCATGTATGTCCAATTAAAATATCAAACAGTTCTCTAACAGATGTGTAATGATAGAATCATATTTACGGTGCAAAAGGTGACTACTTGCGTTGTTTTCGATTGACTTTGTAAGATTGTTAATGAGTAAAACTTTTTTTTTTTTCAGATATATTATTTCTAATTGCTTAATTGCCAAAAGTACATAGAGCCATTAGTGACTCCAGATATACAATAGTGTCACTAGATAATATTTGAACTTCCCTAAATACTATTTCAGTGATTGACTTGATTTACATTTGACATTGCTATTTGAAGAAGCAGGTGCTAATTAGACTCAATAAGTGCCTGAGAAATACATACAGTATACAGTATGCAGCTTATGTGTCATGTGTACCTCAATATGTTTGACAGCCATTTGTGTCTTACCCTCCTATCTTCTCATTCTATGTCATTCCAAATTAATATGACTATCTTGTTTCTGTGAAACACAAAAGGAGACGTTTTTAAGAAAATGTTGTGTTTCACAAAATTATTTATGGGTAAACTTTTTTTGGGTGTTCAGTCATCATGGTTTCAATGGGGTCTCAAAGAGTCCATTCAGTAGAATGTCAGCAATGTTGAGCAATTCTTCAGGAATTTGTTTTCATTCCAAGCGAATGTAAGCGAACAGCAGAGCAAACCCCCTCCACATCTCCTCTTTTAAGAGCCAGTCTTTTGGAGCAATGATAGTCCTTTGATAATTTCCCTTATTCATACAAGCAGGCTTAAAGAGGATTGTGAAAAGGCTTTTTGGGAAAGGAGTGGTCTGAGTTTGGTTATTTGTGGGACTCCCCCTCCCACTCGTCTTGTTCGCTCTGTTGTACAATCTCATTAAAGCAGTCTTTTGTTTTGCCACTCTCTAAGCACTGATCTCTGGCTTAGGACAAGTCAAGGGGCCGAGACAGTTTGAAAAAGACTGTGCACCACAAAGACGGGGCTTGTTCGTGAATGCAATAAGCCCTCGGTTCTTTTCGCTGGGCTCTTCAGAGAAAAAAGAGCAGGAGAGGTCATGAGGTGGAGAGATATCGTGAGAACTTAATGAAAGTTTTATAACTCTTGAAATGTTTATGACCTCTGCTCTCACCAGCTTGTCCTCTCAATTAATGGTGGACTGTGCAAGAGCACATGGACCACAGCTGCAGGAGATGAAGGTAAAGAAGCCCTCTATACTGCTCACACATTACCATACAGCAAATATAATAATCATACCATTTTCATATAAACACACTATATGATTTTACATTCATTTACAATTATGTTAGAGCTGCATTTTATGATGGATTTTTAAATATGCATCAGTGTCTTGAACATGAGTAAAAGAAGGCAATTCAATAAATGTCCCCTTTATCAGCTTCATTGGATGCCAAAGTGTTTTTGCCATTCATTTTCAAGTCTTAAACCAAACCAACCCATTCTAATATGAAGAAAAACTGATTGGTGGATCTTTCTCTTCAGAATCATGGGTAGTGTACTTATACTTCACCAGGAATTCTGCTGATAAATTGTATTTTTAAACAATAAGTTAAAATAACACATACTGATGGCTCAGATATAAGCATGCACTGTTGATTAACAATCTCGGAGTTCACAGTATGTCTGTCTTTAAAACTTTACAAGTTAGAGTTAAAAAACATTTGCTTATGGATAAAATCAATGGGATTTTTTACTATTGTTGCACTGGATCAACTAATCACTTACCTTAGCTAACATCATTACTAGTCTCCCCTAGCATGCAAAAGTTGCTGTGGATATTTCCACAATTCTCGTTTCAATGAAAAAAAGACTTCTCTAATGCTAATATAATAGATTTTATGTTAATTGACAAAATCTCTCCTCTTTTCTTGTGGTGGAAACTTATTTTTATTATTTTGTATTATTCTGAAAGTATGCCTAGTACTAATATAAGTTTCATATTTCATGTTACATATAGTTTAGAAGTTAATTTTTGATCACTACCAAAAATGGAGCACGTCTCCTTTATGATGAGTCATTTTGACTCAAGACTGCTCTCCCTCAGTTAAGAGTTGATTTAATGTGTAATGTTATTGGAGAAAGCCATGTATTTTTGTATTATAAGTGTGATTTAATATTATAGCATGAATTAGGAGTGTGTGAACTAGTTAAAAAAAATGCTGTTATTTGTGAGAGTATTTATGAAGCGTGGATGAAGCAAAGGTGGCTTAATAATTTCCCTCCGCTGGCAGGTTGACAGGAATATATTTGGGAAAGGCCACAGAAGTTCATGTTTTTTGATTTACCAATCAAAGTTTACCATAAACATGTACCATTGTTTTACAACCTCATGGTTAATTTTAGGCCTCTCGTTTTATGTGCTAGTTGCATTAAACATTTTCCCTATTTAGATTTTAAATGAGAATGTTACATTTGGCAGTTGTTTCTATCCACAGTGGCTTTACCCAGAGTGCATTTGAAGTATACTCTTAACCAGTCTTGTGTTCCCAGGGTATTAAACCCAGATCCTTAACATTTTTAGCGCCATGCTCTACCAGCTGAGGTGCAGGATACTTAACTCTGTTTTTTCCATAATCTCACTTTAGTGTCTTATTTAATATTCACTTTGTAAAATTTTCCAAACAATTCACAATTTTTTGATTATGCTGATGCCCAGTAAATTTCTAACAACAGATATAACTTGAACAGTTGATGGGAGCGCCGCTAACATATCAGGCCTGCGTTCACCTGCTGAAATGAGAATTAGCTTTAGCATGAGCAGGAGTATTACTATGTCCAATCACAGCATGTGACAGGCTTTATTGAATTATCCTTGTGGAGGAGACCACAGCGGATCTATCTCCCACATAGAGTGCCACGAAAAGCTGCCATCCAGCGCGGAGAAGAAATCACAGTCTGTCTGAAACAAATGACACAATCTATCGCTCCGGGCCCTCTCTCTCTCTCTCTCTCTCTCTCTCTCTCTCTCTCTCTCTCTCTCTCTCTCTGTTTCCCCCCCCCTTTCAAAGGCGATACGGGAAACCCATTGCTGTCCACAAAATATGATCAAACCCATGGCATAATAGGATTCATAAACATGCCTAAATACAATTTGGTGAAATGTATTTCAGGAAGAGACAATCATTTACAACTTCTGAGAAGGATTTGGAATAAGTATGTTTGTATGCAAATCCGCAACTCGTTTTTTATGTACTGCGCTCTCGCAGTTCATGAAAGCACATTAGATTTATGGCAGTGCGTGCGCATAATTGCGGAGCTGGGGTGGGTGGATTTGAGTTGAGACCTTTAGCTGCTTTCATTACAGGAGAAGGAGTATGTGTTTTCACGCTTTTAACGCTACAATCCTGTTGAGCCCAATGCCACGCCATATCACCCACCTCGGGCCTTCGCAGCCCCTGCGATCAAACGTATTCCGCTGGCATCAACACCATTTCTTAAAGGGCCACAGAAAACAAAAGAGCACGAGACAACGGGAAAACCTTTCCAATGATACTTAAAGAAAGCTGATCTGCCTGCCATTAAATATGAGTCACATTATGTTGCACTGCTTTCCATGTGTCATATGTGTGTTTATTTATGTTTACAGCTTTTTGTTTGTTTTGATGCTTAAGTTTTATATGGTGCTGTAATTTGCACTGTAAATTCATCACATAAAAAATCATCCAAGTGCATTATCAGCATCTCTTGATATGAAATGGTGCAATTAAATTATTTTTGATCAAATTTATATATTTTTTTGTTTGTTTGTTTTTTTTATAAATCAACATTTTAGGTAAATATTTATAAAAATGTTTAAGGTAAAGTTTATATTTTAGGTACTCCATGGTCTATATATATGGTCTATATATATATATATATATATATATATATATATATATATAGTTTTTCATGGTAAAACCTTACAATAATTCTATTGGTTAACATTAGTTAATGCATTAGGTATCATGAACATACAATGATCAATATATTTGTTACAGAATTTATTCATTTTGTTAATATTAGTTAATAAAATACAATTGTTGATTGTTAGTTCATGGTGACTAATGTTAACAAATGCTATTTTTTTATTTTAAAAATGTATTAGTTTATTTTGAAATTAACATTAACCAAGATTAAAAAATGCTATAAACGTATTGATTATTCGTTAACTAATGTTTTTGACATATTAAGCCATATTTTAAATTGTCTTTTTGCCATTAGTTGTTCATTTTAAATTGCCTTGTGGTGTGACTATTGAATAAGTAAAAATATACAGATATGTATTCTGTCGAATAATATGAGCTCATAAAATCTGCAAGTAAAACAGTAGACACAGCATAGCATATCAAACTGCTGTACGTCAACTTCCCAATAGTATTCCACGTCAACTATTTATTTTACAATTCTAGTTTCATATGGAACTTCAAATTATTGTTCATCCACGTGCCTTATCAGCCTTTCTTGATATGATACGGTGGTAATAATGTAGTTTTTAATTAAATTTGAATGGATTGTTGATGCCCAAATTTTGGGTTTAATCAATATCAAGATTTTCGGTTGAAATGTATGTGAATGCTTTAAGTTAAGTGTTTGTATTTTAGGAGTTGTGACTGGTCAACATTTGGTTTTGTAGGTTTTTAAAAAAAAAAAGAAAATCACCAAAATGTTGTTTAAAACAGCGTTAGCATGTCACGCCAAAGGACATGTCAACTTCTCAAAAGTATTTCATAACAGCTATTTGTTTTTACAGTATTCTGTTTTATTTTTACATGAGTTTTTATGCTCATGTTTCATATGGCTCTGTCATTTCCTTGAAATAAGTCATTCACTCGCATTATCAGATGCCATTAATGCATTGTGTAATTGAGATGCATTCAGAATTGAAGAATACCAATGAACGCAACGTGCTGTTTTGTATTTTACGTGCATTTTAATGGCCAAAGTCTTGAAAAAAAAATCCCCCCCCACCCCCCCGCGCTATAAAGACATCATGAAATGAGAACGGATTTCTATAAAGATTCCCTACTTCTTAAAGAGTGAGTGAAAAGAGAAAAAGATGGACTAGCTGCAGCTTTAAATATGGCATAATCTAAACATTTGAGAGTTTAATGTCATGAAATCTCATTTACAAACTCATTTACTACCAATAAAGAAAGCAAACACCTGCTCCTTAAACTCTGAAATAGTGTTTTTTCATTCCTCTGCCGAGCTGTTCTCCTCAATGTGGAATGAATTTGGGCATCTGCGACAGTGGCCTCTATCTTTTCCTGAGACCTCGAGTTGGCAGCATTGGAAGCTGGGTTCAAAGCTTACATAAACCACACTCAATTGGCTCAAAGAGGAAACTCAATTTGCTGGGAGCAGCGCTGCAGACGTTTTATAGGCGAACTTTGAATCATTAGGGCCATAGAGCAGGCCTGACTCAAAGAGCAGAGAAAATCCACAGGAGATGGACACTTCTTTTCACCTAAACTGTTCTAATGAGAGCAAATGTGTGAGTGAGGAAGAGGGGAGCAGAGGGATGGGGGGGGTTATTCTGTTTGAGTGGCCTGTCTTCTATTTGCCAAGGCAAGTAGGCCATGTTGAACCCTTCCTCCTTGAAAATCTGCTTAGGAGCTGTAATCCTATCACGTTTGCATATAGCCGTCTTCAGGCGTGGCTGTTCAGGAAAAACAGCCAAAAGATGCTTAATCAAATTACATACACTGTTGGTAGTGCTAAATACAGAAGGTCCACCGCACATGCAAACATGCTACTGCTGCACGTTCACCAAATCTACTTTAAGCTTGTCAAAGATGGTTTATTTCAGCTGAATTTGTAGAAAAAAACAAAACAACCATCTATTCAAGATAGCACAAGAATAAAAATTAAACCAGACAAAAAAACATAAATGTGATTATTTATAGGTTCAGTTAAGTTAAATAATGGCATGATGTTGATTACCACAAAATTGTATTTTGACTCGTCCCTCCTTTTCTTTTCTTACAGGTTACAGTGAGGCACTTACAATGGATGCCATTGTTTGGAGGGTTTAAAGGCAGAAATGTGAAGCTTGTAATCTTATAAAAACATTTTAATAATGTAATAAATTCTTCTGTTAAAACTAATGTATTATTTGAGCTGTAAAGTTATTTAAATCATCCTTTTTACAGTCATTTTAGGGTTTGTTGACATTACATTGTCATGGTAACAAAGTTGTAAAATTGGCTGTAACTTTACACAGATGCGGTTAGTAAGTGATTTTATCACACTGAAATCATGTTTACACACATATTGTTTATGTCTTGTGTCTATACTTTTGAAACAGTATTTTAACATTCAAAAATTCACTTCCATTGTAAGTGCCTCACTTTTTTTAAAGAAAAAATTTTATAATTTTTTTTGTGTTCATCACAATTATGACACAAATGCTGTTGATTGAGCTTAACTTGTATTGAACCTGGAATATTCCTTTAATGCTTTTCAAACATTAATATATCAATTAAATTCAAATTCTGAGGTAGAACATACACTGACAAAAACTCCATAGTTTCAAAATTGTTTTATAACTGGAATGCACATCAATATGTCTAATTATAACCACAATATGCACACATTGATGTCAAATAAATCTAAAATGTTTTAATGAAAATAATTAAGGCTCAGTATAAATGTAAAAAAAATTAACTAAAGGGTAAAGGGTGAGTTGATTTTGCATATTTCATTTTTGTTATAGTTTCATCTATTGTTATAAAAAACATAAACATGCAACCTATAATTCTGGGAGAAAAGATAAGTCATGTAAATCAAAAGCATAAAGAATGTCATTCAAATATTTTTAAAATTAAGAAATGCATTTTCAAAACTAGAATGCTTTGTGTAAAAATGGGTTGATGTTCTATTTCCATTAGAATTCTTTTAATTTATTATTATTTTTTTAAATCTTTACAAGCATTAACCTTTAACCTCAAAGTGTTCTCCTTTCTTGACCCTCAACACTTCCACTTCTTTTGTGTCTTGTGATGCCCTTCATGCCCCCCTCTACCTTCTTCCTCTCTGCCTCCATATATACTGCAGATTAATGACAGCTAATAATGTCTGATTGTTCTTGGACGTTGGGCCATAATGAGATACATTCCCAGTGGGTTGCAAGGTGTCACCACTAACAAATTCTCCAGTGCGGCACACAATTAGCCTGCGAAGAGTGCAGCTCAGCACGAACAAGACAAATCGGTGGAAATGGAAGAAAAATAATCCTGAAGAGAGAAAGTGAGCGTGGCAGGAAAAGGACAAAACGAGAGAGGAGAATATGGATAGGTTACCTTTATGGTAATATTATTCCATAACGGGTTGCTGGCAGGATTTCATTACACATCTCCAGCAACATTGAAATATTTGCTTCAAAATGTCAGCATATGTAAATGAGGTTCTCATTCCTATGTCATGTTTTGTTGAACGTTGTGGCAACCTTTCTTTCTTTTAATCTAACACTGCTTCAATATATTTCAAGACTATCAATTAAAGAATACAACAAATAGTTGCTTATATCAGGGCTCCCACGGTCATGGAAAACCTGGGCTGGAAAAAAGGCTTTGATGTGTATAGTGAAGATACATTCTGTTCTTGAATATATTGCTCTTGTATAACGGTGAGTATGAATATAAACAACAGCATAGCCATTATGATGTGCCAATATGTATATGACTGTATGACAACAAATGTTAATAAATATGATAGCATGAACACAATGAATATACAGTACCTGTATATGATAGTCTGACTGAGTATGAACAGATGATGAAGATATATTACATTGTGATCATGCAGTTCACATATATTGGCCTGTTCTTTCTCGCTGCCTTTAAAGTGATGTCCAGCGAGTCAGTCTGTGCCAGTATGACACTTTTGACAGCAGAGAAAGTGTGTGTCTAGCCTCAACCCATCCTTGGCAGACACACACACACTTCTCTGTCTGTCTGCTCTAAGCTCCCAGCAACAGACAAAGGCTTCGCTTCTCATTCAGATATTCTGCCTGTATGTGCTCCAGTACAAAATCTGCTGCATTCTGGGCCCGGCTGTCTGTTTTCACAAGCTTTGTTCTTTGGCGGTATAAGAAATTCAAACAGTTGACTGTGGAGTGAAGATGGAGGAATGGGAACGGGAATGCAGCCCTGATATCCCAGAATCCAGTGTGTTTTTGTACTCTGTGATCTCTCTCCCTCGGTCGGGGGTCTGGTGCTGCGATGAAAATTATATTGCCCTTCTCAGCATCACATTCTGTATGCATTGCATAATGCAACAGTTGAGGACTGGGGCAAGCACAATGAATCAGAGAATATCGCAGAGACATGAACAAACTGCAAAACACCCCAATGCACGCCAAGAGAAAGAGAGGAGAAACAGCAATGGAGAGCATTATCAATGTAGTTCATTTAAAAGCTTAACATACTCTTTATATTTCATCATCTCTTTAAGGTCTCCGAGAGAACAACGATTGAAAAGATTCATTTAAAGTTTGCTAAAACCCGCAGCTCACTTGCCACAATGTCTCTGAATTTCTCTCAAAAATAAGAAGTTAAAATCATTTACTTGATTCTCATAACCATAGAGCTACAGATCATTTGTTATGAGCTAAATGTGTGTGCAATAACATAAGAAATCAAGTTAAGCAGCCCTGGATGTGTGATTACAATACATTTGCATGGAGATTTTGGTGCCTTCATGGAACCCATCTACAATATTGCAATAGTACAGAGTGAAAAACGCAAAGCTCGAATTCAATTATCATGTGGGTTGGAATAATCATAATGTTATTGGAAACTCAATTACGAAGGCAAACCGTGTCTGAAAATTAGCTGAACTTAGCTAAGACGAGTCAGCCCTGAATTCATCAATTTTAGATTATCATAATATTGCATGTTCACTTTGATAGTGGCCACAGACAAACAGGCATCGCTCGTGCCAGCTCTTTCCCGGGATGTGTTTTATTCATGAAGGACTCTCTAATTTATTGCGTACACAAAAGTGATTTCGCCCTCGTGGCCTAAGGCTTCACGCCACAGACGCACAATTAATTCCATTATACGTACATTGTAGTTGTATGATCTATGTAGTTAAGCCACTATTCTTTCCAAAAACTCTGATAACAATGTGTCTGAAATTATTAGTTTTATTATTACCAGTACAGTTAGTAGTGGTAGAAGTAGTTTAGGAACCGGTACACGAGTGCATGACCTCTGAAATGATGCATTTCTCTCATCAGAACCGACCATGACATTAATATCATATATAAATGGTATTCTCATAGTGGAGGTAAATTACTTTGAAATGAAACTCTAGAGCACAGGTCATGCAGGCAGCATGAGATAAGAGAATTAAATTGTTTAAAAATATTAATGGAAAATGTTTCAATCTCAGCAGATTATCAGCACGATGCTTAAATGCATCGCCTGACAAGTCATGTGCTATAATAAAATATTCAGATGTCAGAGGAAAAGTGTTGAAAATCAAAGTGGTGTATAATGTATTTTCTAAAACTAGGAATGAGTAGGGGTTTGTTCAAAATTATTCAAAATGCTGTCTGCCGCCCATGTGTAGGTGCACTGAAAAATTCAGTGCACCTACAGAGGTAATGTTCAGAGGTAATTAACATTGCAAAACAAGGTCCAGCTCTGGTAGCGTGCAGTAAAGCTTGCCTACAGCTGGTTCAGGTCAATAGTCAGCCAAACGCACACCCAAACACAGCAGGTCAGGAGTTTGCACGTGTGTGTTCACCGCAAACTTTACAAGTGGCTTTGCTCTGCGACTGCTTTGCCATGATTTTCCCCATATTGAAGATGGTGACAGTGCTGAGCATGGAGCAGCCCGGGAGATGCTTCAATCCGGTATTATCAGGAGAGAGCACATTGCCTCGCACAAGGCTTTAATTTATTTGTGCCTGTTTCAGCCCCAGATTAAAGTTTAATTGGCACACACTGCCAGCTCCCAAGTTTTGACTAATTCTCCTTATCGGGAGTCCTTACTGAGTGGCTGAGGGCAATGCAGGGCCCACACACACACACACACACACACACACACACACACACACACACACACAAACACACACACACACACCACGCCACATGTCATAATTCCTGTTTTTCTTCTACCTTTTTTAATTAGACACTACATGAATACCCCATAAAGTAAGCCACTGTGTGTATGTGTGTATATTTCTTTGACCCAAGCAGTGTAATTAGACATGCTTCAAATTATTTAAAGCAGCATATAATGAATTCATACACATGGAGACGTCAAGACACCTTTGAATACAACTACTTCATAAATGATAGGTAAGACCAAGGCTAGTTATCACACTTTTTACTCTTGTGAATATTTCTCAGGCAAGGATTATTTTTCAAAGTAAATTTCTGTATAGACACATACCCATAACAGCATATAGACCTAGACTTCCGATAGTAAACAAACTGATTAGCAGTATATCGGACTGTAAGGGAGTGAAACACCCCCAAAAAAGGACAAATCTGTACTGCTAGATTCAACAGAGCAGCACTGTTGAGTTACAGTATGTGCGCTGTATTCTTCACGTCTTTAGTTCATGAACAAGGTTCCAATATGGATTAAAAAATATATATATATTTCCTCATGAATATGATTCATCTTGTTTGTCTCTTGATGTGTGTGTGTGTGTATGGTAATCTGCCCATTACTCATTCTTAAGTGCATTACAATTAGAGTAAAAGATAATGTAATCCTGTATTTGCACCTTGAATACATGAGAGAATAAACAACTTAATCTTTCATTTAAAAAAGTTTTGAAACACATTTTCAAGATAAAATATTTTTTTTTATGCATATGTTGAATTCTTTAGTCAAAAATATCACTACATTTTCTCAGGGTTACACCACATGACCAGAACAAAATGTGACTATTCATAAAAAAATATATGTTTTTATTTTAACTTTATGCTGTTTTGAGTGTCAAGGTGTCCAATCTGTTTTATTGTTTAATTGGTCAACTTAAACAACAAATATATATTGGTTACACCACATTACTTTGATTTGGTGGACAAAAAAGTTTTAAAAAATTAATCATTTATTAAAACAATTGTTTCACTGCTTATTTTTTTTTTTAAGAAATAACAATAAAAGATTATTCTGCAGTATTCATGCTTACATTTATTATATCAAGAATTTCAGCTTTTAATCAGCATTTTTTCTGTTTCTGGCACCACATGACATATTTTACTTTAATTTTATTTAAAAATATCAATATGGCTTCAAATTCAAAATTTTAAATATGCTCAAGAGGTGTATTCAATAAAATTTTTGTGTGAATTGTATTTTTAATTTAATAGATTTGGAGAAAAAAAATGAGCGTCACATCATTGACCCATAAACATGGCCATAATATACACCTGTTACCCTCTGTTATTGTATTTTATGATTAGTTTTGTGAATAAAATCCATGTTATGAACATGAAAGTATCAGACACACACACACACACACACACACACATTTGTTTCTAGTCCAATAACCGAACTAACGGAAGTTTGTGCTGTTTCCATGAAGTATGCTTAAACGGTGCTGTAAAAAGTTGTTTTATGCGTTTTATCTGCAAAACTCTGAAAAGTGTTGAAATTAAATACATGTTCATGTTGTAACTGTACATTTGTCATCTTCTGTTCTCTTCTTTTTTAAAGAAAGACAATAGATTTTCTCTAACTGTTTTCTTGGCCATTTCTGTGAGTCCACAGCACTTTTGAAAACTAGCATTACCTTCAGTGGCGTTAGTTTCTTGTGAACACTGAGAAGGACAAGACAACCCATCATCGCTAAACTTCGACATACCTCTTTGCCTGTGTTTTCAGAAAACTGGTGCCTTTTTGCAATGGGTAGAAAGATTGCATGCTCACGGTTGCCTGATTGCACAACTAAAGCATCACACTGGCAGAATATTTCCAAACTGTGTAAGTGTATGTGCATGATTAGTTCCCTATCAAAGCTACACTTTGATGCTGTGCTGATTTAGTACTTAGGGAACGTCTTTTAGGAGTGACCAGCTGTGAATATGTGTGCAACATGTCAATGAAATGGACTGGTATTTATAGCCTCTGCTGCTGACATCATCAGGATGCACCGTTACCAGGGGCAATAAATAGATACGCCACAGGTGAATCTTGTGAAACGTTCTATTTTTCTCTGATAGGAGTTAGATTTGTTAGGCAGTGTGCAGAAATCGTTTTCTTTTACTTTTCTTCTATCACTTAAGTGTGAAAGACAAAGAGAAAATTAGTGATAAACCAAGCAAACAGTGTGTTTTCCTTGAGGTTTCCCTGTTTACGCCATATGGCTGAATCAGACACACACCAGTTTTGTTTTGTTTGTTTGGGGGAAGAGCATGCTGCTCTTGCGTTAGAGTGAGGTGGGTGTGAGCATTGTGAGCTACTCACAGTGTAGTTGAGTCATCACGCTTTTTTCCAAGAGCCAGCCCCCACCATTTTGTCGTGGGGCTTTGTCCCTATCACTCGCTCTCTCTCTCTAGATCCAACCGGTCCCTTGCATGATCTCAAAGCGCGTCTCAGCGCCTCTTCAGTTCATGAGAGGGACGATGAGTCTCTTGGGACCGTGGATTCTGAGTTTCCTATTGTGGCAGGGCGGAGGCGGGGCTAATCAAGCCTCCGAGAGGGATAAAGGCCAATGGTAGACGGTGGTGCGAGGAAAAAGAGATCATTTACGGA
This sequence comes from Moxostoma hubbsi, assembly GCA_032164185.1. Classification (NCBI taxonomy): domain Eukaryota; kingdom Metazoa; phylum Chordata; class Actinopteri; order Cypriniformes; family Catostomidae; genus Moxostoma; species Moxostoma hubbsi. The sequence continues at coordinate 2,041,264 of JAVLUX010000036.1, read as the reverse complement.
CATGTCCATCATGTTTGTGTTTGTGTCTTTTGTTTTAAGTTTATAATTCAAATATCATAAAATCAGTAATCACTATATTATCTTGACAAGCCAGTTCTCACCTCCTCCTTGCCGTTAGAGGGTGGAGGAGTGGCCGAGGAATAAGCTACAGCGTATCGGAGAAACGGCGAGTAGGTTTTTTTTTTTATCTCTCTCTCCTCTCTCTCTCTCACTGCCACTCTGTGTCGGCCTTTTCCCTCTCTTTTAAATTGTAGTGTTTTTTGGGGGGGTACTACACTGTACTACCTCCGCTTGTCCCCTCCCTCGTCCAGGTAGATGGGGATGACCTGCCGTCAGACGGCGTGGAAGGCACGCCCCTCCCCAGGGAAAGGGGGGGGGGGGGGGTGTACATCAGGCTGGGAAAGAATGAGGGAGGAATGTGGCAGGGCGGAGGGTGAGGCCGGGTCGTGACGATACACACCGAGTCCCGTATCAGGCTAATCAAGCCTCCAAGTGGGATAAAGGCCGAAGACGGTGGTGCATCATATGTGTGTTTGTGTCTTTTAAGTTTATCATTAAAATATTATTTTAATTACCTCGATGCCCCAGTTTCACCTTCTGGCTTGTTCGGTGACTCGATGAACACAGTTATCTCCAGGTTTCAGGAGGTGAAGAGTCACGAGGAAGCCTTCTGGAAATTCCTTCATTGCCTCAATCAGGGGGAGGGGCCGCCGGCCACCCAGCCCCACCCCGGTCTTTCTAGAAGGAATGCTCAGAAATTAAGTGTGGCGAATCGCGCTCCCCTTCGTAAAGACTGGGGACCAGCTCGGGACGGGGCACGTGAAACATCCACCTGTACCTTTCCGATACCCCCACGAAACCTCTCCATTCCCGCTGCCTCTGGTGTTTCGGGAGTTAGCGATTTCCAGCAAAATGTTGGGTGTTCCATTGCTTCCTGCCATAGTCCAGGACACGGAACACTCGACTTTCCCTCAACAGGAAGTGTCAAAATTGATACCCATCTCAGAGAACCTGGCAGCGTGGAAACTACTGCCGGGTGTTTCTATGTGGGTCCTAAGAACAGTAGAAAAAGGCTACAGAATTCAATTCGTTCGCAGCCCTCTGCATTTCAACGACGTGGTTCCCACTACCGTGAAACCGGAACAAGCATGTCTACTGTGGAAAGAACTGCAAAATCTTTTGGTCAAAGGGGCCATAGAACATGTTCCCCTTCCAGAGAGAGAGTCAGGTTACTACAGTAGATACTTCATATTCCCAAGAAGGATGGAAGGATTGCGTCCGATTTTAGACCATTGAGGCTTGAATCGCTCAGTCAAGGCGCTCAAGTTCAAGATGCTAACCGCCAAGACGGTCATGTCTCAAATCCAACCTCACAATTGGTTGGTCACGATCGATATCATGGACGCATACTTTCATATAGAAATTCTGCCACAACACAGGAAGTTCTGCTTTTGGGGCAAAGCTTTTCAATATCAGGTTCTTCCATTAGGCCTAGCCTTATCACCGCACATTCACAAAGTGCATGGATGCAGCACTGGCTCCATTGCGACTCCGGGGCATCCGCATTCTGAATTATATAGATGACTGGCTGATACTAGCACAGTCACAAGAACTGGCATTACAGCACAGGGATATCGTCTTAGCTCATCTGGTTTCTCTGGGTTTGAGACTCAATGACAAGGAAAGCATTCTCTCTCCCACTCAGAGAACTACGTATCTGGGGATCATATGGAATTCGATCATGATGTGAGCACAATTGTTTCCCACTCGAATCAAGACCATTCAGAACACCCTGAGCAAGTCAGGCTAGGCCAAGGTTGCACTGTTCATCAGTATCAACGAATACTAGATCTCATGGCATCTGGGTCCTCCGTGATTACTTTGGACCTTTTGCACATGAGACCGTTTCAGTTGTGGCTCAAAGCCAGGGGATTTCATCCAAAGGCCAGTCCCCTAAGGCAGATAAGAGTTACGCGCTACATACCCTTTTTATGTGGTTCAGACCCCAGTTCCTCCCCTTGGGTCCCAATCTAGATGCGTCTTGCAGTCGCAAGTTGCTAACGACAGACACCTCCTTTCCGCCTGGGGAGCGGTCTTAAGTGATCGTCTAGCTCAAAGGTAATGGGAGGGACATCAGCTTGATTGGCACATCAACTGTCTCGAGTTGATGGCTGTATTTCTGGCCATGAAATACTTCCTCCAGCATTTGAGAGGATGCCTTGTCCTGGTGCGGGTGGACAACACAGCGGCAGTCTCTTACTGTACATAAACCATCAAGGAGCTAAACAGACTGGCATGGCAGATTCTCCTTTGGGCTCAGGGCAAGCTCCTTTCAATCGGAGCAGTTTATATCCCTGGATGCCTGAATTTGGGAGTGGACTTACTGTCCAGACAGAAAATACAAACGGGGGAGTGGAAACTCCACCCAGAGGCAGTGAAACAAATCTGGTTAAGATTTTACAAGGCAGAAGTGGACCTTATCGCCTCCCAACACAAAGCGCAATGTCCCTCTACTTCTCCCTGAGTCACCCAGCCCCCCTGGGTCTGGACGTGATGACACATACATGTGCCTGTATGCGTTTTCTCTGGTTTCTCTGCTCCCGGGAGTTCTGGCCAGAGTTCACCAGCAATGGTCTTGCCTCTTACTGATGGCGGCTCTTTGGCCGAACAGGGTATGGTTTTCAGAGATAATATCTCTCCTCGACTGCTCGCCTTGGGCTATTTCGGAAAGGAGGGACCTTTTGTCTCAGGTGCAGGGGATGATATTTCATCCCCGGCCTGAGTTGTGGAGTCTTTATGTTTGGCCCCTGAAGGGTACTGACTGAGGGACACTGGGCTTTCACCTGAAGTTATCGAGACCATTCTCAGTGCTAGGGCTCCTTCCACTAGGACAAGTTATGCCAATAAATGGGGTGTCTTTGAAAGGTGTTGCACTGCATATAATGCAGAGCCAGTTAACTGCTGGAGTGCTTCAATTCTGGACTTCCTGCAGGAGAAATTATGCCGTTTACAATGCCGGATCACGAGAAATTTCACAGACTCTGTCCAGTCCGTGCCTTTCAGGCTTACGTCCACCGCACTAGCCAGTATCGTAAATCAGGGCAACTATTTGTTTGCCATGGGGGCCGTAAAATGGGGGGCGGCCAACACCAAACAAACAATGTCACATTGGGTGAGGGATACTATTGCCCTGTCCTATGAGGCGCACAGTCAAGCTTTGCCAGTAGGTATCAGGGCTTATTATATCAGGGGGATTGCTTCCTCTAAAGTTTTGGCTAGAGGTGTCCCTCTGCAGAATGTTTGTAATGCGGAAGGCTGGTCTTCTCCGCATACATTCCTAAGATGTTATAGTTTGGATGTTCATGCCACTCTGGGCTCTTAATTCCTTGAGTCAACATCACAAGCTCATGTCTGAGACCTCTTGCACTCTTATGAACACAACTACACAACCGTAAGGGGTCCAGACATCCGTATTGCGGCGGTGTGGGTATTATCGTTCCCAAAGTGCTAAATCAGTGCAGCATCAAAGTGTAGCTTTTGATAGGGAACTTCTCAGGTTACTTGACTGTAACCCCTGTTCCCTGAAAAAGCGGAACGAGATGCTGCGCTTCATTGCCGCACTGATGATGCCCCAAGACAGCTCTTCAGACAAAATACCTGACAATGCACTTGTGACGCATCTATTTATAGCTCCTGGTACCGGCTCATCCTGATGATTTCACCAGCAGAGGCTATAAATTCCAGTCAATTTCATTGATGTGTTGCACACATATTAACCCTCTGGGGTCTGAGGGTATTGTGGGCCCTGGAGAAGTTTTGACATGCCTTGACATTTGTGCTTTTTTCAGTTGCTTAATAACATATTAATGGCTAAAGTCTGATTACACTATTTTCAGCACAAACTGGGCTACAATAATATGTGAGCAACATGAATGTACAGTTTTGTATTTCTGAGAAAATAACGTTTATGCATGGTTTTTGAAAAAAATACAATTTGAAGTCACTAAAATAAGGTCATATAACACATACTAAACATTTGTCCACAAGCCTTTTGAGAACTGGATCTTGTAGCATAGAGTTTTTGCTACAAAATGATGTGAAAATCATCCTGATCACTCATTCATACAAAACAATATAGTAATTTAACTTTTGTAAGACACTTTTAGTGTTGAAAGGTAATATGCGAGGAGGAGTGAATGATCATGAATATGGATTGTAATTCACACCTGAGGATACAAAGACCCCTCCCCTGGGCCCATCAATGAGGAATGTGACAGAAAGACTTAATGATCAAAATCAAGTTTTAAGTTAAAAGAAGTAATCTGACTATTTATTTTCTTTACATAAAGACTTAATTTTCGACCTACACTACCATTTAAAAGAAGTCTCTTCTGCTCACCAAGGCTGCATTTATTTGATCCAAAATACAGAAACAACATTGATATTCTGAATTCTTTTTACAATTTAAAAGAACAGTTTTCTATTTAAATATATTGTAAATTGCATTTGTGATCAAAGCTGAATTTTCAGCATCATTACTGCAGTCTTTAGTGTCACGTGATCCTTCAGAAATCATTATAAGATGCTGATTTTCTAATATGGGCATATTTAAAGTGCATTTTACTCAATTAACCCTAACACAAGCACAAGCATTGATGATGATAATGAGGCATTATAAACACTAGTTAAAATATAATCTAAACATTCATATTATTTTTATATCATATTAAATATCATATTTATATCATACAGCATACAATTTAAATACCTGCTTTAGCCGAAAGAGCATTTAAATGTAACTAAAATTGCTTATTAGGGCATATTGGGCTGGCATGTCTGGAAACAGTCCCACTAGTAAAATATGTACATGTTTATATAAAATAGCATGTCAACTAATTAAAACTAAATGACTTACTCGTCCGAAATTGTATCCTTGGCTGGATCAAGTTTCTCTTCAAAATACAAACATTCATCGGAGTCCTGCTCTTCTTCTGAGGAAAATGTTAACTCTTCCTTACTATTCTGAAGTTTCCTTGCCTGTGTGTCCTTACAAGCGCGCAGAAAAATGAATGAAATGTGTTGACATTAAACCTCACAGTCGGGGTATGTACATTTGCATTGATTGTCTCAGTACATTAGCGTATGAATGGCACGCTCTGCTGGTGGGTGGGATCACATTACAGATAATTAGATGAACTCGTAAAAACTGTACATCGCTTTGTTTCAAACAGATTGCATTGCAGGATAATATTTTTTTTTAATTTGAATTGTTTTAATAAAAGTAGACATTTTAAGCTTTCTTTAGATATATGTTTCATGTTTGTGTGATAAGTATTCGCAGAGTTTCAGTTAATTTTTGTGATGTGTTTCAGAAATATACTCGTGAACACAGAGACTGCTGTAAGCTCACCCTCTTTATTTTCTTTATTTTACAAAAGCACAATGTTTCATTGTTATTATGAGTGGACACAAATAAAAGTAGACCCTTTATAGTCTCTAATGATGTCTTACACTTATCTGTATACCCAAAAATGACGGAGTATTTTAAGTTGTTTCTGCTGTAATGACGAAAATATCCAACAGGACGTGCCGGCGCAGGGGTTACAGTCAAGTAACCCGAGATGTTTTAATTAATAGGCTACAGGACACAATTGATCTAAAGGGGATGGTAAGGAGGGATGGTGGTTTTACAAGGGGGATGGTTTTTAGTATTTCATGCAACCCCCACCCCCCCCCTCAACTCAAGCCCTGACTGATGGTTGAGTGTATGTTTATGCCAAAGTGGAGCGCATCCATAAATAACGCACACACACACACACACACACACACACACACACACACACACACACACACATTACTATCTAAAAATGACAACAAACTTGAACATGACAGTTAATATTGGCAATTATAAACATCTGAGTGCATAAGGTTTGGCTACATGAGCTCAGTTTGTGTATGAGTCTTTCTGTAAGATGTTGTCATCAGTTGTAGTTGTGCACACTGCAAATATGGGACACACTAAATAACAGTGATATCTCTGGAAACCAGAAGATAATATATGAGACAACAGCACTTAAAATATCTTTCTGCACACAAGTACATGGGCAATGAGCTTCACCTTTTATTTACTGTGTGTGGATATTAAAAAACTATGTGTTGCATCATGTGTTTATTGTGAAATTACATTTTCCATGTAACTTCTGAAAATTGCTTTATTTATTATTGTAATATTTCAGTGACAATGTAATATGATATAAAGGATAGGATGTCCTTTTCAGTGTTGGGTGTAATCTGATTACAAAGTCATTAGTTTCTGTATTAATATCACTGAATTAGTCAAAAGTTGTAAAACAAAAATGTAACATTACATTTTAAAATCTTGTTTTCAGATCACACTTACTACTATAAATTAAGTGAATTACTTTAAAGTACATAACTTGGGTTGCACACATTTGTAGAAATAAGACATTTTTCTTTGTTAATTGAGCAAGAACAACGTGTCTGAGAAAGTAACTTAAAAGTAAAATAAATAGTCATATGATTACTTGCTCGATTAAGTTAACAATACAATAATCTGATTACAGTTTTAAGAATAATTAAAAATGTGTAGTGTGTTTGTTAGTTTTTTGAGTGACTTGTGTAACACTGGCCATTCTATTTTTACTTTTGTGTTCCTTTTTATTTTTCACAGTCCATTCTCCAGTACTAATGGTTGTGCTCATGAACCCTTAACAATACTTGTCTCTTTTTAAAGAAGACCAACTCGGTCTCACGATAAGTTGTAATAATAGTACGAGATTGCAAAATTGTAAGAAATTGTACAATATGGCATGTAAAAAGCGTTAGACTTTAATCCGAAAGAGAAAAATAAACAAACCAAAGAATAAAGTTATGATTACGAGATTACCCCTAACCCAAACCTAACCATAAAGTCTCACCCCTAACCCAAACTCTAAACATAAACATGAATTTAACAGAGAGATACATTTTATGTAATCAACTTTGAAATCAAGAGTTGCCACAGTGTTGAGAATAATCTGATTATAAAGTTAGGCTATAAATTGCTATAATCTAAATACTTTTTAAGTTAAAAAGTGGTGTGCACATTACTTTTTATTTTTGTTATCAGATTACATCTACGTTCAATTAAGGTAATTATTTAGAATTGCAAATTATTGCAACTTGTGCTATATGTGTAAAATATGAATTTAAAATTGTAATTCATATGTATGTCTGTTTATGTTTCTGTGACAGATGAAGAATGTGATTTCTTTTCAATTAAATCATTAGTAATGTGATCTGATTATAAATTTAGTTACCCATATAACTTGCCCAACACTGACTGCAATGAGACTCTGCTGAGGCAGACACATGTGATTTTTCTATTCAAGGATTCATCATAAACACTTTTTTTAAAAGATCAAATTTACAGTATTTAAAAGTGAATTGAGTGATTTGACACTGGATCTGGCCCCCACAGTGATTCTGGTTTCTCCCAAGGTTATTTTTCTCCATTAACCAATATCTTATGGAGTTTTGTGTAACTTGCCACAGTCGCCTTCAGCTTGCTCACTGGGGTTCATAATACAATTATTATATAATTGTTTATTTTTATGCAACATTTACAATCATGTAAGGGTTAATGCCCGACGAGGTGTCCATTGTCAGGTTTTAATGGACGACGGCGAGGTGTGAACCGGCCGACGCGCAGCGGAGGAATGGACTAAGGCCTCCGCCTTAGTCCATTAAAACCTGACAATGGACACCTTGGAGGGCATTAACCCGCTTATACCATGGTCACTTGCCAAATAAAACATTTTTAAAACATTAGTTTATATTTTAATTAGGCTAAAGCTAGTTTTTACAAATAATAACTTGCCTGACGGTTTATTTAGCAACCGGAGATATTTATAGTCCGCTCAGCTTGTAGAACCCTTCAGGTTCAAAAATGCATTTTTTTTTTCATGAAACACAAAGGTAGGCATAGTTATTTTTTTATTACACATAAAACAATTAATCAAACAACAATCAAACAAAAAAAAACAATTAGTTCTGCGCTCCAGCGATTTGCGCTTATAGAGGGCAATAAATTAATCAGATCAAAGAGAGGGTCATTTGCCTACATGCTAGCTTTTTTATTTACAATTAATTTCAACGTTTCCATTTATAGTGCAATTTGAAAAAGTCGGCCAGTCAGACATAGGGGCCTTTGAAGGAGGATCCACAAAAGCTGGGTACTGCCCATGATGGGCACTTGATGCAGACAGTACGTTGCTCCAGCTTCGTCTCTCACGGACTGACAGAGCCCAGTAAGCCCGCAGACTGCTCTCGCATCAATGGCCTGTCACCGACATTATTTGACGGCTCTCCAGTCCAGCATCGGAGAGTCGACCTACAGCGGTGCTTCGGAGGCTGTGGTTAGTGTAGACCTTCGAAAGACCCACCACCTATGATAATACGATGATGATAATAATAGTTATAATTATAATAAAAGTAGGTCTACTAGGCCTAATAATACATTTATATTGACATAAATTGTAAATACATCTTCGCTGATCTTTTTCATCATGTTCCCGAGGTAGTGGATACCCATCGGCTCCCGGCTGTACCACACTTCGGAAGCGGATGTCACGGTGCGCTTCGGATGGTGGTAGAAAGCTTTTGCGTCAGATGGACATTTGGACACATAGGACGTGAAACTTTTTACCGGACACAGCGGATCCCCGGGTCTGGCAAACATAAAACCTCGGAAGTTTTCCTTATCTGGGTCATTCGGATCGTTGTGGTTTTTGGTGTGCGGATTGTAAGCCAGGGTGACAAACTCAACCCCATCCTCGTCTCTCTGGACTTTAAAAGACTGCATGGAGAGCTCCCGGTTGCCCTCCCTGCCACGCCGAGCCAAACACAGCTGGATGTCAAACCAGACTTTTCTGACCAGGCCAAGGGGCGTATCGGGAGACAGTACAGGTGAATTCTTTATGATTTCAAGATCAGACTCAGAAATACGTGGATGGTGAACGCTGGTATCTTTACCGCTTTTTCTGTAACGCTTAATTATTGCTTTAAACACAGCATTACAGGTCATGAATCTGGTGTCAGTTATAATATTGAATTCCCTTATATGGCGGTTGATACCGGCTCTCAGGCTCCTTAGGCTTGAAACGCTGTACTCTCCTCCTGCCTTGGTTGTCTGGACAGCTGCGTAAAACTCCCGCAGGGTCTCATTCAGAGCAGCAGCGGTGTAATTTTCAAAGCTGGAGTCCATTTCTTTTTGAACAATAAAGTCTCTGAGTGTATTTACTGCCCATTTCGTATTTTTTTTCGTGTTGATCTCATCTTTTTCGTCTTCTATTTGATTCAATTCTCCCGGTGTTATCTCTTTGTGTCGTTTCTCCGTTTTATTTACATTTTTTTCTTTCTTCAGCAGCATCCCAGTCGTCAAAGTTGTCATATTCTCCATAAATGTTAAAAGAAATAATGAAGTCGCTCATTGTTGTATTAGTAGGCTATGTAATATCTAACTAACGTTAGATGTTTGTTTTGATAGAGCAAATTGTTAACGGATACTTTGACTGCCTGTTGCTATGGTTACTCACAGCTGTTGTAGGCAGCGCATTTATTTATTAATTTCGAATGGTAAACAGGCAGTTTCACCAGAACTACTTTACTAGGTGTCCTCTATCACTTTTTAACGGACACCCTGCAGCCAATCAGAATCGAGTATTCACCCAGACCATGGTATAAATTAAATCAAACTACACAATGATCACTCTGATATTTTATATATATTACAGTTAAATTTTTTTTGTTAATGCATGCTGCTTTGAAACAATGTATGTTGTGAAAAGTGCTATACAAATAAAAATAACTGGACACACACTCACATGACTGCATATGGCTGCATAAACCAATATCCTGCCAGGGCAAATCTGGAATTTTGCCAAACACACAGGTAAATTTCACTCAATGCGCCCAGCTGGAGACCCGCACTGCTCTAATGCAAATAGTGTGTTAACACATGCTCCCTGAACGCATTAGCGCTCACTGTAACCTGCCACTATACTGCTGCACATGTGGGAACACTGAAACCTAGAGTGCATGGAACAGATGCACAGATACAGGGCATGTTTGGATGGATGTTTAGGTGTGTTAACACACCTGGAAACCTTTGATGACTGCGGGGTCATTTCCACACCACTGGACTATGGATTACTAATAGTATATTGTACTTGATGGTACTTTCTTATGCTTGTTTTTAACACTTTCTAAAATTACAACACAGAAAATATATATTTTTTGAAAAGTTACATAAGTTACAGAGCTGAAAAGATGCATAGTGCATGACAAGAATAACATGTTACATGTATCCACATCAAACTCACATTTACCATCCATACAGACACCAGTTCTTAAAGAGAGACTTGTGCCCATATGACCAGGCTGAAGACTATACACGCTCCATGTGCACTTCCTCTAAAAAGCATGAGTGCCTCGGGACTTCCTTCCTCACTGAAATGGACCAATTACACATGATCATTCCTCAGCCAAGGCCTGGGTAACAGATGGTAATATTGTCTGAATGCTGTATGTGCCAGTTATAGTAACAAACTCTGCGGTGCACACACGCTTTATCCCGGGAGTTGGCCACTGTCCTCTCACAGATATCCTCATTCCTGACGATTACTGGCAGCATGAGCTGCTCAACTTAGAGCATCCTCAAGAAATTGCAGCTTTCCTTTTTTTCATCTTTGCCTGTCAGTTCACATACTATTTATAAAACAAAATTTTGCATTAATGTCAGATGAATCTGGTGAGATGAGCTGCTTGGCAAAGAACACAGCCTGAGTGCAAAACAAAGAGAAAATATTACTGAATTACGTTTATATTGTCAGTATTATTAATACAGCTAATATATTATTATTAAAGGTGTAGTATGCAGCAATTTTCATGTAATATTCAACTTTTTTTGGGCAATGTGTGAACTTAAATTAGTCCTTCCTGGACTTCCTAGGTTGCCTATTAAAGCCTGTAGTCTGATTTTTATGGGAAGGGAACGGGTCGCTTTTGCCGGGAAATTCCAAAGGATGTGACGTTTATACGATCCCAAGAGCCTTCTACTGAATCCCGTCTGGCTAAGCAGGAACGTGATCATGGTCGAGTGAACATTGGCAGGGCATTTGATTCTTGGAGGGACCTTCGTTCGGTTTTGGGGATCAAAACCGACCCTGAATTGAATTGGCGTTCTTCTTATTGGACAGGTAAGCTTTCATAACTTCAAAGCATGTGAAATATAGTGCCATAAGTAATGATCTGTGTAATTTTAGCTAACTTGATCTTGCCTGCTAAAGCTGATGAATTGTATGTTACCTTGCTTCCTAACTTAACAAATAAATTAAACAATCTTCTCTTTATACTAAAGGTCAGGTATACAGGATAAATTTAAGCAAATACGCTGCTTTCTTTACTGTAGTACAACATGTGACATACAAAACATACAATAGTGAAACATAACAGTGCAGTGCAACAGTAAACTGTCTGGTATAGTTCGGTAGTATGTAGCTGTATATGTGTATCAGTATGCTATGTTAGCTGATAAGAAGTTTTAGTTAAGTCTCAAAATTTGTGGTAAAACAATGATAACTGTATAATCTTAATTATGCTACTTCATCTGTCAGCATGATTCCGGTGGATCATGTTCAGTCTCTTGGTATGTTACGTCATTGTTTTGGCTGATGCTCAATGGATCGCATCCCTGTGGATACCCATGCCACAGGTGTCATTAATAACAAGGGTTCCCCGTCTGTCGCTCACTTCGACGTCGTGTCGAAGAAGCGACACTAGGGGTCTCTCTTGAGCGCCGAAAGATGCCTCTGATCTATGAAAAAAGGCCAATGAGAGTTGGCGAACAGTATTTGCATACCCCGCCTCCGGATACGGATATAAAGGCGAGGGAAATACGCTCGTTCATTCAGTAATTTTCTTCGGAGCCGATGGTCGTGTGTCTGCAGTCAGCTGCGAATGACACAAACTGATCCTGCTTCTGATCCTCTGACGCTCTGCTTTGCAGTTGGATTTACGGTGCACTTCAGCGGCTTTTCTCTTCACTGCCGGCGTGCAGTTTGCCCCTGGGCGCTTCGACAGCGCAGAGTTAAAAGAGTTGAAAGAGTGATTTTCTCTGCAAAAGAGTTTATTTCTCTGAAAGAGTATTACACAGCGGCGTTGAACATCCTTTTCAGGACGCGTCTTTATAAAGATGTAATTTCCGCCCCTGTGTAATTTCTGGATGCGGTGATTTCTCCCCACCTCTCTCGGTCATAAAAAGCTGTCTTGCATGCCTGGGCTGCGATCACACGCAGGCAGCGTTTTATGAATGGTTCATGTTCTCAGTGCGAGAACATAGCCATGGCAACATTGTGGTTGTTTGGCTTTCTTTTGTAATGAGAGAAAGCCGCTTCAGCCGCCCCCCCGCGCCTCGCCTCCTTCCTACGGGATTGACGCAGGCACCGCGGGCGATGAACACGATTTGGGGACAATGACGGGCTCTGTTCGCCGGGTAAAACCCCTCGAACCTCCCGCCTCCCCGGCTGAGCCCGGGATGAGCATTCAGTGTGAGAACATGGCCGTTATAGCATTGCGGTCACACGGCTTTCTTTTGTAATGAGAGAAAGCCACTTCAGCCGCCCCCCGCGCTCCGCCTTCTTCCTACGGGATCGCCGCGGGCGTTGAAGGCGATTTGGGGAATATGACGGGCTCTGTTTGCCGGGTAAACCCCCTCGAACCGCCCGCCTCCCCAGCACGCTTGCTTGCTTCAGAATTGGATGACATCACCGCTGCATTGGAGAGCGTTACAGCGGCATCGGATGCTGATCACTCACCTCGGCCACCACCTTCGGGTCTGCCGCCCAGCCTGAGCCTGACGCACGGAGATCCGCTATGCATTCCCGGGCTACTTGATCGGTCCCGCGGGCAGGTGCGCCGCTCACAGCCACGTCCCCCCCCGGTTCCTTTCTTCTCGGATGTGCATGACGAGTTGAGCAAAGCCAAGGCTTCTTCGCTCCTCCGCTCTCACTACCCTCGCGGTGGAAAGGTCCCAGACCGCTTCCACTCTGCACGCCACGGCCCTTCCTGCAACCAACGCCAGGCCAAGGCACTTCAAAACTTGCACCTTGGGTAGTCCTGTTCTTGATGTGCTGCAGGAACTGCGCTGGATGACCAACCGCGCCCCCGGGCCACGGAGGTCAGAAGCGCCGGCACTCGAACAGGCGATGGCCACCCCTTGTGGTCCAGAAACGCATCTGTGGACTGGACCTGGTCGAAATGCGGGAGGTAGACAAGGCACACCTACTCAGCGGTGAAGCAGACGGAGGCCACTGCACATCCTGCCCCGCCGCAAGCCTGCTGCCATGGGCCATGCCCCGTCTGCTCGCCGAGGTCGTCCTCCTGCGGCTATGAAACACCCTGCTCCACCTCAACCCGGGCCCAGCTCTCAGCTCCAGCGTCGAGCACTCCGCAGGAAGCAGACGCCCCCGTCTCACGGACCCCCTCGAGGACCCGGAAGGCTCCCAGGCTGTCCGTAGTCACTCAACCCAGGGACCAAGATGTTAGCTCCGGAGGTGGTAAGACCACTCCGTCCCCGGTGGAGGGCCGGGAGGAGAATTTTTTGTCAAATTAGTTTTCACATTCTCATATTCTCTGTAACGAGCTATTTCCGTTTGTCTTTGGGTCACCTGGCCCGCAAATGCCGTTCTCACGGCACTTTGCCACCAGATCTCAGCAGTCCCGGCTTCCTGGACACAGACCACCCGTCTCCAGCTCCACGACTGCCCCCCCCGGCCGGCCGGTTCCGACCAGTCTAGAGGACGCCTACCCGAGACCTCCTCCTCAGTCGCTAACCCGCCCCCTGCCGGGTGTGCGGAGCAAGGTAAGTGCTTTGAGTCTTTTCTCAGCACGCCAGCTGCTGGTTGCCCTGTCGCCGCCCAATGCTGCCCTACCTACTCCGCCCCCCTGCGAAGCCCTGCCGGGTATGTCAAAATTAATCGTCCCCTTGGTGCCCCTAGCGCAGAGGTTGGACGCATGGCTTTCACTTCCCAACCCGTCTCGCTGGCTGGCCCGGACCATCCGACTCGGTTACGCAATTCAGTTTGCCAGGCCCCCGCCCCCCTTCATGGGCGTCCGCTTTTCCGCCGTATATGGCGAACATGCCCAGTCCCTGCGCGCGGAAATCACGACTCTTCTGGCCAAAGACGCGATAGGGCCTGTCCCTCCAACCGAGATGAAGGAGGGTTTCTACAGCCCTTACCTCATCGTACCCAAGAAAGGCGGCGGCTTACGACCAATTTTGGACTTGCGAGTTTTCAACCAAGCGTTGCACAAACTCCCGTTCAAAATGCTCACACTTAACCTGCATCCGACATCTAGATTGGCTCGCAGTGGTAGACCTGAAGGACGCGTACTTCCACGTCTCCATCCTGCCCCGACACCGCCCCTACCTGCGGTTTGCATTCGAGGGCCAGGCGTATCAGTACAAAGTCCTCCCCTTCGGCCTGTGTCTGTCCCCTCGCGTCTTCACAAAAGTCGCAGAGGCAGCTCTTGCCCCGCTCCGAGAAGCCGGCATCCGCATACTCAACTACCTCGACGACTGGCTCATTCTGGCCCACTCGCGAGAGTTACTATGCGCCCACAGAGACCAGGTGCTCAGGCACCTCAGCTGTCTGGGGCTTCAGGTCAACTGGGAAAAGAGCAAGCTCTCTCCAGTTCAGAGCATCTCTTTTCTCGGAATGGAGTTAGACTCGGTCTCAATGTCGGCACGTCTCACCAACGAGCGTGCCCAGTCAGTGTTGAACTGCCTCGCTGCCTTCAGGCCAGGCACAGCGGTCCCCTTAAAACTTTTCCAGAGGCTCCTGGGGCATATGGCGTCCTCCGCGGCGGTCGCGCCGCTGGAGTTGATGCATATGAGACCACTCCAACACTGGCTCCAGACCCGAGTCCCGAGACAAGCATGGCGCCACAGCATGCACCGGGTAACAATCACCCCCGACTGCCGTCAGACATTCAAACCCTGGAAAGACCTCTGTTTCTTACGGGCTGGAGTGCCCCTACAGCTGGTGTCCAGACACGTCCTGGTCACGACCAACGCCTCCAGATTGGGTTGGGGCACCGTTTGCAACGGGCACGCAGCCTCAGGCCGTTGGAAAGGGGCCCAGCTGCGTTGGCACATCAACTGCCTCGAGTTGTTGACCGTCCTTTTGGCCCTGCGGAAGTTTCTCCCGTTAATTCGGGACGAACATATCCTGGTCAGGTCGGACAGCACCACTACGGTCGCGTACATAAATCGTCAAGGCGGCGTACGCTCCCGCCACATGTCACAACTCGCCCGTCGTCTCCTCCTTTGGAGCCATCACTGACTTAAGTCGCTGCATGCCACTCACATCCCCGGCAACCTCAATGTGGTAGCGGACGTGCTGTCACGACAACGCTTGCCTGGCGGAGAGTGGAGGCTTCACCCCCTCTCGGTTCAGCTGATTTGGGAACGGTTCGGCAAGGCCCAGGTAGACCCCTCTGCCTTCCGAAGACCTCCCACTGCCCGCCCTGATACGCCCGCTCAGAGGCTCCCCTCGGGGCAGATGCATTGGCACACAGCTGGCCGGAGGGGCTGCGCAAGTACGCATTCCCCCAGTGAGCCTTCTTGCACAGGTGCTGTGCAAGGTCAGGGAGGACGAGGAGCAAGTCACTCTCGTGGCTCCTTACTGGCCCACCCGGGCCTGGTTCTCGGACCTTGTACTCCTCGCGACAGCCCCTCCTGGCGAATTCCCCTGAGGAAGGACCTTCTTTCTCAGGGACGGGGCACGCTCTGGCATCCGCACCCAGACCTTTGGAACCTCCACGTCTGGCCCCTGAACGGGATGCGGAAGATCTAGCTGGTCTACCACCACGGTCGTAGCCACGATCAACCAAGCCAGAGCCCCTTCTACCAGGCAACTCTACGCCCTGAAATGGTGTCTGTTCGTAAATTGGTGTTCTTCCTGGGCAGAAGACCCACAGAGGTGCGCAGTTAGGTCGGTGCTCCTGTTCCTGCAGGAGAGGTTGAAGGGGAGGCTGTCCCCGTCCACCCTGAAGGTGTATGTTGCCACTGTCGCAGCTCACCACGACCCAGTAGATGGCAAGTCTCTGGGTAATCACGACTTAATCATCAGGTTCCTAAGAGGTGCCCGGAGGTTAAACCCCTCCAGCCAAACCTGTTCCCCTCCTGGGATATCTCAGTGGTCCTCGCCGGTCTTCAGAGATCCCCCCCCCGAGCCGCTAGAATCAGTTGGCTCAGGGCCCTCTCCTTAAGATGGCCCTGCTGATCGTGCTCGCTTCCATCTAGAGGGTCGAGGACCTGCAAGCGTTCTCTACTAACGACACTTGCCTGGAGCTCGGTCCGGCAGATACTCATGTGATCCTAAGACCTCGACCGGGCTATGTGCCCAAGGTTCCTATCATGCCCTTCAGGATCAGGTAGTGAACCTACAAGCGCTGCCCCGGGAGGAGGCAGACCCAGCCCCCTCACTGCTGTGTCCAGTACGTGCCTTGCGTGCCTACCTGGAACGCACCCAGAGCTTCAGTTGCTCTGAACAGCTCTTTGTCTGCTTTGGAGGACAGCAGAAAGGGAACGCTGCCTCCAAACAAAGGTTGTCCCACTGAGTGGTGGATGCCACTCTGCTGGCCTATCACACCCAGGCCGTGCCACCCCCTCTGCGGGTTCGAGCCCACTCTACTAGAAGCGTGGCATCCTCATGGGCACTGGCTAGGGGCACCTCCCTAGCAGACATTTGCAGAGCTGCGGGCTGGGCAGCACCTAACACCTTTACGAGATATTACAATCTCAGGGTTGAGTCAGTCTCGTCCCGTGTTTTCACAGGACTGAGCCCGTAGAACTCGGTACACGTCGACGGTCTGACCGGGTGAATCGCTTGTTCCAGTGCCGTTTCCCTCTGCCGAGGCAAAACAGTGCGCTTCTTTCCCAGAAGACCTAGGTCCCTGGTTGATTCCTCCCTAGCCCTTTGGGCCAGCACAGCAGTTCAGCGGAGGAACTTGCTGGCCCAGTCCACTATGGGTACCCCAGGCTACCCCTACTGGAATAGGTGCTCCACAGATCAGGCCTCCTATGGGACTCCTCCTGTGTGTACTTCCGTGGTACGTTCACCTTATGAGCTGACCCGCATCTCCCTTAGGCAGTCCTTGGCTGCCCTCCGGTCGCCGTGTTGTAGCAACTCCCTCCTCCTCGAGGTTGGATCTACCACCGCGCCATTCTCCCCACATGTGACCCAAGAGGCCATGTGATGTATTTTGCCACCTCTACCTCCCCTTTCGGGTGGGTGTGGCCTCCGCAGGGTCTTTTCCCCCTAAAAGAATAGGAATTCGGGATAAGACCCCCTTCCCTCGATGCGGTAAGGGCCCCGGCTGCTCTTGCTCTATGCCGAGAAAACATAGAGAGAAAAGAGGCCCAGCCAGGCTTGGCCCGTTCCCTAGTTGGGAGCGTCACCTTGTTCCCCCCTAGGGTAACCAAAAGGATTCTGATGCTTTTTCGGGGCATTGGGGAAGAGTACATGCAGCCTGAGCACAGTTGGTCGCTTGTGCATGTAGAAATACCTGCCCGCTTCTGTGTCAGCAGTACACGTACACGGCTCAGTGCATGGCGAGTTTTGAAGTGGACCCCTAGTGTCGCTTCTTCGACACGACGTCGAAGTGAGCGACAGACGGGGAACGTCTCGGTTACGTATGTAACCTCCATTCCCTGATGGAGGGAACGAGACGTCGTGTCTTCCCGGCCACGTCGCTGAGCCGAGCCGCTGAGGTGCCCGGAACACTCCCAGCTCCTCAGAAAAATCCTGAATGAACGAGCGTATTTCCCTCGCCTTTATATCCGTATCCGTGATCATCATCCGTAATGATGATCAGACCTTAGCTGATTTCTGTAGCTCCAAAAATCACATATAGCCATCATAAGATTAATCCATATGACTTCAGTGGGTTGATTAATGTCTTCTGAAGTGAAATGCTAGGTTTGTGTAAGAAACAGATCAATATAATTTTTTTTTTATAAAAAAATATTTGCTTCCGCCCTGTTGTTTTGTGCACATTCACGAGTGTGGAGTTAAAGCTGCCTCTTGAATGACATAACCGCAATGGCAAGTTCACGCGAGAACTGATGGGAAAAAATATGGAAGTGTTGTTTACAACAGAGGAAGAGGAATGTTATACAGAAGCTGAATTGGTTTTGCTATAGATCTGTTTTTGTATCTGTTTCTTTTTCAAAATGGTGCTTGCATGTGCTTATCCTGGATGCCTCAACCTACTGAAAAACATTGCAAGAGGAAAGATTCTGACCAGAGTGATACCATAGCTGGCCGGAAGAGAACATTTTCAGTAAAAATTTTGCTGAAATATTCTTCCAAAAATCTCAGTTTGTGTTCAACTGAAGAAAGAAAGTCTAACACACCTGGGACGGCATGAGGGTGAGTAAATTATTTTTTGGATGAACTATCCCTTATCATATCATATAAGGAAGTGACACATTCAGATATTTACTGAAATATTAACTATTGACAGACAGACAGACAAACAGATGCCAGGAAAGGCTGGATAGAGAGAAGGTGAAGACTCAATTGAAGCATGTGGTATGAGATTTATTTTGTAAGCCCGTTTATCGGTCCAATGGCGGTCTCCAATAATACGGGTGAAGGTCTCTGCGCGTTACTGTCTTTCTTTTACGCAACACAACAAGATTCAATAAAATACAATTTCTCTTATGTACTACCTCGTTATTTCATCTGACTCCATAAATGAAAAAGGTTTTAATGATATCTGAGCATCATTAAAAGTGAGCGAATGTTTGATTATTCTTTTAACTCCTTTAATTATATTTTACCCGTTCAGATTAGGAAACTATGTCGCTTTGAGGTCCTCGCGTGTTTTCTCTACACCGCGGGTCTCACGATCACAAGCGGCCAGTATTGGATCATCAAACAGAGGTAAATTGCTATATACCTGAGATCGGTCACGTTCCCGTATACACAATCAAAGATACTTCAGTATAGCCCCCATGGAATTGCATACACTTCAATTTAACTTAACGTTTTCTTCAGTAGAGGTCACGACCACTATTACAGATGTAAGTTGACCAACATAACTTCTCTTATAATAGCTTTGGATTGGCCATGCGTGGTTTCCCATGTACACTTATCTGAAGAAACCTCAAGTCAAAACAGAGGTAAGACACACCCGAATTTAGATTGGTCAAGCAGCATTTAGCTGTTCTAAACGGAAATACACTTTCTGTCTTTGCAAACCAAGTATCCAAGTAATCTGACGCAGACTTGCGGTAACATACGAATCGCTCAATCTGTTTGGGAAAACAATTTCAGAGTCAGTCAGAATAAAATCAAATGTTTACAATTTATTGACCAGGTAATAGAACAATAATTCAAAATCCAATTCATAAGGCAAAATCATCGAACAATCAATATAATCACAACAGTACGGAAATTGAGGAATTTGTAGAAATATTACCTGGCAACGAAAAACTACACACAGCGATCATGTGGGAAGTCTACCTACAGACTCCCAGCCTGATATAAACTACACACAGTAAACTGTGCGGGATCGTCTGACTACAGAGAGCCACAAACGATGTGCCACATCTCCTTAAATACCCAGATAATTCAATAAGCTAACCAAATGGTGTGTCTGTCATTATAATTAGATTTGGCTCCCCATTGAGTAGGTTCCTGTACATTTACATATACAGGATCTGGGGGAGGGCACACCTTTAAGAGGCACACTACATCTCTCATATTCTATAACTTCTTTTAGCTTTTCATTATAGCTAGGAGGATGAGACCAGTTTACCAGGCACACTGAGACACTTAAAATGATATCAAACATGTTATAGTTACTTTTTTGTACACACTTGACATTGTATAGGTTTTTAGTGAGTTTTGAGTGAGGAAGGGAAGATAATCAGACGGTAGAAGTGAGGCGCGAGCCCCTGCTGGCTGTGCCTCCGATGTTGCTGTTACATATGCAAGAGACAGTTCAAATGTTGATTCTCATGAGAGCCAAATGTTGATTCTCATGAGAGCCTTTTGTTCTCCCGAGGGGTAGCCCAGACTCGCTGTCACCTTACAATTTCAACTCTAAAATAAACAAATCAAATAAAAACTACCCAGAAGGGGCAAACTCCAAGGTCCAGGGCAGAACACTGTTGGGCCTCAGGTACACAGATAAGACACAAAGGCAGGCTTATGCACAGTAATAAACTTGTGGCCTGTAGGAAATTAAAAGCCTGATATCACAAACAGTGCCAAAATCAAATATAGTGAGTCTAATCCAGATTTCAGATCCCACGAAGCCTTGCTCACTATACACCCATGTGTGAAATTCTGAAGGATTAAACTCTCAACTCTTATTGGATGAAACAAATTACAGAACGCGTCCCTAAACATGAAGTCATCGGAAGTATAACAATTCTGAGGTCTTTCTGGGCGTTGCTTCCAGCAACTGTATGTGCCGCATCTAGATGCAGCTATGCTGCTCCCAGGTGTAGAATCTTTGGCCAAGGAAGTAACGTAAATACCTGAAAATCCATAACGTACATACCATCTTGCTGGACAAGTTGAGATTTCTCCATGTTCCACTGAGCATGCTAACAGATCCGATTTCTCTTCCTTCTTCAACCAAGTCAACTTTGCTGTTTCCTCCGCTGATGCACAGAGAATCATCTGCCGTACCACCTGCCGACAGAGCGAGGAAACAGCCCCCCATAATCACCCGAACTTTGAGGAACCGAGTCGTAGTAGCTGAAACTCCAGTCAATAGGTGGCAATAGCACAAAAAATGTGCAGATTCATCCACAAACTGTCCCGAAGGAGTGCTGCTATACAAAACAAAGTCCAGCTGCTAGGCACAACCAGCACAAAAAGAAACAAAAAGGCAATCCGCTTACTCGGACAGTCAAGTGAATGTTCAGCGAGTCAGGCACACTCATCTGCAACTGATGAGAATCACACCATGACTTACTCATTCCATTGACATTATGAAGGAAATTGCTTGCTGTGGGCATGTAAATATTTTGTGGCCATCCTTACTATCGCTTCTCAATTTGGCCGGGAACATCAGTGCAAACTGAACTTCAATCGATGTAAGAGTTTCTTGCATTCCTTGAATCGATCACGTTTCTCCCTTGTTGAATTTGCAAAGTCTGGGAACAAGAAAAGGCTGAGGTTCCAAGAAAGCCTCCTTTGCTTCTCGGCTCACATAACACAAGATTGATCTCAGAAATGTGGCCAGAATTGATCAGGGCCTGTCTCCCTCAGCGGATCTCAAACCCGGTACCCTGTGAGCACGCTCAAATAATTGTTTCACTGGTTACGATTCCCAAGATCTTAAAAATTTTCCCAGATGCACTCCAAGTCTGTCTTGGTCACTAGTAGAATAGCAGATAATTTACTCTCTGATGACTCCAGATAATCAATCTTTTTCTCAACATCTGACATTCTTGTAAACACCTCGGAGTGCCTATAGTGTTTCGGATGACTCGGACAACACACGGTCATACCCAGGGCTGGACTGGTAATCTGACATGCCGGGCAGGCTGGTGGGTCAGCTACGGAATGGGCAGAATGGGCCGCGATAATCTAAAATGAGCCACCGCATTATGCAGAACGGACCACAAAACGGCAGAAAAGATATGATATATGATAAGATATGCAGATAAGGACAGCAAACCTACAACACCTCCAAAACTATAACTTTTGGCTCAAATGGAAATGTCAAAATGTTCACAGGGGTAGTAACACAGCATAACGTGCTCCATTATTCACCAGGGCCGCCAGACTCCTCAAAAGATCATGCTGCTGGCCCCCCATCAGCAAGACTAGACTATGTACCCCCTCCCGTTAACACCAAAGTTTACTTTGTAGGTTGGGAAAGGGGAACAGGGGAGGCCAAGCTGCTCCCCAAAACAGTCAGTCCTAACATACCACACCCTCCTTTTCTGACCTTTTTGGGTGATCTGGGCCATAAGGGTAACGCCTGACACATATACACATCAGTAGTGGTAGGGTGGTGTATCAGCTCCCACGCACTACTCGACACAGGTTCTGAAATAATTCTGATGGGTTCCAACACCTTCGTGGCTAGAGCAACACTCTCCCTCGGCAAACTGTTACATATTGAGACCTGCAACATAAGCATCACAAGCTACACGCAAGATAGGTCGTCTATCACAAAACAGGCATGGATCCACATTACATTTCAAGGGATGATGCTGGTACACTCCATTTACATATGTCCCATTAATGCAGAACCACTGTTAATTGGCCAGGACCAACTGGAATGACTGGCTGTGCTCATTGACTGCTGTCGTGGACACATGTGGCCTCAGGTTGACACACCAAGGCCACTTGGTCCAGAAAACAGTTAACCAGGTTCAGATGGAAAAGTCGACATCATCCAGGAGTCCAGAGGACCCCTACCAATGATCATGCCTCATCCAGAGCAGGAACTTAACCCTGTACAGCCTCCACATAGTGGGAGGCGTGCACATCAACCATATAGAGACACCAGAAGCGCTTGTAGCAGCGGGGTCACCAGAAAGTCTCCTCAAAGTGATTGGGGTATGCACCATCTCCATACGGATCAGAAAATGTCATGCATTTTGTGAGTGTAGTCCCTCAACTCTAACTCCTGTTCTTCATCGGGGTGGACCTTCTGGTCAGACTAGGTGCTCAGTTTGACAAAGTCAACCAAGTTCTGTGGTCCTAAGCCCGGGCCGAGAGGCATTCTCTGACCATTCAGGTAGAGTACATGATATCCGGTCAGACCATTTCAAATGATCACAGTGGCCGATCACAAAGAGCTACAGTACAAACCAATCTGAAGCACTACCTTGGGCACCAGAGATGACATGGTTGTATACTCTCTTATGACTCAAACCAGAGAAACAACCCCTGGTGATGATAGAACCAGTTCCTCACTAGATGAACCCTACATTGGCTTTGAGGCCGAGGTCAATGAGCAGCTTGCCAAAGCTGACGCTTTAACAACAGAGAATCAGAGTAATGTTCTTTGGAAACTTCATGATTTCCAACCGATCTTCTCGAGAGATTGCCATGAATGTGGGGTTCACATTCCCACAGATCCAAATGCACCACACACATTTGTACATCAATAGTGGATATTTGAACTCCCCAGCCAAGTTCAATATCTTATTCCATAAGGCCATGAGTGATGCCACTGCCCACGGTAACATCATCTACGTGGACGACAACCTCATGAGGAACCAGACCTTTGAGGAACACTTGACTGAGATTTGACATGTACTTAACCAACTCTCCACTGCTGGAGCCAAGCTTGCACTAGACAAGGGCCAATGGTGCCAAATCAAGGTTGAGTACATGAGTCTAACAGTGAGTGCAGATTGCATCGAACCCCAAGCTGGGAGAGTTCAAGCCATCCACGAAATTAAATCTCAGACAAGTTTGTCAGAACTCAGAAGCTTTCTAGGTGTCTGCAACTACTCCTGACAGTTCATCGAGGACTATGTGGAGATAGCCAACCCCTCGTTGAACAGGCAAGCTTCTCATTACACTGTCTCAGTGCCGCCCTGACACAGAAACAAGATACAGACAAACGTGTCGTCAACTACGTGAGCAGACCTCTTAGTGTTATTGAGATTAAGTTCTCTGACCGAAGGCCCTGACTATATACTATATCTGACATATAGTCTTGGTAGGACAATTCCAATCGATGTAAATCCTCAGAACCTCGAAATAGGAATCATCTTCAATCTACCCATCATAGAAAGGCAGAATATATACAGACTACAGTCCACACTGAATGTTGGTTTTTAGAGAGGTGCACACACATTCACCTCAAAACACCACCAACACTTGCCTACCACAATGAGAACACCTCGCTCTACCTTATCCCTAAATGTGTAAGACAAAGGACATTCATTGGGTTTGTCCAAGTAACCCCTTTGTTAGAGAGGTGAATAACTACCTCTGTGGCCTAAGAGCCGAATCCCCTGAACAAAAGTTTCAAGGTAGCATGTCTGTCAAAGATGAAGGAACCGAGACAAAGGTAGAGTGAGCAGGCAATCACTGGCTCATTAACATACCAGCCACAGAAGTTCAAATGTCATACCACCAGAACACACAAAACTAATGCTACCAAACTAGACAGTGTTCTTAACAGTTCCCCAAGGAGCCGCCGTGCACATTGACAATATTTTCCTATATCATTTCAGCGTCAACAAACATGACGTGAAAATTGAGATCATAGATGCAATTTAGAGGTAACAACCTCACCATTGATGACACCCTTCAACAGCAGCTTCAAGCTGAAGGGACAAAATTAGTAAAGTTCAGTCTCAAATCGACTGGTTTGACCACTATAATTCTTAGTCACATAAGCAGATCATCATCTTACCAAGAACACCTTATCAATTTGATCACCCTTAGGCTCCTCCTCAGTGGTTGGATCATCATGTCAATTATTGCACACACCATGTACAGGTACATTCAAAACCTACAGGCCAGACTGGACACCCTCTTTCTCGTACAGCTGCGTTTTACACAAAATTCAGTGATCATCCCACCGGTTATCCCCAATCATTTACAAGGAAAAGCCTTTTAACCTCTAAATCTCCTTTCCTCTAACATTTTGGTCCTAGTATTCATTGTAAGGTTCTGCTATGATTTTGTTTTATGACCAAAAAACAGCAAAGGATTGTGTTTTGTTTAATGCGGTGCCTACCTATAACTTGGAATGTTTGTCTTTATGTGTGATGAATGTAGTTTTAGACATAGCTAAAAGTTCTTTGGAAAAAAAATGGAATTATGCAATCATCTGTCATAGCACCTCAGAAAACAGTGCCTAATAATTTTCCTCACGTGCAACTTCAATCCTTCACTGTTATAGGTCAGGAAGAGCTAACAAAACTTATCGAAACATCAAAAGTGACAACATGTTTGTTAGATCATATACCACCTAAGCTCATAAAAGATGTATCTCCTGTAATTTCAGAACCTCTTCTTAATATTATTAACTCTCGCTATGCTTAGGACATGTCCCAAGAAACTTAAAAATGGCAGTTATCAAACTGCTTATTAAGAAGCCACAACTTGATCCTGGAGAACTGGCTAATTATAGACCGATTTCAAATCTCCCGTTTATGTCAAAAATACTAGAAAATGTAGTATCCTCTCAAATATGTTCATTTCTACAGAGAAATGGTATATCCGAAGAATTTCAGTCAGGTTTTATGCCTCATCACAGTACAGAGTCTGCACTTATCAGAGTTATATATATTTCTTCAAAACCTGATGAGATTTCACAATTCTAAAAATTAATTGAGTGTATCAATTAAATAAAAGTTTGGATGGCAAACTGACAAAACAGAGGTACTAATTACTGGACCAAAAAAATAAGCCACTACAATATAATTTGACTCTCGATGGATGTACTGTTATATCATCTTCAACAGCAAAGAACTTAGGTGTTATATTTGATACTAATCTGTCCTTTGAAAATCAAATTATCAATGTTTGTAGAACAGCATTCTTCCACCTAAGAAATATTGCTAATTTAAGGCACATGCTTTCTGTTGCTGATGCTGAAAAACGAATTCATGCATTCATGACCTCAAGACTAGATTATTGTAATGCATTACTGGGAGGATGTCCAGCAAGATCAATAAATAAACTTTAATTGGTTCAAAATGTAGCAGCCATAGTGCTAACGAGAACCAAGAAATATGATCATATTAGCTCAATTTTTTCATCTTTACATTGGCTACCTATTAAATTCCGTATTAATTTAATTTGTTAATAGTTCCTAGATTATCAAAATCCACAAAAGGAGGTAGATCCTTGTCATGTTTGGCTCCTAAACTATGGAATAGTCTCCCTAACACTGTTCGAGATGCAGAGACACTCCCTCAGTTTAAGTCTAGACTAAAGACTCTTCTATTTAGCCAGGCATACACCTAATTTATCCTCCAACCCACAATTAGGCTGCTTTAGTTGGGTCTGCCGGAACCAGAAACAAGAAATATTGATCATGATTTATAACTCTGCAATAAATTGACTGGCATCTATGCTTATATAATTTTATATGTTTCCCTGTCTCAACCTCGGGACTCCTATACTGAGGTCACCAGAACCGGCTGTATCCAGCACCATTCCTGCTTTGTGTTGGACTCTACTGCTACGTGTCGCTGAATGATGATGCACTACACAAATAAAATTGACTTGACTTCTATGCCTAGATGTGCCTCAGTCTCTACCCAGACAATAAACCCTCTGTGAACTCTATGAACTGTATGGACTGTGTAACCGTTTCCTTTTCTATCAGAAAGACATGGATGGCATAACCCACAGATAACACAAATAGAACCAAAATCAAACAAAGGGAGTCCAAAACAGAATACAGATCCCATGAAGACTTGCTCACTTCAAAGGATCAAACTCTCAACTCTTTTGGATGAAACACACGACAGAATGTGTCCCTCATAATGATGTCATCAAGAGAATAAAAACCTCTGAAATGTTTCTGGGTGTTGCTCCCAGCGACAGTATATGCCACATCTAGATGCAACTCTGCTGTTCCCAGGTGTAGCCTCGTTGCTCAAGGAAGTAACGGATGTTCCCGAAACTTTGGCCATACGATTTCCATCTTGATGGACAAGTTGAAATTTCTCCGTGTTCCACCGAGCACACAAACGGATCCGAAGGAGACTGCCGAGCAATCTGCGTCTTCATCCATTTGCCTGCAGAAGTGAAGAAAGAAGAATTCGTCTCGGTTACTGTTGTAACCTCCGTTCCCCGAGGGAGGGAACAAGACGCAGTGTCGAAGGAAGTGACACAAGGGGTCTTCTCGGACGCCGAATCGTACCTCTGAACCTGAGAAAAAGCCAATGTCAAGTTGGCAGACAGAATTTGCATGCCCCGCCCCGGACATACGGGTATAAGGGAAGCGGGGCAGCGAATGCCAGTCAGTATTTTGCACTGAGGAGCTGAAGGATGAAGCACGGCCATTTACGATGCTAGGTCTAGTGCCGTGGCAGGAGGGACACTACGTCTCGTTCCCTCCCTCGGGGAACTGAGGATACAACAGTAACCGAGACATTCCCCCTCTGTCACTCTCTCGACCTAGTGTCGAAGGAATTGACACAAGGGGTCCATATAAAAACGCCACGCACTGACCGTGTCCAAAACTGTCAGAGCAGGGGCAAAGCAGGCTATTGCGTGTTAGAGGCACCTGAACCGAATGCACGTCGCCCTCCCCAATGCCCCCTCAAAGAGTTTTAGCATATCCACCTTAGGTTTTCCCGCACCCCTGGGGGAAAAAGGTATTACATGCTAGCATGGGAGCAAGCCCAACAGCCGTGGCCTTCTCTCTCACAATGTCTCTCACATAGGATGTAGAGCGGCTGGGGCTCAACCTATGTCGGGGAAGGCGGTCATTCTTTCAGGAGGGGAAGACCCTGCAGAGGCCATACCCTGCCCAGTCCAAGGGGAGGTAATGTATGGTAAATACACCACAAGGGTTGTGAAGTCGGACGTGGGAAACGGCACGGTGGTAGGTCCAGCCTAATGAAGGGGGGACTCTACAGACACGGGGCCGAGGCAGCAGGGCTGCCTGAGGGAAATGCGGGTCCGCCGAGAGGGGGACCGTACCACGGAGGATACATCACGGGGAGTTAGCCTGAAGAGGGAACTATACCCGTGGAGCCCGACCCCAGTACAGAGCCCTAAGACTCGTACTGGGTCTGGCCGCGAGTTGCTCTGCTGAATTTGCGGGCCAGAAGGCTAGGGAGGAAAAAGCATCCAGGCAGCGACACTCAGTGGCTGACCTGGGACAGAAGGTGTACTGGATCACACTGGTGAAGGGCGCAAGATGCAAGCAGAACACCCGGTCGGTTGTGCCGCGTTACCAAGTTCTACCGGCTCGGACCTGACAAAACACGGGATGAGACCGACTCAACCCTTAGATTGTAAAATCTGGCAAAGGTATTGGGTGTTGTCCAGCCCGCTGCTCTGCAGATGTCTGCAAGGGAGGTGCCATGGCTTAGTGCCCACGAGGACGCCACACTTCTAGTGGAGACCTGCTCAGAGTATCTAAAGCTCTGCGTGTGGTCAACATAGCACGTACGCAAAGCACGCACCGAACACAGCGACGAAAGGGCTGGGTCTGCCTCCTCCCGAGGCAGTGCTTGCAGGTTCATGACCTGGTCCCTGAAAGGGGTCGTGGGAACCTTGGGCACTTAGCCCGGTCAGGGTCTCAGGATAACATGAGAAAGTGCCGGACTGAACTCCAGGCAAGAGTCGCTGACAGAGAACGCTTGCAGGTCTCCTACCCTCTTGATTGAGGCTGACGCGATCAGGAGGGCCGTCTTCAAGGAGAGGGCCTTGAGCTCGACTGAATCAAGTGGCTCAAATGGGGGTCTCTGAAGTCCCGAGAGGACCACTGAGAGATCCCAAGAGGGAAACAGGTTAGGCTGGGGAGGATGTAGTCTCCGGGCGCCTTTCGGGAACCTGATAATCAAGTCGTGCTTACCAAGGGACTTGCCATCTACTGCATCGTGGTGGGCTGCGATAGCAGCTACATACACCTTCAAGGTGGAGGGGGACAACCTCCCATCCAGTTTCTCCTGCAGGAATAGAAGCACTGACCGAACTGCGCATCTCTGTGGGTCTTCGGCTCGGGAAGAACACCAATTTGCGCCAACAAATGACCACTTTAGTGCGTAGAGTTGCCTGGTTGAGGGAGCTCTGGCTTGATTGATCGTATCTACGATAGCAGGAGGTAGATTTACTAGATCTTCCACGTCCCGTCCAGGGGCCAGACATGGAGATTCCAGGGGTCTGGGCGTGGATACCAGAGGGTGCCCCGTCCCTGAAAAACAAGGTCCTTCCTCAGGGGGATTTTCCAGGGAGGGGCTGTCATGAGGAGCGTGAGTTCCGAAAACCAGGTGCGGGTGGGCCAGTAAGGGGCCACAAAGGCGACCTGTTCCTCGTCCTCCCTGATCTTGCACAGCACCGATGCAAGAAGGCTCACTGGGGGAAATGCGTACTTGCGCAGCCCCCGGGGCCAGCTGTATGCCAGCGCATCTGTCCCGAGGGGAGCATCTGTCAGGGAATACCAGAGCGGGCAATGGGAGTTGTCCTGGGAGGCAAAGAGGTCTACTTGTGCCTTGCCGAATCGGTCCCAAATGAGCTGGACCACCTGGGGGTGGAGCCTCCACTCTCCGCTGGGCAAAAACCTGTCGCGACAGCGCGTCCACCGTCGTGTTGTGGTTGCCAGGGATATGAGTGGCGAGCAGCGACTCCAAAGGAGGATATGGCGGGCGAGTTGTGACATATGACGAGAGTGCACACCGCCCTGGCAATTTACGTACGCTACCGTCGCGGTGCTGTCTGAGCGAATCAGAATGTGCTTGCCTCGGATTAGTGGAATAAACCTCTGTAGAGCAAGAATAACAGCCATCAACTCTAGGCAATTGATGTGCCAATGCTGCCGGGGACCTTTCCAGGTGCCAGCGGCAGCGTGCCCGTTGCACACAGTGCCCCAACCCAGTCGAGAGGTCGAGTCTGTGGTTTCCATGACACATCTGGACACCTGCTGCAAGGGAACTCCGGCCCGTCGAAGCAGAGGTCTGTCCATGGGCTGAAAGTTTGATGGCAGGTGAGGGTGATTGTCACACGATGCGTGCCATGGCGCCATGCCCATCTCGGGACTCGGGTCTCTAGCCAGTGCTGTAGCGGTCTCATATGCATCAACCTGAGCGGCGCGGCCGCGGCTGAGGATGCCATATGCCCCAGGAGCCACTGGAATTATTTTAGAAGACCGCTGTGCCAGGCTTGAAGTGAGCAAGGCACCTGAACACTGACTGGGCATGCTCGTTGGTGAGACGCGCTGTCATTGAGACAGAGTCTAACTCCATACCGAGAAAAGAGATGCTCTGAACCGGGGCGAGCTTGCTCTTTTCCCAGTTGACCTGAAGCCCTAGACGGCTGAGGTGCCTGAGCACCAGGTCCCTGTGAGCACATAGTAACTCTAGAGAGCGGGCCAGAATGAGCCAGTCGTCGAGATAGTGGAGTATGCGGATTGCCCACTTCCCAAGAGCGGCCTCTGCAACCTTGGTGAAGACGCGAGGGGACAGACACAGGCCTGCTCGTAAGGCACTGGCTTGTTGGCCACGCACTAGAGTGGTGCGAATACCGCTGAAACGAGGCAGGAGCCAGGCGAACTGAATAGCAGAGCTGAGTCGGATGGTCCTGGACAACCAGCACGACAGGGTGGGAAGCGATAACCACGTGTCCAAACTCCGTGCGAGGGGGACTAAGGGGACGATCACATTTGAAGTACCGGGCAGGGCTTCGTGGCGGTGGGAGCAGGTAATAATGTGTCGGGAGGCAAAAGAGCGTCCCGAGGCTGAGGTGCTGAGAAAAGACTCAAAGCATTTACCATACTCCGCACACCCGGCAGGGGGCGGGTTAGAGACTGAGGAAGAAGTCCCGAGAGGGTGTCTTCGAAACTCGTCAGCGCTGGCCTGCCGGGGTTGGACAGTCGCTGGGCCGGAGGCGAGAGAGCTGCGTCCGGGAAACTGGGACTGGAGAGATGTAGGGCCGGGGTGCCGTGAGAACGGCACACACCGGCTGAATAACCCAGGGAGTGAGGGAATCGCTCTGTAGGTACCACAGCCCGTAGGCGGTGTGGCAGGTGAAAACAAGGTTTCTCTTCCCGGCCCTCCACCGGGGGACGGAGTGGTCTTGAAACCATCTCCGGAGCGAACATCCGACTGCCTGGGGTGTCCGTCTCAGGAGCGCTTTGGAGCATTTCTGGTCCGAGAGGGGGCGAGGTGCTCGACGCTGGGGCTGAGAGCTGGGCCCGGGTTGCGGAGCTACCTGTTGTTGCTTTCTCGTCGCGGGGGGGACGCCCTCGTCGAGCAGGCGGGGCACGGGCGCGCTGACTGGGTGGCGCCGTGGCATGATGTGAGAAACTGTCCCCATCTGCTTCCTCACCACCGAGAACTGCTGGGCAAAGTCATCGTTGGTGTCGCCGAAGAGGCCGAGCTGGGAGGCGGGGGCGTTGAGAAATCGTGACTTGTCAACGCCATGCATCTCGACCATGTTCAGCCAAAGGTGGCGCTCCTGGACCACGAGTGTGGCCATCGTCCACCCGAGTGCCTGCGCCATGACATTCATAGCTCTGAGAGCGAGGTTGGAGCAGAGCGCAGTTACAGCAGCACATCGGGGTTGGAACTACCCAGGTGCAGATCTTTGAGTGCCTTGGCTTAGTGAACATGCAGGGCGGAGGCGGCCTGTCCAGTGGTGCTGTAGACTTTTGAGGTCAGTGATGACGTCATTCTACGGCTCTGGAGAGGAGTACCGTTCAGTCCCACCAGGTGGCGGTGTTCCGCCATCCAGGGTAGTGAAAGCGAACAAGCGGAGGGCAGTTCCGACCGCGTTGGCTCGTCATGCACTTCCGGGAACGACGGAACCAAGGGGGGGCGTGGCTATAAGCGGCGCCGTGACCCGAGGAACCGATCGAGTAGCCGAGAGGGGAGGACGGAGATCTTCAGTCCAGCCTCGCGCTCGCGGCGGCCCGGGAAAGCATAGCGGACATCTGCAAATCAGCCTCAGACTGGGCGAGCAGACCCGGAGGTGGCAGCCCAGGCGAGCCATCAGCATCAGACGCCGCTGTGACGCTCTCCGATGCAGCAGCAATGTCGTCATCCAATTCCGGGAGCTCAAGGGAAAATGACGGCTGGCCGGGAAGCGAGCTGCACTCTTCCCGAGCTCGGACGGAAGCAAATAAGCGTGCAGGGGGGCGGGTGATTCGTGGGGATTTACCCGGCGAAACTGAGCCCGTGGTCATCCCCAAATCGCCTTCATCGCCAGCCGGGTCGACCTCAATCCCGTGGGAAGAAGGAACGACGCAGGGGGCGGCTGAATTGGCTTTCTGTCATGACAAAAGAAAGCGCGACCGCAATGTTGCCATGGTTATGTTCTCGCACTGAGAACATGAACTATTCATAAAACGCTGCCTGCATGTGATCGCAGCCCAGGCACGCGAGGCTGCTTTTATGACCGTCAGAAGTGGAGAGAAATCAGGAACTACACAGAGGCAGAAAGACATCTTTAAAAAGACATGTCCTGTAAAGGACGTTCAACGCTTGCTGTTTTTTGCTCTTTTATGAGTGGGAACTCAAACTCTTTTAGAGAAAATATACTCTTTTAGGAGGAGAACACTCTTTCAAACAGAAAGAAGTGCTGTCGAAGCGCCCAGGGGCATAAACTGCACAGTGTGCAGAGAGAGAGACGCCAGCTGGAAATGCGCCGTGCGGATCCAACAGCAATGCTTCTTGCTGGTAGAGGTGAGTGAAACAGGAGTGTGTTTCAGCTGCTTGTGGTACAACCATTCGGCTCCGAAGAAAAATTCCTGACTGGCATTCGCTGTCCCACTTCCCTTATACCCGTATGTCCGGGGCGGGGCATGCAAATTCTGTCTGCCAACTTGACATTGGCCTTTTCTCAGGTTCAGAGGTACGATTCGGCGTCCGAGAAGACCCCTTGTGTCACTTCCTTCGACACTAGGTCGAGAGAGTAACAGAAGGGGAACTCTTCCTTCTTCAACCAAGTCGATTTCGCTGTTATCTCTGCCGACCCGCCGAGAATCAGCTGCCATACAATATGCCGACAGAGCGAGGAAACAGCCTCCCGTCATCACCCAAGCTTCGAGGAACCGAGTCAGAGTCAAACAACGGATGAACACACATTCTACCCGCATGCTCACTTGACTCTAATAAGAGGTTTAACATCTGGGCAGAGATATATTATTGTAGTGTGTTATTCTTGTGTATCAAGGCTATTGCTTGTACATTTTACAGACTACAGAGTCCATTCATTGCTGCTATTAATACTTACGGTATTAGAGTAACTTACTGTTACCACAAATGAGATTTTCTTTGTTTTTATCCAACCATGTTGGACTGTTGTGTATTTCCTCCATCGCAGGTGAGACCGGCACACTGAGTTTATCCATTAAAGAACCAACGACCGCAGTGGATGGTTTACGAGCCATTCACTGCTTCTCTGAGTGATAAGATAACAGTTGCCTTCTCAATCATGATTGCTAAACGCTGTTTTCTATCTCTCGTACTGACCGTACATACACACGACCCCTCACAAACATACCCGCACACACATTTGGTGAGTAGATAACTTGGCGATAAAGCTCAGCTTTTTCCCTAAGTTAATGAACAGCAGAGATGCGAATTAAATGGGCAGACACCATTAACCAGTCCCTCCGCCCGCATTTGCATGAAGTACTCTCCACGAGAGCTACATTTTGTGCCCTCCTTCCCCCCCCCCCCTTAAACACACACACACACACATATCCTTCCTCTCATGTATTATAGGCTTATTTGATACCATATATAATCATGTTACAGTTTAGTTTGTCGTTGGAAGTTGGAAGTTTATTGAATGCATTGTATTGATCATTAATTGATATTACTGCATTAATAAACTATGTTATACCTTATAGAGAAGTGTATTGGTCTTCTGCATGCACCTGTGTCAAGGGCTGGCAGGGGATGTCATTGGCCCAGTTCCCAAATTGGCCAGGTTGCTAGGGAGGGTAGAGTCACATGGGGTAACCTCCTCATGGTCGGTATAATGTGGTTCGCTCTAAGTGGGATGCATGGATGCAGCGGTGAATGGCGTGAAGCCTCTATACGCGCTATGTGCCCGTGGTAACGTGCTCAACAAGCCACTTGTGCACAGGTTTACAGTCTCAGACATGGAGGCAACTGAGATTTGTCCTCCATCACCCGGAATGAGGCGAGTCAATACGCCACCATGAGGACTTAGAGTGCATTGGTAATTGGGCATTCCAAATTGGGTAGAAAAGAGGAGAATAAAAAAAATTATTAATTATCTTTGATAATAATTAATATTCTATTGAATTTGATAATTGATAGTTATCTTTGTTGATTTAAATTATTAAAAAGCTAACATTGAGACTGGAGAGCACATGGCAAACAAACTTAACAGAAGCCATGTGCTTACACAAAACACAATAGACAAAACAGAAGAGCAAATGGCGAAGGAACACAGCCGTAAAGCTATGTGCTCAATCAAAAAACACAGCACACAAGACTGACAGAAGAGCTGATTTTCGAATCAGAAGCTCTCAAAGACAAAACATGGAGCATGAGTGTCCAGATTCCAACACCAGAACCGAAACCGAACAGAAGTCAGGATCCAGACCCCATGCACCGAACATGACACACAAAATAGACAAGAGCGCACAGCAAAGAATTCAAAACCCAAAGTTGTGCGTTCACAAAGAGACACAAACATCGACTGACAGAGCACATGGCCAGGAAGTAAACCCTGATCCATGTGCTCAACAAAAACACAGGAAATGTAATGTCAGGATCCCATGACCAACCAATAAACATGACTGACAAAGGTGACAGGTCCAGATAGATAGATAGATAGATAGATAGATAGATAGATAGATAGATAGATAGATAGATAGATAGATGATCCCAGAATGCACTGTGATTAGCTCGGCGGATAAAATAAGTCAAAGATGGCGGACTAAGCAAAATAAATGTATATTATAAATATCCTTATATTCCATTCAATACTAAATAATTGAATACTCGATAACAGGTTAATATAATACAAAATCGACTATTTTACCCAAAATATGTGTGTCGTGCGTATTACACTCATTAGAGGATCGTGTCACCTGTATTGAAATCTGTTGTGAATCGAGTCTTGAGCGTTGCGCATGAGGAGATTATTTGAATGATGCGCAAGCTGCCACCAATGTAAAGTGTTGCAAATCGCTCACTTATGAGGCATCATTTCAGTAAGAATACTGCGATAGAAGACAGCTACCTATGTAGGCAGGAGACAGCAAGGCAGCTCATTGAGTTTTGGAACAGACACATGGTTTATGGCTGTGACGTAACTAAAGCATATTGAGTTTAAAAAAAAATGACAAGCCCTTCAATGTGTCCTGCCCCAACTTTCTATTTCAATAAAAAATATTTAAATACAGGAGAAAAAGCTGCACTCATCAAACACTATTTCATAGTGCCATTTAACTCTGAGCTGGGCTTTTTATAAAGCTAGCACGGACAAGAGTCACAGCATGAATCATTCCTCAGTCTAGTGAACCTGCATGAGGCATCTTATCTCTGATCCTGATGCCGTCTTGTATCTGTCATAACCTGTGCTCTGTTGGGAGCATTATGATGGACGGTACAGGCCACTGCTAGGTGACAGCTCACTTAGCGTGTTTTAGACTTGTGATTGTGTGTTCACCTTAGCACACTGCTTGCATGTAATTCTGACCTGATGCTATGTGACACACTAACAGTGCGGCCCATCGGCCCAGCTCAAGGTACTGAAGCACACGTACACAGAGCATCAGCTCTACCTGCAAACACTTCCAGACTGGACAACATGCTGTGTGTCTGTGACTGTCAGGAGACCGTAAGGAGGATGTACTAGAGGAAGTACACTCAGTGAGACACTCACACTCACTTTACACACTCAAGCATAAGAGGACAAGGAATGTCCTACACACTCAATACAGGAGTTTGACTGTTTCTTCTGTTTTTTTCTATTTATACAGTGTTTTATTACACAGTTATAACATTAATAAAACACATATAACACCTTTAATTAGAAAACATCCTTTAAATGTATTGATTACTTTTAGTCAGCATCATTTTACTCTGTGGCATTAACATATTTTAGTTAACATTAATGTGCAAAACTACAAGAATGAGTCAAACTGTAACAAACCAGATGTATAAACATTTAACCATTTAATCATGTATGAAATGTATTACAGATTTATCAACATATACAACATGAGAAAACAGCAGAAAGCTGATTGATAGAAGTTAATGTGTTGTAAAATCTTCTCGCTTTAGAAACTGTGCTGTGCTTTTAGACAGTTTTTAGGATATTGAGTTATGTGTAGCAGGTTTTATGGAAACTGCGGATTCACAATTCATACTACGCATTCTGACTACCACATCCTTAGTTCACATTCACCTATTAATTTTCTTTGTTCATAAAAATAAAATTTTATATTAAAAAAAAAAAAAAATCAAAATCACTTTATTGTCACACTACTGTGTACACGAGTGCAACAGTAGGTGAAAGTCTTGTGTGCAGTTCCAAGCAACATAGCAGTCATGACAGTGACGAGACATAAACCAATTTACAATAAACATGTATGTATGTACACATATATATTAGGGCTGTCAATCGATTAACATTTTTAATCTAACTAATTACATGGTGTCCAGATTAATTAATAATGATTAATCGCATATACAAATATTTGCTGAGAAAGCCCATCATATAACAATAATTCAATATATAATGATTTTACATATGTATATTAATATATAATTATACATAGTTATCTTTAAATATAATATATATATATATATATATATATATATATATATATATATATATATATATATATATATATATATATATATATATATATAAATATTCAGATAATTACATTCCTGTAGCAGACGAGATAATCATTGATAAGACAATACAAAAAGCGGCTTTAGAATACATATTATTGATCATAAGCCAATCATTGGCATACAGTTCACAGCAATCCATTTCACAAGTGAATTTGTCAATCAGTTGGAGATTTATTATGAGGGCTTGTTTCAGGACCCGTCAATTTACACCTACGTCAGACATGCTTGTGTAGCGTCTCGGGTGCATTGTGTCATACTACAAGCTTGCATTTCTCAGAAATCTTCCTAAATATGGTCCGGGGGCATGCGATTAATTGCGTTAATTTTTTTGACGCGGTATTTTTTGTCAAATTAATCGCACTGAATTAACGTGCTAAATTGACAGCCCTAATATATATATATATATATATATATATACATACATACATGCATTGCTAAAGTTTTAGGCACTTGTGAAAAACTTGCAACGTGAGGATTTCTTATAAAAATAATGACATAAATAGTTTTCATTAATCAATTAACGTCATGCATAGTCCAGTAAAAATAAAGAAGCTAAATCTATATTCGGTGTGAACAATTCTAGCACCAAATGTCCTAGATACACTTGGACACAGTTTTTCTTGGTTGTTGGCAGATAGGTTGTTCCAAGTTTCTTGGAGAATTCTCCAAAGTTCTTCTATGTATTTAGTCTGTCTCAATTGTTCTGTCTCTTGATGTAACCTCAGAATGACATGATGTTCAGTGGAGGGCTCTGTGGGGGTCATGACATCTGTTGCAGGGCTCACTGTTCTTCTATTCTAATCTTTTCTATTTGCAAAAGTAATGTTTGGGAGTCTAACATTTACAGTTCCTGTTGACACACTGAAGCTGAAGATATAAATAACCATCTTTAGACAAATGCCATCTTAAGACAAATACCTTATGTGCCTAAGACTTTTGCGCAGTACTGTATACATGTTTATGTTCCCTACCAAAAGCTACACTTTGATGCTGTGCTGATTTAGCGCTTTTTGAACGTCTTTAGGAGTGACCAGCTGTGAATATGTATGCAACAGGTCAATGAAATTGACTAGAATTTATAGCCTCTGCCGGTGACATCATCAGGATGCACCGGTACCAGGGGCTATAAATAGATGCGCCACAGGTGCATAGTCAGGTCTTTTGTCTTCAGACCATTCTGTGTGTGTTGTGCTTCTCAACCCTGTCAAAACTTTCTACTTTCCTCTGTTAGGAGTTAGAAAGGTAGTGCACATTAACCTTTCTCTTTCTGAAAATGAATGATTAGATGAATGTTTACGCTCTATGGCTGAAATGGATACACACATGAAATGGATGTTTTGTGTGTTTGGAAGAGCATGCTGCTCTTGCGATGGGGCGGGGCAGGTGAGCATTGCGATCTGTTTTCAGTCAAAATGCTTTGCACTTGTCTCGCTTACTTCTGAGAGCCAGCGCCCACCCTTCAATTGTGGGGCTCTCGTATGGATCTGGCCGAG
This sequence comes from Moxostoma hubbsi, assembly GCA_032164185.1. Lineage (NCBI taxonomy): Eukaryota > Metazoa > Chordata > Actinopteri > Cypriniformes > Catostomidae > Moxostoma > Moxostoma hubbsi. The sequence continues at coordinate 2,003,179 of JAVLUX010000036.1, read as the reverse complement.
GAGCAAGAGACTGGTCCATCCCTATGTCCAGTTACTCGGGCGGTGGCCAGACTACAGTTAGACTGGCCATGTGAACAAGAGACCCCCAAACGCTCCAAGCTGGAGGACAGATTTCTGTCTGGTGGCCAAGGGAAGGGAACACTGAATCAGTCCCTTGCTTCCTTTGATGACCTCCATGACGAGCTTTCTTGCTCATGGCGGAAACCTTATACTTCCTGTGTCTTCATGCCTTCGACGTCAACATATTTGACCATCGTGGGTGCTGAGGAAAGGGGGTATTCCATGATGCCGCAGGTAAAAGAGACACTTGCGGGTTATCTCTCACCTGGCTCTGCATCATCTCTAAAGAAAACTACTCTCCCCACAATGCCGTTGTGGAGTGGAGGGGGTGCGGCCGGGCTGGAATGATGCACGCCCGGTCCCCAATCGGCCTGATGGGGTGCGCAAGGGATAAAGGCGGCCGGTGACGACGGTTCGAAAGAGAGAGCTCAATCACGAACATGTCCGTTGAGTGTTTGTATATGCTTTTGTTTAAGTTTTCATTAAAATATTATTTATATTGACAAGCCGGTTCTCGCCTCCTCCTCGCCCATCCTAACCTCGTGTTACAGCCGTGCAGGACCACGTCTACACTTGTGAGGAAAGCTTATCAGGCAGCAGGTCAGGCTGGTGCTGCCCAGCACACTATGGCAGTGTTGCAGGCATACCAGGCTGATCTGTTAAAGGACGTGAGTGTGGGCAGTACGGTCGACAAAGAGACTTTCTCAGAGCTTCATCGAGCCATGGATCTGTCCCTCTAGGTGACCAAACAGACGCCTCGCACCATTTCACCTGGTTTCACATTCTGGCTTGTTTGGTGACTCTATGAACACAGTCATCACCAGGTTCCAGTAGGTGAAGAGGTATGAGGAAGACTTCGGGCAATTCCTGCCTCGCCGCTCTCAGGGGGAGGGGCCACCGGCCACTCAGCCCCACCCCGGTCCTTCTAGAAGGGAGGCTCAAAAACAGAGCATGGCGAATCACGCTCCCCCTCGTAGAGACTGGGGACCGGCTCGTCGCCCTCAGCAGCCCCCAAAGCAAGACTGTTATCTCCAGGAAGAGAAAGCCCTGATGGTTCTGCGCAAAGCCTTGTGGGGGTAGCCCCCCTCAGGACGGGTCGCGTGAAACATCCACCTGTACCTTCCCAATACCCCCACGAAACCTCTCCATTCCCGCCGCCTCTGGTGTTTCGAATGTTAGCGGTTTTCAGCTAAATGTTGGGTGTTCTATTGCTTCCTGCCGTAGTCCAGGACACAGAGCTCTCAACTTCCCCTCAACAGGAAGTGTAAAAATGTATACCTATCTCAGAGAACCTGGCAGAGTGGAAACTACTTCCGGGTGTTTCTATGTGGGTCCTAAGGACAGTAGGAAAAGGCTACAGAATTAAATTAATTTGCCGTCCTCAGTGTTTCAACGTCATGGTTCCCACTACCATGAAACCGGAACAAGCATGTCTACTGTGGAAAGAACTGCAAAATCTTTTGGTCAAAGGGGCCATAGAACATGTTCCCCTTCCAGACAGAGAGTCAGGTTATTATAGCAGTAACTTCCTGGTTCCCAAGAAGGATGGGGGTTTGCGTCCGATTTTAGACCTTCAAGGCTTGAATCACTCAGTCAAAGCATTCAAGTTCAAGATATTAACCGTCAAGACGGTCATGTCTCAAATCCAACATCACGATTGGTTGGTCACGATCGATCTCATGGATGCATACTTTCATGTACAAATTCTGCTACAACACAGGAAGTTCCTGAGTTTCGAAGTGCATGGATGCAGCACTGGCTCCTTTGCAACTCCGGGGCATCCACATTATGAATTAAATAGACGACTGGATTACGACCATCACACTAGCCAGTGTCGTAAGTCAGGGCAACTATTTGTTTGTCATGGGGGCCGTAACGAGGGGGCGGCCACCACAAAGCAAACAATGTCACATTGGGTGAGGATGCTATTACCCTGGCCTTAAGACTTAATATGTCAATTTACTTCTCAAGTAAATGTATCTTGTTTTAAAAATGTTTAGATATTTTAACTGGAATATAAAATGAAATTATTCTTTTATATACAGTATATATTATTCATTTGATGTATATTAGCAGTGTTGTTAATAGCTTGCATACTTTGTCAACAGTATGTTCTTAAAATCATTGTATTATCATGATGATGTCTTTTTCATCTCATATTCGTTACTGTCATTAAATATCTTCATCAGTATATTTGGTGACAAGATTAACACTGCTTATAGTGCAGTATTTATAGCATGTGTGTTCCAAACCCAGGAAATTGGCATTGCTTACAGCATGATCTAAGTTTTTCTTTTCTTTTTTTTTAATAATGATTTTTAATTTATGTTTATTTTTAATGTGAGTCAAGTGCATTAACGGTTTTTAGCATACGGTTTTTTAGTATTAGGTTATACTGTAGGATTAAGTGTTTTTGGATTGAGCAACAGAATAGTTTTGGGTTGAGTTCCATGTTTCGCTGATGACCTAAAATGTAAGTTTTAAAAGCCAATCTTTTTTCCTCAAAGATGTACAGCCACTCAGTGTCAGTCACACCAGAATGCTTCTTGTCTTGAAAGGATGCACTAAAGCACTTATGATGATATTGAGTGTTTTGCAGACTTTAAAACATGTTCTCCGTTCCCCCCTCTTTCTCTCTATAAAAAAGGTTATTTTGATGTAGGCATGGCCATGTCCCTCTCATTCTCTCTATTTATAAGCAGGGGAACAAAGTGATGCTGAAATCACAGACTCCGTTAACAACCACCTCCATTAATACACAAGCTTGACTTAGATTTCACAATGAGAAGAGGCCTGCCCATTTTAATCATGCTTTTATTAAGCTTTTATATAGAGCTGCATGCTTCAATATCCTCAAAGTAGACGGATTAAATGTTTTGTATGTGTGTGTGTGTCATGTGCGTCTATTGTAAACCAACACGCTTGACTATATTCATCTCAATCCCAGAAGACCCGTCTGTCCCCGTCGCCCCTCAAACACGCACGCTCAATCCAATATCAGCGATGGCTCTATTTTTGGAGCGCATTGTTTTAATGCAAATTATAACCATAAAACCCAGTACCCCATTCTGTTAAATTAATAGAATTACGAAAAAATTTAATGATAGCAATTAAGTCTTGAAAATGCAAATTTTATAGTCAAGGACGATTACCTCATTTATAGGATGTGTTGGAGAAATGCCAGTGCTGAGGAATACAGATCCTGATTGCTTTGTGTTACATCATGATGGATTGTTGCCGGGACATTATGCACCTACAGATGCAACTTACAAAAATGCAAAATGCAACTCAAGTTATAATAATTGTTAAATTAATATTTGTTAAATTTACCAAAGTGTCCCAAGACTAAGGTGCCTCAGTGATGTACAACACAACAACAAAATTAGAAAAGAAAACAAAAGTTTTGAAAAATAATCTGCCAATTGGGTAAGCAAAATTCACTTGTTTTCCCTTTGAATTAAGTTTGTTTCAAACCCCATTGGCAGATTTGTTTTCTTGTTTCAAGTATAAAGTTCACTTAATTTAATTAGATTTCTCTCAAAACAAGACTTAAAATCTTATGCCAGTTTGCTTGTCAAGTAAATAAATCACATTTTAAGAATGTTTAGATATTTTTACTAGAAAATAAGACCAAAATTATTGTTTTGAAAATAATGTTTTGCAGTGAAGCCACAACACAAGCAAAATAAGCCACAACACAAAGCCAGAACACAAGCAAAATAAGCCACGACACCAAGCCACAACACAAGCAAAATAAGCCAAGACACCAAGCCACAACACAAACAAAATAAGCCACAACACCAAGCCACAACACAAGCAAAATAAGCAACAACACCAAGCCACAACACAAGCAAAATAAGTCATGACACCAAGCCACAACACAAGCAAAATAAGCCACGAAACAAAGCCACAACACCAGAAAAATAAGCCACAACACCAAGCCACAACACATGCAAAATAAGTTACAACACCAAGCCTTAACACAAGCAAAATAAGCAAAAACACCAAGCAACAACACAAGCAAAATAAGCCACAACACCAAGCCACAACACAAGCAAAATAAGCCACAAAACCAAGCCACAACACAAGCGAAATAAGCCACAACAACAAGCCACATCACAAGCAAAATAAGACACAACACCAAGCCACAACACATGCAAAATAAGTTACAACACAAAGCCACAACACAAGCAAAATAAGCAACAACACCAAGCAACAACACCAAGCCACAACACAAGCGAAAAAAGCTACAACAACAAGCAACAACACAAGCGAAATAAGCCACAACACCAAGCCACAACACAAGCAAAATAAGTCACAACACAAGCGAAATAAGCCACAACACCAAGCAACAAAACAAGCGAAATAAGCCAAAACACCAAGCCACAACACATGCAAAATAAGTTACAACACCAAGCCTCAACACAAGCAAAATAAGCAAAAACACCAAGCAACAACACAAGCAAAATAAGCCACAACACCAAGCTACAACACAAGCAAAATAAGCCACAACACCAAGCCACAACACAAGCGAAATAAGCCACAACACAAGCAAAATAAGACACAACACCAAGCCACAACACATGCGAAATAAGTTACAACACAAAGCCACAACACAAGCAAAATAAGCAACAACACCAAGCAACAACACCAAGCCACAACACAAGCGAAAAAAGCTACAACAACAAGCAACAACACAATCGAAATAAGCCACAACACCAAGCCACAACACAAGCAAAATAAGTCACAACACAAGCGAAATAAGCCACAACACCAAGCCACAACACAAGCAAAATAAGCCACAACACCAAGCCACAACACAAGCAAAATAAGTCACAACACAAGCGAAATAAGCCACAACACCAAGCCACAACAAAAGCAAAATAAGTCACAACACAAGCGAAATAAGCCACAACACAAGCAAAATAAGTCACAACACAAAGACACATCACAAGCAAAATAAGACACAACACCAATCCACAACACATGCGAAATAAGTTACAACACAAAGCCACAACACAAGCAAAATAAGCAACAACACCAAGCAACAACACCAAGCCACAACACAAGCGAAAAAAGCTACAACAACAAGCAACAACATAAGCGAAATAAGCCACAACACCAAGCCACAACACAAGCGAAATAAGCCACAACACCAAGCAACAAAACAAGCGAAATAAGCCACAACACCAAGCCACAACACAAGCAAAATAAGCCACAACACCAAGCCACAACACAAGCAAAATAAGCCACAACACCAAGCCACAACACAAGCAAAATAAGTCACAACACAAGCGAAATAACCCACAACACCAAGCCACAACACAAGCAAAATAAGTCACAACACAAGCGAAATAAGTCACAACACCAAGCCACATCACAAGCAAAATAAGACACAACACCAAGCCACAACACATGCGAAATAAGTTACAACACAAAGCCACAACACAAGCAAAATAAGCAACAACACCAAGCAACAACACCAAGCCACAACACAAGTGAAAAAAGCTACAACAACAAGCAACAACACAAGCGAAATAAGCCACAACAACAAGCCACAACACAAGCAAAATAAGTCACAACACAAGCGAAATAAGCCACAACACCAAGCAACAAAACAAGCGAAATAAGCCACAACACCAAGCCACAACACAAGCAAAATAAGTTACAACACAAAGACACAACACAAGCAAAATAAGCAACAACACCAAGCAACAACACCAAGCCACAACACAAGCGAAAAAAGCTACAACACCAAGCCACATCACAAGCAAAATAAGACACAACACCAAGCCACAACACATGCGAAATAAGTTACAACACAAAGCCACAACACAAGCAAAATAAGCAACAACACCAAGCAACAACACCAAGCCACAACACAAGCAAAATAAGTCACAACACAAGCGAAATAAGCCACAACACCAAGCCACAACACAAGCAAAATAAGTCACAACACAAGCGAAATAAGCCACAACTCCAAGCAACAAAACAAGCGAAATAAGCCACAACACCAAGCCACAACACATGCAAAATAAGTTACAACACCAAGCCTCAACACAAGCAAAATAAGCAAAAACACCAAGCAACAACACAAGCAAAATAAGCCACAACACCAAGCTACAACACAAGCAAAATAAGCCACAACACCAAGCCACAACACAAGCGAAATAAGCCACAACAACAAGCCACATCACAAGCAAAATAAGACACAACACCAAGCCACAACACATGCGAAATAAGTTACAACACAAAGCCACAACACAAGCAAAATAAGCAACAACACCAAGCAACAACACCAAGCCACAACACAAGCGAAAAAAGCTACAACAACAAGCAACAACACAAGCGAAATAAGCCACAACACCAAGCCACAACACAAGCAAAATAAGTCACAACACAAGCGAAATAAGCCACAACACCAAGCCACAACACAAGCAAAATAAGCCACAACACCAAGCCACAACACAAGCAAAATAAGTCACAACACAAGCGAAATAAGCCACAACACCAAGCCACAACACAAGCAAAATAAGTCACAACACAAGCGAAATAAGCCACAACACAAGCAAAATAAGTCACAACACAAAGCCACATCACAAGCAAAATAAGACACAACACCAAGCCACAACACATGCGAAATAAGTTACAACACAAAGCCACAACACAAGCAAAATAAGCAACAACACCAAGCAACAACACCAAGCCACAACACAAGCGAAAAAAGCTACAACAACAAGCAACAACACAAGCGAAATAAGCCACAACACCAAGCCACAACACAAGCGAAATAAGCCACAACACCAAGCAACAAAACAAGCGAAATAAGCCACAACACCAAGCCACAACACAAGCAAAATAAGCCACAACACCAAGCCACAACACAAGCAAAATAAGCCACAACACCAAGCCACAACACAAGCAAAATAAGTCACAACACAAGCGAAATAACCCACAACACCAAGCCACAACACAAGCAAAATAAGTCACAACACAAGCGAAATAAGTCACAACACCAAGCCACATCACAAGCAAAATAAGCCACAACACCAAGCCACAACACAAGCAAAATAAGTCACAACACAAGCGAAATAAGCCACAACACAAGCAAAATAAGTCACAACACAAAGCCACATCACAAGCAAAATAAGACACAACACCAAGCCACAACACATGCGAAATAAGTTACAACACAAAGCCACAACACAAGCAAAATAAGCAACAACACCAAGCAACAACACCAAGCCACAACACAAGCGAAAAAAGCTACAACAACAAGCAACAACACAAGCGAAATAAGCCACAACACCAAGCCACAACACAAGCGAAATAAGCCACAACACCAAGCAACAAAACAAGCGAAATAAGCCACAACACCAAGCCACAACACAAGCAAAATAAGCCACAACACCAAGCCACAACACAAGCAAAATAAGCCACAACACCAAGCCACAACACAAGCAAAATAAGTCACAACACAAGCGAAATAACCCACAACACCAAGCCACAACACAAGCAAAATAAGTCACAACACAAGCGAAATAAGTCACAACACCAAGCCACATCACAAGCAAAATAAGACACAACACCAAGCCACAACACATGCGAAATAAGTTACAACACAAAGCCACAACACAAGCAAAATAAGCAACAACACCAAGCAACAACACCAAGCCACAACACAAGTGAAAAAAGCTACAACAACAAGCAACAACACAAGCGAAATAAGCCACAACACCAAGCCACAACACAAGCAAAATAAGTCACAACACAAGCGAAATAAGCCACAACACCAAGCAACAAAACAAGCGAAATAAGCCACAACACCAAGCCACAACACAAGCAAAATAAGTTACAACACAAAGACACAACACAAGCAAAATAAGCAACAACACCAAGCAACAACACCAAGCCACAACACAAGCGAAAAAAGCTACAACACCAAGCCACATCACAAGCAAAATAAGACACAACACCAAGCCACAACACATGCGAAATAAGTTACAACACAAAGCCACAACACAAGCAAAATAAGCAACAACACCAAGCAACAACACCAAGCCACAAAACAAGCGAAAAAAGCTACAACAACAAGCAACAACACAATCGAAATAAGCCACAACACCAAGCAACAAAACAAGCGAAATAAGTCACAACACAAGCGAAATAAGCCACAACACCAAGCAACAAAACAAGCGAAATAAGCCACAACACCAAGCCACAACACAAGCAAAATAAGTTACAACACAAAGCCACAACACAAGCAAAATAAGAAACAACACCAAGCAACAACACCAAGCCACAACACAAGCAAAATAAGTCACAACACCAAGCCACATCACAAGCAAAATAAGACACAACACCAAGCCACAACACATGCAAAATAAGTTACAACACAAAGCCACAACGCAAGCAAAATAAGCAACAACACCAAGCAACAACACCAAGCCACAACACAAGCGAAAAAAGCTACAACAACAAGCAACAACACAAGCGAAATAAGCCACAACACCAAGCCACAACACAAGCAAAATAAGTCACAACACAAGCGAAATAAGCCACAACACCAAGTAACAAAACAAGCGAAATAAGTCACAACACGAAGCCACAACACAAGCGAAATAAGCCACAACACCAAGCCACAACACAAGCAAAATAAGTCACAACACAAGCGAAATAAGCCACAACAACAAGCCACAACACAAGCAAAATAAGTCACAACACCAAGCCACATCACAAGCAAAATAAGACACAACACCAAGCCACATCACATGCGAAATAAGTTACAACACAAAGCCACAACACAAGCAAAATAAGCAACAACACCAAGCAACAACACCAAGCCACAACACAAGCGAAAAAAGCTACAACAAGCAACAACACAAGCGAAATAAGACACAACACCAAGCCAAAACACAAGCAAAATAAGTCACAACACAAGCGAAATAAGCCACAACACCAAGCAACAAAACAAGCGAAATAAGCCACAACACCAAGCCACAACACAAGCAAAATAAGTTACAACACAAAGCCACAACACAAGCAAAATAAGCAACAACACCAAGCAACAACACCAAGCCACAACACAAGCGAAAAAAGCTACAACAACAAGCAACAACACAAGCGAAATAAGCCACAACACCAAGCCACAACACAAGCAAAATAAGTCACAACACAAGCGAAATAAGCCACAACACCAAGCAACAAAACAAGCGAAATAAGCCACAACACCAAGCCACAACACAAGCAAAATAAGTTACAACACAAAGCCACAACACAAGCAAAATAAGCAACAACACCAAGCCACATCACAAGCAAAATAAGACACAACACCAAGCCACAACACATGCGAAATAAGTTACAACACAAAGCCACAACACAAGCAAAATAAGCAACAACACCAAGCAACAACACCAAGCCACAAAACAAGCGAAAAAAGCTACAACAACAAGCAACAACACAATCAAAATAAGCCACAACACCAAGCAACAAAACAAGCGAAATAAGTCACAACACAACCGAAATAAGCCACAACACCAAGCAACAAAACAAGCGAAATAAGCCACAACACCAAGCCACAACACAAGCGAAAAAAGCTACAACACCAAGCCACATCACAAGCAAAATAAGACACAACACCAAGCCACAACACATGCGAAATAAGTTACAACACAAAGCCACAACACAAGCAAAATAAGCAACAACACCAAGCAACAACACCAAGCCACAAAACAAGCGAAAAAAGCTACAACAACAAGCAACAACACAATCGAAATAAGCCACAACACCAAGCAACAAAACAAGCGAAATAAGTCACAACACAAGCGAAATAAGCCACAACACCAAGCAACAAAACAAGCGAAATAAGCCACAACACCAAGCCACATCACAAGCAAAATAAGACACAACACCAAGCCACAACACATGCGAAATAAGTTACAACACAAAGCCACAACACAAGCAAAATAAGCAACAACACCAAGCAACAACACCAAGCCACAAAACAAGCGAAAAAAGCTACAACAACAAGCAACAACACAATCGAAATAAGCCACAACACCAAGCAACAAAACAAGCGAAATAAGTCACAACACAAGCGAAATAAGCCACAACACCAAGCAACAAAACAAGCGAAATAAGCCACAACACCAAGCCACAACACAAGCAAAATAAGTTACAACACAAAGCCACAACACAAGCAAAATAAGCAACAACACCAAGCAACAACACCAAGCCACAACACAAGCAAAATAAGTCACAACACCAAGCCACATCACAAGCAAAATAAGACACAACACCAAGCCACAACACATGCAAAATAAGTTACAACACAAAGCCACAACACAAGAAAAATAAGCAACAACACCAAGCAACAACACCAAGCCACAACACAAGCGAAAAAAGCTACAACAACAAGCAACAACACAAGCGAAATAAGCCACAACACCAAGCCACAACACAAGCAAAATAAGTCACAACACAAGCGAAATAAGCCACAACACCAAGTAATAAAACAAGCGAGATAAGCCACAACACGAAGCCACAACACAAGCAAAATAAGCCACAACACCAAGCCACAACACAAGCAAAATAAGTCACAACAAAAGTGAAATAAGCCACAACACCAAGCCACAACACAAGCAAAATAAGTCACAACACAAGCGAAATAAGCCACAACAACAAGCCACAACACAAGCAAAATAAGTCACAACACCAAGCCACATCACAAGCGAAAAAAGCTACAACAAGCAACAACACAAGCGAAATAAGACACAACACCAAGCCAAAACACAAGCAAAATAAGTCACAACACAAGCGAAATAAGCCACAACACCAAGCAACAAAACAAGCGAAATAAGCCACAACACCAAGCCACAACACAAGCAAAATAAGTTACAACACAAAGCCACAACACAAGCAAAATAAGCAACAACACCAAGCAACAACACCAAGCCACATCACAAGCAAAATAAGACACAACAACAAGCAACAAAACATGTGAAATAAGTTACAACACAAAGCCACAACACAAGCAAAATAAGCAACAACACCAAGCAACAACACCAAGCCACAACACAAGCGAAAAAAGCTACAACAACAAGCAAAAACACAAGCGAAATAAGCCACAACACCAAGCCACAACATAAGCAAAATAAGTCACAACACAAGTGAAATAAGCCACAACACCAAGCAACAAAACAAGCGAAATAAGCCACAACACCAAGCCACAAGCAAAATAATTCACAACACAAGCAAAATAAGCCACAACACCAAGCCACAACACAAGCAAAATAAGTCACAACACCAAGCCACAACACAAGCAAAATAAGTCGCAACACCAAGCCACATCACAAGCAAAATAAGACACAACACCAAGCCACAACACATGCGAAATAAGCCAAAACACAAAGCCACAACACAAGCAAAATAAGCCACGACACCAAGCCACAACACAAGCAAAATAAGCCACGACAACAAGCCACAACACAAACAAAATAAGCCACAACACCAAGCCACAACATAAGCAAAATGAGTTACAACACCAAGCCACAACACAAGCAAATTAAGCAACAACACCAAGCAACAACACAAGCAAAATAAGCCACAACACCAAGCCACAACACAAGCAAAATAAGCCACAACACCAAGCCACAACACAAGCAAAATAAGTCACAACACAAACGAAATAAGCCACAACACCAAGCCACAACACAAGCAAAATAAACCACAACACCAAGCCACAACACAAGCAAAATAAGTCACAACACAAGCGAAATAAGCCACAACACCAAGCCACAAGACAAGCAAAATAAGTCACAACACCAAGCCAAATCACAAGAAAAATAATACACAACACCAAGCCACAACACATGCGATATAAGTTACAACACAAAGCCACAACACAAGCAAAATAAGCAAAAACACCAAGCAACAACACAAGCGAAATAAGCCACAACACCAAGCCACAACACAAGCAAAATAAGCAACAACACCAAGCCACAACACAAGCAAAATAAGTCACAACACATGCGAAATAAGCCACAACACCAAGCCACAACACAAGCAAAATAAGCCATAACGCCAAGTCACAACACAAGCAAAATAAGTCACAACACAAGATAAATAAGTCACAACACGAGCAAAATAAACCACAACACCAAGCCACAACACAAGCAAAATAAGCCTCAACACCAAGCCACAACACGAGCAAAATAAGCCACAACACCAAGCCACAACACAAGCAAAATAAGCCACAACACCAAGCCACAACACAAGCAAAATAAGCCACAACACCAAGCCACAACACAAGCAAAATAAGACACAACACCAAGCCAAAACACGTGCAAAATAAGTTACAACACAAAGCCACAAAACAAGCAAAATAAGCCATGACACCAAGCCACAACACAAGCAAAATAAGCAACGACACCAAGCCACAACACAAACAAAATAAGCCACAACACCAAGCCACAACATAAGCAAAATAAGCTACAACAGCAAGCCACAAAACAAGCAAAATAAGCAACACCAAGCAACAACACAAGCGAAATAAGCCACAACACAAAGCCACAACACAAGCAAAATAAGCCACAACACCAAGCCACAACACAAGCAAAATAAGTCAAAACACAAGCGAAATAAGCCACAACACCAAGCCACAACACAAGCAAAATAAGTCACAACACCAAGACACATCACAAGCAAAAAAAGACACAACACCAAGCCACAACACATGCGAAATAAGAATCAACACAAGCAAAATAAGTCACAACACCAAGCCACAACACAAGCAAAATAAGAAACAACACCAAGCAACAACACAAGCGAAATAAGCCACAACACCAAGCCACAACACAAGCAAAATAAGTCACAACACAAGCAAAATAAGCCACAACACCAAGCCACAAGACAAGCAAAATAAGCAACAACACCAAGCAACAACACAAGTGAAATAAGCCAAAACACCAAGCCACAACACAAGCAAAATAAGCCACAACACCAAGCCACAACACAAGCAAAATAAGTCACAACACAAGCAAAATAAGCAAAAACACCAAGCAACAACACAAGTGAAATGAGCCACAACACCAAGCCACAACACAAGCAAAATAAGCCACAACACCAAGCCACAACACAAGCAAAATAAGTCACAACACAAGCGAAATAAGCCACAACACCAAGCCACAACACAAGCAAAATAAGTCACAACACAAGCGAAATAAGCCACAACACCAAGCCACAACACAAGCAAAATAAGTCACAACACCAAGTCACAACACAAGCAAAATAAGTCACAACACAAGCTAAATAAGTCACAACACAAGCAAAATAAGTCACAACACCAAGCCACATCACAAGCAAAATAAGACACAACACCAAGCCACAACACATGCGAAATAAGCCACAACACCAAGCCACAACACAAGCAAAATAAGTCACAACACCAAGCCACATCACAAGCAAAAAAATACACAACACCAAGCCACAACACAAGCAAAATAAGCCACAACACCAATCCACAACACAAGCAAAATAAGCCACAACACAAAGCCACAACACAAGCAAAATAAGTCACGACACCAAGCCACAACACAAGCAAAATAAGCCACGGCAACAAGCCACAACACAAGCGAAATAAGCCACAACACCAAGCCACAACACAAGCGAAATAAGCCACAACACCAAGCAACAAAACAAGCGAAATAAGCCACAACACCAAGCCACAACACAAGCAAAATAAGCCACAACACCAAGCCACAACACAAGCAAAATAAGCCACAACACCAAGCCACAACACAAGCAAAATAAGTCACAACACAAGCGAAATAACCCACAACACCAAGCCACAACACAAGCAAAATAAGTCACAACACAAGCGAAATAAGTCACAACACCAAGCCACATCACAAGCAAAATAAGACACAACACCAAGCCACAACACATGCAAAATAGGTTACAACACAAAGCCACAACACAAGCAAAATAAGCAACAACACCAAGCAACAACACCAAGCCACAACACAAGTGAAAAAAGCTACAACAACAAGCAACAACACAAGCGAAATAAGCCACAACACCAAGCCACAACACAAGCAAAATAAGTCACAACACAAGCGAAATAAGCCACAACACCAAGCAACAAAACAAGCGAAATAAGCCACAACACCAAGCCACAACACAAGCAAAATAAGTTACAACACAAAGACACAACACAAGCAAAATAAGCAACAACACCAAGCAACAACACCAAGCCACAACACAAGCGAAAAAAGCTACAACACCAAGCCACATCACAAGCAAAATAAGACACAACACCAAGCCACAACACATGCGAAATAAGTTACAACACAAAGCCACTATACAAGCAAAATAAGCAACAACACCAAGCAACAACACCAAGCCACAAAACAAGCGAAAAAAGCTACAACAACAAGCAACAACACAATCGAAATAAGCCACAACACCAAGCAACAAAACAAGCGAAATAAGTCACAACACAAGCGAAATAAGCCACAACACCAAGCAACAAAACAAGCGAAATAAGCCACAACACCAAGCCACAACACAAGCAAAATAAGTTACAACACAAAGCCACAACACAAGCAAAATAAGCAACAACACCAAGCAACAACACCAAGCCACAACACAAGCAAAATAAGTCACAACACCAAGCCACATCACAAGCAAAATAAGACACAACACCAAGCCACAACACATGCAAAATAAGTTACAACACAAAGCCACAACACAAGCAAAATAGGCAACAACACCAAGCAACAACACCAAGCCACAACACAAGCGAAAAAAGCTACAACAACAAGCAACAACACAAGCGAAATAAGCCACAACACCAAGCCACAACACAAGCAAAATACGTCACAACACAAGCGAAATAAGCCACAACACCAAGTAATAAAACAAGCGAGATAAGCCACAACACGAAGCCACAACACAAGCAAAATAAGCCACAACACCAAGCCACAACACAAGCAAAATAAGTCACAACACAAGCGAAATAAGCCACAACAACAAGCCACAACACAAGCAAAATAAGTCACAACACCAAGCCACATCACAAGCAAAATAAGACACAACACCAAGCCACAACACATGCGAAATAAGTTACAACACAAAGCCACAACACAAGCAAAATAAGCAACAACACCAAGCAACAACACCAAGCCACAACACAAGCGAAAAAAGCTACAACAAGCAACAACACAAGCGAAATAAGCCACAACACCAAGCCACAACACAAGCAAAATAAGTCACAACACAAGCGAAATAAGCCACAACACCAAGCAACAAAACAAGCGAAATAAGCCACAACACCAAGCCACAACACAAGCAAAATAAGTTACAACACAAAGCCACAACACAAGCAAAATAAGCAACAACACCAAGCAACAACACCAAGCCACATCACAAGCAAAATAAGACACAACACCAAGCCACAAAACATGTGAAATAAGTTACAACACAAAGCCACAACACAAGCAAAATAAGCAACAACACCAAGCAACAACACCAAGCCACAACACAAGCGAAAAAAGCTACAACAACAAGCAAAAACACAAGCAAAATAAGTCACAACACAAGTGAAATAAGCCACAACACCAAGCAACAAAACAAGCGAAATAAGCCACAACACCAAGCCACAACACAAGCAAAATAATTCACAACACAAGCAAAATAAGCCACAACACCAAGCCACAACACAAGCAAAATAAGTCACAACACAAGCGAAATAAGCCACAACAACAAGCCACAACACAAGCAAAATAAGTCACAACACCAAGCCACATCACAAGCGAAATAAGCCACAACACCAAGCCACAACACAAGCAAAATAAGTCGCAACACCAAGCCACATCACAAGCAAAATAAGACACAACACCAAGCCACAACACATGCGAAATAAGCCAAAACACAAAGCCAAAACCCAAGCAAAATAAGCCACGACACCAAGCCACAACACAAGCAAAATAAGCCACGACAACAAGCCACAACACAAACAAAATAAGCCAAAACACCAAGCCACAACATAAGCAAAATGAGTTACAACACCAAGCCACAACACAAGCAAAATAAGCAACAACACCAAGCAACAACACAAGCAAAATAAGCCACAACACCAAGCCACAACACAAGCAAAATAAGCCACAACACCAAGCCACAACACAAGCAAAATAAGTCACAACACAAACGAAATAAGCCACAACACCAAGCCACAACACAAGCAAAATAAGCAACAACAAGCAACAACACAAGCAAAATAAGCCACAACACCAAGCCACAACACAAGCAAAATAAACCACAACACCAAGCCACAACACAAGCAAAATAAGTCACAACACAAGCGAAATAAGCCACAACACCAAGCCACAAGACAAGCAAAATAAGTCACAACACCAAGCCACATCACAAGAAAAATAATACACAACACCAAGCCACAACACATGCGATATAAGTTACAACACAAAGCCACAACACAAGCAAAATAAGCAAAAACACCAAGCAACAACACAAGCGAAATAAGCCACAACACCAAGCCACAACACAAGCAAAATAAGCAACAACACCAAGCCACAACACAAGCAAAATAAGTCACAACACATGCGAAATAAGCCACAACACCAAGCCACAACACAAGCAAAATAAGCCATAACGCCAAGTCACAACACAAGCAAAATAAGTCACAACACAAGCTAAATAAGTCACAACACGAGCAAAATAAACCACAACACCAAGCCACAACACAAGCAAAATAAGCCTCAACACCAAGCCACAACACGAGCAAAATAAGCCACAACACCAAGCCACAACACAAGCAAAATAAGCCACAACACCAAGCCACAACACAAGCAAAATAAGACAAAACACCAAGCCAAAACACGTGCAAAATAAGTTACAACACAAAGCCACAACACAAGCAAAATAAGCCATGACACCAAGCCACAACACAAGCAAAATAAGCAAAGACACCAAGCCACAACACAAACAAAATAAGCCACAACACCAAGCCACAACATAAGCAAAATAAGCTACAACAGCAAGCCACAACACAAGAAAAATAAGCAACACCAAGCAACAACACAAGCGAAATAAGCCACAACACAAAGCCACAACACAAGCAAAATAAGCCACAACACCAAGCCACAACACAAGCAAAATAAGCCATAACGCCAAGTCACAACACAAGCAAAATAAGTCACAACACAAGCTAAATAAGTCACAACACGAGCAAAATAAACCACAACACCAAGCCACAACACAAGCAAAATAAGCCTCAACACCAAGCCACAACACGAGCAAAATAAGCCACAACACCAAGCCACAACACAAGCAAAATAAGCCACAACACCAAGCCACAACACAAGCAAAATAAGACACAACACCAAGCCAAAACACGTGCAAAATAAGTTACAACACAAAGCCACAACACAAGCAAAATAAGCCATGACACCAAGCCACAACACAAGCAAAATAAGCAACGACACCAAGCCACAACACAAACAAAATAAGCCACAACACCAAGCCACAACATAAGCAAAATAAGCTACAACAGCAAGCCACAACACAAGCAAAATAAGCAACACCAAGCAACAACACAAGCGAAATAAGCCACAACACAAAGCCACAACACAAGCAAAATAAGCCACAACACCAAGCCAGAACACAAGCAAAATAAGTCAAAACACAAGCGAAATAAGCCACAACACCAAGCCACAACACAAGCAAAATAAGTCACAACACCAAGACACAACACAAGCAAAAAAAGACACAACACCAAGCCACAACACATGCGAAATAAGAATCAACACAAGCAAAATAAGTCACAACACCAAGCCACAACACAAGCAAAATAAGAAACAACACCAAGCAACAACACAAGCGAAATAAGCCACAACACCAAGCCACAACACAAGCAAAATTAGTCACAACACAAGCAAAATAAGCCACAACACCAAGCCACAAGACAAGCAAAATAAGCAACAACACCAAGCAACAACACAAGTGAAATAAGCCAAAACACCAAGCCACAACACAAGCAAAATAAGCCACAACACCAAGCCACAACACAAGCAAAATAAGTCACAACACAAGCAAAATAAGCAAAAACACCAAGCAACAACACAAGTGAAATGAGCCACAACACCAAGCCACAACACAAGCAAAATAAGCCACAACACCAAGCCACAACACAAGCAAAATAAGTCACAACACAAGCGAAATAAGCCACAACACCAAGCCACAACACAAGCAAAATAAGTCACAACACAAGCGAAATAAGCCACAACACCAAGCCACAACACAAGCAAAATAAGTCACAACACCAAGTCACAACACAAGCAAAATAAGTCACAACACAAGCTAAATAAGTCACAACACAAGCAAAATAAGTCACAACACCAAGCCACATCACAAGCAAAATAAGACACAACACCAAGCCACAACACATGCGAAATAAGCCACAACACCAAGCCACAACACAAGCAAAATAAGTCACAACACCAAGCCACATCACAAGCAAAAAAATACACAACACCAAGCCACAACACAAGCAAAATAAGCCACAACACCAATCCACAACACAAGCAAAATAAGCCACAACACAAAGCCACAACACAAGCAAAATAAGTCACGACACCAAGCCACAACACAAGCAAAATAAGCCACGACAACAAGCCACAACACAAACAAAATAAGCCACAACACCAAGCCACAACATAAGCAAAATAAGTTACAACACCAAGCCACAACACAAGCAAAATAAGCAACAACACCAAGCAACAACACAAGCGAAATAAGCCAAAACACCAAGCCACAACACAAGCAAAATAAGTCACAACACAAGCGAAATAAGCCACAACACCAAGCCACAACACAAGCAAAATAAGCCACAACACCAAGTAACAACACAAGCGAAATAAGCCACAACACCAAGCCACAACACAAGCAAAATAAGCAACAACACCAAGCCACAACACAAGCAAAATAAACCACAACACCAAGCCACAACACAAGCAAAATAAGTCACAACACAAGCGAAATAAGCCACAACACCAAGCCACAAGACAAGCAAAATAAGTCACAACACAAAGCCACATCACAAGAAAAATAATACACAACACCAAGCCACAACACATGCGATATAAGTTACAACACCAAGCCACAACACAAGCAAAATAAGCAACAACACCAAGCAACAACACAAGCGAAATAAGCCACAAACCCAAGCCACAACACAAGCAAAATAAGTCACAACACAAGCGAAATAAGCCACAACACCAAGCCACAACACAAGCAAAATAAGTCACAACACAAGCGAAATAAGCCACAACACCAAGCCACAACACAAGCAAAATAAGTCACAACACAAGCGAAATAAGCCACAACACCAAGCCACAACACAAGCAAAATAAGTCACAACACCAAGTCACAACACAAGCAAAATAAGTCACAACACAAGCTAAATAAGTCACAACACAAGCAAAATAAGTCACAACACCAAGCCACATCACAAGCAAAATAAGACACAACACCAAGCCACAACACATGCGAAATAAGCCACAACACCAAGCCACAACACAAGCAAAATAAGTCACAACACCAAGCCACATCACAAGCAAAAAAATACACAACACCAAGCCACAACACAAGCAAAATAAGCCATAACGCCAAGTCACAACACAAGCAAAATAAGTCACAACACAAGCTAAATAAGTCACAACACGAGCAAAATAAACCACAACACCAAGCCACAACACAAGCAAAATAAGCCTCAACACCAAGCCACAACACGAGCAAAATAAGCCACAACACCAAGCCACAACACAAGCAAAATAAGCCACAACACCAAGCCACAACACAAGCAAAATAAGACACAACACCAAGCCAAAACACGTGCAAAATAAGTTACAACACAAAGCCACAACACAAGCAAAATAAGCCATGACACCAAGCCACAACACAAGCAAAATAAGCAACGACACCAAGCCACAACACAAACAAAATAAGCCACAACACCAAGCCACAACATAAGCAAAATAAGCTACAACAGCAAGCCACAACACAAGCAAAATAAGCAACACCAAGCAACAACACAAGCGAAATAAGCCACAACACAAAGCCACAACACAAGCAAAATAAGCCACAACACCAAGCCAGAACACAAGCAAAATAAGTCAAAACACAAGCGAAATAAGCCACAACACCAAGCCACAACACAAGCAAAATAAGTCACAACACCAAGACACAACACAAGCAAAAAAAGACACAACACCAAGCCACAACACATGCGAAATAAGAATCAACACAAGCAAAATAAGTCACAACACCAAGCCACAACACAAGCAAAATAAGAAACAACACCAAGCAACAACACAAGCGAAATAAGCCACAACACCAAGCCACAACACAAGCAAAATTAGTCACAACACAAGCAAAAAAAGACACAACACCAAGCCACAACACATGCGAAATAAGAATCAACACAAGCAAAATAAGTCACAACACCAAGCCACAACACAAGCAAAATAAGAAACAACACCAAGCAACAACACAAGCGAAATAAGCCACAACACAAGCAAAATTAGTCACAACACAAGCAAAATAAGCCACAACACCAAGCCACAAGACAAGCAAAATAAGCAACAACACCAAGCAACAACACAAGTGAAATAAGCCAAAACACCAAGCCACAACACAAGCAAAATAAGCCACAACACCAAGCCACAACACAAGCAAAATAAGTCACAACACAAGCAAAATAAGCAAAAACACCAAGCAACAACACAAGTGAAATGAGCCACAACACCAAGCCACAACACAAGCAAAATAAGCCACAACACCAAGCCACAACACAAGCAAAATAAGTCACAACACAAGCGAAATAAGCCACAACACCAAGCCACAACACAAGCAAAATAATTCACAACACAAGCAAAATAAGCCACAACACCAAGCCACAACACAAGCAAAATAAGTCACAACACCAAGTCACAACACAAGCAAAATAAGTCACAACACAAGCTAAATAAGTCACAACACAAGCAAAATAAGTCACAACACCAAGCCACATCACAAGCAAAATAAGACACAACACCAAGCCACAACACATGCGAAATAAGCCACAACACCAAGCCACAACACAAGCAAAATAAGTCACAACACCAAGCCACATCACAAGCAAAAAAATACACAACACCAAGCCACAACACAAGCAAAATAAGCCACAACACCAATCCACAACACAAGCAAAATAAGCCACAACACAAAGCCACAACACAAGCAAAATAAGTCACGACACCAAGCCTCAACACAAGCAAAATAAGCCACGACAACAAGCCACAACACAAACAAAATAAGCCACAACACCAAGCCACAACATAAGCAAAATAAGTTACAACACCAAGCCACAACACAAGCAAAATAAGCAACAACACCAAGCAACAACACAAGCGAAATAAGCCAAAACACCAAGCCACAACACAAGCAAAATAAGTCACAACACAAGCGAAATAAGCCACAACACCAAGCCACAACACAAGCAAAATAAGCCACAACACCAAGTAACAACACAAGCGAAATAAGCCACAACACCAAGCCATAACACAAGCAAAATAAGCAACAACACCAAGCCACAACACAAGCAAAATAAACCACAACACCAAGCCACAACACAAGCAAAATAAGTCACAACACAAGCGAAATAAGCCACAACACCAAGCCACAAGACAAGCAAAATAAGTCACAACACAAAGCCACATCACAAGAAAAATAATACACAACACCAAGCCACAACACATGCGATATAAGTTACAACACCAAGCCACAACACAAGCAAAATAAGCAACAACACCAAGCAACAACACAAGCGAAATAAGCCACAAACCCAAGCCACAACACAAGCAAAATAAGTCACAACACAAGCGAAATAAGCCACAACACCAAGCCACAACACAAGCAAAATAAGTCACAACACAAGCGAAATAAGCCACAACACCAAGCCACAACACAAGCAAAATAAGTCACAACACAAGCGAAATAAGCCACAACACCAAGCCACAACACAAGCAAAATAAGTCACAACACCAAGTCACAACACAAGCAAAATAAGTCACAACACAAGCTAAATAAGTCACAACACAAGCAAAATAAGTCACAACACCAAGCCACATCACAAGCAAAATAAGACACAACACCAAGCCACAACACATGCGAAATAAGCCACAACACCAAGCCACAACACAAGCAAAATAAGTCACAACACCAAGCCACATCACAAGCAAAAAAATACACAACACCAAGCCACAACACAAGCAAAATAAGCCATAACGCCAAGTCACAACACAAGCAAAATAAGTCACAACACAAGCTAAATAAGTCACAACACGAGCAAAATAAACCACAACACCAAGCCACAACACAAGCAAAATAAGCCTCAACACCAAGCCACAACACGAGCAAAATAAGCCACAACACCAAGCCACAACACAAGCAAAATAAGCCACAACACCAAGCCACAACACAAGCAAAATAAGACACAACACCAAGCCAAAACACGTGCAAAATAAGTTACAACACAAAGCCACAACACAAGCAAAATAAGCCATGACACCAAGCCACAACACAAGCAAAATAAGCAACGACACCAAGCCACAACACAAACAAAATAAGCCACAACACCAAGCCACAACATAAGCAAAATAAGCTACAACAGCAAGCCACAACACAAGCAAAATAAGCAACACCAAGCAACAACACAAGCGAAATAAGCCACAACACAAAGCCACAACACAAGCAAAATAAGCCACAACACCAAGCCAGAACACAAGCAAAATAAGTCAAAACACAAGCGAAATAAGCCACAACACCAAGCCACAACACAAGCAAAATAAGTCACAACACCAAGACACAACACAAGCAAAAAAAGACACAACACCAAGCCACAACACATGCGAAATAAGAATCAACACAAGCAAAATAAGTCACAACACCAAGCCACAACACAAGCAAAATAAGAAACAACACCAAGCAACAACACAAGCGAAATAAGCCACAACACCAAGCCACAACACAAGCAAAATTAGTCACAACACAAGCAAAATAAGCCACAACACCAAGCCACAAGACAAGCAAAATAAGCAACAACACCAAGCAACAACACAAGTGAAATAAGCCAAAACACCAAGCCACAACACAAGCAAAATAAGCCACAACACCAAGCCACAACACAAGCAAAATAAGTCACAACACAAGCAAAATAAGCAAAAACACCAAGCAACAACACAAGTGAAATGAGCCACAACACCAAGCCACAACACAAGCAAAATAAGCCACAACACCAAGCCACAACACAAGCAAAATAAGTCACAACACAAGCGAAATAAGCCACAACACCAAGCCACAACACAAGCAAAATAAGTCACAACACAAGCGAAATAAGCCACAACACCAAGCCACAACACAAGCAAAATAAGTCACAACACCAAGTCACAACACAAGCAAAATAAGTCACAACACAAGCTAAATAAGTCACAACACAAGCAAAATAAGTCACAACACCAAGCCACATCACAAGCAAAATAAGACACAACACCAAGCCACAACACATGCGAAATAAGCCACAACACCAAGCCACAACACAAGCAAAATAAGTCACAACACCAAGCCACATCACAAGCAAAAAAATACACAACACCAAGCCACAACACAAGCAAAATAAGCCACAACACCAATCCACAACACAAGCAAAATAAGCCACAACACAAAGCCACAACACAAGCAAAATAAGTCACGACACCAAGCCACAACACAAGCAAAATAAGCCACGACAACAAGCCACAACACAAACAAAATAAGCCACAACACCAAGCCACAACATAAGCAAAATAAGTTACAACACCAAGCCACAACACAAGCAAAATAAGCAACAACACCAAGCAACAACACAAGCGAAATAAGCCAAAACACCAAGCCACAACACAAGCAAAATAAGTCACAACACAAGCGAAATAAGCCACAACACCAAGCCACAACACAAGCAAAATAAGCCACAACACCAAGTAACAACACAAGCGAAATAAGCCACAACACCAAGCCACAACACAAGCAAAATAAGCAACAACACCAAGCCACAACACAAGCAAAATAAACCACAACACCAAGCCACAACACAAGCAAAATAAGTCACAACACAAGCGAAATAAGCCACAACACCAAGCCACAAGACAAGCAAAATAAGTCACAACACAAAGCCACATCACAAGAAAAATAATACACAACACCAAGCCACAACACATGCGATATAAGTTACAACACCAAGCCACAACACAAGCAAAATAAGCAACAACACCAAGCAACAACACAAGCGAAATAAGCCACAAACCCAAGCCACAACACAAGCAAAATAAGTCACAACACAAGCGAAATAAGCCACAACACCAAGCCACAACACAAGCAAAATAAGTCACAACACAAGCGAAATAAGCCACAACACCAAGCCACAACACAAGCAAAATAAGTCACAACACAAGCGAAATAAGCCACAACACCAAGCCACAACACAAGCAAAATAAGTCACAACACCAAGTCACAACACAAGCAAAATAAGTCACAACACAAGCTAAATAAGTCACAACACAAGCAAAATAAGTCACAACACCAAGCCACATCACAAGCAAAATAAGACACAACACCAAGCCACAACACATGCGAAATAAGCCACAACACCAAGCCACAACACAAGCAAAATAAGTCACAACACCAAGCCACATCACTAGCAAAAAAATACACAACACCAAGCCACAACACAAGCAAAATAAGCCACAACACCAATCCACAACACAAGCAAAATAAGCCACAACACAAAGCCACAACACAAGCAAAATAAGTCACGACACCAAGCCACAACACAAGCAAAATAAGCCACGACAACAAGCCACAACACAAACAAAATAAGCCACAACACCAAGCCACAACATAAGCAAAATAAGTTACAACACCAAGCCACAACACAAGCAAAATAAGCAACAACACCAAGCAACAACACAAGCGAAATAAGCCAAAACACCAAGCCACAACACAAGCAAAATAAGTCACAACACAAGCGAAATAAGCCACAACACCAAGCCACAACACAAGCAAAATAAGCAACAACACCAAGTAACAACACAAGCGAAATAAGCCACAACACCAAGCCACAACACACGCAAAATAAGCAACAACACCAAGCCACAACACAAGCAAAATAAACCACAACACCAAGCCACAACACAAGCAAAATAAGTCACAACACAAGCGAAATAAGCCACAACACCATGCCACAAGACAAGCAAAATAAGTCACAACACAAAGCCACATCACAAGAAAAATAATACACAACACCAAGCCACAACACATGCGATATAAGTTACAACACAAAGCCACAACATAAGCAAAATAAGTCACAACACAAGCGAAATAAGCCACAAACCCAAGCCACAACACAAGCAAAATAAGTCACAACGCAAGCGAAATAAGCCACAACACCAAGCCACAACACAAGCAAAATAAGCCATAACACCAAGTCACAACACAAGCAAAATAAGTCACAACACAAGCTAAATAAGTCACAACACGAGCAAAATAAGCCACAACACCAAGCCACAACACAAGCAAAATAAGCCACAACACCAAGCCACAACACAAGCAAAATAAGACACAACACCAAGCCACAACACATGCGAAATAAGTTACAACACAAAGCCACAACACAAGCAAAATAAGCCATGACACCAAGCCACAACACAAGAAAAATAAGCAACGACACCAAGCCACAACACAAACAAAATAAGCCACAACACCAAGCCACAACATAAGCAAAATAAGCTACAACACCAAGCCACAACACAAGCAAAATAAGCAACACCAAGCAACAACACAAGCGAAATAAGCCACAACACAAAGCCACAACACAAGCAAAATAAGCCACAACACCAAGGCACAACACAAGCAAAATAAGTCACAACACAAGCAAAATAAGCCACAACACCAAGCCACAAGACAAGCAAAATGAGTCACAACACCAAGCCACATCACAAGAAAAATAACACACAACACCAAACCACAACACATGCGAAATAAGTTACAACACAAAGCCACAACACAAGCAAAATAAGTCACAACACCAAGCCACATCACAAGCAAAATAAGACACAACACCAAGCCACAACACATGCGAAATAAGCCACAACACCAAGCCACAACACAAGCAAAATAAGTCACAACACCAAGCCACATCACAAGCAAAAAAATACACAACACCAAGCCACAACACAAGCAAAATAAGCCACAACACCAAGCCACAACACAAGCAAAATAAGCCATAACACCAAGCCACAACACAAGCAAAATAAGCCACAACACCAAGCCACAACACAAGCAAAATAAGTCACAACACAAACGAAATAAGCCACAACACCAAGCCACAACAAAAGCAAAATAAGCAACAACACCAAGCAACAACACAAGCGAAATAAGCCACAACACCAAGCCACAAGACAAGCAAAATAAGTCACAACACAAAGCCACATCATAAGAAAAATAATACACAACACCAAGCCACAACGCATGCGATATAAGTTACAACACAAAGCCACAACACAAGCAAAATAAGCAACAACACCAAGCAACAACACAAGCGAAATAAGCCACAACACCAAGCCACAACACAAGCAAAATAAGCAACAACACCAAGCCACAACACAAGCAAAATAAGTCACAATACAAGCGAAATAAGCCACAAACCCAAGCCACAACACAAGCAAAATAAGTCACAACACAAGCGAAATAAGCCAAAACACCAAGCCACAACACAAGCAAAATAAGTCACAACACAAGCGAAATAAGCCACAACACCAAGCCACAACACAAGCAAAATAAGTCACAACACAAGCGAAATAAGCCACAACACCAAGCCACAACACAAGCAAAATAAGTCACAACACCAAGTCACAACACAAGCAAAATAAGTCACAACACAAGCTAAATAAGTCACAACACAAGCAAAATAAGTCACAACACCAAGCCACATCACAAGCAAAATAAGACACAACACTAAGCCACAACACATGCGAAATAAGCCACAACACCAAGCCACAACACAAGCAAAATAAGTCACAACACCAATCCACAACACAAGCAAAATAAGCCACAACACAAAGCCACAACACAAGCAAAATAAGTCACGACACCAAGTCACAACACAAGCAAAATAAGTCACAACACAAGCTAAATAAGTCACAACACAAGCAAAATAAGTCACAACACCAAGCCACATCACAAGCAAAATAAGACACAACACCAAGCCACAACACATGCGAAATAAGCCACAACACCAAGCCACAACACAAGCAAAATAAGTCACAACACCAAGCCACATCACAAGCAAAAAAATACACAACACCAAGCCACAACACAAGCAAAATAAGCCACAACACCAATCCACAACACAAGCAAAATAAGCCACAACACAAAGCCACAACACAAGCAAAATAAGTCACGACACCAAGCCACAACACAAGCAAAATAAGCCACGACAACAAGCCACAACACAAACAAAATAAGCCACAACACCAAGCCACAACATAAGCCAAAATAAGTTACAACACCAAGCCACAACACAAGCAAAATAAGCAACAACACCAAGCAACAACACAAGCGAAATAAGCCAAAACACCAAGCCACAACACAAGCAAAATAAGTCACAACACAAGCGAAATAAGCCACAACACCAAGCCACAACACAAGCAAAATAAGCAACAACACCAAGTAACAACACAAGCGAAATAAGCCACAACACCAAGCCACAACACAAGCAAAATAAGCAACAACACCAAGCCACAACACAAGCAAAATAAACCACAACACCAAGCCACAACACAAGCAAAATAAGTCACAACACCAAGTAACAACACAAGCGAAATAAGCCACAACACCAAGCCACAACACAAGCAAAATAAGCAACAACACCAAGCCACAACACAAGCAAAATAAACCACAACACCAAGCCACAACACAAGCAAAATAAGTCACAACACAAGCGAAATAAGCCACAACACCAAGCCACAAGACAAGCAAAATAAGTCACAACACAAAGCCACATCACAAGAAAAATAATACACAACACCAAGCCACAACACATGCGATATAAGTTACAACACCAAGCCACAACACAAGCAAAATAAGCAACAACACCAAGCAACAACACAAGCGAAATAAGCCACAAACCCAAGCCACAACACAAGCAAAATAAGTCACAACACAAGCGAAATAAGCCACAACACCAAGCCACAACACAAGCAAAATAAGTCACAACACAAGCGAAATAAGCCACAACACCAAGCCACAACACAAGCAAAATAAGTCACAACACAAGCGAAATAAGCCACAACACCAAGCCACAACACAAGCAAAATAAGTCACAACACCAAGTCACAACACAAGCAAAATAAGTCACAACACAAGCTAAATAAGTCACAACACAAGCAAAATAAGTCACAACACCAAGCCACATCACAAGCAAAATAAGACACAACACCAAGCCACAACACATGCGAAATAAGCCACAACACCAAGCCACAACACAAGCAAAATAAGTCACAACACCAAGCCACATCACAAGCAAAAAAATACACAACACCAAGCCACAACACAAGCAAAATAAGCCATAACGCCAAGTCACAACACAAGCAAAATAAGTCACAACACAAGCTAAATAAGTCACAACACGAGCAAAATAAACCACAACACCAAGCCACAACACAAGCAAAATAAGCCTCAACACCAAGCCACAACACGAGCAAAATAAGCCACAACACCAAGCCACAACACAAGCAAAATAAGCCACAACACCAAGCCACAACACAAGCAAAATAAGACACAACACCAAGCCAAAACACGTGCAAAATAAGTTACAACACAAAGCCACAACACAAGCAAAATAAGCCATGACACCAAGCCACAACACAAGCAAAATAAGCAACGACACCAAGCCACAACACAAACAAAATAAGCCACAACACCAAGCCACAACATAAGCAAAATAAGCTACAACAGCAAGCCACAACACAAGCAAAATAAGCAACACCAAGCAACAACACAAGCGAAATAAGCCACAACACAAAGCCACAACACAAGCAAAATAAGCCACAACACCAAGCCAGAACACAAGCAAAATAAGTCAAAACACAAGCGAAATAAGCCACAACACCAAGCCACAACACAAGCAAAATAAGTCACAACACCAAGACACAACACAAGCAAAAAAAGACACAACACCAAGCCACAACACATGCGAAATAAGAATCAACACAAGCAAAATAAGTCACAACACCAAGCCACAACACAAGCAAAATAAGAAACAACACCAAGCAACAACACAAGCGAAATAAGCCACAACACCAAGCCACAACACAAGCAAAATTAGTCACAACACAAGCAAAAAAAGACACAACACCAAGCCACAACACATGCGAAATAAGAATCAACACAAGCAAAATAAGTCACAACACCAAGCCACAACACAAGCAAAATAAGAAACAACACCAAGCAACAACACAAGCGAAATAAGCCACAACACCAAGCCACAACACAAGCAAAATTAGTCACAACACAAGCAAAATAAGCCACAACACCAAGCCACAAGACAAGCAAAATAAGCAACAACACCAAGCAACAACACAAGTGAAATAAGCCAAAACACCAAGCCACAACACAAGCAAAATAAGCCACAACACCAAGCCACAACACAAGCAAAATAAGTCACAACACAAGCAAAATAAGCAAAAACACCAAGCAACAACACAAGTGAAATGAGCCACAACACCAAGCCACAACACAAGCAAAATAAGCCACAACACCAAGCCACAACACAAGCAAAATAAGTCACAACACAAGCGAAATAAGCCACAACACCAAGCCACAACACAAGCAAAATAAGTCACAACACAAGCGAAATAAGCCACAACACCAAGCCACAACACAAGCAAAATAAGTCACAACACCAAGTCACAACACAAGCAAAATAAGTCACAACACAAGCTAAATAAGTCACAACACAAGCAAAATAAGTCACAACACCAAGCCACATCACAAGCAAAATAAGACACAACACCAAGCCACAACACATGCGAAATAAGCCACAACACCAAGCCACAACACAAGCAAAATAAGTCACAACACCAAGCCACATCACAAGCAAAAAAATACACAACACCAAGCCACAACACAAGCAAAATAAGCCACAACACCAATCCACAACACAAGCAAAATAAGCCACAACACAAAGCCACAACACAAGCAAAATAAGTCACGACACCAAGCCACAACACAAGCAAAATAAGCCACGACAACAAGCCACAACACAAACAAAATAAGCCACAACACCAAGCCACAACATAAGCAAAATAAGTTACAACACCAAGCCACAACACAAGCAAAATAAGCAACAACACCAAGCAACAACACAAGCGAAATAAGCCAAAACACCAAGCCACAACACAAGCAAAATAAGTCACAACACAAGCGAAATAAGCCACAACACCAAGCCACAACACAAGCAAAATAAGCCACAACACCAAGTAACAACACAAGCGAAATAAGCCACAACACCAAGCCACAACACAAGCAAAATAAGCAACAACACCAAGCCACAACACAAGCAAAATAAACCACAACACCAAGCCACAACACAAGCAAAATAAGTCACAACACAAGCGAAATAAGCCACAACACCAAGCCACAAGACAAGCAAAATAAGTCACAACACAAAGCCACATCACAAGAAAAATAATACACAACACCAAGCCACAACACATGCGATATAAGTTACAACACCAAGCCACAACACAAGCAAAATAAGCAACAACACCAAGCAACAACACAAGCGAAATAAGCCACAAACCCAAGCCACAACACAAGCAAAATAAGTCACAACACAAGCGAAATAAGCCACAACACCAAGCCACAACACAAGCAAAATAAGTCACAACACAAGCGAAATAAGCCACAACACCAAGCCACAACACAAGCAAAATAAGTCACAACACAAGCGAAATAAGCCACAACACCAAGCCACAACACAAGCAAAATAAGTCACAACACCAAGTCACAACACAAGCAAAATAAGTCACAACACAAGCTAAATAAGTCACAACACAAGCAAAATAAGTCACAACACCAAGCCACATCACAAGCAAAATAAGACACAACACCAAGCCACAACACATGCGAAATAAGCCACAACACCAAGCCACAACACAAGCAAAATAAGTCACAACACCAAGCCACATCACAAGCAAAAAATTACACAACACCAAGCCACAACACAAGCAAAATAAGCCATAACGCCAAGTCACAACACAAGCAAAATAAGTCACAACACAAGCTAAATAAGTCACAACACGAGCAAAATAAA
Organism: Moxostoma hubbsi; assembly: GCA_032164185.1. Lineage (NCBI taxonomy): Eukaryota > Metazoa > Chordata > Actinopteri > Cypriniformes > Catostomidae > Moxostoma > Moxostoma hubbsi. Next base: position 1,971,657 of record JAVLUX010000036.1, on the reverse strand, counting down.
CCACAACACCAAGCCACAACACAAGCAAAATAAGCCTCAACACCAAGCCACAACACGAGCAAAATAAGCCACAACACCAAGCCACAACACAAGCAAAATAAGCCACAACACCAAGCCACAACACAAGCAAAATAAGACACAACACCAAGCCAAAACACGTGCAAAATAAGTTACAACACAAAGCCACAACACAAGCAAAATAAGCCATGACACCAAGCCACAACACAAGCAAAATAAGCAACGACACCAAGCCACAACACAAACAAAATAAGCCACAACACCAAGCCACAACATAAGCAAAATAAGCTACAACAGCAAGCCACAACACAAGCAAAATAAGCAACACCAAGCAACAACACAAGCGAAATAAGCCACAACACAAAGCCACAACACAAGCAAAATAAGCCACAACACCAAGCCAGAACACAAGCAAAATAAGTCAAAACACAAGCGAAATAAGCCACAACACCAAGCCACAACACAAGCAAAATAAGTCACAACACCAAGACACAACACAAGCAAAAAAAGACACAACACCAAGCCACAACACATGCGAAATAAGAATCAACACAAGCAAAATAAGTCACAACACCAAGCCACAACACAAGCAAAATAAGAAACAACACCAAGCAACAACACAAGCGAAATAAGCCACAACACCAAGCCACAACACAAGCAAAATTAGTCACAACACAAGCAAAATAAGCCACAACACCAAGCCACAAGACAAGCAAAATAAGCAACAACACCAAGCAACAACACAAGTGAAATAAGCCAAAACACCAAGCCACAACACAAGCAAAATAAGCCACAACACCAAGCCACAACACAAGCAAAATAAGTCACAACACAAGCAAAATAAGCAAAAACACCAAGCAACAACACAAGTGAAATGAGCCACAACACCAAGCCACAACACAAGCAAAATAAGCCACAACACCAAGCCACAACACAAGCAAAATAAGTCACAACACAAGCGAAATAAGCCACAACACCAAGCCACAACACAAGCAAAATAAGTCACAACACCAAGTCACAACACAAGCAAAATAAGTCACAACACAAGCTAAATAAGTCACAACACAAGCAAAATAAGTCACAACACCAAGCCACATCACAAGCAAAATAAGACACAACACCAAGCCACAACACATGCGAAATAAGCCACAACACCAAGCCACAACACAAGCAAAATAAGTCACAACACCAAGCCACATCACAAGCAAAAAAATACACAACACCAAGCCACAACACAAGCAAAATAAGCCACAACACCAATCCACAACACAAGCAAAATAAGCCACAACACAAAGCCACAACACAAGCAAAATAAGTCACGACACCAAGCCACAACACAAGCAAAATAAGCCACGACAACAAGCCACAACACAAACAAAATAAGCCACAACACCAAGCCACAACATAAGCAAAATAAGTTACAACACCAAGCCACAACACAAGCAAAATAAGCAACAACACCAAGCAACAACACAAGCGAAATAAGCCAAAACACCAAGCCACAACACAAGCAAAATAAGTCACAACACAAGCGAAATAAGCCACAACACCAAGCCACAACACAAGCAAAATAAGCCACAACACCAAGTAACAACACAAGCGAAATAAGCCACAACACCAAGCCACAACACAAGCAAAATAAGCAACAACACCAAGCCACAACACAAGCAAAATAAACCACAACACCAAGCCACAACACAAGCAAAATAAGTCACAACACAAGCGAAATAAGCCACAACACCAAGCCACAAGACAAGCAAAATAAGTCACAACACAAAGCCACATCACAAGAAAAATAATACACAACACCAAGCCACAACACATGCGATATAAGTTACAACACCAAGCCACAACACAAGCAAAATAAGCAACAACACCAAGCAACAACACAAGCGAAATAAGCCACAAACCCAAGCCACAACACAAGCAAAATAAGTCACAACACAAGCGAAATAAGCCACAACACCAAGCCACAACACAAGCAAAATAAGTCACAACACAAGCGAAATAAGCCACAACACCAAGCCACAACACAAGCAAAATAAGTCACAACACAAGCGAAATAAGCCACAACACCAAGCCACAACACAAGCAAAATAAGTCACAACACCAAGTCACAACACAAGCAAAATAAGTCACAACACAAGCTAAATAAGTCACAACACAAGCAAAATAAGTCACAACACCAAGCCACATCACAAGCAAAATAAGACACAACACCAAGCCACAACACATGCGAAATAAGCCACAACACCAAGCCACAACACAAGCAAAATAAGTCACAACACCAAGCCACATCACAAGCAAAAAAATACACAACACCAAGCCACAACACAAGCAAAATAAGCCACAACACCAATCCACAACACAAGCAAAATAAGCCACAACACAAAGCCACAACACAAGCAAAATAAGTCACGACACCAAGCCACAACACAAGCAAAATAAGCCACGACAACAAGCCACAACACAAACAAAATAAGCCACAACACCAAGCCACAACATAAGCAAAATAAGTTACAACACCAAGCCACAACACAAGCAAAATAAGCAACAACACCAAGCAACAACACAAGCGAAATAAGCCAAAACACCAAGCCACAACACAAGCAAAATAAGTCACAACACAAGCGAAATAAGCCACAACACCAAGCCACAACACAAGCAAAATAAGCAACAACACCAAGTAACAACACAAGCGAAATAAGCCACAACACCAAGCCACAACACACGCAAAATAAGCAACAACACCAAGCCACAACACAAGCAAAATAAACCACAACACCAAGCCACAACACAAGCAAAATAAGTCACAACACAAGCGAAATAAGCCACAACACCATGCCACAAGACAAGCAAAATAAGTCACAACACAAAGCCACATCACAAGAAAAATAATACACAACACCAAGCCACAACACATGCGATATAAGTTACAACACAAAGCCACAACATAAGCAAAATAAGTCACAACACAAGCGAAATAAGCCACAAACCCAAGCCACAACACAAGCAAAATAAGTCACAACGCAAGCGAAATAAGCCACAACACCAAGCCACAACACAAGCAAAATAAGCCATAACACCAAGTCACAACACAAGCAAAATAAGTCACAACACAAGCTAAATAAGTCACAACACGAGCAAAATAAGCCACAACACCAAGCCACAACACAAGCAAAATAAGCCACAACACCAAGCCACAACACAAGCAAAATAAGACACAACACCAAGCCACAACACATGCGAAATAAGTTACAACACAAAGCCACAACACAAGCAAAATAAGCCATGACACCAAGCCACAACACAAGAAAAATAAGCAACGACACCAAGCCACAACACAAACAAAATAAGCCACAACACCAAGCCACAACATAAGCAAAATAAGCTACAACACCAAGCCACAACACAAGCAAAATAAGCAACACCAAGCAACAACACAAGCGAAATAAGCCACAACACAAAGCCACAACACAAGCAAAATAAGCCACAACACCAAGGCACAACACAAGCAAAATAAGTCACAACACAAGCAAAATAAGCCACAACACCAAGCCACAAGACAAGCAAAATGAGTCACAACACCAAGCCACATCACAAGAAAAATAACACACAACACCAAACCACAACACATGCGAAATAAGTTACAACACAAAGCCACAACACAAGCAAAATAAGTCACAACACCAAGCCACATCACAAGCAAAATAAGACACAACACCAAGCCACAACACATGCGAAATAAGCCACAACACCAAGCCACAACACAAGCAAAATAAGTCACAACACCAAGCCACATCACAAGCAAAAAAATACACAACACCAAGCCACAACACAAGCAAAATAAGCCACAACACCAAGCCACAACACAAGCAAAATAAGCCATAACACCAAGCCACAACACAAGCAAAATAAGCCACAACACCAAGCCACAACACAAGCAAAATAAGTCACAACACAAACGAAATAAGCCACAACACCAAGCCACAACAAAAGCAAAATAAGCAACAACACCAAGCAACAACACAAGCGAAATAAGCCAAAACACCAAGCCACAACACAAGCAAAATAAGTCACAACACAAGCGAAATAAGCCACAACACCAAGCCACAACACAAGCAAAATAAGTCACAACACAAGCGAAATAAGCCACAACACCAAGCCACAACACAAGCAAAATAAGTCACAACACCAAGTCACAACACAAGCAAAATAAGTCACAACACAAGCTAAATAAGTCACAACACAAGCAAAATAAGTCACAACACCAAGCCACATCACAAGCAAAATAAGACACAACACTAAGCCACAACACATGCGAAATAAGCCACAACACCAAGCCACAACACAAGCAAAATAAGTCACAACACCAATCCACAACACAAGCAAAATAAGCCACAACACAAAGCCACAACACAAGCAAAATAAGTCACGACACCAAGTCACAACACAAGCAAAATAAGTCACAACACAAGCTAAATAAGTCACAACACAAGCAAAATAAGTCACAACACCAAGCCACATCACAAGCAAAATAAGACACAACACCAAGCCACAACACATGCGAAATAAGCCACAACACCAAGCCACAACACAAGCAAAATAAGTCACAACACCAAGCCACATCACAAGCAAAAAAATACACAACACCAAGCCACAACACAAGCAAAATAAGCCACAACACCAATCCACAACACAAGCAAAATAAGCCACAACACAAAGCCACAACACAAGCAAAATAAGTCACGACACCAAGCCACAACACAAGCAAAATAAGCCACGACAACAAGCCACAACACAAACAAAATAAGCCACAACACCAAGCCACAACATAAGCAAAATAAGTTACAACACCAAGCCACAACACAAGCAAAATAAGCAACAACACCAAGCAACAACACAAGCGAAATAAGCCAAAACACCAAGCCACAACACAAGCAAAATAAGTCACAACACAAGCGAAATAAGCCACAACACCAAGCCACAACACAAGCAAAATAAGCAACAACACCAAGTAACAACACAAGCGAAATAAGCCACAACACCAAGCCACAACACAAGCAAAATAAGCAACAACACCAAGCCACAACACAAGCAAAATAAACCACAACACCAAGCCACAACACAAGCAAAATAAGTCACAACACAAGCGAAATAAGCCACAACACCATGCCACAAGACAAGCAAAATAAGTCACAACACAAAGCCACATCACAAGAAAAATAATACACAACACCAAGCCACAACACATGCGATATAAGTTACAACACAAAGCCACAACACAAGCAAAATAAGCAACAACACCAAGCAACAACACAAGCGAAATAAGCCACAACACCAAGCCACAACACAAGCAAAATAAGCAACAACACCAAGCCACAACACAAGCAAAATAAGTCACAACACAAGCGAAATAAGCCACAAACCCAAGCCACAACACAAGCAAAATAAGTCACAACACAAGCGAAATAAGCCACAACACCAAGCCACAACACAAGCAAAATAAGCCACAACACCAAGCCACAACACAAGCAAAATAAGACACAACACCAAGCCACAACACATGCGAAATAAGTTACAACACAAAGCCACAACACAAGCAAAATAAGCCATGACACCAAGCCACAACACAAGAAAAATAAGCAACGACACCAAGCCACAACACAAACAAAATAAGCCACAACACCAAGCCACAACATAAGCAAAATAAGCTACAACACCAAGCCACAACACAAGCAAAATAAGCAACACCAAGCAACAACACATGCGAAATAAGCCACAACACAAAGCCACAACACAAGCAAAATAAGCCACAACACCAAGGCACAACACAAGCAAAATAAGTCACAACACAAGCAAAATAAGCCACAACACCAAGCCACAAGACAAGCAAAATGAGTCACAACACCAAGCCACATCACAAGAAAAATAACACACAACACCAAACCACAACACATGCGAAATAAGTTACAACACAAAGCCACAACACAAGCAAAATAAGTCACAACACCAAGCCACATCACAAGCAAAATAAGACACAACACCAAGCCACAACACATGCGAAATAAGCCACAACACCAAGCCACAACACAAGCAAAATAAGTCACAACACCAAGCCACATCACAAGCAAAAAAATACACAACACCAAGCCACAACACAAGCAAAATAAGCCACAACACCAAGCCACAACACAAGCAAAATAAGCCATAACACCAAGCCACAACACAAGCAAAATAAGCCACAACACCAAGCCACAACACAAGCAAAATAAGTCACAACACAAACGAAATAAGCCACAACACCAAGCCACAACAAAAGCAAAATAAGCAACAACACCAAGCAACAACACAAGCGAAATAAGCCACAACACCAAGCCACAAGACAAGCAAAATAAGTCACAACACAAAGCCACATCACAAGAAAAATAATACACAACACCAAGCCACAACACATGCGATATAAGTTACAACACAAAGCCACAACACAAGCAAAATAAGCAACAACACCAAGCAACAACACAAGCGAAATAAGCCACAACACCAAGCCACAACACAAGCAAAATAAGCAACAACACCAAGCCACAACACAAGCAAAATAAGTCACAACACAAGCGAAATAAGCCACAAACCCAAGCCACAACACAAGCAAAATAAGTCACAACACAAGCGAAATAAGCCACAACACCAAGCCACAACACAATCAAAATAAGTCACAACACAAGCGAAATAAGCCACAACACCAAGCCACAACACAAGCAAAATAAGTCACAACACAAGCGAAATAAGCCACAACACCAAGCCACAACACAAGCAAAATAAGTCACAACACCAAGTCACAACACAAGCAAAATAAGTCACAACACAAGCTAAATAAGTCACAACACAAGCAAAATAAGTCACAACACCAAGCCACATCACAAGCAAAATAAGACACAACACCAAGCCACAACACATGCGATATAAGCCACAACACCAAGCCACAACACAAGCAAAATAAGTCACAACACCAAGCCACATCACAAGCAAAAAAATACACAACACCAAGCCACAACACAAGCAAAATAAGCCACAACACCAATCCACAACACAAGCAAAATAAGCCACAACACAAAGCCACAACACAAGCAAAATAAGTCACGACACCAAGCCACAACACAAGCAAAATAAGCCACGACAACAAGCCACAACACAAACAAAATAAGCCACAACACCAAGCCACAACATAAGCAAAATAAGTTACAACACCAAGCCACAACACAAGCAAAATAAGCAACAACACCAAGCAACAACACAAGCGAAATAAGCCAAAACACCAAGCCACAACACAAGCAAAATAAGCAACAACACCAAGTAACAACACAAGCGAAATAAGCCACAACACAAGCAAAATAAGCAACAACACCAAGCCACAACACAAGCAAAATAAACCACAACACCAAGCCACAACACAAGCAAAATAAGTCACAACACAAGCGAAATAAGCCACAACACCAAGCCACAAGACAAGCAAAATAAGTCACAACACAAAGCCACATCACAAGAAAAATAATACACAACACCAAGCCACAACACATGCGATATAAGTTACAACACAAAGCCACAACACAAGCAAAATAAGCAACAACACCAAGCAACAACACAAGCGAAATAAGCCACAACACCAAGCCACAACACAAGCAAAATAAGCAACAACACCAAGCCACAACACAAGCAAAATAAGTCACAACACAAGCGAAATAAGCCACAAACCCAAGCCACAACACAAGCAAAATAAGTCACAACACAAGCGAAATAAGCCACAACACCAAGCCACAACACAAGCAAAATAAGCCATAACACCAAGTCACAACACAAGCAAAATAAGTCACAACACAAGCTAAATAAGTCACAACACAAGCAAAATAAGCCACAACACCAAGCCACAACACAAGCAAAATAAGACACAACACCAAGCCACAACACATGCGAAATAAGTTACAACACAAAGCCACAACACAAGCAAAATAAGCCATGACACCAAGCCACAAAACAAGAAAAATAAGCAACGACACCAAGCCACAACACAAACAAAATAAGCCACAACACCAAGCCACAACATAAGCAAAATAAGCTACAACACCAAGCCACAACACAAGCAAAATAAGCAACACCAAGCAACAACACAAGCGAAATAAGCCACAACACAAAGCCACAACACAAGCAAAATAAGCCACAACACCAAGGCACAACACAAGCAAAATAAGTCACAACACAAGAAAAATAAGCCACAACGCCAAGCCACAAGACAAGCAAAATGAGTCACAACACCAAGCCACATCACAAGAAAAATAACACACAACACCAAACCACAACACATGCGAAATAAGTTACAACACAAAGCCACAACACAAGCAAAATAAGTCACAACACCAAGCCACATTACAAGCAAAATAAGACACAACACCAAGCCACAACACATGCGAAATAAGCCACAACACCAAGCCACAACACAAGCAAAATAAGTCACAACACCAAGCCACATCACAAGCAAAAAAATACACAACACCAAGCCACAACACAAGCAAAATAAGCCACAACACCAAGCCACAACACAAGCAAAATAAGCCATAACACCAAGCCACAACACAAGCAAAATAAGCCACAACACCATGCCACAACACAAGCAAAATAAGTCACAACACAAACGAAATAAGCCACAACACCAAGCCACAACAAAAGCAAAATAAGCAACAACACCAAGCAACAACACAAGCGAAATAAGCCACAACACCAAGCCACAACACAAGCAAAATAAACCACAACACCAAGCCACAACACAAGCAAAATAAGTCACAACACAAGCGAAATAAGCCACAACACCAAGCCACAAGACAAGCAAAATGAGTCACAACACCAAGCCACATCACAAGAAAAATAATACACAACACCAAGCCACAACACATGCGATATAAGTTACAACACATAGCCAAAACACAAGCAAAATAAACAAAAACACCAAGCAACAACACAAGCTAAATAAGCCACAACACCAAGCCACAACACAAGCAAAATAAGCAACAACACCAAGCCACAACACAAGCGAAATAAGTCACAACACAAGCGAAATAAGCCACAAACCCAAGCCACAACACAAGCAAAATAAGTCACAACACAAGCGAAATAAGCCACAACACCAAGCCACAACACAAGCAAAATAAGCCATAACGCCAAGTCACAACACAAGCAAAATAAGTCACAACACAAGCTAAATAAGTCACAACACGAGCAAAATAAGCCACAACACCAAGCCACAACACAAGCAAAATAAGCCTCAACACCAAGCCACAACACGAGCAAAATAAGCCACAACACAAGCAAAATAAGCCACAACACCAAGCCACAACACAAGCAAAATAAGCCACAACACCAAGCCACAACACAAGCAAAATAAGCCACAACACCAAGCCACAACACAAGCAAAATAAGTCACAACACCAAGCCACAACACAAGCAAAATAAGCCACAACACAAGCAAAATAAGCCACAACACCAAGCCACAACACAAGCAAAATAAGACACAACACCAAGCCAAAACACGTGCAAAATAAGTTACAACACAAAGCCACAACACAAGCAAATTAAGCCATGACACCAAGCCACAACACAAGCAAAATAAGCAACACCAAGCAACAACACAAGCGAAATAAGCCACAACACAAAGCCACAACACAAGCAAAATAAGCCACAACACCAAGCCACAACACAAGCAAAATAAGTCACAACACAAGCGAAATAAGCCACAACACCAAACCACAACACAAGCAAAATAAGTCACAACACCAAGACACATCACAAGCAAAAAAAGACACAACACCAAGCCACAACACATGCGAAATAAGAATCAACACAAGCAAAATAAGTCACAACACCAAGCCACAACACAAGCAAAATAAGCCACAACACCAAGCCACAACACAAGCAAAATAAGCCACAACACCAAGCCACAACACAAGCAAAATAAGTCACAACACAAGCAAAATAAGCCACAACACCAAGCCACAAGACAAGCAAAATAAGCAACAAGACCAAGCAACAACACAAGCGAAATAAGCCACAACACCAAGCCACAACACAAGCAAAATAAGCCACAACACCAAGCCACAACACAAGCAAAATAAGTCACAACACAAGCAAAATAAGCAAAAACACCAAGCAACAACACAAGTGAAATAAGCCACAACACCAAGCCACAACACAAGCAAAATAAGCCACAACACCAAGCGACAACACAAGCAAAATAAGTCACAACACAAGCGAAATAAGCCACAACACCAAGCCACAACACAAGCAAAATAAGTCACAACACAAGCGAAATAAGCCACAACACCAAGCCACAACACAAGCAAAATAAGTCACAACACCAAGTCACAACACAAGCAAAATAAGTCACAACACAAGCTAAATAAGTCACAACACAAGCAAAATAAGTCACAACACCAAGCCACATCACAAGCAAAAAAATACACAACACCAAGCCACAACACAAGCAAAATAAGCCACAACACCAATCCACAACACAAGCAAAATAAGCCACAACACAAAGCCACAACACAAGCAAAATAAGTCACGACACCAAGCCACAACACAAGCAAAATAAGCCACGACAACAAGCCACAACACAAACAAAATAAGCCACAACACCAAGCCACAACATAAGCAAAATAAGTTACAACACCAAGCCACAACACAAGCAAAATAAGCAACAACACCAAGCAACAACACAAGCGAAATAAGCCAAAACACCAAGCCACAACACAAGCAAAATAAGTCACAACACAAGCGAAATAAGCCACAACACCAAGCCACAACACAAGCAAAATAAGCAACAACACCAAGTAACAACACAAGCGAAATAAGCCACAACACAAGCAAAATAAGCAACAACACCAAGCCACAACACAAGCAAAATAAACCACAACACCAAGCCACAACACAAGCAAAATAAGTCACAACACAAGCGAAATAAGCCACAACACCAAGCCACAAGACAAGCAAAATAAGTCACAACACAAAGCCACATCACAAGAAAAATAATACACAACACCAAGCCACAACACATGCGATATAAGTTACAACACAAAGCCACAACACAAGCAAAATAAGCAACAACACCAAGCAACAACACAAGCGAAATAAGCCACAACACCAAGCCACAACACAAGCAAAATAAGCAACAACACCAAGCCACAACACAAGCAAAATAAGTCACAACACAAGCGAAATAAGCCACAAACCCAAGCCACAACACAAGCAAAATAAGTCACAACACAAGCGAAATAAGCCACAACACCAAGCCACAACACAAGCAAAATAAGCCACAACACCAAGCCACAACACAAGCAAAATAAGACACAACACCAAGCCACAACACATGCGAAATAAGTTACAACACAAAGCCACAACACAAGCAAAATAAGCCATGACACCAAGCCACAACACAAGAAAAATAAGCAACGACACCAAGCCACAACACAAACAAAATAAGCCACAACACCAAGCCACAACATAAGCAAAATAAGCTACAACACCAAGCCACAACACAAGCAAAATAAGCAACACCAAGCAACAACACAAGCGAAATAAGCCACAACACAAAGCCACAACACAAGCAAAATAAGCCACAACACCAAGGCACAACACAAGCAAAATAAGTCACAACACAAGCAAAATAAGCCACAACACCAAGCCACAAGACAAGCAAAATGAGTCACAACACCAAGCCACATCACAAGAAAAATAACACACAACATCAAACCACAACACATGCGAAATAAGTTACAACACAAAGCCACAACACAAGCAAAATAAGTCACAACACCAAGCCACATCACAAGCAAAATAAGACACAACACCAAGCCACAACACATGCGAAATAAGCCACAACACCAAGCCACAACACAAGCAAAATAAGTCACAACACCAAGCCACATCACAAGCAAAAAAATACACAACACCAAGCCACAACACAAGCAAAATAAGCCACAACACCAAGCCACAACACAAGCAAAATAAGCCATAACACCAAGCCACAACACAAGCAAAATAAGCCACAACACCATGCCACAACACAAGCAAAATAAGTCACAACACAAACGAAATAAGCCACAACACCAAGCCACAACAAAAGCAAAATAAGCCACAACACCAAGCCACAACACAAGCAAAATAAACCACAACACCAAGCCACAACACAAGCAAAATAAGTCACAACACAAGCGAAATAAGCCACAACACCAAGCCACAAGACAAGCAAAATGAGTCACAACACCAAGCCACATCACAAGAAAAATAATACACAACACCAAGCCACAACACATGCGATATAAGTTACAACACAAAGCCACAACACAAGCAAAATAAGCAAAAACACCAAGCAACAACACAAGCGAAATAAGCCACAACACCAAGCCACAACACAAGCAAAATAAGCAACAACACCAAGCCACAACACAAGCGAAATAAGTCACAACACAAGCTAAATAAGTCACAACACGAGCAAAATAAGCCACAACACCAAGCCACAACACAAGCAAAATAAGCCTCAACACCAAGCCACAACACGAGCAAAATAAGCCACAACACCAAGCCACAACACAAGCAAAATAAGCCACAACACCAAGCCACAACACAAGCAAAATAAGCCACAACACCAAGCCACAACACAAGCAAAATAAGCCACAACACCAAGCCACAACACAAGCAAAATAAGTCACAACACCAAGCCACAACACAAGCAAAATAAGCCACAACACAAGCAAAATAAGCCACAACACCAAGCCACAACACAAGCAAAATAAGACACAACACCAAGCCAAAACACGTGCAAAATAAGTTACAACACAAAGCCACAACACAAGCAAATTAAGCCATGACACCAAGCCACAACACAAGCAAAATAAGCAACACCAAGCAACAACACAAGCGAAATAAGCCACAACACAAAGCCACAACACAAGCAAAATAAGCCACAACACCAAGCCACAACACAAGCAAAATAAGTCACAACACAAGCGAAATAAGCCACAACACCAAACCACAACACAAGCAAAATAAGTCACAACACCAAGACACATCACAAGCAAAAAAAGACACAACACCAAGCCACAACACATGCGAAATAAGAATCAACACAAGCAAAATAAGTCACAACACCAAGCCACAACACAAGCAAAATAAGCAACAACACCAAGCAACAACACAAGAGAAATAAGCCACAACACCAAGCCACAACACAAGCAAAATAAGCCACAACACCAAGCCACAACACAAGCAAAATAAGCCACAACACCAAGCCACAAGACAAGCAAAATAAGCAACAACAACAAGCAACAACACAAGCGAAATAAGCCACAACACCAAGCCACAACACAAGCAAAATAAGCCACAACACCAAGCCACAACACAAGCAAAATAAGTCACAACACAAGCAAAATAAGCAAAAACACCAAGCAACAACACAAGTGAAATAAGCCTCAACACCAAGCCACAACACAAGCAAAATAAACCACAACACCAAGCCACAACACAAGCAAAATAAGTCACAACACAAGCGAAATAAGCCACAACACCAAGCCACAACACAAGCAAAATAAGTCACAACACAAGCGAAATAAGCCACAACACAAGCAAAATAAGTCACAACACCAAGTCACAACACAAGCAAAATAAGTCACAACACAAGCTAAATAAGTCACAACACAAGCAAAATAAGTCACAACACCAAGCCACATCACAAGCAAAATAAGACACAACACCAAGCCACAACACATGCGAAATAAGCCACAACACCAAGCCACAACACAAGCAAAATAAGTCACAACACCAAGCCACATCACAAGCAAAAAAATACACAACACCAAGCCACAACACAAGCAAAATAAGCCACAACACCAAGCCACAACACAAGCAAAATAAGCCACAACACAAAGCCACAACACAAGCAAAATAAGTCACGACACCAAGCCACAACACAAGCAAAATAAGCCACGACAACAAGCCACAACACAAACAAAATAAGCTACAACACCAAGCCACAACATAAGCAAAATAAGTTACAACACCAAGCCACAACACAAGCAAAATAAGCAACAACACCAAGCAACAACACAAGCGAAATAAGCCAAAACACCAAGCCACAACACAAGCAAAATAAGTCACAACACAAGTGAAATAAGCCAAAACACCAAGCCACAACACAAGCAAAATAAGCAACAACACCAAGCAACAACACAAGCGAAATAAGCCACAACACCAAGCCACAACACAAGCAAAATAAGCAACAACACCAAGCCACAACACAAGCAAAATAAACCACAACACCAAGCCACAACACAAGCAAAATAAGTCACAACACAAGCGAAATAAGCCACAACACCAAGCCACAAGACAAGCAAAATAAGTCACAACACAAAGCCACATCACAAGAAAAATAATACACAACACCAAGCCACAACACATGCGATATAAGTTACAACAAAAAGCCACAACACAAGCAAAATAAGCAACAACACAAGCGAAATAAGCCACAACACCAAGCCACAACACAAGCAAAATAAGCAACAACAACAAGCCACGACACAAGCAAAATAAGTCACAACACAAGCGAAATAAGCCACAAACCCAAGCCACAACACAAGCAAAATAAGTCACGACACAAGAGAAATAAGCCACAATACCAAGCCACAACACAAGCAAAATAAACCATAACACCAAGTCATAACACAAGCAAAATAAGTCACAACACAAGCTAAATAAGTCACAACACGAGCAAAATAAGCCACAACACCAAGCCACAACACAAGCAAAATAAGCCACAACACCAAGCCACAACACAAGCAAAATAAGACACAACACCAAGCCACAACACATGCGAAATAAGTTACAACACAAAGCCACAACACAAGCAAAATAAGCCATGACACCAAGCCACAACACAAGAAAAATAAGCAACGACACCAAGCCACAACACAAACAAAATAAGCCACAACACCAAGCCACAACATAAGCAAAATAAGCTACAACACCAAGCCACAACACAAGCAAAATAAGCAACACCAAGCAACAACACAAGCGAAATAAGCCACAACACAAAGCCACAACACAAGCAAAATAAGCCACAACACCAAGGCACAACACAAGCAAAATAAGTCACAACACAAGCAAAATAAGCCACAACACCAAGCCACAAGACAAGCAAAATGAGTCACAACACCAAGCCACATCACAAGAAAAATAACACACAACACCAAGCCACAACACATGCGAAATAAGTTACAACACAAAGCCACAACACAAGCAAAATAAGTCACAACACCAAGCCACATCACAAGCAAAATAAGACACAACACCAAGCCACAACACATGCGAAATAAGCCACAACACCAAGCCACAACACAAGCGAAATAAGTCACAACACCAAGCCACATCACAAGCAAAACAATACACAACACCAAGCCACAACACAAGCAAAATAAGCCACAACACCAAGCCACAACACAAGCAAAATAAGCCACAACACAAAGCCACAACACAAGCAAAATAAGTCACGACACCAAGCCACAACACAAGCAAAATAAGCCACGACAACAAGCCACAACACAAACAAAATAAGCCACAACATAAGCAAAATAAGTTACAACACCAAGCCACAACACAAGCAAAATAAGCAACAACACCAAGCAACAACACAAGCGAAATAAGCCACAACACCAAGCCACAACACCAAGCCACAACACAAGCAAAATAAGTCACAACACAAGCGAAATAAGCCACAACACCAAGCCACAACACAAGCAAAATAAGCAACAACACCAAGGAACAACACAAGCGAAATAAGCCACAACACCAAGCCACAACACAAGCAAAATAAACCACAACACCAAGCCACAACACAAGCAAAATAAGTCACAACACAAGCGAAATAAGCCACAACACCAAGCCACAAGACAAGCAAAATAAGTCACAACACAAAGCCACATCACAAGAAAAATAATACACAACACCAAGCCACAACACATGCGAAATAAGTTACAACACAAAGCCACAACACAAGCAAAATAAGTCACAACACTAAGCCACATCACAAGAAAAATAACACACAACACCAAGCCAGAACACATGCGAAATAAGTTACAACACCAAGCCACAACACAAGCAAAATAAGCAACAACACCAAGCAACAACACAAGCGAAATAAGCCACAACACAAGCAAAATAAGCCACAACACCAAGCCACAACACAAGCAAAATAAGTCACAACACAAGCGAAATAAGCCACAACACCAAGCCACAACACAAGCAAAATAAGCAACAACACCAAGCAACAAAACAAGCGAAATAAGCCACAAACCCAAGCCACAACACAAGCAAAATAAGTCACAACACAAGCGAAATAAGCCACAACACCAAGCCACAACACAAGCAAAATAAGCCATAACACCAAGTCACAACACAAGCAAAATAAGTCACAACACAAGCTAAATAAGTCACAACATTAGCAAAATAAGCCACAACACCAAGCCAAAACACAAGCAAAATAAGCCACAACACCAAGCCACAACACAAGCAAAATAAGACACAACACCAAGCCACAACACATGCGAAATAAGTTACAACACAAAGCCACAACACAAGCAAAATAAGCCATGACACCAAGCCACAACACAAGAAAAATAAGCAACGACACCAAGCCACAACACAAACAAAATAAGCCACAACACCAAGCCACAACATAAGCAAAATAAGCTACAACACCAAGCCACAACACAAGCAAAATAAGCAACACCAAGCAACAACACAAGCGAAATAAGCCACAACACAAAGCCACAACACAAGCAAAATAAGCCACAACACCAAGGCACAACACAAGCAAAATAAGTCACAACACAAAGCCACAACACAAGCAAAATAAGTCACGACACCAAGCCACAACACAAGCAAAATAAGCCACGACAACAAGCCACAACACAAACAAAATAAGCCACAACACCAAGCCACAACATAAGCAAAATAAGTTACAACACCAAGCCACAACACAAGCAAAATAAGCAACAACACCAAGCAACAACACAAGCGAAATAAGCCACAACACCAAGCCACAACACAAGCAAAATAAGTCACAACACAAGCGAAATAAGCCACAACACCAAGCCACAACACAAGCAAAATAAGCAACAACACCAAGCAACAACACAAGCGAAATAAGCCACAACACCAAGCCACAACACAAGCAAAATAAACCACAACACCAAGCCACAACACAAGCAAAATAAGTCACAACACAAGCGAAATAAGCCACAACACCAAGCCACAAGACAAGCAAAATAAGTCACAACACTAAGCCACATCACAAGAAAAATAACACACAACCCCAAGCCAGAACACATGCGAAATAAGTTACAACACCAAGCCACAACACAAGCAAAATAAGCAACAACACCAAGCAACAACACAAGCGAAATAAGCCACAACACCAAGCCACAACACAAGCAAAATAAGTCACAACACAAGCGAAATAAGCCACAACACCAAGCCACAACACAAGCAAAATAAGCAACAAAACCAAGCAACAAAACAAGCGAAATAAGCCACAACACCAAGCCACAACACAAGCAAAATAAGCCACAACACCAAGCCACAACACAAGCAAAATAAGTCACAACACAAGTGAAATAAGTTACAACACAAAGCCAAAACACAAGCAAAATAAGCAAAAACTCCAAGCAACAATACAAGTGAAATAACCAACAACACCAAGCAACAACACAAGCAAAATAAACAACAACACCAAGCCACAACACAAGCAAAATAAGCCACAACACCAAGCCACAACACAAGCAAAATAAGTCACAACACAAGCGAAATAAGCCACAACACCAAGCCACAACACAAGCAAAATAAGCAACAACACCAAGCAACAACACAAGCGAAATAAGCCACAACACCAAGCCACAACACAAGCAAAATAAGTCACAACACCAAGCCACATCACAAGAAAAATAATACACAACACCAAGCCACAACACATGCGATATAAGTTACAACACAAAGCCACAACACAAGCAAAATAAGCAACAACACCAAGCAACAACACAAGCGAAATAAGCCACAACACCAAGCCACAACACAAGCAAAATAAGCAACAACACCAAGCCACAACACAAGCAAAATAAGTCACAACACAAGCGAAATAAGCCACAAACCCAAGCCACAACACAAGCAAAATAAGTCACAACACAAGCAAAACAAGCCACAACACCAAGCCACAACACAAGCAAAATAAGCAACACCAAGCAACAACACAAGCGAAATAAGCGACAACACAAAGCCACAACACATGCAAAATAAGCCACAACACCAAGGCACAACACAAGCAAAATAAGTCACAACACAAGCAAAATAAGCCACAACACCAAGCCACAAGACAAGCAAAATGAGTCACAACACCAAGCCACATCACAAGAAAAATAACACACAACACCAAGCCACAACACATGCGAAATAAGTTACAACACCAAGCCACAACACATGCGAAATAAGCCACAACACCAAGCCACAACACAAGCAAAATAAGTCACAACACCAAGCCACATCACAAGCAAAACAATACACAACACCAAGCCACAACACAAGCAAAATAAGCCACAACACCAAGCCACAACACAAGCAAAATAAGCCACGACAACAAGCCACAACACAAACAAAATAAGCCACAACACCAAGCCACAACATAAGCAAAATAAGTTACAACACCAAGCCACAACACAAGCAAAATAAGCAACAACACCAAGCAACAACACAAGCGAAATAAGCCACAACACCAAGCCACAACACAAGCAAAATAAGTCACAACACAAGCGAAATAAGCCACAACACCAAGCCACAACACAAGCAAAATAAGCAACAACACCAAGCAACAACACAAGCGAAATAAGCCACAACACCAAGCCACAACACAAGCAAAATAAACCACAACACCAAGCCACAACACAAGCAAAATAAGTCACAACACAAGCGAAATAAGCCACAACACCAAGCCACAAGACAAGCAAAATAAGTCACAACACAAAGCCACATCACAAGAAAAATAATACACAACACCAAGCCACAACACATGCAAAATAAGTTACAACACAAAGCCACAACACAAGCAAAATAAGTCACAACACTAAGCCACATCACAAGAAAAATAACACACAACACCAAGCCAGAACACATGCGAAATAAGTTACAACACCAAGCCACAACACAAGCAAAATAAGCAACAACACCAAGCAACAACACAAGCGAAATAAGCCACAACACAAGCAAAATAAGCCACAACACCAAGCCACAACACAAGCAAAATAAGTCACAACACAAGAGAAATAAGCCACAACACCAAGCCACAACACAAGCAAAATAAGCAACAACACCAAGCAACAAAACAAGCGAAATAAGCCACAAACCCAAGCCACAACACAAGCAAAATAAGTCACAACACAAGCGAAATAAGCAACAACACCAAGCAACAAAACAAGCGAAATAAGCCACAAACCCAAGCCACAACACAAGCAAAATAAGTCACAACACAAGCGAAATAAGCCACAACACCAAGCCACAACACAAGCAAAATAAGCCATAACACCAAGCCAAAACACAAGCAAAATAAGCCACAACACCAAGCCACAACACAAGCAAAATAAGACACAACACCAAGCCACAACACATGCGAAATAAGTTACAACACAAAGCCACAACACAAGCAAAATAAGCCATGACACCAAGCCACAACACAAGAAAAATAAGCAACGACACCAAGCCACAACACAAACAAAATAAGCAACAACACCAAGCAACAACACAAGCGAAATAAGCCACAACACAAGCAAAATAAGCCACAACACCAAGCCACAACACAAGCAAAATAAGTCACAACACAAGCGAAATAAGCCACAACACCAAGCCACAACACAAGCAAAATAAGCAACAACACCAAGCAACAAAACAAGCGAAATAAGCCACAAACCCAAGCCACAACACAAGCAAAATAAGTCACAACACAAGCGAAATAAGCCACAACACCAAGCCACAACACAAGCAAAATAAGCCATAACACCAAGTCACAACACAAGCAAAATAAGTCACAACACAAGCTAAATAAGTCACAACACGAGCAAAATAAGCCACAACACCAAGCCAAAACACAAGCAAAATAAGCCACAACACCAAGCCACAACACAAGCAAAATAAGACACAACACCAAGCCACAACACATGCGAAATAAGTTACAACACAAAGCCACAACACAAGCAAAATAAGCCATGACACCAAGCCACAACACAAGAAAAATAAGCAACGACACCAAGCCACAACACAAACAAAATAAGCCACAACACCAAGCCACAACATAAGCAAAATAAGCTACAACACCAAGCCACAACACAAGCAAAATAAGCAACACCAAGCAACAACACAAGCGAAATAAGCCACAACACAAAGCCACAACACAAGCAAAATAAGCCACAACACCAAGGCACAACACAAGCAAAATAAGTCACAACACAAGCAAAATAAGCCACAACACCAAGCCACAAGACAAGCAAAATGAGTCACAACACCAAGCCACATCACAAGAAAAATAACACACAACACCAAGCCACAACACATGCGAAATAAGTTACAACACAAAGCCACAACACAAGCAAAATAAGTCACAACACCAAGCCACATCACACGCAAAATAAGACACAACACCAAGCCACAACACATGCGAAATAAGCCACAACACCAAGCCACAACACAAGCAAAATAAGTCACAACACCAAGCCACATCACAAGCAAAAAAATACACAACACCAAGCCACAACACAAGCAAAATAAGCCACAACACCAAGCCATAACACAAGCAAAATAAGCCACAACACAAAGCCACAACACAAGCAAAATGAGTCACGACACCAAGCCACAACACAAGCAAAATAAGCCACGACAACAAGCCACAACACAAACAAAATAAGCCACAACACCAAGCCACAACATAAGCAAAATAAGTTACAACACCAAGCCACAACACAAGCAAAATAAGCAACAACACCAAGCAACAACACAAGCGAAATAAGCCACAACACCAAGCCACAACACAAGCAAAATAAGTCACAACACAAGCGAAATAAGCCACAACACCAAGCCACAACACAAGCAAAATAAGCAACAACACCAAGCAACAACACAAGCGAAATAAGCCACAACACCAAGCCACAACACAAGCAAAATAAACCACAACACCAAGCCACAACACAAGCAAAATAAGTCACAACACAAGCGAAATAAGCCACAACACCAAGCCACAAGACAAGCAAAATAAGTCACAACACAAAGCCACATCACAAGAAAAATAATACACAACACCAAGCCACAACACATGCGAAATAAGTTACAACACAAAGCCACAACACAAGCAAAATAAGTCACAACACTAAGCCACATCACAAGAAAAATAACACACAACACCAAGCCAGAACACATGCGAAATAAGTTACAACACCAAGCCACAACACAAGCAAAATAAGCAACAACACCAAGCAACAACACAAGCGAAATAAGCCACAACACAAGCAAAATAAGCCACAACACCAAGCCACAACACAAGCAAAATAAGTCACAACACAAGCGAAATAAGCCACAACACCAAGCCACAACACAAGCAAAATAAGCAACAACACCAAGCAACAAAACAAGCGAAATAAGCCACAACACCAAGCCACAACACAAGCAAAATAAGCCACAACACCAAGCCACAACACAAGCAAAATAAGTCACAACACAAGCGAAATAAGTTACAACACAAAGCCACAACACAAGCAAAATAAGCAAAAACACCAAGCAACAATACAAGTGAAATAAGCAACAACACCAAGCAACAACACAAGCAAAATAAACAACAACACCAAGCCACAACACAAGCAAAATAAGCCACAACACCAAGCCACAACACAAGCAAAATAAGTCACAACACAAGCGAAATAAGCCACAACACCAAGCCACAACACAAGCAAAATAAGCAACAACACCAAGCAACAACACAAGCGAAATAAGCCACAAAACCAAGCCACAACACAAGCAAAATAAGTCACAACACCAAGCCACATCACAAGAAAAATAATACACAACACCAAGCCACAACACATGCGAAATAAGTTACAACACAAAGCCACAACACAAGCAAAATAAGCCATGACACCAAGCCACAACACAAGAAAAATAAGCAACGACACCAAGCCACAACACAAACAAAATAAGCAACAACACCAAGCAACA
The DNA here is from genome assembly GCA_032164185.1 of Moxostoma hubbsi. Classification (NCBI taxonomy): domain Eukaryota; kingdom Metazoa; phylum Chordata; class Actinopteri; order Cypriniformes; family Catostomidae; genus Moxostoma; species Moxostoma hubbsi. Next base: position 1,949,301 of record JAVLUX010000036.1, on the reverse strand, counting down.
ACACAAGCGAAATAAGCCACAACACAAGCAAAATAAGCCACAACACCAAGCCACAACACAAGCAAAATAAGTCACAACACAAGCGAAATAAGCCACAACACCAAGCAACAAAACAAGCGAAATAAGCCACAAACCCAAGCCACAACACAAGCAAAATAAGTCACAACACAAGCGAAATAAGCCACAACACCAAGCCACAACACAAGCAAAATAAGCCATAACACCAAGTCACAACACAAGCAAAATAAGTCACAACACAAGCTAAATAAGTCACAACACGAGCAAAATAAGCCACAACACCAAGCCAAAACACAAGCAAAATAAGCCACAACACCAAGCCACAACACAAGCAAAATAAGACACAACACCAAGCCACAACACATGCGAAATAAGTTACAACACAAAGCCACAACACAAGCAAAATAAGCCATGACACCAAGCCACAACACAAGAAAAATAAGCAACGACACCAAGCCACAACACAAACAAAATAAGCCACAACACCAAGCCACAACATAAGCAAAATAAGCTACAACACCAAGCCACAACACAAGCAAAATAAGCAACACCAAGCAACAACACAAGCGAAATAAGCCACAACACAAAGCCACAACACAAGCAAAATAAGCCACAACACCAAGGCACAACACAAGCAAAATAAGTCACAACACAAGCAAAATAAGCCACAACACCAAGCCACAAGACAAGCAAAATGAGTCACAACACCAAGCCACATCACAAGAAAAATAACACACAACACCAAGCCACAACACATGCGAAATAAGTTACAACACAAAGCCACAACACAAGCAAAATAAGTCACAACACCAAGCCACATCACACGCAAAATAAGACACAACACCAAGCCACAACACATGCGAAATAAGCCACAACACCAAGCCACAACACAAGCAAAATAAGTCACAACACCAAGCCACATCACAAGCAAAAAAATACACAACACCAAGCCACAACACAAGCAAAATAAGCCACAACACCAAGCCATAACACAAGCAAAATAAGCCACAACACAAAGCCACAACACAAGCAAAATGAGTCACGACACCAAGCCACAACACAAGCAAAATAAGCCACGACAACAAGCCACAACACAAACAAAATAAGCCACAACACCAAGCCACAACATAAGCAAAATAAGTTACAACACCAAGCCACAACACAAGCAAAATAAGCAACAACACCAAGCAACAACACAAGCGAAATAAGCCACAACACCAAGCCACAACACAAGCAAAATAAGTCACAACACAAGCGAAATAAGCCACAACACCAAGCCACAACACAAGCAAAATAAGCAACAACACCAAGCAACAACACAAGCGAAATAAGCCACAACACCAAGCCACAACACAAGCAAAATAAACCACAACACCAAGCCACAACACAAGCAAAATAAGTCACAACACAAGCGAAATAAGCCACAACACCAAGCCACAAGACAAGCAAAATAAGTCACAACACAAAGCCACATCACAAGAAAAATAATACACAACACCAAGCCACAACACATGCAAAATAAGTTACAACACAAAGCCACAACACAAGCAAAATAAGTCACAACACTAAGCCACATCACAAGAAAAATAACACACAACACCAAGCCAGAACACATGCGAAATAAGTTACAACACCAAGCCACAACACAAGCAAAATAAGCAACAACACCAAGCAACAACACAAGCGAAATAAGCCACAACACAAGCAAAATAAGCCACAACACCAAGCCACAACACAAGCAAAATAAGTCACAACACAAGCGAAATAAGCCACAACACCAAGCCACAACACAAGCAAAATAAGCAACAACACCAAGCAACAAAACAAGCGAAATAAGCCACAACACCAAGCCACAACACAAGCAAAATAAGCCACAACACCAAGCCACAACACAAGCAAAATAAGTCACAACACAAGCGAAATAAGTTACAACACAAAGCCACAACACAAGCAAAATAAGCAAAAACACCAAGCAACAATACAAGTGAAATAAGCAACAACACCAAGCAACAACACAAGCAAAATAAAAAACAACACCAAGCCACAACACAAGCAAAATAAGCCACAACACCAAGCCACAACACAAGCAAAATAAGTCACAACACAAGCGAAATAAGCCACAACACCAAGCCACAACACAAGCAAAATAAGCAACAACACCAAGCAACAACACAAGCGAAATAAGCCACAACACCAAGCCACAACACAAGCAAAATAAGTCACAACACCAAGCCACATCACAAGAAAAATAATACACAACACCAAGCCACAACACAAGCAAAATAAGTCACAACACCAAGCCACATCACAAGAAAAATAATACACAACACCAAGCCACAACACATGCGATATAAGTTACAACACAAAGCCACAACACAAGCAAAATAAGCAACAACACCAAGCCACAACACAAGCAAAATAAGTCACAACACAAGCGAAATAAGCCACAAACCCAAGCCACAACACAAGCAAAATAAGTCACAACACAAGCAAAATAAGCCACAACACCAAGCCACAACACAAGCAAAATAAGCAACAACACAAGCGAAATAAGCCACAACACAAAGCCACAACACAAGCAAAATAAGCCACAACACCAAGGCACAAGACAAGCAAAATGAGTCACAACACCAAGCCACATCACAAGAAAAATAACACACAACACCAAGCCACAACACATGCGAAATAAGTTACAACACAAAGCCACAACACAAGCAAAATAAGTCACAACACCAAGCCACATCACAAGCAAAATAAGACACAACACCAAGCCACAACACATGCGAAATAAGCCACAACACCAAGCCACAACACAAGCAAAATAAGTCACAACACCAAGCAACAACACAAGCGAAATAAGCCACAACACCAAGCCACAACACAAGCAAAATAAGCAACAACACCAAGCCACAACACAAGCAAAATAAGTCACAACACAAGCGAAATAAGCCACAAACCCAAGCCACAACACAAGCAAAATAAGTCACAACACAAGCAAAATAAGCCACAACACCAAGCCACAACACAAGCAAAATAAGCAACACCATGCAACAACACAAGCGAAATAAGCCACAACACAAAGCCACAACACAAGCAAAATAAGCCACAACACCAAGGCACAACACAAGCAAAATAAGTCACAACACAAGCAAAATAAGCCACAACACCAAGCCACAAGACAAGCAAAATGAGTCACAACACCAAGCCACATCACAAGAAAAATAACACACAACACCAAGCCACAACACATGCGAAATAAGTTACAACACAAAGCCACAACACAAGCAAAATAAGTCACAACACCAAGCCACATCACAAGCAAAACAATACACAACACCAAGCCACAACACAAGCAAAATAAGCCACAACACCAAGCCACAACACAAGCAAAATAAGCCACAACACAAAGCCACAACACAAGCAAAATAAGTCACGACACCAAGCCACAACACAAGCAAAATAAGCCACGACAACAAGCCACAACACAAACAAAATAAGCCACAACACCAAGCCACAACATAAGCAAAATAAGTTACAACACCAAGCCACAACACAAGCAAAATAAGCAACAACACCAAGCAACAACACAAGCGAAATAAGCCACAACACCAAGCCACAACACAAGCAAAATAAGTCACAACACAAGCGAAATAAGCCACAACACCAAGCCACAACACAAGCAAAATAAGCAACAACACCAAGCAACAACACAAGCGAAATAAGCCACAACACCAAGCCACAACACAAGCAAAATAAACCACAACACCAAGCCACAACACAAGCAAAATAAGTCACAACACAAGCGAAATAAGCCACAACACCAAGCCACAAGACAAGCAAAATAAGTCACAACACAAAGCCACATCACAAGAAAAATAATACACAACACCAAGCCACAACACATGCGAAATAAGTTACAACACAAAGCCACAACACAAGCAAAATAAGTCACAACACTAAGCCACATCACAAGAAAAATAACACACAACACCAAGCCAGAACACATGCGAAATAAGTTACAACACCAAGCCACAACACAAGCAAAATAAGCAACAACACCAAGCAACAACACAAGCGAAATAAGCCACAACACAAGCAAAATAGGCCACAACACCAAGCCACAACACAAGCAAAATAAGTCACAACACAAGCGAAATAAGCCACAACACCAAGCCACAACACAAGCAAAATAAGCAACAACACCAAGCAACAAAACAAGCGAAATAAGCCACAAACCCAAGCCACAACACAAGCAAAATAAGTCACAACACAAGCGAAATAAGCCACAACACCAAGCCACAACACAAGCAAAATAAGCCATAACACCAAGTCACAACACAAGCAAAATAAGTCACAACACAAGCTAAATAAGTCACAACACGAGCAAAATAAGCCACAACACCAAGCCAAAACACAAGCAAAATAAGCCACAACACCAAGCCACAACACAAGCAAAATAAGACACAACACCAAGCCACAACACATGCGAAATAAGTTACAACACAAAGCCACAACACAAGCAAAATAAGCCATGACACCAAGCCACAACACAAGAAAAATAAGCAACGACACCAAGCCACAACACAAACAAAATAAGCAACAACACCAAGCAACAACACAAGCGAAATAAGCCACAACACAAGCAAAATAAGCCACAACACCAAGCCACAACACAAGCAAAATAAGTCACAACACAAGCGAAATAAGCCACAACACCAAGCCACAACACAAGCAAAATAAGCAACAACACCAAGCAACAAAACAAGTGAAATAAGCCACAAACCCAAGCCACAACACAAGCAAAATAAGTCACAACACAAGCGAAATAAGCCACAACACCAAGCCACAACACAAGCAAAATAAGCCATAACACCAAGTCACAACACAAGCAAAATAAGTCACAACAAAAGCTAAATAAGTCACAACACGAGCAAAATAAGCCACAACACCAAGCCACAACACAAGCAAAATAAGACACAACACCAAGCCACAACACATGCGAAATAAGTTACAACACAAAGCCACAACACAAGCAAAATAAGCCATGACACCAAGCCACAACACAAGAAAAATAAGCAACGACACCAAGCCACAACACAAACAAAATAAGCCACAACACCAAGCCACAACATAAGCAAAATAAGCTACAACACCAAGCCACAACACAAGCAAAATAAGCAACACCAAGCAACAACACAAGCGAAATAAGCCACAACACAAAGCCACAACACAAGCAAAATAATCCACAACACCAAGGCACAACACAAGCAAAATAAGTCACAACACAAGCAAAATAAGCCACAACACCAAGCCACAAGAAAAGCAAAATGAGTCACAACACCAAGCCACATCACAAGAAAAATAACACACAACACCAAGCCACAACACATGCGAAATAAGTTACAACACAAAGCCACAACACAAGCAAAATAAGTCACAACACCAAGCCACATCACAAGCAAAATAAGACACAACACCAAGCCACAACACATGCGAAATAAGCCACAACACCAAGCCACAACACAAGCAAAATAAGTCACAACACCAAGCCACATCACAAGCAAAAAAATACACAACACCAAGCCACAACACAAGCAAAATAAGCCACAACACCAAGCCATAACACAAGCAAAATAAGCCACAACACAAAGCCACAACACAAGCAAAATAAGTCACGACACCAAGCCACAACACAAGCAAAATAAGCCACGACAACAAGCCACAACACAAACAAAATAAGCCACAACACCAAGCCACAACATAAGCAAAATAAGTTACAACACCAAGCCACAACACAAGCAAAATAAGCAACAACACCAAGCAACAACACAAGCGAAATAAGTCACAACACAAAGCCACATCACAAGAAAAATAATACACAACACCAAGCCACAACACATGCGAAATAAGTTACAACACAAAGCCACAACACAAGCAAAATAAGTCACAACACTAAGCCACATCACAAGAAAAATAACACACAACACCAAGCCAGAACACATGTGAAATAAGTTACAACACCAAGCCACAACACAAGCAAAATAAGCAACAACACCAAGCAACAACACAAGCGAAATAAGCCACAACACAAGCAAAATAAGTCACAACACAAGCGAAATAAGCCACAACACCAAGCCACAACACAAGCAAAATAAGCAACAACACCAAGCAACAAAACAAGCGAAATAAGCCACAACACCAAGCCACAACACAAGCAAAATAAGCCACAACACCAAGCCACAACACAAGCAAAATAAGTCACAACACAAGCGAAATAAGTTACAACACAAAGCCACAACACAAGCAAAATAAGCAAAAACACCAAGCAACAATACAAGTGAAATAAGCAACAACACCAAGCAACAACACAAGCGAAATAAGCCACAACACCAAGCCACAACACAAGCAAAATAAGTCACAACACAAGCGAAATAAGCCACAACACCAAGCCACAACACAAGCAAAATAAGCAACAACACCAAGCAACAACACAAGCGAAATAAGCCACAACACCAAGCCACAACACAAGCAAAATAAACCACAACACCAAGCCACAACACAAGCAAAATAAGTCACAACACAAGCGAAATAAGCCACAACACCAAGCCACAAGACAAGCAAAATAAGTCACAACACAAAGCCACATCACAAGAAAAATAATACACAACACCAAGCCACAACACATGCGAAATAAGTTACAACACAAAGCCACAACACAAGCAAAATAAGTCACAACACTAAGCCACATCACAAGAAAAATAACACACAACACCAAGCCAGAACACATGCGAAATAAGTTACAACACCAAGCCACAACACAAGCAAAATAAGCAACAACACCAAGCAACAACACAAGCGAAATAAGCCACAACACAAGCAAAATAAGCCACAACACCAAGCCACAACACAAGCAAAATAAGTCACAACACAAGCGAAATAAGCCACAACACCAAGCCACAACACAAGCAAAATAAGCAACAACACCAAGCAACAAAACAAGCGAAATAAGCCACAAACCCAAGCCACAACACAAGCAAAATAAGTCACAACACAAGCGAAATAAGCCACAACACCAAGCCACAACACAAGCAAAATAAGCCATAACACCAAGTCACAACACAAGCAAAATAAGTCACAACACAAGCTAAATAAGTCACAACACGAGCAAAATAAGCCACAACACCAAGCCAAAACACAAGCAAAATAAGCCACAACACCAAGCCACAACACAAGCAAAATAAGACACAACACCAAGCCACAACATATGCGAAATAAGTTACAACACAAAGCCACAACACAAGCAAAATAAGCCATGACACCAAGCCACAACACAAGAAAAATAAGCAACGACACCAAGCCACAACACAAACAAAATAAGCAACAACACCAAGCAACAACACAAGCGAAATAAGCCACAACACAAGCAAAATAAGCCACAACACCAAGCCACAACACAAGCAAAATAAGTCACAACACAAGCGAAATAAGCCACAACACCAAGCCACAACACAAGCAAAATAAGCAACAACACCAAGCAACAAAACAAGCGAAATAAGCCACAAACCCAAGCCACAACACAAGCAAAATAAGTCACAACACAAGCGAAATAAGCCACAACACCAAGCCACAACACAAGCAAAATAAGCCATAACACCAAGTCACAACACAAGCAAAATAAGTCACAACAAAAGCTAAATAAGTCACAACACGAGCAAAATAAGCCACAACACCAAGCCACAACACAAGCAAAATAAGACACAACACCAAGCCACAACACATGCGAAATAAGTTACAACACAAAGCCACAACACAAGCAAAATAAGCCATGACACCAAGCCACAACACAAGAAAAATAAGCAACGACACCAAGCCACAACACAAACAAAATAAGCCACAACACCAAGCCACAACATAAGCAAAATAAGCTACAACACCAAGCCACAACACAAGCAAAATAAGCAACACCAAGCAACAACACAAGCGAAATAAGCCACAACACAAAGCCACAACACAAGCAAAATAAGCCACAACACCAAGGCACAACACAAGCAAAATAAGTCACAACACAAGCAAAATAAGCCACAACACCAAGCCACAAGACAAGCAAAATGAGTCACAACACCAAGCCACATCACAAGAAAAATAACACACAACACCAAGCCACAACACATGCGAAATAAGTTACAACACAAAGCCACAACACAAGCAAAATAAGTCACAACACCAAGCCACATCACAAGCAAAATAAGACACAACACCAAGCCACAACACATGCGAAATAAGCCACAACACCAAGCCACAACACAAGCAAAATAAGTCACAACACCAAGCCACATCACAAGCAAAAAAATACACAACACCAAGCCACAACACAAGCAAAATAAGCCACAACACCAAGCCATAACACAAGCAAAATAAGCCACAACACAAAGCCACAACACAAGCAAAATAAGTCACGACACCAAGCCACAACACAAGCAAAATAAGCCACGACAACAAGCCACAACACAAACAAAATAAGCCACAACACCAAGCCACAACATAAGCAAAATAAGTTACAACACCAAGCCACAACACAAGCAAAATAAGCAACAACACCAAGCAACAACACAAGCGAAATAAGCCACAACACCAAGCCACAACACAAGCAAAATAAGTCACAACACAAGCGAAATAAGCCACAACACCAAGCCACAACACAAGCAAAATAAGCAACAACACCAAGCAACAACACAAGCGAAATAAGCCACAACACCAAGCCACAATACAAGCAAAATAAACCACAACACCAAGCCACAACACAAGCAAAATAAGTCACAACACAAGCGAAATAAGCCACAACACCAAGCCACAAGACAAGCAAAATAAGTCACAACACAAAGCCACATCACAAGAAAAATAATACACAACACCAAGCCACAACACATGCGAAATAAGTTACAACACAAAGCCACAACACAAGCAAAATAAGTCACAACACTAAGCCACATCACAAGAAAAATAACACACAACACCAAGCCAGAACACATGTGAAATAAGTTACAACACCAAGCCACAACACAAGCAAAATAAGCAACAACACCAAGCAACAACACAAGCGAAATAAGCCACAACACAAGCAAAATAAGCCACAACACCAAGCCACAACACAAGCAAAATAAGTCACAACACAAGCGAAATAAGCCACAACACCAAGCCACAACACAAGCAAAATAAGCAACAACACCAAGCAACAAAACAAGCGAAATAAGCCACAACACCAAGCCACAACACAAGCAAAATAAGCCACAACACCAAGCCACAACACAAGCAAAATAAGTCACAACACAAGCGAAATAAGTTACAACACAAAGCCACAACACAAGCAAAATAAGCAAAAACACCAAGCAACAATACAAGTGAAATAAGCAACAACACCAAGCAACAACACAAGCAAAATAAACAACAACACCAAGCCACAACACAAGCAAAATAAGTCACAACACAAGCAAAATAAGCCACAACACCAAGCCACAACACAAGCAAAATAAGTCACAACACAAGCGAAATAAGCCACAACACCAAGCCACAACACAAGCAAAATAAGCAACAACACCAAGCAACAACACAAGCGAAATAAGCCACAACACCAAGCCACAACACAAGCAAAATAAGTCACAACACCAAGCCACATCACAAGAAAAATAATACACAACACCAAGCCACAACACATGCGATATAAGTTACAACACCAAGCAACAACACAAGCGAAATAAGCCACAACACCAAGCCACAACACAAGCAAAATAAGCAACAACACCAAGCCACAACACAAGCAAAATAAGTCACAACACAAGCGAAATAAGCCACAAACCCAAGCCACAACACAAGCAAAATAAGTCACAACACAAGCAAAATAAGCCACAACACCAAGCCACAACACAAGCAAAATAAGCAACACCAAGCAACAACACAAGTGAAATAAGCCACAACACAAAGCCACATCACAAGCAAAATAAGACACAACACCAAGCCACAACACATGCGAAATAAGCCACAACACCAAGCCACAACACAAGCAAAATAAGTCACAACACCAAGCCACATCACAAGCAAAACAATACACAACACCAAGCCACAACACAAGCAAAATAAGCCACAACACCAAGCCACAACACAAGCAAAATAAGCCACAACACAAAGCCACAACACAAGCAAAATAAGTCACGACACCAAGCCACAACACAAGCAAAATAAGCAACGACAACAAGCCACAACACAAACAAAATAGGCCACAACACCAAGCCACAACATAAGCAAAATAAGTTACAACACCAAGCCACAACACAAGCAAAATAAGCAACAACACCAAGCAACAACACAAGCGAAATAAGCCACAACACCAAGCCACAACACAAGCAAAATAAGTCACAACACAAGCGAAATAAGCCACAACACCAAGCCACAACACAAGCAAAATAAGCAACAACACCAAGCAACAACACAAGCGAAATAAGCCACAACACCAAGCCACAATACAAGCAAAATAAACCACAACACCAAGCCACAACACAAGCAAAATAAGTCACAACACAAGCGAAATAAGCCACAACACCAAGCCACAAGACAAGCAAAATAAGTCACAACACAAAGCCACATCACAAGAAAAATAATACACAACACCAAGCCACAACACATGCGAAATAAGTTACAACACAAAGCCACAACACAAGCAAAATAAGTCACAACACTAAGCCACATCACAAGAAAAATAACACACAACACCAAGCCAGAACACATGCGAAATAAGTTACAACACCAGGCCACAACACAAGCAAAATAAGCAACAACACCAAGCAACAACACAAGCGAAATAAGCCACAACACAAGCAAAATAAGCCACAACACCAAGCCACAACACAAGCAAAATAAGTCACAACACAAGCGAAATAAGCCACAACACCAAGCCACAACACAAGCAAAATAAGCAACAACACCAAGCAACAACACAAGCGAAATAAGCCACAACACCAAGCCACAATACAAGCAAAATAAACCACAACACCAAGCCACAACACAAGCAAAATAAGTCACAACACAAGCGAAATAAGCCACAACACCAAGCCACAAGACAAGCAAAATAAGTCACAACACAAAGCCACATCACAAGAAAAATAATACACAACACCAAGCCACAACACATGCGAAATAAGTTACAACACAAAGCCACAACACAAGCAAAATAAGTCACAACACTAAGCCACATCACAAGAAAAATAACACACAACACCAAGCCAGAACACATGCGAAATAAGTTACAACACCAGGCCACAACACAAGCAAAATAAGCAACAACACCAAGCAACAACACAAGCGAAATAAGCCACAACACAAGCAAAATAAGCCACAACACCAAGCCACAACACAAGCAAAATAAGTCACAACACAAGCGAAATAAGCCACAACACCAAGCCACAACACAAGCAAAATAAGCAACAACACCAAGCAACAACACAAGCGAAATAAGCCACAACACCAAGCCACAACACAAGCAAAATAAGTCACAACACCAAGCCACATCACAAGAAAAATAATACACAACACCAAGCCACAACACATGCGATATAAGTTACAACACCAAGCAACAACACAAGCGAAATAAGCCACAACACCAAGCCACAACACAAGCAAAATAAGCAACAACACCAAGCCACAACACAAGCAAAATAAGTCACAACACAAGCGAAATAAGCCACAAACCCAAGCCACAACACAAGCAAAATAAGTCACAACACAAGCAAAATAAGCCACAACACCAAGCCACAACACAAGCAAAATAAGCAACACCAAGCAACAACACAAGTGAAATAAGCCACAACACAAAGCCACAACACAAGCAAAATAAGCCACAACACCAAGGCACAACACAAGCAAAATAAGTCACAACACAAGCAAAATAAGCCACAACACCAAGCCACAACACATGCGAAATAAGTTACAACACAAAGCCACAACACAAGCAAAATAAGTCACAACACCAAGCCACATCACAAGCAAAATAAGACACAACACCAAGCCACAACACATGCGAAATAAGCCACAACACCAAGCCACAACACAAGCAAAATAAGTCACAACACCAAGCCACATCACAAGCAAAACAATACACAACACCAAGCCACAACACAAGCAAAATAAGCCACAACACCAAGCCACAACACAAGCAAAATAAGCCACAACACAAAGCCACAACACAAGCAAAATAAGTCACGACACCAAGCCACAACACAAGCAAAATAAGCAACGACAACAAGCCACAACACAAACAAAATAGGCCACAACACCAAGCCACAACATAAGCAAAATAAGTTACAACACCAAGCCACAACACAAGCAAAATAAGCAACAACACCAAGCAACAACACAAGCGAAATAAGCCACAACACCAAGCCACAACACAAGCAAAATAAGTCACAACACAAGCGAAATAAGCCACAACACCAAGCCACAAAACAAGCAAAATAAGCAACAACACCAAGCAACAACACAAGCGAAATAAGCCACAACACCAAGCCACAATACAAGCAAAATAAACCACAACACCAAGCCACAACACAAGCAAAATAAGTCACAACACAAGCGAAATAAGCCACAACACCAAGCCACAAGACAAGCAAAATAAGTCACAACACAAAGCCACATCACAAGAAAAATAATACACAACACCAAGCCACAACACATGCGAAATAAGTTACAACACAAAGCCACAACACAAGCAAAATAAGTCACAACACTAAGCCACATCACAAGAAAAATAACACACAACACCAAGCCAGAACACATGCGAAATAAGTTACAACACCAGGCCACAACACAAGCAAAATAAGCAACAACACCAAGCAACAACACAAGCGAAATAAGCCACAACACAAGCAAAATAAGCCACAACACCAAGCCACAACACAAGCAAAATAAGTCACAACACAAGCGAAATAAGCCACAACACCAAGCCACAACACAAGCAAAATAAGCAACAACACCAAGCAACAAAACAAGCGAAATAAGCCACAACACCAAGCCACAACACAAGCAAAATAAGCCACAACACCAAGCCACAACACAAGCAAAATAAGTCACAACACAAGCGAAATAAGTTACAACACAAAGCCACAACACAAGCAAAATAAGCAAAAACACCAAGCAACAATACAAGTGAAATAAGCAACAAAACCAAGCAACAACACAAGCAAAATAAACAACAACACCAAGCCACAACACAAGCAAAATAAGTCACAACACAAGCAAAATAAGCCACAACACCAAGCCACAACACAAGCAAAATAAGTCACAACACAAGCGAAATAAGCCACAACACCAAGCCACAACACAAGCAAAATAAGCAACAACACCAAGCAACAACACAAGCGAAATAAGCCACAACACCAAGCCACAACACAAGCAAAATAAGTCACAACACCAAGCCACATCACAAGAAAAATAATACACAACACCAAGCCACAACACATGCGATATAAGTTACAACACAAAGCCACAACACAAGCAAAATAAGCAACAACACCAAGCAACAACACAAGCGAAATAAGCCACAACACCAAGCCACAACACAAGCAAAATAAGCAACAACACCAAGCCACAACACAAGCAAAATAAGTCACAACACAAGCGAAATAAGCCACAAACCCAAGCCACAACACAAGCAAAATAAGTCACAACACAAGCAAAATAAGCCACAACACCAAGCCACAACACAAGCAAAATAAGCAACACCAAGCAACAACACAAGCGAAATAAGCCACAACACAAAGCCACAACACAAGCAAAATAAGCCACAACACCAAGGCACAACACAAGCAAAATAAGTCACAACACAAGCAAAATAAGCCACAACACCAAGCCACAAGACAAGCAAAATGAGTCACAACACCAAGCCACATCACAAGAAAAATAACACACAACACCAAGCCACAACACATGCGAAATAAGTTACAACACAAAGCCACAACACAAGCAAAATAAGTCACAACACCAAGCCACATCACAAGCAAAATAAGACACAACACCAAGCCACAACACATGCGAAATAAGCCACAACACCAAGCCACAACACAAGCAAAATAAGTCACAACACCAAGCCACATCACAAGCAAAACAATACACAACACCAAGCCACAACACAAGCAAAATAAGCCACAACACCAAGCCACAACACAAGCAAAATAAGACACAACACAAAGCCACAACACAAGCAAAATAAGTCACGACACCAAGCCACAACACAAGCAAAATAAGCTACGACAACAAGCCACAACACAAACAAAATAGGCCACAACACCAAGCCACAACATAAGCAAAATAAGTTACAACACCAAGCCACAACACAAGCAAAATAAGCAACAACACCAAGCAACAACACAAGCGAAATAAGCCACAACACCAAGCCACAACACAAGCAAAATAAGTCACAACACAAGCGAAATAAGCCACAACACCAAGCCACAACACAAGCAAAATAAGCAACAACACCAAGCAACAACACAAGCGAAATAAGCCACAACACCAAGCCACAACACAAGCAAAATAAACCACAACACCAAGCCACAACACAAGCAAAATAAGTCACAACACAAGCGAAATAAGCCACAACACCAAGCCACAAGACAAGCAAAATAAGTCACAACACAAAGCCACATCACAAGAAAAATAATACACAACACCAAGCCACAACACATGCGAAATAAGCCACAACACCAAGCCACAACACAAGCAAAATAAGTCACAACACAAGCGAAATAAGCCACAACACCAAGCCACAACACAAGCAAAATAAGCAACAACACCAAGCAACAAAACAAGCGAAATAAGCCACAAACCCAAGCCACAACACAAGCAAAATAAGTCACAACACAAGCGAAATAAGCCACAACACAAGCAAAATAAGCCATAACACCAAGTCACAACACAAGCAAAATAAGTCACAACACAAGCTAAATAAGTCACAACACGAGCAAAATAAGCCACAACACCAAGCCAAAACACAAGCAAAATAAGCCACAACACCAAGCCACAACACAAGCAAAATAAGCCACAACACCAAGCCACAACACAAGCGAAATAAGCCACAACACCAAGCCACAACACAAGCAAAATAAGCCATAACACCAAGCCAAAACACAAGCAAAATAAGCCACAACACCAAGCCACAACACAAGCAAAATAAGACACAACACCAAGCCACAACACATGCGAAATAAGCCACAACACCAAGCCACAACACAAGCAAAATAAGTCACAACACCAAGCCACATCACAAGCAAAACAATACACAACACCAAGCCACAACACAAGCAAAATAAGCCACAACACCAAGCCACAACACAAGCAAAATAAGCCATAACACAAAGCCACAACACAAGCAAAATAAGTCACGACACCAAGCCACAACACAAGCAAAATAAGCCACGACAACAAGCCACAACACAAACAAAATAGGCCACAACACCAAGCCACAACATAAGCAAAATAAGTTACAACACCAAGCCACAACACAAGCAAAATAAGCAACAACACCAAGCAACAACACAAGCGAAATAAGCCACAACACCAAGCCACAACACAAGCAAAATAAGTCACAACACAAGCGAAATAAGCCACAACACCAAGCCACAACACAAGCAAAATAAGCAACAACACCAAGCAACAACACAAGCGAAATAAGCCACAACACCAAGCCACAACACAAGCAAAATAAACCACAACACCAAGCCACAACACAAGCAAAATAAGTCACAACACAAGCGAAATAAGCCACAACACCAAGCCACAAGACAAGCAAAATAAGTCACAACACAAAGCCACATCACAAGAAAAATAATACACAACACCAAGCCACAACACATGCGAAATAAGCCACAACACCAAGCCACAACACAAGCAAAATAAGTCACAACACAAGCGAAATAAGCCACAACACCAAGCCACAACACAAGCAAAATAAGCAACAACACCAAGCAACAAAACAAGCGAAATAAGCCACAAACCCAAGCCACAACACAAGCAAAATAAGTCACAACACAAGCGAAATAAGCCACAACACCAAGCCACAACACAAGCAAAATAAGCCATAACACCAAGTCACAACACAAGCAAAATAAGTCACAACACAAGCTAAATAAGTCACAACACGAGCAAAATAAGCCACAACACCAAGCCAAAACACAAGCAAAATAAGCCACAACACCAAGCCACAACACAAGCAAAATAAGCCACAACACCAAGCCACAACACAAGTGAAATAAGCCACAACACCAAGCCACAACACAAGCAAAATAAGCCATAACACCAAGCCAAAACACAAGCAAAATAAGCCACAACACCAAGCCACAACACAAGCAAAATAAGACACAACACCAAGCCACAACACATGCGAAATAAGTTACAACACAAAGCCACAACACAAGCAAAATAAGCCATGACACCAAGCCACAACACAAGAAAAATAAGCAACGACACCAAGCCACAACACAAACAAAATAAGCAACAACACCAAGCAACAACACAAGCGAAATAAGCCACAACACAAGCAAAATAAGCCACAACACCAAGCCACAACACAAGCAAAATAAGTCACAACACAAGCGAAATAAGCCACAACACCAAGCCACAACACAAGCAAAATAAGCAACAACACCAAGCAACAAAACAAGCGAAATAAGCCACAAACCCAAGCCACAACACAAGCAAAATAAGTCACAACACAAGCGAAATAAGCCACAACACCAAGCCACAACACAAGCAAAATAAGCCATAACACCAAGTCACAACACAAGCAAAATAAGTCACAACACAAGCTAAATAAGTCACAACACGAGCAAAATAAGCCACAACACCAAGCAAAAACACAAGCAAAATAAGCCACAACACCAAGCCACAACACAAGCAAAATAAGACACAACACCAAGCCACAACACATGCGAAATAAGTTACAACACAAAGCCACAACACAAGCAAAATAAGCCATGACACCAAGCCACAACACAAGAAAAATAAGCAACGACACCAAGCCACAACACAAACAAAATAAGCCACAACACCAAGCCACAACATAAGCAAAATAAGCTACAACACCAAGCCACAACACAAGCAAAATAAGCAACACCAAGCAACAACACAAGCGAAATAAGCCACAACACAAAGCCACAACACAAGCAAAATAAGCCACAACACCAAGGCACAACACAAGCAAAATAAGTCACAACACAAGCAAAATAAGCCACAACACCAAGCCACAAGACAAGCAAAATGAGTCACAACACCAAGCCACATCACAAGAAAAATAACACACAACACCAAGCCACAACACATGCGAAATAAGTTACAACACAAAGCCACAACACAAGCAAAATAAGTCACAACACCAAGCCACATCACACGCAAAATAAGACACAACACCAAGCCACAACACATGCGAAATAAGCCACAACACCAAGCCACAACACAAGCAAAATAAGTCACAACACCAAGCCACATCACAAGCAAAAAAATACACAACACCAAGCCACAACACAAGCAAAATAAGCCACAACACCAAGCCATAACACAAGCAAAATAAGCCACAACACAAAGCCACAACACAAGCAAAATGAGTCACGACACCAAGCCACAACACAAGCAAAATAAGCCACGACAACAAGCCACAACACAAACAAAATAAGCCACAACACCAAGCCACAACATAAGCAAAATAAGTTACAACACCAAGCCACAACACAAGCAAAATAAGCAACAACACCAAGCAACAACACAAGCGAAATAAGCCACAACACCAAGCCACAACACAAGCAAAATAAGTCACAACACAAGCGAAATAAGCCACAACACCAAGCCACAACACAAACAAAATAAGCAACAACACCAAGCAACAACACAAGCGAAATAAGCCACAAAACCAAGCCACAACACAAGCAAAATAAACCACAACACCAAGCCACAACACAAGCAAAATAAGTCACAACACAAGCGAAATAAGCCACAACACCAAGCCACAAGACAAGCAAAATAAGTCACAACACAAAGCCACATCACAAGAAAAATAATACACAACACCAAGCCACAACACATGCGAAATAAGTTACAACACAAAGCCACAACACAAGCAAAATAAGTCACAACACTAAGCCACATCACAAGAAAAATAACACACAACACCAAGCCAGAACACATGCGAAATAAGTTACAACACCAAGCCACAACACAAGCAAAATAAGCAACAACACCAAGCAACAACACAAGCGAAATAAGCCACAACACAAGCAAAATATGCCACAACACCAAGCCACAACACAAGCAAAATAAGTCACAACACAAGCGAAATAAGCCACAACACCAAGCCACAACACAAGCAAAATAAGCAACAACACCAAGCAACAAAACAAGCGAAATAAGCCACAACACCAAGCCACAACACAAGCAAAATAAGCCACAACACCAAGCCACAACACAAGCAAAATAAGTCACAACACAAGCGAAATAAGTCACAACACCAAGCCACAACACAAGCAAAATAAGACACAACACCAAGCCACAACACATGCGAAATAAGTTACAACACAAAGCCACAACACAAGCAAAATAAGCCATGACACCAAGCCACAACACAAGCAAAATAAGCCACGACACCAATCCACAACACAAACAAAATAAGCCACAACACCAAGCCACAACATAAGCAAAATAAGCTACAACAGCAAGCCACAACAGAAGCAAAATAAGCAACACCAAGCAACAACACAAGCGAAATAAGCCACAACACAAAGCCACAACACAAGCAAAATAAGCCACAACACCAAGCCAAAACACAAGCAAAAAAAGACACAACACCAAGCCACAACACATGCGAAATAAGAATCAACACAAGCAAATTAAGTCACAACACCAAGCCACAACACAAGCAAAATAAGCAACAACACCAAGCAACAACACAAGCGAAATAATCCACAACACCAAGCCACAACACCAAGCCACAACACAAGCAAAATAAGTCACAACACAAGCAAAATAAGCCACAACACCAAGCCACAAGACAAGCAAAATAAGCAACAACACCAAGCAACAACACAAGTGAAATAAGCCACAACACCAAGCCACAACACAAGCAAAATAAGCCACAACACCAAGCCACAACACAAGCAAAATAAGTCACAACACAAGCGAAATAAGCCACAACACCAAGCCACAACACAAGCAAAATAAGTCACAACACAAGCGAAATAAGCCACAACACCAAGCCACAACACAAGCAAAATAAGTCACAACACCAAGTCACAACACAAGCAAAATAAGTCACAACACAAGCTAAATAAGTCACAACACAAGCAAAATAAGCCACAACACCAAGTCACAACACATGCGAAATAAGCCACAACAACAAGCCACATCACAATCGAAATAAGCCACAACACGAAGCCACAACAAAAGCAAAATAAGTCACAACACCAAGCCACATCACAAGCAAAATAATACACATCACCAAGCCACAACACATGCGAAATAAGCCACAACACCAAGCCACAACACAAGCAAAATAAGTCACAACACCAAGCCACATCACAAGCAAAAAAAGACACAACACCAAGCCACAACACAAGCAAAATAAGCCACAACACCAAGCCACAACACATGCAAAATAAGCCACAACACCAAGCCACAACACAAGCAAAATAAGTCACAACACAAGCGAAATAAGCCGCAACACCAAGCCACAACACAAGCAAAATAAGTCACAACGCAAGCAAAATAAGTCACAACACCAAGCAAAATAAGTCACAACACCAAGCCACAACACAAGCAAAATAAGCCATGACACCAAGCCACAACACAAGCAAAATAAGCAACGACACCAAGCCACAACACAAACAAAATAAGCCACAACACCAAGCCACAACATAAGCAAAATAAGCTACAACAGCAAGCCACAACACAAGCAAAATAAGCCACAACACCAAGCCACAACACAAGCAAAATAAGTCACAATCGAAATAAGCCACAACACAAAGCCACAACACAAGCAAAATAAGCCACAACACCAAGCCACAACACAAGCAAAATAAGTCACAACACAAGCGAAATAAGCCACAACACCAAGCCACAACACAAGCAAAATAAGTCACAATACCAAGACACATCACAAGCAAAAAAAGACACAACACCAAGCCACAACACAAACAAAATAAGCCACGACACAAAGCCACAATCCAAACAAAATAAGCCACAACACCAAGCCACAACATAAGCAAAATAAGTTACTACACCAAGCCACAACACAAGCAAAATAAGCAACAACACCAAGCAACAACACAAGCAAAATAAGCCACAACACAAGCAAAATAAGTCACAACACCAAGCCACAACACAAGCAAAATAAGACACAACACCAAGCCACAACACATGCGAAATAAGTTACAACACAAAGCCACAACACAAGCAAAATAAGCCATGACACCAAGCCACAACACAAGCAAAATAAGCCACGACACCAATCCACAACACAAACAAAATAAGCCACAACACCAAGCCACAACATAAGCAAAATAAGCTACAACAGCAAGCCACAACAGAAGCAAAATAAGCAACACCAAGCAACAACACAAGCGAAATAAGCCACAACACAAAGCCACAACACAAGCAAAATAAGCCACAACACCAAGCCAAAACACAAGCAAAAAAAGACACAACACCAAGCCACAACACATGCGAAATAAGAATCAACACAAGCAAATTAAGTCACAACACCAAGCCACAACACAAGCAAAATAAGCAACAACACCAAGCAACAACACAAGCGAAATAATCCACAACACCAAGCCACAACACCAAGCCACAACACAAGCAAAATAAGTCACAACACAAGCAAAATAAGCCACAACACCAAGCCACAAGACAAGCAAAATAAGCAACAACACCAAGCAACAACACAAGCGAAATAAGCCACAACACCAAGCCACAACACAAGCAAAATAAGCCACAACACGAAGCCACAACACAAGCAAAATAAGTCACAACACAAGCGAAATAAGCCACAAGACAAGCAAAATAAGTCACAACACCAAGCCACATCACAAGAAAAATAACACACAACACCAAGCCACAACACATGCGAAATAAGTTACAACACAAAGCCACAACACAAGCAAAATAAGCAAAAACACCAAGCAACAACACAAGTGAAATAAGCCACAACACCAAGCCACAACACAAGCAAAATAAGCCACAACACCAAGCCACAACACAAGCAAAATAAGTCACAACACAAGCGAAATAAGCCACAACACCAAGCCACAACACAAGCAAAATAAGTCACAACACAAGCGAAATAAGCCACAACACCAAGCCACAACACAAGCAAAATAAGTCACAACACCAAGTCACAACACAAGCAAAATAAGTCACAACACAAGCTAAATAAGTCACAACACGAGCAAAATAAGCCACAACACCAAGCAAAAACACAAGCAAAATAAGCCACAACACCAAGCCACAACACAAGCAAAATAAGACACAACACCAAGCCACAACACATGCGAAATAAGTTACAACACAAAGCCACAACACAAGCAAAATAAGCCATGACACCAAGCCACAACACAAGAAAAATAAGCAACGACACCAAGCCACAACACAAACAAAATAAGCCACAACACCAAGCCACAACATAAGCAAAATAAGCTACAACACCAAGCCACAACACAAGCAAAATAAGCAACACCAAGCAACAACACAAGCGAAATAAGCCACAACACAAAGCCACAACACAAGCAAAATAAGCCACAACACCAAGGCACAACACAAGCAAAATAAGTCACAACACAAGCAAAATAAGCCACAACACCAAGCCACAAGACAAGCAAAATGAGTCACAACACCAAGCCACATCACAAGAAAAATAACACACAACACCAAGCCACAACACATGCGAAATAAGTTACAACACAAAGCCACAACACAAGCAAAATAAGTCACAACACCAAGCCACATCACACGCAAAATAAGACACAACACCAAGCCACAACACATGCGAAATAAGCCACAACACCAAGCCACAACACAAGCAAAATAAGTCACAACACCAAGCCACATCACAAGCAAAAAAATACACAACACCAAGCCACAACACAAGCAAAATAAGCCACAACACCAAGCCATAACACAAGCAAAATAAGCCACAACACAAAGCCACAACACAAGCAAAATGAGTCACGACACCAAGCCACAACACAAGCAAAATAAGCCACGACAACAAGCCACAACACAAACAAAATAAGCCACAACACCAAGCCACAACATAAGCAAAATAAGTTACAACACCAAGCCACAACACAAGCAAAATAAGCAACAACACCAAGCAACAACACAAGCGAAATAAGCCACAACACCAAGCCACAACACAAGCAAAATAAGTCACAACACAAGCGAAATAAGCCACAACACCAAGCCACAACACAAACAAAATAAGCAACAACACCAAGCAACAACACAAGCGAAATAAGCCACAAAACCAAGCCACAACACAAGCAAAATAAACCACAACACCAAGCCACAACACAAGCAAAATAAGTCACAACACAAGCGAAATAAGCCACAACACCAAGCCACAAGACAAGCAAAATAAGTCACAACACAAAGCCACATCACAAGAAAAATAATACACAACACCAAGCCACAACACATGCGAAATAAGTTACAACACAAAGCCACAACACAAGCAAAATAAGTCACAACACTAAGCCACATCACAAGAAAAATAACACACAACACCAAGCCAGAACACATGCAAAATAAGTTACAACACCAAGCCACAACACAAGCAAAATAAGCAACAACACCAAGCAACAACACAAGCGAAATAAGCCACAACACAAGCAAAATATGCCACAACACCAAGCCACAACACAAGCAAAATAAGTCACAACACAAGCGAAATAAGCCACAACACCAAGCCACAACACAAGCAAAATAAGCAACAACACCAAGCAACAAAACAAGCGAAATAAGCCACAACACCAAGCCACAACACAAGCAAAATAAGCCACAACACCAAGCCACAACACAAGCAAAATAAGTCACAACACAAGCGAAATAAGTCACAACACCAAGCCACAACACAAGCAAAATAAGACACAACACCAAGCCACAACACATGCGAAATAAGTTACAACACAAAGCCACAACACAAGCAAAATAAGCCATGACACCAAGCCACAACACAAGCAAAATAAGCCACGACACCAATCCACAACACAAACAAAATAAGCCACAACACCAAGCCACAACATAAGCAAAATAAGCTACAACAGCAAGCCACAACAGAAGCAAAATAAGCAACACCAAGCAACAACACAAGCGAAATAAGCCACAACACAAAGCCACAACACAAGCAAAATAAGCCACAACACCAAGCCAAAACACAAGCAAAAAAAGACACAACACCAAGCCACAACACATGCGAAATAAGAATCAACACAAGCAAATTAAGTCACAACACCAAGCCACAACACAAGCAAAATAAGCAACAACACCAAGCAACAACACAAGCGAAATAATCCACAACACCAAGCCACAACACCAAGCCACAACACAAGCAAAATAAGTCACAACACAAGCAAAATAAGCCACAACACCAAGCCACAAGACAAGCAAAATAAGCAACAACACCAAGCAACAACACAAGTGAAATAAGCCACAACACCAAGCCACAACACAAGCAAAATAAGCCACAACACCAAGCCACAACACAAGCAAAATAAGTCACAACACAAGCGAAATAAGCCACAACACCAAGCCACAACACAAGCAAAATAAGTCACAACACAAGCGAAATAAGCCACAACACCAAGCCACAACACAAGCAAAATAAGTCACAACACCAAGTCACAACACAAGCAAAATAAGTCACAACACAAGCTAAATAAGTCACAACACAAGCAAAATAAGCCACAACACCAAGTCACAACACATGCGAAATAAGCCACAACAACAAGCCACATCACAATCGAAATAAGCCACAACACGAAGCCACAACAAAAGCAAAATAAGTCACAACACCAAGCCACATCACAAGCAAAATAATACACATCACCAAGCCACAACACATGCGAAATAAGCCACAACACCAAGCCACAACACAAGCAAAATAAGTCACAACACCAAGCCACATCACAAGCAAAAAAAGACACAACACCAAGCCACAACACAAGCAAAATAAGCCACAACACCAAGCCACAACACATGCAAAATAAGCCACAACACCAAGCCACAACACAAGCAAAATAAGTCACAACACAAGCGAAATAAGCCGCAACACCAAGCCACAACACAAGCAAAATAAGTCACAACGCAAGCAAAATAAGTCACAACACCAAGCAAAATAAGTCACAACACCAAGCCACAACACAAGCAAAATAAGCCATGACACCAAGCCACAACACAAGCAAAATAAGCAACGACACCAAGCCACAACACAAACAAAATAAGCCACAACACCAAGCCACAACATAAGCAAAATAAGCTACAACAGCAAGCCACAACACAAGCAAAATAAGCCACAACACCAAGCCACAACACAAGCAAAATAAGTCACAATCGAAATAAGCCACAACACAAAGCCACAACACAAGCAAAATAAGCCACAACACCAAGCCACAACACAAGCAAAATAAGTCACAACACAAGCGAAATAAGCCACAACACCAAGCCACAACACAAGCAAAATAAGTCACAATACCAAGACACATCACAAGCAAAAAAAGACACAACACCAAGCCACAACACAAACAAAATAAGCCACGACACAAAGCCACAATCCAAACAAAATAAGCCACAACACCAAGCCACAACATAAGCAAAATAAGTTACTACACCAAGCCACAACACAAGCAAAATAAGCAACAACACCAAGCAACAACACAAGCAAAATAAGCCACAACACAAGCAAAATAAGTCACAACACCAAGCCACAACACAAGCAAAATAAGACACAACACCAAGCCACAACACATGCGAAATAAGTTACAACACAAAGCCACAACACAAGCAAAATAAGCCATGACACCAAGCCACAACACAAGCAAAATAAGCCACGACACCAATCCACAACACAAACAAAATAAGCCACAACACCAAGCCACAACACAAGCAAAATAAGCTACAACAGCAAGCCACAACAGAAGCAAAATAAGCAACACCAAGCAACAACACAAGCGAAATAAGCCACAACACAAAGCCACAACACAAGCAAAATAAGCCACAACACCAAGCCAAAACACAAGCAAAAAAAGACACAACACCAAGCCACAACACATGCGAAATAAGAATCAACACAAGCAAATTAAGTCACAACACCAAGCCACAACACAAGCAAAATAAGCAACAACACCAAGCAACAACACAAGCGAAATAATCCACAACACCAAGCCACAACACCAAGCCACAACACAAGCAAAATAAGTCACAACACAAGCAAAATAAGCCACAACACCAAGCCACAAGACAAGCAAAATAAGCAACAACACCAAGCAACAACACAAGCGAAATAAGCCACAACACCAAGCCACAACACAAGCAAAATAAGCCACAACACGAAGCCACAACACAAGCAAAATAAGTCACAACACAAGCGAAATAAGCCACAAGACAAGCAAAATAAGTCACAACACCAAGCCACATCACAAGAAAAATAACACACAACACCAAGCCACAACACATGCGAAATAAGTTACAACACAAAGCCACAACACAAGCAAAATAAGCAAAAACACCAAGCAACAACACAAGTGAAATAAGCCACAACACCAAGCCACAACACAAGCAAAATAAGCCACAACACCAAGCCACAACACAAGCAAAATAAGTCACAACACAAGCGAAATAAGCCACAACACCAAGCCACAACACAAGCAAAATAAGTCACAACACAAGCGAAATAAGCCACAACACCAAGCCACAACACAAGCAAAATAAGTCACAACACCAAGTCACAACACAAGCAAAATAAGTCACAACACAAGCTAAATAAGTCACAACACAAGCAAAATAAGCCACAACACCAAGTCACAACACATGCGAAATAAGCCACAACAACAAGCCACATCACAAGCGAAATAAGCCACAACACGAAGCCACAACAAAAGCAAAATAAGTCACAACACCAAGCCACATCACAAGCAAAATAATACACATCACCAAGCCACAACACATGCGAAATAAGCCACAACACCAAGCCACAACACAAGCAAAATAAGCCACAACACCAAGCCACAACACATGCAAAATAAGCCACAACACCAAGCCACAACACAAGCAAAATAAGTCACAACACAAGCGAAATAAGCCGCAACACCAAGCCACAACACAAGCAAAATAAGTCACAACGCAAGCAAAATAAGTCACAACACCAAGCAAAATAAGTCACAACACCAAGCCACAACACAAGCAAAATAAGCCATGACACCAAGCCACAACACAAGCAAAATAAGCAACGACACCAAGCCACAACACAAACAAAATAAGCCACAACACCAAGCCACAACATAAGCAAAATAAGCTACAACAGCAAGCCACAACACAAGCAAAATAAGCCACAACACCAAGCCACAACACAAGCAAAATAAGTCACAATCGAAATAAGCCACAACACAAAGCCACAACACAAGCAAAATAAGCCACAACACCAAGCCACAACACAAGCAAAATAAGTCACAACACAAGCGAAATAAGCCACAACACCAAGCCACAACACAAGCAAAATAAGTCACAATACCAAGACACATCACAAGCAAAAAAAGACACAACACCAAGCCACAACACATGCAAAATAAGCCACAACACCAAGCCACAACACAAGCAAAATAAGTCACAACACAAGCGAAATAAGCCACAACACCAAGCCACAACACAAGCAAAATAAGTCACAACACCAAGCAAAATAAGTCACAACACCAAGCCACAACACAAGCAAAATAAGTCACATCCATCCATCCATCCATCCATCGACAACCGCTTATCCTGTACAGGGTCGCGGGGGGCTGGAGCCTATCCCAGCTAACTTTGGGCGAAAGGCAGGGTACACCCTGGACAGGTCGCCAGTCCATCGCAGGGCCACACATAGACAAACCACCATGCACACTCACATTCACACCTAGGGCAATTTTTGGAAAAATCAATTAACCTTGCCTGCATGTCTTTGGATGGTGGGAGGAAGCCGGAGCACCCGGAGAGAACCCACGCAGACACGGGGAGAACATGCAAACTCCACACAGAAAGGCTGGGGCAACCGGGGTTTGAACCCACGACCTTCTTGCTGTGAGGCGAAAGTGCTAACCGCTGCACCACCTTGCCGCCCAAAATAAGTCACAACGCAAGCAAAATAAGCCACAACACAAGCAAAATAAGCCACAACACAAAGCCACAACACAAGCAAAATAAGCCACGACACCAAGCCACAACACAAGCAAAATAAGCTGCGACACAAAGCCACAACACAAACAAAATAGGCCACAACACCAAGCCACAACATAAGCAAAAGAAGTTACTACACCAAGCCACAACACAAGCAAAATAAGCAACAACACCAAGCAACAACACAAGCAAAATAAGTCACAACACCAAGCCACAACACAAGCAAAATAAGCATCAACACAAGCAAAATAAGCAACAACACCAAGCAACAACACAAGCTAAATAAGCAACAACACCAAGCCACAACACTAGCAAAATAAGCCACAACACCAAGCCACAACACAAGCAAAATAAGTCACAACACCAAGCCACAACACAAGCAAAATAAGCATCAACAAAAGCAAAATAAGTCACAACACCAAGCCACAACACAAGCAAAATAAGTCACAACACCAAGCCACAACGCAAGCAAAATAAGCCACAACACCAAGCCACAACACAAGCAAAATAAGCCACAACACCAAGCCACAACACAAGCAAAATAAGCCACAACACCAAGCCACAACACAAGCAAAATAAGTCACAACACCAAGCCACAACACAATCAAAATAAGTCATGACACCAAGCCACAACACAAGCAAAATAAGCCACGACACAAAGCCACAATCCAAACAAAATAAGCCACAACACCAAGCCACAACATAAGCAAAATAAGTTACTACACCAAGCCACAACACAAGCAAAATAAGCAACAACACCAAGCAACAACACAAGCAAAATAAGCCACAACACAAGCAAAATAAGTCACAACACCAAGCCACAACACAAGCAAAATAAGACACAACACCAAGCCACAACACATGCGAAATAAGTTACAACACAAAGCCACAACACAAGCAAAATAAGCCATGACACCAAGCCACAACACAAGCAAAATAAGCCACGACACCAATCCACAACACAAACAAAATAAGCCACAACACCAAGCCACAACATAAGCAAAATAAGCTACAACAGCAAGCCACAACACAAGCAAAATAAGCAACACCAAGCAACAACACAAGCGAAATAAGCCACAACACAAAGCCACAACACAAGCAAAATAAGCCACAACACCAAGCCACAACACAAGCAAAAAAAGACACAACACCAAGCCACAACACATGCGAAATAAGAATCAACACAAGCAAATTAAGTCACAACACCAAGCCACAACACAAGCAAAATAAGCAACAACACCAAGCAACAACACAAGCGAAATAATCCACAACACCAAGCCACAACACAAGCAAAATAAGCCACAACACCAAGCCACAACACAAGCAAAATAAGTCACAACACAAGCAAAATAAGCCACAACACCAAGCCACAAGACAAGCAAAATAAGCAACAACACCAAGCAACAACACAAGCGAAATAAGCCACAACACCAAGCCACAACACAAGCAAAATAAGCCACAACACGAAGCCACAACACAAGCAAAATAAGTCACAACACAAGCGAAATAAGCCACAACACCAAGCCACAAGACAAGCAAAATAAGTCACAACACCAAGCCACATCACAAGAAAAATAACACACAACACCAAGCCACAACACATGCGAAATAAGTTACAACACAAAGCCACAACACAAGCAAAATAAGCAAAAACACCAAGCAACAACACAAGTGAAATAAGCCACAACACCAAGCCACAACACAAGCAAAATAAGCCACAACACCAAGCCACAACACAAGCAAAATAAGTCACAACACAAGCGAAATAAGCCACAACACCAAGCCACAACACAAGCAAAATAAGTCACAACACAAGCGAAATAAGCCACAACACCAAGCCACAACACAAGCAAAATAAGTCACAACACCAAGTCACAACACAAGCAAAATAAGTCACAACACAAGCTAAATAAGTCACAACACAAGCAAAATAAGCCACAACACCAAGTCACAACACATGCGAAATAAGCCACAACAACAAGCCACAACACAAGCAAAATAAGTCACAACACCAAGCCACATCACAAGCGAAATAAGCCACAACACGAAGCCACAACAAAAGCAAAATAAGTCACAACACCAAGCCACATCACAAGCAAAATAAGACACATCACCAAGCCACAACACATGCGAAATAAGCCACAACACCAAGCCACAACACATGCAAAATAAGCCACAACACCAAGCCACAACACAAGCAAAATAAGTCACAACACAAGCGAAATAAGCCGCAACACCAAGCCACAACACAAGCAAAATAAGCCACAACACCAAGCCACAACACAAGCAAAATAAGTCACAACGCAAGCAAAATAAGTCACAACACCAAGCAAAATAAGTCACAACACCAAGCCACAACACAAGCAAAATAAGTCACATCCATCCATCCATCCATCCATCGACAACCGCTTATCCTGTACAGGGTCGCGGGGGGCTGGAGCCTATCCCAGCTAACTTTGGGCGAAAGGCAGGGTACAACCTGGACAGGTCGCCAGTCCATCGCAGGGCCACACATAGACAAATCACCATTCACACTCACATTCACACCTAGGGCAATTTTTGGAAAAATCAATTAACCTAGCCTGCATGTCTTTGGATGGTGGGAGGAAGCCGGAGCACCTGGAGAGAACCCACGCAGACACGGGGAGAACATGCAAACTCCACACAGAAAGGCCGGGGCAACCGGGGTTTGAACCCACGACCTTCTTGCTGTGAGGCGACAGTGCTAACCGCTGCACCACCTTGCCGCCCAAAATAAGTCACAACGCAAGCAAAATAAGCCACAACACAAGCAAAATAAGCCACAACACAAAGCCACAACACAAGCAAAATAAGCTGCGACACAAAGCCACAACACAAACAAAATAGGCCACAACACCAAGCCACAACATAAGCAAAATAAGTTACTACACCAAGCCACAACACAAGCAAAATAAGCAACAACACCAAGCAACAACACAAGCAAAATAAGTCACAACACCAAGCCACAACACAAGCAAAATAAGCATCAACACAAGCAAAATAAGCAACAACACCAAGCAACAACACAAGCTAAATAAGCCACAACACCAAGCCACAACACTAGCAAAATAAGCCACAACACCAAGCCACAACACAAGCAAAATAAGTCACAACACCAAGCCACAACACAAGCAAAATAAGCATCAACAAAAGCAAAATAAGTCACAACACCAAGCCACAACACAAGTAAAATAAGTCACAACACCAAGCCACAACGCAAGCAAAATAAGCCACAACACCAAGCCACAACACAAGCAAAATAAGTCACAACGCAAGCAAAATAAGCCACAACACAAGCAAAATAAGCCACAACACCAAGCCACAACACAAGCAAAATAAGTCACAACACCAAGCCACAACACAAGCAAAATAAGCATCAACACAAGCAAAATAAGCCACAACACCAAGCCACAACACAAGCAAAATAAGTCATGACACCAAGCCACAACACAAGCAAAATAAGCCACGACACAAAGCCACAACACAAACAAAATAAGCCACAACACCAAGCCACAACATAAGCAAAATAAGTTACTACACCAAGCCACAACACAAGCAAAATAAGCAACAACACCAAGCAACAACACAAGCAAAATAAGCCACAACACAAGCAAAATAAGTCACAACACCAAGCCACAACACAAGCAAAATAAGCATCAACACAAGCAAAATAAGTCACAAAACCAAGCCACAACACAAGCAAAACAAGTCACAACACAAAGCCACAACACAAGCAAAATAAGCAACAACACCAAGCAACAACACAAGCTAAATAAGCCACAACACCAAGCCACAACACTAGCAAAATAAGCCACAACACCAAGCCACAACACAAGCAAAATAAGTCACAACACCAAGCCACAACACAAGCAAAATAAGCATCAACACAAGCAAAATAAGTCACAACACCAAGCCACAACACAAGCAAAACAAGTCACAACACCAAGCCACAACACAAGCAAAATAAGTCACAACACCAAGCCACAACACTTGCAAAATAAGTCACAACACCAAGCCACAACACAAACAAAATAAGTCACAACACAAGCTAAATAAGCAAGACCCGAAGGCCAGCTGTGTGCCAGTGCATCTGCCCCGAGGGAAGCCTCTGTTCGGGCATTCCAGAGCGGGCAGTGGGAGGTCTCTCGGGAGGCAAGCAGGTCTACCTGGGCCTTGCTGAACCATTCCCAAATCAGCTGGATCTACTGGGGGTGAAGCCTCCTGTGGCAGCGGGGGCGTGGTCAAGCGCCCGTCCGGAGAGGGAAAGCGGTAAGGGCGCTTGCACCTGAGCTAAATTATGTCTAACACCTGTCTCTAATTTCAGTGAGCACGGGGAGAGCGGCATAAAAGAGCCACAGCACCGCCAGTTAAAGAGAGAAATGCCAGTCCAGTGTTGGCCTTGAGAGAGAGCTCTGTATAGATTGTTTCATGTTCACTGTCCTCTAAATATTAATTAAAAGCTTACCTTTTTGAGTTACACCCCCGCCTCTGTGTCCACCCTCCTCGTCAGTCTTCTGAACCTCTTTACATTGGTGCCGAATGCCCGGGAAGGAAGAGGGATATGCCGTAACGGAGTTCTCGCCACTTCTCAATGGAGCAGCCGCGGCCATCTGCCGGGAGACGGAGGAGCCCAGCCACCTGGACGCGGAGGAACGGCCGCCGACCGCGAGGGGAGGAGTGGCTCCTGGCCGACCGCCTGGAGCGGTTAGGGCCGCTGCCAGGGGCGGGGGAGTCCCCTAGTAGCCGCTGGAACGCGGCGGGGTTGGAGACTGCCGACCGCGTGCGGGGAGGGGCTCGCCGCCGACCGCCTGGAGCGGGAGAACCGCTGCCAGGGGCGGGGGGAGGCCACTTTGACACCCCGGGAACGCGGCGGGGCGTTCCGTCCGCCAGGGGCTGAGGACTGCCTCCGATCTGCCCGGAGAGGTGCGGCTGTTGTCCTGTAGAGGGTGGAGAAGTGGCTGAGGAACGAGCTACAGCGTATCAGAGAACCGGCGAGTACGTTTTTTTTTCTTTCTTTCCTTTAATCTCTCTCTCCTCTCTCTCTCGATACCGCTCTGCGTTGGCCTTTTCCCTCTTTTTTAAATTATGGTGTTTGTGGGAGGGGAGGTACTGCCCAGTGCAGGAACCCTCCCCCCCCCCCCCCTATTTTTAATTGTTGTTTCCCTCCCCTTGCCCCCTCACTCGTCCAGGCTGATGGGGATGACCCGCCGGCAGACCGCGCGGGAGGCGCCCCCCCCCCCAGGGGATGTATGTCAGGCCGGGGATCCCCAGCCTGAGAGAACGGGGGAGGAATGTGGCACGGTGGAGGGCGGGACCGGCGCGTGATTACGCACGCCCAGTCCCGTATCAGGCTAATTGAGCCGTCAAGAGGGATAAAGGCCACTCGCAGACGGCGATCGGGAGAGAGAGCTTAATCAGCAGACATGTCTGTTGTCCTATGTGTTTGTTTTAAGTTCTTCATTAAAATATTATTTATATTGACAAGCCGGTTTCTCGCCTCTTCCTTGCCCATGAAAATGATCTTCTTTACACCTCCATTCTCCACTGGGCAAGCGTTGTCATGACAGCGCGTCCGCTACCACATTGAGGTTGCCGGGGATGTGAGTGGCACGCAGCGACTTGAGGCTCCAAAGGCGGAGACGACAGGCGAGTAGTGACATGTGGCGGGAGCGTACGCCACCGTTGCGATTTATTTACGCTACCGCGGTGGTGCTTTCTGACCTGACTAGGACGTGTTTGACTCTAACTAATGGGAGAAACTTCCACAGGGCAAAGAAAACAGTCAATTGATGTGCCAGCACCCAACCCAATCTGGAGGCATCGGTCGTGACCAGGACACGTTGGGACACCTGCTGCCAGGGCACTTCTGCCCGCAGAAAGCAGAGGTCTGTCCAGGGTTTGAATTTTTGGCGGCAGGTGGGAGTGATCATCACACGGTGCATGCCGCAGCCCCATGCTCATCTTGGGACTCGAGTTTGAAGCCAGTGCTGAAGCGGTCTCATATGAATCAACCCCAGCGGCGCGACCACCGCGGAGGATGCCATATGCCCCAGGGGCCTCTGGAAATGGTTTAAAGGGACCGTTGTGCCCGGCCTGAGAGTGGCGAGGCATCTCAGCACCGACTGCGCACGCTCGTTGGTGAGACGTGCTGACATTGAGACTGAATCTAACTCCATGCCGAGAAAAGAGATGCTCTGAACTGGGGAGAGCTTGCTCTTTTCCCAGTTGACCTGAAGCCCCAGATGGTTGAGGTGCCTGAGCACCTGGCCTCTGTGAGTGCATAGTAACTCGTGGGAGTGGGCCAGAATGAGCCAGTCGTTGAGGTAATTGAGTATGCGAATGCCGGCTTCTCGGAGCGGGGCAAGAGCTGCCTCTGTGACTTTCGTGAAGACGCGAGGGGACAGAGACCTGCCGAAGAGGAGGACTTTGTACTGATACGCCTGGCTGTCGAACACAATATGCAGAAAAGGCCAGTGAACTGTGTTAAATCCCAGGCCGATTTTTTTTCCCAGTCCAGCCCTGGCCATAATATATATGTTTTAACAGGAAAAACAATATATGAAAAAAAAACTATGATAACAATGTCCCATCTCTCTATATTTTAGCCATACTGTAGGTGTCAAAGTCTAGTATTAACCCTTTGTGTGTTATAATTAAAACATGTCTTTCAGCCTAAGTGTGAAAATGACATTCAAACACCAGTAAAGAGCCAACAATGCTTACAGTATGTGGGTGAAATACAAACAGAAGTTAATTATGGGAGAATAGGAAAGGCATAAGGAAATGAATCTTTAATGACGCTGCGTAGTTGTAACCTTCTCTGAGCTCTCTGTTTCGCAAGCAATGTTAAATCACCCAGCATGCAACGTTCTGCAACAGTTTCAGCTGCAGATCTAAATAAAATAAAGGAGGGTGTGCTAATTTAGAGTTGAGGCAACTCAAAGAATGATTGTTCAGTGCAATTGAGTGGTGGATCCCCCTGGAGCACTTTGCCGATCATTTGAGAAGGTTTCCCAGCACTGATCCTAAGAAGGTCTCTGTTCACTTTACGTACAATACCTACATGTACAAATGAGATCGCTATGAATAATTACTGCATTAATGGTCTTAATGTTGTGGAAGCGTGTCTTCTTTAGCACAAAGTCAAGATGGGTTCTATCAGCCCAGTCCCAAAAAACACAACAACTGCCAAGAGAAGATATAGGGACACTATTACAGTGAAGTTGTAAACCTCCATGTGCTTAACACACAATCATAATAGAATATTGATTATATAAGGAGCGACCCACTACCCTGCACTACAAAGCATGAAAGGTCATTTGGTGGAAGAGAGTAATAGTGCAGTGGAAATATACTCCACTGGCTTTTCATTAGATTTTGTCAGATATTGTGTTCTGCGAGACTGCAACAAGAGAATAATTCTTAGCATGCTGTGAATCAGAAAACATACAGACAAAATATTGTGTCTTTCTCTGCCTTTACTGTAATTGAAAGCCAATGTCATGGAAATTTGACTGTATTTCTTGAGCTGCAATTCAGATGGTTTTGCAATTGGAGAGCAGTAGTTTACTTAATTAATTTTGTTCATTGTACTGTGCTGCACATATGCTTGCTTCTGTTCAGTTTTTAGTAATTAATTTTGCTTTGCATACGCACTTGCTGTACTTTAGCACAATTCCACATCTGTCTCATGCACCATTAGAAACCAAACAGCAATTTAGGGTATTAAAGGCTGATCGTAGCATTTGGGAAATGTGCTACAGGAAAACAATGACAAATAACAGCACACCATGCGAACTGAACAACAAATTATGCTACGAGCAGGAGACGGTAATGCTTGATTGAAGCAAATTAACGTTTTCTTAGAAAAAAAATGAATGCAGGAAGGTTCCTTGAGGACAGTTAAGAAAATGACTTTTTAATCATTTGAATGGCTGGATTCATCTGACGAGTCTACAGATAGTTGCATATATCTTTGCAAGTGTCAACTGCAAGTAAGCCTTTAGTTTACTGATTTTCCAGAAAAGTGTAACACTGTGACCATGCTGAAAAAAAAAGGTTAAAACCAGACTAATCTGGTCAGATTTAGAGGGATTTTGAAAGCAATTTTTGCTGGTCAGGCTGACCTTATCTGGGTTGCCAGCCTGGCCAAGCTGGAGCTTAGCTGGTTTAGCTGAGAGGCTAGCTGGTCTCTCAGCCTGACCATCTACAAAATCATTGTTCAAAATCCTTCTAAAGCCAGCCAATTGACCAGCCTGACTAGGCTAAAACCAACCACTCATCAGGGTGGCGCTTTCAAAACATTTCTTGTTCTGCACCAACCAAAGTGACATTTCTTGTTTTGAAGCCTGACATAGCAACATTGGCTCAACCATTAGGGTACAACTATGACATTTCATTTTTTTTTTTTTTTTTTTTTTTTTACATATGTTTAAGGCAACATCTTATTTCAGCCAAATGAGTAGTCATTTGTCTTATTTGCAACCCTGCTGTCTTGGTCGGCCAATTGAACAGCATTTAATGACAGTGCTTTTTTTTCTGCTGCAAATGAAACTGCCATTTTTGCATCAAAAATAATAACTTAGATGAGTATTGTATATAATGGCAGCTGTATTTAATGCAGTATTGATCGTAGCCACAGCTGTAGCATGCTGATGGATTCCGGATGGTACTGCTGTGGTTTTGTACTCTATTCTTGCGTAGAACACTAAACAATGGATATATACATTTTTACAGAATTAAAAGTATATAATTACAATAAATAGCGCTAAAGAAAATGAGTTTACAGAATGAGTCTATCTAAGGCTATGTTCAGACTGTAGGCAAATCAGATTTTTTTCTCAAATCAGATCTTTTCAGGCAGACTGTCCGCACTATTAATTGTAAGTGATCAAATCAGATTTGCACATTCAGACATAACAAACATATCTGCATTGGTTGCTTTGGTTACGACGTAGGGTACCCACGTGATGATGCTTTCAAAACAGATGTGGGAAACATGGAGGTGTATCATCTTTTTTTCCAAATAAGCGCACAAGAAAAACTCATTGATGGAGGAGACTGGTAAATATTGTGATGTTCCGTGCTGCAGTCACCAGTTGTTGATGTCATCGTTGTGTGTCGCGTTAAGAGTGATGACATCTGAGACACATCTGAAAAAAATCAGATTTCAATCACATTTGAAACCGCCTCCCGATGTGGTTTGAATCAGATTCTGAAAAATCAGATTTCATGTGTTTTTTTGCTGTCCAGACTATCAAAAACTTATCTGAATACAATCTGGATATGCAAAAAATTCGATTTTTATTGGCAGTCTGAACAAGACCTAAATCTCTTTGTGATAGCCAGTCATTGTAATAGATAATTGAATGTGAGATATGTTTTGTGTAAACAATAATAAGCATATAGTGTTAATGTATAAGGCTGTCTGTTGCAGATTTAGCAACCCAAATTACTTCAACAATCTGATATATTTACGAGTGAAACTACATTACAAGCTTGTTTAAGTGTGATCAAACTGTGCAGTAGCTCAACTGATTAAGTGTTGCACTTGTGATGTAAACAGGGCCATTTCTGATAAAATCATACTTTTTCCATTCCCAAATCGAAGATGTGCTTCATGATGAATAATAACCCTTTGAGCATCTAGCTACTACTCTCTCCTTGCAGTTACATTCTCCCTTCCCTCTTGGGCCACAAGGGGGCCCTCTTTAACTGTCTAATTGAGCCATAACAGCTACCTGAATCTTACTCGCATCTATTAGCATCTTAAAAAATATAGTAAAACAACCATATCTTTTGCGGTCGCTTATAACACTTATAGCTTGAAATGTAAAGAACTGTATATAAATGTGTGGGGTACGAGTCTTGAAGAGCACTTGAGTCAATACGTAAGCCAAAAGTGTAATAAAAGCGTCACAAAATGATGTTGTTGCTTCAGATATTGTGTTTTTAGTTTTAGTTAAATTTGCTTTTATGGTACTATCAGTAAGGTTTAGGGTAGGGAGGTCAGTTTTGTTGATTTAAAACTCACTGGAACTTTAACCTTAACAACCTCATCTATTTGGAAGAACATTGAACTCACTTTTAATGCCACACAGTGGACATTTCACCTCAGAACTTCAGCAATACCTGTAATGATTTACCAGGTAATATAATCTTGCAAAAATGTTGCTGCAGTCATGTAGTTTCCATGAGATCAGGCCAGGAACACGATGAGGGTGAATGAATAATAACAGACTTATTTATTTTTATGAAATATTCCTTTATAACTGTGCTGATGGAAACCATGATGATCCTTGAGCAGACAGGATCATTTGAGTCCTGTATTGATTGCAGTAATAAACACTAAAGAGAGATGGAGCGAAAGAACGTTGACTTTATGCACAAGTGTGTTTGTGAGTAGTGTACTGTGTGGAAGGAAGTGTTCAGGGCTGGCATAGTCAGCATGTTTCTGAATTAAAAATCATTTGTGCATATGTTAGCTCTGAAATCGCTAAATATGCCAATGTGTGCATTTTGCAAGGGTCTGCGCCGACGGGTGTCTGCAAGCACAAATAAATGAGTGTGTGCTGCAGACGGCACTCCCTCTGTGGTGTCCACATGAAAACAGTTCTCTCACATCAAGGCCCTGCACATGGACAAATCAATAGACTGCTGATAGAAATATGTAGCACTCGCTCCCCAGGTAAAAGATTGATCTGGACTCTACTGAGACTCTGTCCAAGCTCCAAATAATGGTTAGGGGCCACTGACCTCCAAATCTCTGAAGAAAATACACACACACACACACACACACCACTCCTTCAATAATTATAGCATTACATGACTAAACAATGCTTGTTTTTGGCAACACACACATAATATGAAGCCATTTTGAACGTACTTTGAAAGGACACATGAAATCACTTTACAAACACAGATTTCTTTCCTGTGTCAAAGAACAGGAAAGGAACCGATTTTTAGAAAGAAATAATCTTATTAAACTATATAAACACACACACACACACACATATACTGTATATATATATATATATATATATATATATATATATATATATATATATATATATATATAGCTTTAATATAGTTAGCTACTATTTAATAGTAACTTGTAGTGTAACTAACTACTTTTTTTAACTGTGTAGCTTGACTTTAGTTGAAGTACTTTATGTAGCTCAGTAAGCTGAAGGTTTAATGTAGCTTCCCCTACAATTTTCTTGAGTGCTGCAATGCAATCTACATCTTAAATTGTCTTGGTAGTTATTTTTTTCTGAATCATAAAACTTTTGTATCAAAGGGCTCATGGCTTTTTAAAGTAGCCAATACCCTTCAGTTTGCATCACAGCCATAAACCATGATTTGCTACTGCTTGGTTCCAGGTGGTATTGGGAGGAGGGGCTTTCTCATTCTAAGCATTTGATTGAGAAAAAAAAAATTGTAAAATTAGTAATCAATATTTTTGCTTAATTTACTTTAAAGGAATATTGTACATTTTAAATGCATATATCAGCTATAGTGTGTTTTGCCAACTTTTTGGAGTACACAAGCATATATATGATATAGACACATATAGACATGAACTAAAAGCCCCAAAATCTCCTGGTTTCATGGGGTCTTTTGATGCAATCAAATCTGGATATAGAACAGATATAAAAGGTAGACAGATATTCTGAAACATTCAGACAGATATGGATACAGTGCATTATTTTGAAAGATTGTCGTGTCTCTTTTGCACCCTTTGTTTTCAGTGGCGGTATTGACGATAATTTTCAGTATAATAATGAACATGTGCCACAGAAGATGCGCTCGCAGC